>OW204030.1:16627289-17852689 GCA_934048045.1 Polygonum aviculare | reverse complement strand
GAGTCTCTCTAAAGCGTGATTCATATAGAAAGGGGATCAGGTGAGATCAACCCTTAAAATATAAAATGAGATCAAATCTCATCCGTTAGATATCCAGAATTCAATGGTCTGGATTACCTCTATTTTTTAAGCCCTTTTTATATGTAAGGGGCATTTTTTGTCTTTTTCTACTTTCAATCCTTCTTTGATCAACCTTCTGATTCGTTCGTCCCCAACTTTTTCAATCGTTCTCCATCGGAAATCGCCATACATCCATTGTTCTTTCCCCAAGTTCATCCATTGTTCTTCTTCAACATGATTCTCTTCAATTCCCTTCTCCAACAAAATTTAATATGATTCTTTTGACCTCTAATTCTTTTCTTATGGATTTAGATAGATGATTTCAAATTTTGAAACTTGTTATTTTCTGACTTTTATTGTGTTTATAATTGTGAAACTCATTAGTCTATAGATGTTTTCACTTTAATCTGCTCTCTTTTATGTGAACTCGTTAAATTTGCATTGTCGAAAGGTTATGACAACATGAACAACTCAATTTTGATGGTTTCGATTGAATAGCTATGGCGAAAGTTCATTTTTGTCTTGTTGCCCACCATGTGTTCGACAAAATGACTCAACACACATGCCTTAATTTTGATGAACCATTTCATGGCTTTCAATGAACCTTTCCTTGAAAACTTATGAACTATAATGACATTCATTGTGAACCGAAAGAATAAACGTATCTACCCATTTGTAGTACTCATTATGGGTTTCATGTTACTTCACACATAGCTTTTACGTTTCTTTTGTAGATTGTTTATGTCTTTTACATTGCAAATTGACAATTTCGATTGAATAGAGAGGTTGAAAACATATGCTTGTCTAATTGTCCACCATGTGTTCGACAAAATGCCTCAATATATGTGCCTTAATTTACATGAACCGTTTTATGGGTTTACATGAACCTTTTCTTGAAAATTTATGAACCATAAAGAGATTCTTTATGAACCAAAAGAAGAATCGTATTTGCACATTTGTAGAACTCATTATGTGTTTCATGTCGCTTTACACATATCTTTACATTTTTTGTTGATTTCTCCTCAAACTCGGGTCATTCTAACATGTCTAATTAAAATGGTGATGCTAGTATTGATGGAGTTTCATCGAAGAATTTTCATAATAATACGATTACCATTACTGAAGCCCCACTGGAGAATGTTGAGAACGATACGATGCCTACATTCTTCACTTATCACAAGATTGTTCTTATTTCATTACTACTTGTACGGTTGAGTATAAATCTCAAACAATGTTTTGTTATACGTGTTTGAGGATTAAGTTATTGTCTATGCACTTTAACATTAAATGAACTGTATAATTACACAACGTGGGCCTACAAGTGAAACACAATGAACCAAGTTCTTTTCTTTTACACAATTTACACATTTTGTCATATATGAACCGAGTGATTCAAATTCATGAACCATTACGTCGAATCCAATGAACCAAATAAATAAACTTCATGAACTTAAAAACAATAAATTCAATATTTTTCTTTTATACACTTTACGTATCTTGTCATATATGAACCGAGTGATTTAAAATTTTGAACCATCACGTTGAAGACAATGAACCAAACCATTAAACATCATGAACCTACTTTCTATTGCACAAGGAACCTTACAAGTGAACCACAATGAACCTACAAGTGGAACACAATGAACCGACAAGTGGTACACAATGAACTTTTTGGGTCAAAATTAGTTTATTTACAAGTTTGCCACCGCTTTTTCCTTTTCCTTATTCCCTCATTTAATCTCTACCATTAGATCTGAAAGATCTAACGGTAGAGATTGTTTCTCATTTTACACTATAAGGATTGTTCTTACCGGAACCAAACTCTATATATATATAGATAGATGTTCAACGATGAACAACTAAGTATGAGAGAACGGGTGAACAATTTATGTCCATTAGATCACATTGCAATTAACGGTGCATATGAGATTTGATTAGTGGGTTATTATAGAGTAAATCTTGTGTGTCCGTAATAATAGGAATGAAAAAGATATTATTTTGAATATTTTTAAATTCCGTTCTTTTCAAATTCAACTCTAACTCCCCCAAATTCCGTTCTTTTCAAAACCCCGCTCACCACCCCCCAAAATCGCTCGACCTTCACCGGACCGAATTCGCACCGGAGATTCGCCTAGCCCTCCCTCGGTCAACCGCCGCTCGCGCCACCTCTTGTGCCACCGCTTGCCCCAAATCCCCAATTGTCACCCAAATCCCCGAGCTCCGCTCGCTCTCACAGGTTCGGCCACCCTCACAGTTCCGCTCGCCCTCAAGTTTGCGGCCACCACCGGAATCGAGCCCAAATTCTGGTCGCCCTTACAATTCCACCGCCGTTGTGTGTCATTGCAACCAGTATACATGATGAGTGTGTTTGTATATATATCTTAATTTCATGTATATACAAAATAAATTACCGATGATCTAAATTGTGGGTATATGATCCAAGTATATTCAAATATAATATATGTACATATTGTTCACAATATATACATTTAGTAGTGTCGTATATACATCCTTGTATCATTATATACTCTATTATGTATATGACCATTACTAGAGATTCACACGTGTGGTACGTATTGTTCACTATATATACATGTAACAATACTCTATATACATATTGGTATCATTATATACACTATATGATACAGTATTCATGCAACATTGGTTGTACAATTAAACATATGTATAGAAAATCGGTAAGGACTACTCCTTATGATAAGGAGTGATCTCATTCATTATATATATATATATATATATATATATATATATAGAATAACGCTCTAGAGTACCTAGTGAGTTATAGGGTACCAAGAGCCTACATTATGGCCATCAGATCATTATTCACGGACGGACGGATTTATACTAAAAATGGTGATGGTGTATGGTAAGTTGCAGGATATAATTTTTGAAATCATGTAATATTTTTTTTCCTTTTAAATGTGAACAAATCCCCCAAATCTCGCTCCAAGATTTCATCATTTGTATTCCTTCTCTCTCTCTCTCTTTTTTTTTGATTATCATCCATTCATATCTCCTTCATTATCGCTTTTTTGGGTGGGCGATTTTTCTCTCCATCTTCGGAGGATTCCAACGACAGCTTCTCTTTCCTTCCTTTAACAAAGTTTCCTTCATCGATTTAGGGTTCTATTCCACTCTCAATCGTCTCGTCGCCGTCGCCGATACAAGCCAAAGCGTTGGTGTTGGTTGGGAGAAGGAGAGGAAGAAGACGAAGATGTCTTCGAGGGAGCAGGTGAGGGCTTATCACATAATTTCAAAGCGTTGGTCTTGATTTCTGCTCTTGTTTTTTTTGGGTGCAATGCTCTTGTGTTTGTTTACTTGGTGATTGTTCGGGTGTTATTGACCGGTAAATTGGCATAGTCTATCAGGCGATTCCAATTCTTTGTATAGTACATGGATGTGATGCACTATGGAGAAGAAGCTGACTTGCTATAATACTTAATATATGCTCACAATGGCATACTCTGACTAATGAGCAAGTCACTGAACATGTAGTATGCAATTTCGTATGTTATAATGTATTTTTTCATATAATTATCAAGTGGAAGAAGTGACATGCAATTGCTTTTTCTTCAAATATTAGAATCCTTTTAAGGTAGAAGTGAGCTTATCCTGGATACAGTCCTCAATGGCTTATATGATGTTGTTGACATTCTTTTAAGGTTGACAATACAACATATTGTTATATTATGAGTTAATTTCTTATGCGTTATACTTTGTAATATTATGCAATACAGACCAAAACCTTTTGACAACCTCCTATACTGTTATGCAACTTGTTTGGTAAACTTATTACATGGTACATAAATACACGTTTTTAAGTTAATTTCTTATAAATTATACCATGTAATATTATGTAACACTGAGTATGTTAATTTCTTATGCATTATACCTTGTAATATTATGTAGCACTGAGTATGTTAACTTCTTATGCATTATACTTTGTAATATTATTCAATATAGACTAAAGCCTTTTGACAACCCCCTATACTGTTATGCAACTTGTTTAGTAAACTTATTAAATGGTACATAAATACACGTTTAAACAAGTTTACTATTAAAGGGTACATGCCTTTTAACAACCCCCTATACTGTTATGCAACTTGTTTAGTAAACTTTTGATAACCCCCTACACTAAGTATGTTAATTTCTTATGCATTATACCTTGTAATATTATGCAACACTGAGTATGTCAATTTCTTATGCATTATACCTTGTAGTATTATGTAACACTGAGTATGTTAATTTCTTATGCATTATACCTTATGCATTATATCTTGTAATATTATGCAATATAGACTAAAAACTTTTGACAACCCCTTATACTGTTATGCAACTTGTTTAGTAAACTTATTAAATGATACATAAATACACGGTTTTAGGTTAATTTCTTATGCATTATACCTTGTAATATTATGTAACACTGCGTATGTTAATTTCTTATGCATTATACCTTGTAATGTTATGCAATATAGACTAAAAACTTTTGACAACCCCCTATATTGTTATGCAACTTGTTACTCATGCACTTTCGTTTCTGTTATACAGTTATTCAAGAATGACACGATCAAAGATGTATAGATAGGCGGAGGTTGAAGACCATGACAATGATCAATTTATCTCCATTTATGTGTACTTATGCAAATAGATAAACGTAGTTATTCACATTCATTGTAGTATGTACTTGAGATCTAAGTATCCTCATTTTTTTCTTATGCAATGTATTACATTAAGTTATGCAATGTTTATATAAGAAATTATCTTCCTATTCATCGCCATCTTAATGTGTAATTATGCAACTAATGACCAAACGTTATGCACATGAAAATGAAGAACTACGACGCTATAAATTTTCAAATCAGCATATAGGTGTTATTATGCAAACCATTATACAAACTTATGCAAATTGTCATACATTCTTATTAAAATCGGAAAGCACGTATTAAAAAAATCTGTTGGTTAAAATTTAAATTTTGAATTTGAATTTGAAATTAAAACCAATCAGATTTCACCCTCCATATTTATCTCTTATTTTATTTTAATTATTAATAATTAACACATCCTTAAATTTAGGGACTTCCAAATTTAGTTTCAATTTGAAATTATAGGATGGTCCACCCCAATTTTCCTTATTATAGACCCTCATTATCATCCATTGATTTGTTTTGATCTAACGTCAATATTAAGGCTCTCTAGTACTCCTCTATATCTAGTTCTCCTGAGCGCGCCTCTCTCTCTCTCTCTCTCTCTCTCTCTCTCTCTATATATATATATATATATATATAGGTTTTGGTTAATGTGAGGACTACTCTTATGGTAAGGACTACTCCTTATGGTAAGGAGTGATCTCATTCATTAGATTTACCTCCTTATTATATAATGAACGGCCCATATGTTTTTTTTTAAAAATATATTTTCATGATAGAGTTTTTTTTTAACGAAAATGATATTTTTTAAACTATTAGTTCAATTTTTTGTTCTATGAGTTCAACTTTTATATCTTTCGAGTTCATTTTTTGTATAATTCGATTTTTCACAAAAATAAATTTGTTTTAGTTTAATAATTATGAATTCAATTTTTTTTTCTTTAATACATAAATAAAAACTAAAAAAATAAAAAAAAATACCTTTCTTCACAAATACTATACAATGATTATAACCCTGAAATGTGGTTGTTCAATTTTTACAGCAAAAGTGTTCAATTTATTATGTTAAAAGTTCAATTACGTGTACTAGAAGTTCAATTTGTAATTTGTAGTTTTGTACGGGTTCAATTTTTACAACAAAAGTGTTCAATTTATTATGTTAAAAGTGCAATTACGTGTACTAGAAGTTCAATTTGTAATTTGTAGTTTTGTACGGGTTCAATTTTTTGTACAATAAGTTCAATTTTTTCTTAGTGTTAGTTCAATTTTTGTTGAAGTAAGTTCAATTTTTATATTATTAGAAAATTAATTAAAAAATTAAATTTTTTTTTGACTTTTCGAAAAATAAAAAAATTAAAATAATATGGATCATTCATTATAAGGTAAGGAGGTAAATCCAATGGATGAGGTTACTCCTTACCGTAAGGGGTTGTCCTTATCATAAGAGAGTCCTCACCGGAACCTAACTCTATATATATATATATATATATATATATATAATTTAGTATTGAAGTGGTGTTCATACAAATTTAAAGGAGTTATACATAGGACGGACTTTTTCTTTTTGATTTTTTTTTTCTAATTAGTAACTTTTATAAATCAATTTATCTATTTGCTGACTTTTTAAGGGCTTCTTTTGTTAAATGTAGGAATTGAAATTCATAGGAAATTAATTCACATGAACTTAATTCCCACATATTGGATTTCACATGATTTGATAAAATATGTTTGGTTACAATTAATTATCTAGTAAACAAATTTCTACATTTGGTTTGGTATGAATGAAAAAACATGGGAATTTAACTAAAATTACAACATTAACCCTTATCCATTTAAAAATAATAATGTAAATCAAGGGCATAAATGAAATTTGTAATTTAAATAAAAAAGAATTATCTTAAATATATGGAGGAATTGAATCTTACCCACCACTACCATGGTAATTGTAATTCCTACATTTTGGGGGAAGTACAATTCATGGGAATTTAAATTCCCATGATTTTGATGTTAAGCAAATATAACCAAAAACATGTTTTTAAAGTTAATTCCTGGGTTTTTTAAATTCCCATGATTTTGAGAGTGAACCAAACAAGCACTAAGTACATTTTATATGCAAAATGCATAAAGATTATATTGTCTTCGGATATACAGTATATTGTAACACAAAAAACATCATGATTCTATCCAATTTGAATGAATGTCCTAATCTAGTAGTTTTCGTATCAAAATTCAACTAATCTATAAGCTTTATTGATCAAAGTAATAGTGAGTTACATTTTTAAATCACATTTATAGCAATATATTGGCTAGAGGTGTCAAACAGGTCGGGTCGGGTGGATTCGGGTTCGGTTCTTTTCGGGTTCGGGTTGAGTGCGGGTTCGGGTCAATCGGGTTACAGTTCAAGCCGGGTCGGGTCTTGACAGGTTATCGTACGGGTTTGGGTCGACCTAACAGGTCAAGAATTTGAATTTTTAATGACTACTAAAATATTTTTATGATTAAATAATAATATTTAATAATAAAATATTAATATTAATAGATTTTTATAATAATATTTTATTTATAACAGGTTTTATGATAAAATATATTATAAATTTTACAATATCATATATTTGTTCTGCATATATATAATATATCGGGTCGGTCGGGTCGGTCTCGGGTTTCAACCCAATCGGGTTCGGGTTAATCGAGTTCGGTTTTTTTCTTTGCTCGCTACTATTCGGGTCGGGTTTAAACCCAAAAATTTTTGGTCGGTTCGGGTCGATTTTTCGGGTCGGGTCAGGTTTTGACAGCTCTAATATTGGCCCTAGCAATAAAAAACCGGAGAAATCCGGTCCATTCGAACCTCATCCGTATGGATGCTTTAGGTTAGGTTTTATTTCGTTGAAACTTACCTAATTTCTTTCCTATATCAATTTTAAAAAAATGCGGAGAATATCATTACATTTTTTTAAAAATAATGTTGCCTCTTTTTTTTTTGACAAGGTAAAGATTAGGAGAACTTCATTGCTAAAATGGCCGACTTCATTGAGAACACGAAGTTCTGGCAATGTCGAGATGGTAGTGCTTGGGAGACTATGACCCATTTTAACAATGAAGTCGGCCACAGTATTACAACACCTACTGACATGAGAAATCTTAACATATTCGAGGCTTAGTAATGAGACCATAATATCGGATCTCAACATTTCTATTTCCCACGGACATGTCCCTTTATTCTGAACAGCTTTAATTACTGTTAGGTTATCTCCTTCAATTTCAATTTTCTTTAGTCCGAGTTCTTTGGCTCTCCTAATTCCATCTCGTAGTGCTAAGGCTTCAGTTTTTAATGCCGATGCCTTATGGTATTTGGTTGTTGCTATGTCAATAACCTCTGCTCGGTTTTCCCTTATTATAGAGCTAGTGGCTGCCCGACCATCTACTAAACTAGATCCATCTACATTGATCTTGTATAGCCCATTACATGGTTTTTGCCAAGTCTTATTTTGATTTTGTCTTCTTCGGTGTGGGTTTGTGTTCTTAGATTGTTGAGGGTTTTCATCTTCATTCCAATGTTTTGCTTGTTTCCAGTTGTTCATATGTGTTTTTATGTATTGTGCGATATTAGTGATTAAGTCAGTTGGATCTTGCTGAAACACAACCTTGTTTCGTTGGCGCCAAACTGCCCACCAGATGGTGGCCAGTTCAGAAAATTCGGAATCTGTCATTTGCTTTCGTAATTCTGTAATAAATTCTTTTGGACTTTGCGAGCTTATGCTTACTTGTTGCCTCTTCTTTTTGCTTACACCAACAGTGTCGTACACTTTAAGAAATGACAAGCTTCAATCCGGTTACTGTTTTACTTATAAAATCTCCCATCTTGCCTTCAAAAGCAACATCTAACTTGGTTCACGATCAAGTCAGATCAATTAAAGTTGGCTTTACACTAAGATCTATATTGTTTGGAGAATCTCGGGTTCGATCATTATATCCGTTTTTCTACTTGGATGAAAAATCAAGTTTCATTATTCATCCTATCGCTAAGTTGAGTTGATCGACATAAGCGGATTTACTGATTATTACTTGAGCCACATATCTTAAATTTACCACCTGAGATGAAGTCTCACCCTTAAAAAATGCTTACAATTAATCTATGCTACCGAAAAGGGTGGAAATTAGTTTGAAATATCACGTCAATGACTTGAGACTGCTCATCACATCGGGCTTGAAAGTTCAAAGTATCGGATTATAAAATCTAAAAAATTATGCGTGGCCTCGTCTAAAACTTTTTGATCCTGACAAATATGGCTTTAACAAACTTGGCTTGCACTGCTTGTTTTGAAACACTTTCATCCTTATGACTTAATTAAGGAAAAAAAGTTGAATATTGGATTCAACTTATTTATTTAATACAAGTAAATTTGGGTATCATACATGTTCTTTAAAATATGATAAACTTTATCATTTTAGCAATTGATGAAATGTTGTAATTGTTTACTTTTATATTTAAGTTTATGATGGTTGTTATTATCAATCAAGACAAATTAGATATAAGTTTTTCCTATGTATAATTCTATCTTTGTATATAGATAGATATCTTGGAGAGCAAGGAGTCCAAGCTCTATATATGTAATTCCATGTTCACGTAATACAATTAACGCAAGTCTTTCGTCAAATCTATTATGGTATCCAGAGCCTAGGTTTCACAAAATAATTTTTTTTTCCCGATCCTCTTTCAATCCCCTCAATCAACACCAATTTTTTTTCAATCCTGCTTCAAATCCCTTTTGTTTTCCGATCCTTCCTTAAATCTTCTCAATCAAAACCATGTCAACTTTCAATACCAATACAATTATTCTCAACAATGGCAAAACCGGCCAACTGCAGTTTTCCACAATCTCCATCAAACTCAGTCGTGAAAACTACTTCGCATGGCGTAGTGTTATTTTCAAAACCCTAGAAGCCTTTGAAGTGGATTATTATGTCACTGCAAAACCAGCCACCGTTCCAAAGGATAATGCAGACGCTGCTACTGTCAAAGCTTACAACGACTGGAAGAAGACCGATCGTCTGGTCCTAGTTTGGCTTCAATCAACCTTAACCGAAAAGCTTGTTGCTTACTCCGCTCGTGCTCAAACATCTTATGATTTTTGGCTCATGTTTTCATCCATGTTCAAATCTCAAACGAAGGCTCGTCTCATGCAATTGAAAGGCCAACTTCAAAATCTCACAAAAGGTTCTCTTTCAATGATGGACTACATCGAAAAGAAACGTTCCATTGTCGACTCTCTCGCTGAATGTGGTTATATGGTCAGTAATGATGATATTGTTGCCTATATTGTCAATGGTCTCGACTCTAGTTACGGTCCCTTCCGTACATCCCTGAACGTTTGGGTCGAAGACGTCAACCCCGACGAACTCACAAGCCTACTACTTCAAGAAGAAGAAAAGCTCGATGCTGATTCCAAAGTTCTCGCATCCACCATGTCCTCACCGTCTTCTCCTCTGTTTCCCACTCCTCCCTCGGCAAATACCGTGTCCTCTAGCACCGATCACTCCTCCTTAGGATGTGGTCGTGGTCGCAACTCTTACTCCGATCGTGGACGCGGACGTGGCTATGGAAGAGGACGTGGTTGTGAGGCTTACACCTCTGACCAATCGTCCTACAACAACAACACCAACAGTAACTCATACAACTCTCACCCCTACAACAACAACAACTCATCGTCCTCATATGGCAATCGTCCTATATGTCATATATGTGACCGAGTAGGTCATCTTGCCAAGAACTGCTGGAACAGATTTGACACTTCTTTCAATCCTCCAACGGGTCCTAGCCCCAGCAAGCAAGCAAAACAGATCAATCCCTCTTCTATTGAGGCTCCGTGGTATGTTGACTCGGGCGCTTCACACCATGTCACTAGCAACATGAAGACTCTCTCCATTCATTCTGAGTACGACGGTATTGATCATCTTGCCCTTGGTGACGGTAAACCCATTCGTATTAGTCATACAGGCTCTACTATTCTTGGCTCTTCAAAATTAAAATTAAACAATGTGCTTGTTGCTCCTGATATCTCTAAAAGCTTATTGAGTGCTTCCGCTCTTACAAAGGACAATAACGTACTAATTGAGCTTCATCCTACTTGTTGTTTTGTGAAGGATCTGCAGGGGTGCACAATTCTGAAGGGCATCGTTGAGAATTGACTCTACCGCCTACCCACATACCCGTCTCCCAGAACCCACCAAGTTACCTTACAAGATTGGCATCGTCGTCTTGCACATCCTAACTCCACTACTTTAAAACAATTAGTTTCAATTTTTAGCCTTCCTGTGTCAAATAAAACCTTGCCTACAGTCTGTGAACCATGCCAACTTGGCAAAAGTCACCGTCTACCCATTAGTCATATTCACACTTTAAACACTTCAAGTTTTGATCTTATCTATGCTGATGTATGGGGTCCTGCCTCAACTCTATCTCTTTATGGAAATAAATATTTTGTTCAATTTGTTGATGATCATTCAAAATTCTGTTGGATTTATTTCTTAACTCAAAAATCTCAAGTCCTTCCCACCTTTATCTCCTTCCACAAAATGATACAAACACAATTTCATAAACCCATCAAAAGCCTACAAACAGATGGAGGTGGAGAATTTATTGCCCTATCCAAATACCTAGACCAACATGGGATAATTCACCGTATATCTTCCCCACACACCCCTTCTCAAAACGGAGGCGTTGAACGACATCATCGAATTGTCCAAGAAAAAGGCCTTGCCCTCCTCGCTCAAGCCTCGTTACCCTTCACCTATTGGGAACACTCATTCCACACGGCGGTTTACCTCTCTAACCGAACCATCACCCCTCTTCTTGACAATCAATCTCCCTATCAACGCCTCTACAACAAACCACCGGACTATCATCGTCTCCGGGTTTTTGGATGCTTACGCTACCCTTATCTTTGTCCATACACCACAACTAAGCTATCTTATCGCTCTCTTCCCTGCATATTTGTTGGGTACACCTCAAAGTACAAAGCATACATGTGTCTTCACCTCCCCACTGGTCGTACTTACATCACTCCCCATGTGATCTTTGATGAACAATCCTTTCCTTATGCTACTCCAAATAACTCAACCCCAACATCTGTCCCCACTCAAACTCCATATATCCCCACCAAATTACTTGAAACAGCCGCTGCCCAAACTCTACCTTCTCATACAAACCCTAATACACCAAACCCTAGCCATGACTCCTCTCCATTAGAAACCCCAATTTCCCAGCAACCAAACACCCCATCTTCTACTTCCGTCATTCACCCTAACCCTACCACTACGATTCCCGCTCCTCCTTCTCCTGGTCCAAAATCATCGCCCCCAACGGAAAACATCGCTCTTGAGGTCCCAAACAATCCCGTCGGCGCCGCCTACTTGCGCCCGTCCGATGTCTCTAGTCACTCGATGGTTACCAGGGCTCGCACAGGAAACTTGAAACCACGATCCTTACACACCTCAAAGCACTCAGCACCGCCTCCTACCGTTGTTGAAAGAGAGCCAACATCATTCCAGATCGCCAACAAATCATCACGTTGGCAACAGGCTATGCGTCAAGAATACAGTGCTCTCACATCCAACAATACTTGGTATTTGGTACCTCGTCCGGCTCATGCTAATATAGTCGGAAGTAAGTGGGTTTATCGCATCAAGCGAAAAGCCAACGGCTCGGTCGAACGCTACAAAGCCCGTCTCGTTGCAAAAGGATTTCACCAAGAAGATGGCGTTGATTTCTTCGACACGTTCAGTCCGGTTTTCAAACCCACTACCATTCGATTAATCTTATCAGTAGCTATCTCCAAAGGGTGGTGCCTTCGATAACTCGATATCAACAATGCGTTTCTTAATGGCGATCTCCAAGATACGGTCTATATGGAACAACCTCGTGGTTTTGTTCATCCCTCTTTTCCTCACCACGTGTGCAAACTCAACAAGGCTATCTACGGCCTCAAACAAGCGCGACGAGCTTGGTTCAATAAACTCAAACACTTCCTCCTACAGTCCTACGTCAAGGGTTCTATGCTTGTCATTCAGACACTTCTCTGTTTGTGCGGTCTACTGCCTCGTCCATCACGTATTTGCTTGTCTATGTGGATGATATAATCTTAACGGGCTCAGACTCAACCTTCATACATCAATTCATTGATGCTCTCAATCACGCTTTCTCTCTCAAGGACCTCGGTCGGCTCACGTACTTTCTGGGAATCGAGGTAAGATACCCGTCATCTACCTCTATTTACTTATCTCAATACAAATATCTCAGAGACCTTCTTGAGGAGTGTGATATGCTAGAAGCCAAGTCCATCTCGTCCCCTGCTGATCCTAGTTCTGCTCGGTTAACAATGTTACCTGACAAGTCGCTTGATAATCCTACTATCTACAGACGTGTTGTAGGCAGTCTCCAAAACGCCACTATCACCCGCCCCGAGCTAAGCTTTGCAGTCAACCGTGCATGCCAACATATGCACCGTCCATTACAATCTCATTGGTGCGATGTCAAACGGATCCTGAGATACTTAAAAGGCTCTCTTGACCTTGGTCTCGTCATTACAACCTCGGATTCCCTCACGTATTATCGCATACTCTGACTCAGGCTGGGCTTCAGATCCTGTTGACCTTCGTTCACAACATGGATTCGCAATCTACTACGGTGGAAACCTTATTAGTTGGTCGAGTCGAAAACAAAAGGTTGTTGCCCGATCGAGCACCGAGGCTGAGTACCGTGCTTTATCATTTGCTACTGTTGAGTTGGTGTGGCTACTACAACTACTTCAAGAAATTCGCCTACCTATTAGGGAAGTTCCTGTATTACTTTGTGACAATCTATCTGCTACATTCCTTGCCAACAACCCAGCCATCACCAACAAATCCAAACACATTCAGCTGGATTTTCATTTCGTGCGAGAGAAGGTCGACTCCAAGGAACTTGTTGTTCGTCATGTCTCCGCTGCAGATCAAGTCGCCGATATATTCACCAAAGCACTTACGGGTCATTTGTGTTGGGAAACCTCGGTTTTTCCCTCTTCGTCGGATTAAGATGGGAAGTGGACAACTAGTTACAAACACTAATTTTTGTATTTATGTGGAAAGAGATTTTATAAGGCTAGATAATTTTTGTGGGCACACACTCTCAAACTCACTAACACTCACTTTGATTTGCTTGTGTTTTGATCACACTTCGATGCTCAAAGTGGTGCACACTACATGTATTTATAGGTGAGGGATGGCACCCATCTCCTCATTAAGCTCTAATCTAGAATGCTCCTAATCTAGAATTCTCTTTTGCTTTAAACTTTCTCCTAATTTCTAGAATGTCCCACAAAAATATCTTATCTACCATCCTAGCTACATAATTCTAGATTATTCCTTAATCTACCCAAAAACTCTAGACTTTTCTTTGGATTGGGCCTTTTATCATGGGCTAATTTGATTAATTTGCTCCAATTAAGGAGGGAGCCCAACAATCTCCCCCTTCCCGACTTAATTTGGAGGTGTTAAGATGTTAGCGCCTTGACAACAGTCTTCAAACTTCTTAGTCGTTATTACCTTGGTCATGATGTCTGACCAGTTCTCATCCGTGTGCACCTTGTCAAGCTATAGTAGCTTTTCTTCAAGGACATCTCGAATCCAATGGTATCGTATGTCGATGTGCTTCGACCGAGAGTGATAGGTAGGATTCTTTGCCAAGTGGATAGCACTCTGATTGTCGCATAATAAGATGTATTTCTTCTGCTCGACTCCCAACTCGAGTAGGAAATTCTTCATCCATAGCATCTCCTTGCAGGCCTCTGTAGCTGCAATATACTCTACTTCTGTGGTGGACAAGGCGACACTCTTTTGCAGCTTGGATTGCCATGAAACTGCTCCCCCTACAAAGGTAGTCAGGTAGCCCGATGTTGATTTCCTAGAGTCATTGTCACCGGCCCAGTCTGCATCTGTGTAGCCTCTTAGCTCTAGCTTTCCATTTCCAAAGCATAAGCATCTCTTGGTTGTACCACGTAGGTATCTGAGGATCCATTTGACTGCTGCCCAGTGCTCCTTTCCTGGATTAGCTAGGAAACGACTTACAACTCCAACTACGTAGGCGATGTCAGGCCTAGTGCACACCATTGCGTACATAAGGCTGCCTACGGCTGATGCATATGGGGTGTTCTTCATCTCTTCCTTCTCCTTCTCACTTGTTGGACTCTGCTTTGAACTTAACTTAAAGTGTCCAGCAAGTGGAGTGCTTACCGGCTTGACTTTATGCATGTTGAATCTCTCTAGCACCTTCTCAATGTATTGATCTTGAGATAGCCAAAGCAACTTCTTCGTTCTATCACGAGTGATTTTCATCCCAAGAATTTGTCTTGCGGGCCCCAAATCTTTCATGGCAAACCACTTGCTCAAATATTTCTTTAGAGTAGATATCTTTTTATGATCATGACCTATGATCAACATATCATCGACATAGAGTAAGAGTATTAGGAAGTCACCGCTAGCATACCTCTTCATGAAGACACAATGGTCATTCATGGTTTTCTTGAAGCTATGGCTCGCCATGAAGGTGTCGAACTTCTTGTACCACTGCCTTGGTGCTTGCTTTAGACCATAGAGACTCTTCTCTAGTCGACACACCAGATTCTCCTTGCCTGGGACCGCAAATCCTTCTGGTTGCTCCATGTAGATCTCCTCTTCAAGGTCGCCATGGAGAAAAGCTGTCTTGACATCGAGCTGCTAATTCTCCAAGTCTAGAGTAGCTGCTAGACCAAGCACAACTCGGATTGATGACATCTTCACCACTGGAGAGAATATCTCTTCAAAATCGACGCCTTTCTTTTGGTTGAACCCTTTCACAACCAGTCGGGCCTTGTATCGGGGCTTTGAGTTGCTCACCTCGGATTTGATTCGATACACCCACTTGTTCTACAGGGCACGTCTCCCTTTAGGCAACTCCACTAGCTTGTAAGTATGATTCTCATGCAAGGATTGCATCTCCTCTTGCATGGCTCGCTTCCACTCCTCCTTGTGGATGTCGTTGATGGCCTCATCGTAACTTTGAGGCTCCCCCTGATCCGTGAGTGTCACATACTCCTCTTGATTGTATCGCGTAGACGGTCTCTTATCTCTAGTGGATCGTCTTGGCCCGGGCATTGGAGGGGTGGTACTTTCTTCTTCTGGCTCCACCATCTCCTCTTGGTCATCATCTCTTGTACTAACATCTTCATTCTCATCTGCTTCTTTTGGATCATGTTGTCGTACAGGAGGAGAACTGTCATCTTGGCTCTTACTAGCTCTTAACCTTGGCTTCTCCGATCTTTGGATGTCTTCGATCGTCTGATCCTCAAAGAACACGACGTCTCGGCTTCTGACAACCTTCTTGTTGACTGGATCCCAAAGTCGGTAGCCAAACTCATCTCGTGGTGATCCAAGGTAGATGCATTCCTTTGTCTTAGCATCTAGCTTGGCCCGTTCGTCCTTGGGAATATGAACAAACGCTCTGCACCAAAACACCTTCAAGTGATTGTAGGAGACCTTCTTGCCTGACCATACATGCTCTGGGGCATCTCCTTCCAGAGGAACTGATGGTGTGAGATTGATGACGTCAACCGCTATCATCACAGCTTCTCCCCAGAACGGCTTGGGTAGTTTGGCATGAGAGAGCATGCATCGAACTCTTTCTTCAATCGTTCGATTCATCCTCTCAACGAGCCCGTTTAGCTGTGGCGTCTTAGGCGGTGTGTTCTCCAACCTGATCCCACGAGCTTTGCAGAAAGCTTCGAAGGGACCTCGATACTCACCACCGTTGTCTGATCGCACACTCTTAAGCGTCTTACCCGTCTCACGCTCTACTCGGGCAACGAACTCCTTGAATGCTTCAAGGACTTGGTCCTTGGATTTTAGCAGGTTTACCCAAACCTTCCTTGAGTGGTCATCTATAAAGGTGACAAAATACGATGCACCACCAAGGGATTTTTCGGACATAGAGCATACATCGGTGTGCACTAGATCAAGGATATGCTTTCTTCTCCTAGGTTGTGATGATCTTTGAAAGGAAACTCTATGTTGTTTGCCAGCCAAACAATCAGCACATGGTTCGAGAATGTTACCTTGCAAGTTCGGGAGGAGTTGCTTACGAGCGAGGATTTGAAGACCCTTCTCGCTCATATGCCCAAGCCTTCTGTGCCATAGCTCCATGTCAGCTACTGATGTGTTCACTTCCCCGGTGTGAACCTTTGCTTGTGTGACATACAATGACCCCTCCTTTGTTCCTCGAGCCAAGACCAAGCTTCCTTTGGTGAGTTTCCATTTGCCATCTCCAAAGTGATTCGCGAGACCGGCATCATCCAACTTTCCAGTTGATATGAGATTAAGGCGCATATCAGGGACATGCCTTACCTCCTTAAGGACGAGCTTGCATCCGGTGTTCAATGTCAAGGTAACGTCCCCCTTACCGACAATCTTACTCCTTCCTTGATTTCCCATCTGGACGTTACCAAATTCGCCACTTTGGTAGGATGAGAAGAAGCTCTCATGAGGGGTGACGTGGAAGGAAGCACCGGAGTCGATGATCCAAGAGCTATCATTAGAGGCGATGTTAAGGAAATTTTCTTACCCTATGAGGTAGACGTCCTCACCTTCGTCTGCGACGGCACTAGTACTCATCTCGCCTTGCTTCTTCGTCGGGTTGAACTGATCCGGTTTGACGTTGCCAACCCTTTGATCCCTTTTAAGGGTCCGACAATTTGCTTTGATGTGGCCCGACTTGCCGCAATAGTAGCATGTAACCCTTGAGCGTGACTTGGATCGTCCTCGAGATTGATCTCGGCCTCGGGTTCTGCTGCGCCCACGTGTCTTGTCTCTGCCTCGGTTGTGCACGACGTTCGCCTCCGATTGAGCATTCTGGCCTCGTTCCTTCCTCCTGGCTTCTTCGTTTAGAAGGCTATCACTGACGGTGTCCATGGTAAGCTTCCCATCTGGTGCGGAGTTACTTAGAGTAACCACCAGAGTGTCCCAACTCTCCGGAAGGGAACTTAGGAGTAGAAGGGCTTGCATTTCATCTTCGACCTTCATCTCAGCCTTATTTAGCTGACTGACGAGCCCCTTGAAATTATTCAAGTGCTCAATCATGCTTTGCCCATCCTTATACTCCATCTTTACCAACCGTCGCATTAAGAGGGCTTTGTTACGAGGCGTTTTCTTTTGAATTAGGGAATCAAGTTTTTCCCATAATTCAAAAGCATTTGTATAATCAACAACATGCTCAAACAAGGATTTGTCGATGTACTTACGGATCATTGCGACCGTCTTCCTGTTTAGGAGATCCCACTCCTTGTTACTCTTTCCTTGCGGCTTGGTCTTGGTGATGATGGGCTCTTGTAAATCCTTGCAATACAAGTGGTCTTCCATCATCGTCCTCCAATGCGAGTAGTTGTCCGCCGTGAGCTTGAACATCTCACCATCGTGCGTAGCAATGGCCTCCATCTTGAATCGGACGAGCTATCCTTGACGACGAGCGCACCTGGCTCTGATACCACTGTTGGGAAACCTCGGTTTTTCCCTCTTCGTCGGATTAAGATGGGAAGTGGACAACTAGTTACAAACACTAATTTTTGTATTTATGTGGAAAGAGATTTTACAAGGCTAGATAATCTTTGTGGGCACACACTCTCAAACTCACTAACACTCACTTTGATTTGCTTGTGTTTTGATCACACTTCGATGCTCAAAGTGGTGCATACTACATGTATTTATAGGTGAGGGATGACACCCATCTCCTCATTAAGCTCTAATCTAGAATGCTCCTAATCTAGAATTCTCTTTTGCTTTAAACTTTCTCCTAATTTCTAGAATGTCCCACAAAAATATCTTATCTACCATCCTAGCTACATAATTCTAGATTATTCCTTAATCTACCCAAAAACTCTAGACTTTTCTTTGAATTGGGCCTTTTATCATGGGCTAATTTGATTAATTTGCTCCATTTAAGGAGGGAGCCCAACAGTTTTTTCACCAGTGTTCGTTCCAAGCTGATGGTCGCCCCTCGTCCATCATCTTGCGGGGGGGGGGGGGTATCAATCAAGACAAATTAGATGCCCCTCGTCCATCATCTTGCGGGGGGGGGGTATCAATCAAGACAAATTAGATATAAGTTTTTCCTATGTATAATTCTATCTTTGTATATAGATAGATATCTTGGAGAGCAAGGAGTCCAAGCTCTATATATGTAATTCCATATTCACGTAATACAATTAACACAAGTCTTTCGTCAAATCTATTAGTTATTAGTATATGATATAAATTATAAGTAAAATATCTATATATTTCTCTATAATCAGGTTTTACAAATATATACAAACAAGTATAAACATTATGTCTTATATATATTCTTTGGGTTATGCGAGTTTTAAAAACACTACCACCCTTTTGAGAGAAAAAAATATGCTGATATAATATATATATATATTATACTTTCCATATAAACATTAAGTTATAAAATATTTAATTTTAATTTTAATATTTAACGACTTTTTTGACGGAAAAGACTAATGGGTGGCCATTTATTAACGGAATGAAAGTTGTGGGTGGTTTAAAAAAATTTGTGTATAAGGGGTGGTTATTATTAATATAGTCTATTTAATGGGTGATTTTTTGTAATTTCCTCTTTTATAAAATAGCTTGAAGTACATACGCTTATCATGTGATGATTTAGTTTCTTCAAAAATTGAAACTACTAGTTGAAGACCCGTACCGTGTACGGGTAATGATCATTTTTTCGTTAATTTGTGTATATCCTATAATCTATACTATATATTAACCGTTGTATATAAATAGATTAAAATGAGAGTTGAAAAGTTAAGTTAATTAATACGTATCTTTTATAGAAGGAAATTTTAAAGATAGATAATATTATTTCAAAAATAGATATTAGATGAGTAAGAAAAAGGATAAAATCAAATATTAGATAATTAAATAGATTTTAAAGATAAATAATATGCCTTTAAAGATATATATTAAATTTAAAGATTAAATAATTAGGAAAAATAAAACATATAAAAATGTTAATAAAGTGGGGCCAGAATTAACGTGGAGGCTCGAAATTCTCCGGCTTTAATATATAGTATAGATATTTTCGATTTGTAATTAGAAATCTTCAAAAATCTTGTGGTCGGTTTTATGATTTCCAATTAGGTTTTATTTTTTGAATCAGAACCCTTATCATATACGCTAGAAAAAACATTAGTAGTATTAACTGATAGGATGTTCTATCTTCATTATATATAAATTAGGAAAGTCAAAAACATTGTTGGAAATGAAAGATAGATATATTAGGTGAAAAATTATAGAGAAATAAAAGAAAAATATGAATACTATTCTCTCCATCCCTAAAGATTTATCCTTTTTCCTTCACAAATTATGAAGGAAAAGGGACAAATATAAAGGGACAGAAGGAGGAGTAGGTACTTAGTTACAAAAGGTTAAGTAATATAAATTAAAGTAACTTATAAACTATGTTGTGAGGCTAGAATCAGAAAATTGTGTTCGTAGTGATTCAAAAACGATTGTGTTGAAACCCGAAAATCGAGGTCAATTTTGGTAAGGATTGAGTGTTCAATGAGTATGGTAAAGTTGGGTTTCCAGGTCAACTTTGGTAAAGATATATTTAATTAAGTTGGGTTTTCAAGTTGGGTGCTCTCATTTTTTACAAAAATAAATAAATTTAATAATGTCTTCCTTTGTTGTGTCTACTGAGTTGAGATTATATAAAAAAAATTCATGTTGATACAAAGAAGTGAGATCACTAGACTAATAAAATTGAAATGTTTAATTTTTATATCAATATTTATAACTGGGATCATGTAAAATTGTGTATCAAAACAAAAAAATCGTAATATGTCGTCTTCAAATAATTACAAGATTTCACGAAAAAATCTTGAATTAATTGAATATAAATTGCTGAAATTAAATGTGATTTATTTACTCTAAGATTTAATGGTCGGAATTTGCTTTTTATTTTTACTTATGACTTATTACTTTTTACTTTTAGTTAAGACTTGCTTAATAAAAATAGTTATATGTTAGTGACACTTGTGTCATGGCATGGAATCCTTGGAAGACATATGTGTCATCTAATTAGCTACTTCCCAACACAGACCTATATAAAACCAAGTAATATTATTCATACATCCATACCAAGTAACATAAATTTTATATATGTCTAATAATTGAAGGCACAGCTCTTGCAGCTCTGCTCATTGATGTCATTGCAAGTAAGGTCGGCCGTTTGATTGCCCATTATCGTGATTATAATAATAAGCCAGTCTAGCTTGAATCACCGTCCAGGCGTTCCTCATGTCATCTCTCACGTTTCATTAATGTAATACTACGCCTTGTTCCGTGAGTCATCATACTCACAATATTGAATCAACGATTCACTCTTGTAGTAAAAGAGACGTGGACACTTATTTTTTTGTCAACAATAATACACTCTCACCAATGATTTGTTTAATTAGTGGTTCAGATTAGATATCCCTTATCCTCATTTGCAACAGAGGTCAAAGGTTCAAGGTTTTAAGTTCGTCTATAGCACCATGGCCCTTGGGTCCATTTTGTACTTGTTTTACATATTAAAAAAACTTATACCAAAAATCCCTTTTTCTAGAGACACCAATTATATACCAGGATTGCTAAACATTATCGGGTTTTAACTTCTCCATCACCAATTTACATATTTCAAGGTATATACCCCTCAATTAATTAATAAACCTCCATAAGAAGATAAATAAATAATTTTTACCAAAAAAAGAAAGAAATAAATAAAAGAAGCAGCCTGACTTCCATAAATAGGCTCTCAATCAATCCCTCATATTGCATACTTGCTATAAACACATTTATATCCATTTAGATGATGCATGATTTGATCAAATATCTTCTACTTTCATGTGGAAACAACCTTCGCATCTTGGCTCGTCGCTTGAAAGATAGATGAATACTTGAACTCGAGCCGTGAAGATGAGGAACTCTCGGGGGAACAAAGCTCCCTCATACTTAGGCTTTTACATATAGCCAAAAGAATAGAACTGTAAAGGTGGATGAAAAGAAGATAAAGAAGGTGGTGGAAAGATTGAAGCTGAAAGAGAATGATATAGATAGATGGAAGATAGAAGATAGAGTGGGACCAAAAAGTCCTCCTTTCTCTTCTTTTTTTTTGATTTTTTTTTCTTTTTTTTATCACAGGACAAGCAAAAACCGAGACGCAATATGGTGGCCGCGAGCACGGGCTAGCACCTATTCGTCGGAGAGTCACTAGTGCTCCACCATAGGCGCGGGCGCGGTTTCGTACCAGGATGTCCTTTCGGACCTCGTAACTGCATGCTTTTGTTTAATGTCGTTGACTCAACGTGGATACGCTCAATATGGGTCCTCATCGATGTGGAATCGGACCTCGTTGCCACCATGAGATATGGAAAGTAAACCGACAACGTTTATAACCATCTTGGCGGTTTTCATGAATGGGCAACCAAGTAAGAGAAACGGGTCGTAGCGTCCTTCACCTATCTCCATCACATAAAAATCTGCAGGGAAAATCAAACCATCAGCCTACACTAGAACATCCTCCACTAACCCTTTCGGGCGCACATTAGAGTGGTCAGCCAATTCACTAGAAATATCGGTGTCTTTTAAAGGACCTAGGCCTAACTTCTCGTATATGCAAGTGTTAAGGACATTAAAGGAGCCATTGTAGCCTTCATAATAGTCATTGAGATTCTTGTCTTCCCCTTGCTTCAAACTATTGAGCTGCTTCTTGATAGATTTTTGTTTGGAGGCAAGGAAGTACTTCTCTAGAAAGGCCTTCTTCATCTTGGCCCAAGTAGTGATTGAGCCCGGCACCAAATAAAGGAGCCATTCTTTAGCGGAGTCGGCCAACGAGAAAGGGAAAGCTCGAAGCTTTATTTGATCCTCCATGACGTCGGCTGGCTTCATGCTCACACATACTGCATGGAATTCCGTCAGTTGCTTATTCGGGTCCTCACCAATCAACCCGTGAAAGGTGGGTAAATGGTGGATAAGCCCGGACTTGAGATTGAACTTCACGCCCTCCCCAAGATCGGGGAACTGAACAGCCTGTTGTTGTTGTTGTAGATTGGGCACGGTGAGTTGACGAATAGTTTGACCAGCCATGACTTCCTCTGGTTCAGAATCAAAGAGAGAGAGAGAGAGAGAGAGAGAGAGAGAGAGAGAGAGAGAGAGAGAGAGAGAGAGAGAGAGAGAGGGTCTAGAAGATTGTAGGATGCAGAAGCTCTAGGAGCACTCCTTATCTTCCAAAGAGTCTTGTCAATTTTTGGGTCAAAGCAACAGGAGAAGTATTACTAGATCGGGTACAGACCATAAGATCGGTCCGAACCCATATGACAATTCTGGGCTTGAATCGCGGGCGTGCCGAGGGGGGCGTGGGTGCAGTTCTGGTATAAAAAACAAAAACGAACGAAAAATCAAACAAGAAAAAGGATTCCCCGACAACGATGCCAAAACATGACTCGGGCAAACTCGTTGCCCATAAATCAATGATAATTACCCAAACAAAGCAAACACAGTATAACAAGCAAGTAAGGGGTCAAACCTAAGAGAATCAGTTTTCCTCGATTGATTTTAGTTCGAATCATGCAAACCAAACAAAAGGGGATTTTGAAGGAAATTTCAATCAATATTAGCAGGTAGAGTTCATTCAATCAATTCCACTTTATTAATTCATTGATCATCAAATCGTCCACTTCTTTATATTTGTAGGTCAATTCCAATCCTTATCTTAATTATTCGCTAGTCCACGGTCCTAGCAAAACTATGATATCAACAAGGACGCTTAATTAAAATCATGCAATGCACACAAGCATAATCGGAAATTGAATCATGGAATCAAGCTACGAGTGTCATGCATAAAACAACCATTGAATACTCTTCCCTAATTTAGTCCACGGTCCTAGAATAGAGTTGTTTTGAGAAGAGGAAAGATGCATGTATAACAACCAATCCTAATTCAAACAATAGATCTAAGCCAATTAGACAAGTTGATGTTGATTACGCTCATATAATAAAACCAAGATCAGGGGATGAAACACTAGAGTATCAATAAAGACCTAGGGATAAAGAAGTTACCAGAATTTCACAACTTGAAAATAAAGCTTCGTTGATTGAATAAGCTCTAAAGGAGATTAGCTCTCCATTATAAAAGAAAGCAAAGAGTTTTATTAGATATGAATTGGGATAGCTTAAACCTAAGGCAGACTCCTCCTTATATAGCTCAAGGAACAAGCTCCCTGAGATAGATAAGGAAAGAGCCAAGAGATAGAAAAGGAAACAAGATAGAAAACATCTCGCTCGGCTCGGGTTCCGACATCACCGTGCCCACAGCATAACCACCGTGCCCACGGCGGGTCTTCTTTCGGGTTGGTTAGGTCGGCTTTTACCGCGGCTGCAACCATGGCGGCGCACCTGCGGCCTTCTCAGGAATGGATTGTCGTCACCTTCCTTCACCGCGACCGCGGCTCGGACATTGCACCTGCGGATTTTGGACAGTGGCGAACTTCTCTTGAACTTAGCTCTAAGAACTCTCATTTCTTCAAATCTTGTGTCTTCGGTCTTCATATTACAATAACGCTCAAATTTAACCTAAACATACTCAATAATGCCCTAAACTACAAGAGTTAAACCATGCAAACTAGAGCGAATTAGCGAGGTAGCCATGGTTGGGGCAGCTAGTTATGAGCCTCTTGTAGCGCTCATAATAGTCATAGAGATTCTCGTCCCTTGCTCCAAGCTGTTGAGTTGCTTCTTGATAGATGTTTGCTCTGAAGCAAGGAAGTACTTCTCTAAGAACGCCTTCTTTATCTCGGCCCAAGTAGTGAGAGCCAGGCACCAATTAAAGGAGCCATTCCTTTACAAAGTCCGCCAATGAAAATTGGAAAGCTCGAAGCTTTATTTGATCCTCTGTCACATCAGTTGGCTTCATGCTGATGTAGACAGCGTGGAATTCTGTAAGGTGTTTGTTCGGGTCTTCACCACTCAACCTGTGGAAGGTGGGTCAGTGATGAATTAGCCCGGACTTTAGTTTGAACTTCACGCCTTCCCCAAGAGACGGGAACTGAACAACCAGTTGGTGTTGCTGTAGATTAGGCGCAGTAAGTTGGCGAATAGTTTGCTCCGCCATTGCTTCTTCTTGTTTTCAATCGGGGAAAGAGAGAGGATTTACAAGGTCGTGTGATGCAGAAGCTCTGGATGCACTCCTCAGCTTGCTAAGAGTCCTATCAATTTTTGGATTAAAAAGAACAAGAGAAGAATCAATAGAGCGGGTGCGGACCATAAGATAGGTCCACACCCAAAAGTGAGTTCTTGGCGAAAACCGCAGGCGCGCCGAGGTGGCCGCAGGCACGGTTTCGTGCTAGAAAGTGCGATCGAACCAAAAACAAAAGAAAGAAAAGATTCGCCGGCAACGGTGCCAAAATTTGACTCAGATAAAGTTGTCATGCCAATATAAAAAAGAATCCCTAAATTGACAAACTTAGTATAACATGCATGTAGTGGTCGAAACCAAGAGAATAAAGTTTCTTATTCAGTTTCAGTTCAATCACATAGCACAAACAGGGAGATTTCAAAGATTGTTGTTATCAATATCAAGAAAGAAGAGTTTATTCAAACAATTCCACCTTTATAATCAATCAATCATCAATTCATCCACTTTTTTATATTCCTAGGTCAATCCCTATCATTTTCTTATTTAGTCATTAGTCCATGGTCCTAGCAAAACTATGATATGAACAAGGACGCTTAATTCAAATCATGCAATGAATACAAGTATAATAGGAAATTGAATCATGCAATCAAGCTACGAGTCTTACGCACAAAACAAACATTGAATACTCTTCTCTAACCTAGTCCACGATCCTAGATAAGAGTTGTTTCTAGAATAGGAAAGATGCATAGACAACAATCAATCCTAATTCAAACAATAGATCTAAGTCAATTAAACAAGTTGATCAGGCTTATAGAATCAAAGAAAGATCATGGGATGAATAACAAGAGTATCAATAAATACCTAAGGATATGAAGTTACCTGAATTTCATGATTTCATAATAAGGCTTCCTTGATTGAATAAACCCTAAAGGAGATTAGTTCTCCATAATACAAGTGAGCTAGAACAATAAAGTTCTAAGAATATTGGATAACAAGATGATACCTAAGACCTAGGGCAAGGCTCCCCTTATATAGACCCAAGGACCAGCTCCCCAAATCAAATTAGGTAAGAGACAAAGAAAAGAAAAACGTGCCGCTTGGATCTGGCTCATACCGCGCCCGCACTTGGCAAACCGCGCCCGCGGTTTTGTCGGGTTTTGGCTCCTAAGGTCGGCTTCTACTGCGCACGTGGCCCATGTGGCGCGCACGCGGCCTTCTGAAGATAGATAGGTTGTCCTTTCCACAACCGCGCCAGAGGTTCTGGGATAGTGGCAACATTTCACTTGAATCTTGGCCTGGAAACTCTTGTATCTTCACATCTTGTGTCTTCGGTCTTCATATCATAATTAAGCTCAAAGTCTAACCTAAACACACTCAATAAAGTCCTACAATACAACAGTTAACATATACTAAAGAGAGCATATCAACGAATGACATTTTTTCTTGTCGAGAAGAACAAAAACCATTAATTGGAGTACATCGTTCATTTCATGAAGTGTTTTAGTAGAGATCATTGGTATGATAGTTCAACGTTTAATGACTTACCAATGTCACCAGGTTGATTCGCTGATCACTAAAGTATTTTTGGTTGATGTTCCTCAACCGGAGAAGAACAATTACGATGGTTTAGCAAGGTCGTCGAGACTCTTTGAAGGGAGATGAACAATTAGGTTCTCTTTGAAGTGTAAATGAAAACATAAATGAATCTGTAATACATAAATTACGACAAAAGATTTGGCAGTTATATGCATTTGTGATTAGTAGTAAGTGATCTAGGGTTTCTTTATTTTGCTATCAAGATAAAAAAAAAAATTGGATAAAAATTAATGACAGATTTTTCGTAATGACCTATTCTCATACTGTGGTATAAAGATATAATTTTCAACTAGTATCAGCCCATGCCTTGAAGGCACGATTTTGATAACTAAAATCTTAATTTAAATTTTATATAATGTTATTGAAAAGGATATTTTTTTTATAAAAATAATAACGTGCAAATACTATATAAAGAAGTTGAAATTAGTAGATAAGAAGATTTTGAGAAAAAGTTAAAATTTTTTAAATTTATTATGTATAAAACTAAGATTGATTTTAAAGTGTTTAGTAGATAATAAAAGTATTGTATAAAATTTTAAGTTGTTTTTTAGAAAAAAAAATGAAAATCAGTAGATAAGAAGAAATCTAATGTGGGGTCTACAATGAAATTTCAACCAATTAAACAAATTAAGATATTTTAATAAAGATGGATGATGTTGTCCAATGAGAAGTTGACATGTGTTGTTATAGCTATTATTTTAGTATATAGTTATGATAATGCAAATATGAAAACAAATTGGAGAAATTTCATATATATACATATACATCCATGTAGGATGATAATTTTCATACTAAATTTGTTAGTTAAAAATTAAAAAGATGATATATAAAAAAAGTTAAATTCTTCATCTATGACTGAAAAAAAATTAAAATCTTCATATTTTTCTTGAAAATATATATTATATATATTATATAATAATATTAGTTGAAATGATAGAAAAATAATAAACTTATAACATTATAAAGTACAATACTCATGTAAACATTAACAAACTACTAGCTGTAAAAACGCTCCCGAGAAAAAACCAAAAATCGCTCCCAAGTTTGCCTTGCCTTCAACCCTAGTTTGCGCCGCCTCTCTTCGGCCTTCCCCTTTGCCTTCCTCTTTGCCTAGCGCCCGGATCTCCGTCGTGCTTTGGCCTGGCCTTTTCTTCTCCGATGAACCCTCTTCTCACCCCTTTTGGCTATTCCCTTGTAGCTTTCCTTGCCCCTGCCCTAACCTATTTTGCCTTGGCCGCTGGCTCCCTGGTTCTCTCCGGCTTTGGTGTTGCTCTCCAGATTTGGATCGCCGTCTCTTCTCTCGGGAAGGTGTTGCCCTTTCATGACCCTTTCGTTTTGACCTTCGTTGTTCTGTGGTCCGACCCTCCCTTCGCCCTTAACCCTTCCCTCGTCTCCTTCGTCTCTGTGAGCCATGATGGCGGCTTTGGTAGTTCCTGCTCCGTTCGCCGCTGGTTGTTTCCGTCCACCGTCCTGGATCTCCTGTGCGATTATGCCCCTTGCTCTCCGGAGGTCCTATGTTCTTGCGCCAGCCTTCTCTCGGGCCTCGTTGCTCTCCAGTACATAAATAATAATTTCGAACAATTAAAAACATCCGAAACACAGTTGCAAAAATTACAAAATGATCTTCTACATGACCCATGTAACCAAAACATTCTCACAAAACTACAACAACATCTTAATAAATACAATGCCTTAATGGACTTTCACCATAAGTTCTAGCTTCAACGAGCCAAAACTAATCATCTATTAAATGTAGATAAAAACACAAAATATTTCCAAACCATCTCTAAAATTCGTAGATTCAAACAAAATATCACCGCTTTTCAGACTCGTGATGGATTGGTCATTTTTTATCATGAATCGATTTCGGGTAATAATACCTCTGAACTTGCTTCTCGATTCCAATCTAATGCCAACTCAGTTATCCATCCACAAGAGTTGAGTATTATTCCTTCTCTTATTTCAGACGTCGATAACATAGCAATTTCAAAAGAACCGTCCCCAGCTGAAATTAAAGCTGCAATATTAGATTTAGCTTTGAATAAAACTCCAGGGCCTGACGGCTTTACCGCAAAATTTTTCCAAAACTATTGGCCAACTATTGTCTCTTCGGTTGTGCGTGCAGTGGCTGCCTTCTTCCATTCCGGATCAATGCTTTCCGCTGCAAACATAACCTTCATCACATTAATTCCAAAGGTTGATGCACCAAGTTTGATAAATCATTATAGGCCTATTAGTTTATGTAATACAGTCTATAAGGCAATTACCAAGGTACTGTCTAACAGGATCCAACATATCTTACCGTCAATTATCCACCCTCTTCAGAGTGCCTTTGTTAAAGGACGGTTGATTCAAGATAACGTCCTTATTGCTCATGAAATTTTTCATTCTTTCCATAAGAAAAATAAAGGTCGATTGGGTTGGATGGCCATCAAGTTAGACTTAGAAAAAGCTTATGATAAGATCAGTTGGAACTTTATCCGTCTTGTTCTGACCAAGTTCGGTTTTCATCAGCATTGGGTTAACTTGGTCATGACGTGTATCACAACTTCTTCCTCATCTGTTCTAGTTAACCACGAACCTGGTTCAGAATTTTTTCCTACTTGTGGAATCCGACAGGGTGACCCGATGTCACCATTCATATTTGTTTTATGTATGGAATATTTATCTCGAACTTTACAATAAGAATCATTAAATACCCCAAATCACGTTGGTATTCATCTAACTAAGAATGGATCGGTTTTACCCTTCCTATGTTTTGCTGACGATACAATTATTTTTGCAAGTGCAAACATCACCAATATGATATTTATAAAAAATATTCTCCACAAATTTACTCAAGTCTCTGGACTGGCTATTAACTATCATAAAAGTTCTCTTCAAACATCTGCCAATATTGATCAACCTACGTCTGTGGCCTTAGCAAGTATCCTCAATATTCAAATTATAGCGTCTATGGAAAAATATTTTGGAATTCCGATCCTTAAAGGACGCGTTCAGATCTCTATGTTTTCTGATGCAGTGTCCAATTTAAAGAAACAACTTTCCCAATGGAAAGCTAGCTCTATATCACAAGCAGGCAGGGTTGTTCTTATACAATCCTGTCTTATAAGCAAAGTAAACTATCTTATGCAAAGTGTTATGCTCCCTCAAGGCGTGCTTAAGCAAGTTGACGCGGTTTGTAAGTCATTTTTCTGGAACAAATTTAGTCCAAATCACCATCCTCTTATAAGTTGGAACCGTATTTGTTCGCCTAAGGAGAATGGGGGTCTTGGCCTTCGTTCCGCGGAAAATACTAACATCTCGTTACAAATGAAACTTCTTTGGAAAATTGTTACTCAGCCTCAAAATGTTTGGGTCAAAGTCATTACGGAAAAATATCTAAGCTCTGACTCGTTATTTGACTACCAGGAAAATAACTGTTCTTGGCAGTTTGGTAGATTAATTAACATTAGAGATATCTTTTCCAAAGGCCTTAGATGGCTTTTGGGTAATGGTACAACCATCAAATTTTGGACTGATCCTTGGATCGAAAATTGGGACTTATCTCCTTTTATGGATAATTCAGACCCAAACCTTAGGGTTTCCGATCTTATTCTTCCGTCGAGGTCTTGGAACTTAGATCTTCTCCAACATCTATTGCCGCCACATGTAGTCGATATCATCATTCATATTAGAATACCAATTACAGACTCTATTGATAGACTCATCTGGTTGCCTGCAATGGATGGGGTCTTCTCGGTTCAGTCCGCAACGTCACTCTTAACTGCTCCAATTAACCATGGAAACAGCAATTTTGATTGGATTTGGAGGTCTAAATTCCCACCAAAAATTAAGAACTTCTTATGGAAATCTTGTGCTGACTGTCTTCCCACTACAAATAGAATTAACCGCTTTTATAACTCCGTACCTAATTTGTGTTCCCTTTGCGAGCTACAAGATGAAAACCTAAATCATTTATTCTTCCATTGTCCGTTTACGAAAGCCATGATTGACCAACTGCAAAAATTATTAAATTATTCCTTCCAAATAACTACCTCTTATTCTTTCCACCAAAACATTCAAGAAACTCTGACAAAAAACAAGGACAAAACACCTCTTGCATTCCTATGGTGGTTTGTTTGGGCCCATAGGAATGCAAAAAATTTTGACCCAGGAAGAATAAACAAAAATAAATTTCCATTTGACTTGGCCTTCTCAGGTGCTTTAGCATGGGAGGGTCTTGATAAGACCAATAAACAGTTACCAAAGAGACCTAAAAGGAAAAATCATAACTTGGAAAAAACCTCCTCCACAATGGTATAAACTAAATTTTGATGCTTCTAGACTTAAAACTGGAACAACGCATGCTGGATTCGTCTTAAGGGACCACAATGGATTTTTAAGAGCTGTTGGTCGCCAACAACTTCCTACAATGACAATAGTCCAAGCGGAAGCTTCTACCTTACTATATTCTTTAAAGAACATTGACTATTCTCAAATTCAACATTTGATAATTGAAGGAGACAATCTTATAGTTATTAATTCTTTAAAACGCCTATGGAAAGTTCCTTGAGAGCTGTATCCTATTATAGAGGACATTAGAAATCTTATTTCGGTTATCCCTTCTGTTGTTTTTTATCATTGTTTCAGGGAGTCTAATGTTGTTGTTGATTTCCTGGCAAGAAGAAAAGTCGATCTTCAAAGTCTCAATGCAGCTATTCCATTTCAATCTTCGTCTTTTCCATATTCGCATTTGTCTGTAACTCAGTCGAGGTTCTTGTTGAGTCAACATCCCTCGCTGTTTGATTTTTTAAAGATCATCCGTCGCGATGATTTAGGTTATCCTTGTAACTAAAAGGTAGCCTAATTTTGGCTTGTTCGAGCTAGTAGCTCCGCAATAAAAAAAAAAAAAAACTACTAGCTGTACAGTCGTGCCATGCACAACAATGACTCACACTTCATATTTTAATATTATTTTTATTATAAATAGGATATTAATAAGTGAAAATATATAATATAATGAATGAAGCTTTTAGCAAATGAAAATATTATCTTTTTGACGAAAAAGATTTTTATTTTAAAGATCTGTAGTACCGCACGTGTGAGATTATAAAAATATAGTAAACATATTTTAACTATAGAACAATAATAACTCATGCTTCATATTTTAAAATTATTTTTATTATAAATAGGGTATTAAGAAGTGAAAATATATAATATAATGAAATTTTTAGCAAATGAAAATATTTTTTTTTAAGATCGGTAGTACCACACGTGTGAGATTATAAAAATAAAGTAAAACATATTTTAACTATACAACTCTTTAGAAAATAAAAATTTAATTAATTTATCATCCCTCAAAACTTGTCTCTAATGGTTAATACATACATACATATATATATATATATATATGTATATATCATTGTCCCTATTATCACAATTTGAGAAATTATAAGTCCATATAATATAAAATGAGATGTTTTAATTGATTATTTTGGTTTGATCTTATTTTTTTATCCTAATAATATAATTTATTAGCATGAGATATAATTACTATGAATTTTTATTTAATTAAAAGTATTAAAATATAGTATCAAAATTTAGAAATATAAAATGAGTCCAACGTGATTCTAATAAATTTTTATATTGAAATATATAAAATATATTAATCACAAATTATTTTAGTTTGAAAGATAAAAGCTAAGTTATTATGAAAATGATAATATATAAGTTAAGTAAAAGATAATAAATATAAATTAATTTAATATTAAAAATAAGAATAATAATTTAATTATAAAAAGGGCTTCTATTTTTAAATTTTTTTAAATTAATTTATTTTAAATTACTTCTTATATAAAGAGATTAAGAAGATAAATAATACATAAAAAAAAAAGATAGAATATCTTATCAAAACTCGAAAATTGTCCTTTACATAAATTGATAATAAAGAATGTAATTATATTAATTAAAATAACATGATTAAAATTTAATTGTTTAATTATGAGAGATAAAATCTAAGTTATTAGGACCACGATTATATATAATTTAAGTAAAAGTTAATAAATATAAATCGATTTAGCATCAAAGAGAAAAAAAATATATAGAAAATGGGCCTTCCATTTTTAAATTCGAATTTCTTATATTGATTCTTACATAAATAGATTCAAATGATAATTAAAAAGATAAGTTAATTAACATGCATCTTTTATAAAAGAAAATGTTTAAGATAGATAATATTGTTTTAATAGATAAATCTGAGATGAGTAAGAAAAAAGATAAAAATAAAGATTAGATAATTAAGAAAGAATCATGCTCTAGAGAGACATGTAATTGTGGTACTTCCTACTACAAAATACTGCCCGTGGGATTTAAGATGATCTACGGTCTATAATAAGTGAGGTTAAGGTGTACTATTACACCATAAATGGAAAACACGGGATAATATACATAAAATCCCGTTTGAATTTTTTTTACCCATTTTTGAAAAATCCCTTGATTTTCTCCACCTTCTCTGCTTCCCTTTTTCGTTTCAATACTAAATATTCCCTTTTTTCATCTCATTCCATACCGAAAGACTACCCTCGTTCTCTCTCTGCAATTTTCGATCCGAAGAAATCCTCGTTGGCGCTCTTTGAAAATCGTCGCTCGTCGCTCGCCGGTGCTCTCTGAAAATCGGGTGGTGGAACTCGCCATAGCATACCGCCAATTGATTTCGGTTTGAGGTTGGAAGACTGCGAGTCTTTAGGGTTTCGTCAAAATCGGTAGCAAAACCCACAAATTTCAGGCAAGTAACCACTCGCATTGTGTTCGTTCATGTCGATTTATGTTGTTTTGATGATTTTAACTCGTAATATCGAAGTTGGTAGGAGATTTGGTGTAGTATTTCGAAATAGGGTTTTGGTTTTCGGATTTTGGTAGAGTAAACTTGTTATTTCTTTGATTAAGCATCCTTGAATTTAGGTAAACCCTTGTTTTTTTGAGTCCAATGGTAGAACTCCTTGAATTATACTAAACCCTAGTTTTTGAATAATTTAGGTAAACGAGATGCATAATATAAGGTGTCAATACGTGAAATACATGTTTTCGTATGATAATAATTACATGAAATGTTTTGAATAATTACTCGCAACGAATTGAAAACGTTCACAAATATATTTGAGTTGAAAGTAGTGTTGTATAATTGAATAATAACAATCATGTTACTTTACAAGAAAAAGTAATGTTGAAGAGTTGAAAAAGTAGTGTTGTAAAGTTGAATAATAACAATCATGTTACTTGACAAGAAAAATAGTATTGAATAGTTGAAAAAGTAATGTTGTATAGTTGAATAATAACAATCATGTTACTTGACATGAAAAATTCATTTTGAATAGTTGAAAAAATAAGTTTCACGTGTTTAATCCATGTAGATACCATTCGATTATAGTAATAGTTTGTTGTTTCTATTAAAGAAACTGATGTGGCGTTTAAAAACAAATGAATTTGTTGTGAAAAACGATATGTGAGTATTTGAATAAACTTAGGTTGACAGTGGCTCACTGTTGAAAATGTAATGTTCTCAATTTGAAAATGCATTGTTGTGTTTTTAACGTAGGTTTAACAGGTGGTTAAATTTATTTTGATTGTGCAGTTGGAACCAATAAATGGGATGAGTATGCTTTTGTGAGATCAAGTTTATTTCTTTCTTTTTCGTATTCATGTAATTTTTCAAAACGTCATATTGAGTTTTTCAAAGAGACTAAGAATGAGGGACCATGACGAGTGGGACGATGATGTCGATCTTTTTGATCTTGGCCATGAGCAGAGTGAAGATAACGATAGCTCAAGCTCAACTAAGGAAGATGATGGAGAACTGGAAAATATATATGACAAATATGTAGCACTAGATGTACTGAAAAATTTGCTTTTAGTATATCAAGCTAATGAATAGGTATATACAACGTTTTGAAAAATTCAAAGATTAAGCTTAGCGATGATAGAGAACGCTAGGTTGTTATAAATGAATCGTGTTTTATATGTAGTGATGAAAAAGTCATTGTAACGGACAAAAAAATTAGCTTTTGTGTTCTATCATATCTAATGAATATGTCAATACAACAATTTGAAAAATTCAAAATATTTTTATACTTAAAGGAGGGGAACGCAATCCCGTTGTTAATGTACTCTGTTTTAGACACAATAATGAAAAAATCATTGTAGTATATTGAAATTGCTTTTTTAGTCAATCAAAGTCAAAGAAACATGATTGTTTGTATTCAACATGTTTGTTATTATTCAACATGATTGTTATTATTCAAATGTACATCATTACTTTTTCAACTATTAAATATTAATTTTCCTTGTCAAGCAACATGATTGTTATTTTTCAACTATAAAACACTACTTTTTCAACTATTCAACATTGCGTTTTCTTGCAAAGTAACATGCATATTATTATTCAATTATATAACACTACTTTTTCAACTATGCAACATTACTTTTTCAACTCGTTTGTACTTTAGTATAATCAACTACTTTTTCAACTCTTCGACATTACTTTTTCAACTCAAAACTAGGGTTTAGTATAATATTGCTTGCGACTGCGAGTAATTTCTGTAGAATATTTCACTCAAATTGTTGATTTTTCAATTTGGAAATTATGTGTTTTTCTTGATTTGTGTAACCGTTTTTGGAATAAGATCTCCCCATACTATTTTTCGAAAATTAGGCTGCTAATTCCCTACATTATAGGAGTTGTTTTTAATTATGGTAACCGGAATAATGCTGATTTTTCATCCCCTAGAATCCCGCAAAATTGTGTCTAATATGCACCATCATCTCCTACCATTAATCTCATTTAATCCAATGACTAATAGGATGCCATTGTTGATTTTTCAATTTGGAAATTATGTGTTTTTCTTGATTTGTGTAACCGTTTTTGGAATAAGATCTCCCCATACTATTTTTCGAAAATTAGGCTGCTAATTCCCTACATTATAGGAGTTGTTTTTAATTATGGTAACCGGAATAATGCTGATTTTTCATCCCCTAGAATCCCGCAAAATTGTGTCTAATATGCACCATCATCTCCTACCATTAATCTCATTTAATCCAATGACTAATAGGATGCCTAAGGAAGCACCATAATAGGTATCTCACCAGAGCGTTCCCCATTAAGTAAAGGGAAATTCCGGATGGTGCCCTAGGAAAAAACGTATTCCGAAAAATGCCCCCGAGCTTTTGAAAAAGTTCGCACAGTGCCCTTCTTCTTCTATTTCCATTAGTTTGCCCTGTTCATCGTCTTCTAGTGTTTGCGCAGGTGAAGGAGCATCCCATTGTCTCCTTCAATCGGCCGACTACGACAACGGCGGCGCCTACGCCTCCCACCGCTCCACCTTCTCCCGGCGCTTCGTGTCGGCCATCATCTCCGTCCTCCTGATCATGACCTCCATCCTCTTCATCGTGTGGCTGGACCTCCGCCCCAGGGTCCCCGAGCCATGGCACCCGCTCAGAACCGCCTCCCCCCTTCGACCTGGCCACCCGCTCAGAACCGCCTCCCCCCCTTCGACTAGGCCACCCGCTCGCTCACCAATCTCACCGCCACCATGGTCGCCGCTCAGACCTACATCGACGATTAGGTCGTCTCCGGCATCAATTCGGACCGTAGCCATGGCACTGTCAAGTTCGATGTCCGCATCGCCGCCGTCGTTCACTTCCAGGCCCGTGGCTGGCGCACCAAGAGGCGCTTGCTTAGGGTTTTCTACGATGGCTTGCCGGTGGCGATCTCGGACAAATCTCAGAGCGGTGTTCTCACCGGTGTCCCCCGGAATTGCCTTGTTTGTCTTTGAGTAAGAGGATTATTCTGCCTGATTTCTCTCATCTTCTCTTGCTAATTGCGGATTTTTTATTGGATGGTATAGCAGAAAAAATTAGGTCAAGATTGTTTCAAGTTTGGACATGGTGGTATAGATTACCATTGCTAATTCCACGCTAGATTTCATGATATATATATTTGTGTTTGTTGCCACTCCTCCATTTCTTCTGGTTTCATCACTTTTCAATTCCTCTGGTTCCTCTTGTTTCATTAGTAAATTGCCTAGAAGCTCAATTCCATGGCAGGAAAGAAACCCTAATTTCTCCTTAGGGGAATCGATGATGATGGCGGTGTCGGAAGGGGAATTGATGATGAGGGCGGCGTCGGAAGGTGGCCGGAGGATGGCTTCATGGCTGTGGGATGGGTGAAAAAGACGATGAACACGGCAAAGTAACGGAATTAGAAGAAGAAGGGCACTGTGCGAACTTTTTCAAAAGCTCGGGGGCATTTTTCGGAATAAGTTTTTTCCTAGGGCACCATCCGGAAAAGCCCAAAACTGAGGGACACCGTCCGGAATTTCCCTTAAGAAAATTTTAAAGATAAATAGTATGTCTTTAAAGATAGATATTAGATGGGTAAAAATAAGATAAAAATAAAGATTAGATGATTAAGAAAAATAAAACATATAAAATTGTTAATAAAGTGATGACAGAATCAACGTGGTGGCTCGAAAACAGTTGACTTTTATAATCCCCCGTACCATGTACGGGTAATGCGATTATAAACCCAATTTAATTTTTTTTAAATTTGTTTTGACTTGGTGAGGATTAGGATTCCGACTTTAAGGCGGAAATCCTAGAGCATCTAGGTGGATGAGAGTTAGCAGCTCGTGATGGTTCTAGATTGTTTCCCATGAGTGACTGTGGCCCAGATATACAATTTTATCGGCCACAACATTGCACTGCCTATTCTCATGTGAAATTCGGACTAACTCGATCCGCGAAGGAATACGAGAATATCTGTTACAATCCTTTCAATTTCCCATGGACAACTGATTTGACCCTTGATAGCTTTGATAATCTTTATATTATCCCCTTTTATCTCAATTCTCCTAATATTGCTTTGTTTGGCCTTTAGTATTCCATCCCACAATGCTAGAGTTTCAGCCATCAGGATTGATACGTTGCGAAATATTCTTACAGTTCCAGTTAACGGATTTCCATCTGCATCCCTAATAATCGATCCGTCTGAAGCGTTTCCATTACTTATCTTAGAGCCATCAAAATTTAGCTTTGCAAATTGAGGTTTCGGCCTTTTCTAGTGGCTCAACTTTTGTCGTGTAGTTGGCCGTCTTCTAACCATACTATCTTGTGCCTTTTCTTCATCCTCTTGTCACTTCTTTGCTTGTTCCCATTGCCTCAACTGAACTCGAATATGTTGGCCTAAATCTTGTATAACATCATTAGTCGTTGTTTGAAATGCTAGCTTATTCCTTTAATACCATATGCTCCACCATGTTACTGCAAGTTCGATGAACTCTACTTTTCCTAACTTTCTCTTGATGTCGTATAAAACATTCCTTGGGTTCTGTTGTGGAGGTACATACGTCCTAATGATTCGTTCGGTATTTACATTTATGCTTTTGATGACCCATAACGTGTGTGGGCAACTAATCATCAAGTGTAACGAGTCTTCGTGGGTTCCATTACACATGAGACATCCTTGTGGAATTGCAATATGTTTTTCATGGAGTATTTGTTTCGTTGGAAGTCGATTCATATCAATTTTCCATTGAAAAATTTTCACTTTTGGATAGATGTCTAATTTCCATATCCAATCATTCATACTCGGATTCATCACATCTTCTTTTGTAACTAAGCTCACTGTTGACGCTGTTGGGAACCATCCGTTTTTGCTCGGTGCCCATATAAGCCTGTCATCTATCTCATTATGTGGTATAGGTATCAATGTTATCTTTTCCTTTAAGTCCATAGGGATGGTTTTACGTAATTCATCTATTTTCCATTCTCTGCTCGTTGAAATAAATTGTTCCACCTTGGCAGTAACATTTTCAATATCATTTCTGTTCATAAACTTTTTTAAAGGTTCTTGCACTACCCAATTATCTGTCCAAAAGTTTACCGACTTTCCATTTCCTATTTGCCACTTGAGTCCTTTTTCAAATTCCCCTCTGAGTTTGATCAATTGCTTCCATTGCCATGATGTGTTAGGTTTACTCCTATATTCTGCTAGTGTGTTCCCTCTTAGGTATTTTTCTTTCACAACCTTGACCCATACATTGTCATACTCTTTGAGTATTTTCCACAATAACTTCATTTGTAGTGCCTTGTTCATATCCAAAGCTTTCCACCCTAGACCGCCATATGCTTTTGGTTTACATATTATGTCCCATCCTATCAGGGGTTTATATTGTCTATCCTTATTCCAGAAGAAACTCCTTTTGATCGCATCAATTTCATCGTGCACATCTTTAGGCAACATAAAGCTTTGCAATAGGTAGTTTGGCTTTGTGGCAAGGTTCGGTCTTATTAGGACCGACCTACCTTCCTGGGATAGTGTGCTAGCTTTCCATTTTGATAGTTGTCGTTGTGCATTACCTATTATACCGTGGAATATTTCCTTATTCACTTTGCCATTAATGATCGGACATCCAAGATACTTTTCTAAATTTGTCATCGTGTTAATTCCTAATGCCTGCTTAATACTCTGTTTCTGTCGATTTCCAACTTTCTTCGAGGTGTGAAATGTTGATTTGTGGTAGTTCACAATTTGACATGTAGGTGCACAATATTCCTCAATGATGCTTTTCATTAAGTTACAAGCATTCTGGGTTCCTTTTGCAAATATTATCATGTCATCCGCAAAGGCTAAGAACGGAATCCTCGTTCCACCTCTAGATACTGGAAATCCAATTAATGGTTTTGGGCTTTCGCTTACCTTTTGCAGTTTTCGTGCTAGAATTTCTGCTCCGATCACAAAGAGATACGGCGAGAGTGGGTCGCCTTGTCTAATGCCTCGCTCGGGAGTAAATGGGACAGTGGGTCCACTGTTAACCAATATAGAGAATGATACTGTACATACATACTGACGAATCCATTCTACAAATTTCTCATCAAAACCAAACCTCATAAGTACCTAGAATAGAAAAGACCAGTCTACTCTATCATAAGCTTTTTCCATATCTAGTTTAACAGCCATCCAACCATCTTTTGCCTGACATCCTCTAAATGAGTGAATTTTCATGCGCAATGAGAACATTGTCTTGTATTGCACGACCTGCCACAAACGCCCCTTGCAAGGGGTGAATGATTTTAGGCATTACCCTTTTGAATCTCTCTATCAATATTTTTGCTATTGTTTTATAGATTGTTGTGCACAAGCTAATGGGGCGATAATCATTTGTTGTCGAAGGGTTGTCATTTTTCGGGAGAAGTGAAATAAATGTGTGGTTGCTTTGTTTCAATAATTTTCCATAATGGAAAAACCCTTTGATTGCCTTGATTATAGTTGGGCCCATAATGTCCTAGTATTTTTTATAGAACTCCGCTGTCATGCCATCCGGTCCTAGGGACTTATCCGAACCAATGTGAAAGACTGCATTCTTTATCTCTTCATTAGTTACTTATTTGGTGAGGTGCATATTGTCTTCAGTTGTTAATTCGCTATCTATGAGGGAAAGATATTGCTCAAGAACTGAATTATTAATCTGATCCTAGGTATATCTTTTCCAAAATTCATTTCTAAATTCTCAACAGATGTTTTCTTCACCCATTATTTGAGTTCCATCACTTGCAACAATACTCTTTATGGCCTTATGGTTGCGCCTTCTTGTAGCTATCTTGTGAAAATATCCCGAGTTAGAGTCAGACAATTTGATATGTGTCGTCTTTGCCCTTTGTTTCCAATAAGTTTTGTGAAACTGAAGAATACATTCTTTTTTCTTGAGCAGCTGGTTGTGAAGATACAATTATTTTCTTTTGCAAATCAAGTAGAGTGTCCTCAATTCGCTGAAGTTGTTCAAAGGTGTTTCCAAAAGTCTTGAGTTTCCATTGTTTTGTATGTTCTTTTAATATCCAAGTTTTTTTCATAAGTGAAGGACCCTTGAAAGTTCGCCCTCCATGCTTGTTTTACTACATTCCGGTAGTCTTTTCTCGTTAACCACATTTTCTCCATATTAAATGGAGCTACCTTAATTAAGTGCCCGTTCATAAGTTCTATCGAGATATTACAGTGATTAGATGATGTAAAAGCATGACTATGTGTTTGGATATCCGGAAACCATTGAAGAATGTTCTCACTTACAAGAACTTTGTCCCACTTCTCATATATGTTATCAACCTCAGTCTTGTTCTTTCTCCATGTCAACTTATTTCCCGTTGTTGGTATATCTCGCAAATCGCAATCGTCTTTAAATTTTCTTATATGTTCGAGCCTAGCGGTCGTAGGGGCATTACCACCCATTTTATCTGCGTACTCTTGGATTTCGTTCAGGTCACCTAACACAATAATTGGGAGGTGAGTGTCAATAAGGCAATTCGAAAATTCAAGCCAGAATTCATCCTTCTGGTTTTCATGCGGGGGTGCATATACAAAACACAACGCCAAAGAATATCTTGTGAGGTGGTTTACATATTTCAATATAATGTACCTAGGCTTATGAATCAAGACTTCTACATATTCACTGCTGAATTGGTGTTCTTTCCACAATACACAAATACCGCCTGCCCTTCCTTCAGCAGGGGACCACACAATATTATCGAATTCTGCACGTCTCCATGTTTGATCACTTGGCAATTTATCTGTTTTAGTTTCTGCAATTGCTAATATCTGGATACGCTCAATTTTGCAGAATGAGTCAATTTCTGGGCAAAACGATCTCCTACATATCCCTCTACTATTCCAAAACGGGATTTTCATTTGGCTCTAATATTTATCCGTGGTCTTACAACTCCAATGAGTTGTGTGTCGTCTTGTCTTAGATACGTAATATAGTTGACAGCATAATTGCTAATATTTGTACTCATTAATACATAGCTCTTTATTAATTGACAGTACATGCAAACATCGTCTCCATCACAACATGTAACTAGGGCCTTTATCTCCTTGCATATCCTTTTTTTTCCCATATCCACCAAGAAGGTCCCAAATCCCTTTAAGTTGATCTTTTCCCACCAACACCACCTCGACTTTCCTACATTGATTCTGCATTAAACAAGATTGACAAAATTCTTTTTCAGGTTTAGAGGCTGAGCGCCAATAGCTGTGAAAATGAGTTAGTCTTAATATCACACTCATCGCTTCATTTGTATACAAGTCACTCCACTGGTATTTTTGCATAGCAAAACTCCATTGACAATTGTCATTCATATTACAACAGTTATCTTGTCTAGACATTGACTTATAGTCCATATCATCACCCTCACATTTACCACTTCCTTTGAGTGAGGTTACTTTCTCCACAATGCAGATTAGTGTCTTGCAGCACCTTGTCTGCATTGCACTCTTTTTTGCATTTAACAAATTACCACGTCTTGATTGCTTGGCTTCTTCCTTGTTTCCACACTCTTTCTCCATCTCGACATTTGCTGTATCAAGATCTGGCCTATGTAAAATTCTGGGCGGCAATCCTTCACAAATTACATTCCATAATCTGATTTTGTGGTCCTGTAGATAATTAAGCTATTCACAATTAATAAGATAATGATAATAAGCCTTATAACCATAACACATTCTTACATAATGCACGAATTGCCAAATACATAAGCTAGCATTTCCTGTTATTACAGTGGCCTTTCCATCAACTTCATTAGCCCTAGTGCAAATCCATTCTCCCAGCAGCCACTGAGATGGCCAGCTGCTGTCCGCTTCTTGCATGTCCAGCACATAGAAGCAACAACATTTGTTTACACCGTACCAATGAACCATTGACCAATATTCATCACCATTCATTATTTTCATGCATTTCGTTTTGAGCTTTTTGTCGAAAACCACCCGTATGATAGGTCACGTTGCGCTTAACCACCCGTCTAATAATTATTTATCGTAAACCACCCGTATAATGGGTTCCGCTAGCTAGACCTGGCAGTTCGGGTTGTTCGGGTCAATTTGGATCGGGTTGTTCGGTTCGGGTGAAATAGTTATTTCGGGTCTTGTTCGGTTCGGGTTTGGGTTCGGATGTTGTTCGGGTTCGGTTCTAGTTCGGGTTCGGGTTGTTTCGGATCATAATATTTTGGATTAGTTCGGATCGGATGTTGTTCGGTTTTGGGTCTAGTTCGGTTCGGGTCCTTTTCGGATTGCTTCGAATCAGATCATTTCGGGTCGGGTCAATTTAGATTTGGGTGTTATTTGGATTCAATTTCTTTTTAATTATAAGATCACCCGCAACGGTGAGTTTTTAACGTAGAAGGTTTGGGCACTTTAATGAGTACTTTTAACGTGTCTTGTAATAAAACATAGTTACTACTTACTACATATTATTGACAAAAATTTAGATGTAATTTCTAATTACTTAATTAAAAAAATTAATTACTATTTATATTATATGTACGAGAAGAACAAAATACAACTCTAAAATTAATTACTGCTTATATTACTATTTAGATGTAATTTCAAGTTTAGATCGGGTCAGTTCGGTTCGGGTGCAGTTCGGTTCGGGTCAGTTCGGTTCAGGTTTAGTTCGGGTCAATTCGGTTCGGGTGTTGTTCGGTTCAGTTTGGATTCAGTTCGGGTCTGGATCGTGTTCGGATTGTTCATTTTTCATTGTTCGGGTCCAATTTCGGGTTCGGTTCGGGTCGGTTCGGTTCGGATTTCAGGTTCGGGTCACTTTCTGCCGGGTCTACCGCTAGCAAATGACCACCCCTAGACATATGCCGTTAAAGTTCTGTCAAATGTGTGTTTGGGAAATTACGTATGGTGCTCTTGAGCTTTTGGCTTTTCCGGATGGTGCCCTAAAAAAACTTATTCCGCATGGTACCCTCAAACTTTTCAGAAAGTTCGCCCCGTACCCCTGAACTTTTAAAAAGTTCGCTGTATGCCCTTTCTTTTGTTTTTCCTCAAAATTTTCGTTTTTTTGCGGTTTTTTTGTTACGAAAAATAATAATAATGATTTATTGACTATAAATGAATAAAATAAGTGAAACAACTATATATAGAAAAGCTTGCATCCTTTTTAATTTTTTATGTAAAACTCTTTTTCATTTTGTAATGTATAAAAAAATATTTATTGTGTTTTATTAACATAGTGTATTAAAAAAAATACAACCACTTTAATATTTAATTTGATTTTAATTAAATAGTATAAAACTTATCATAAATTAAATTGGTACACATTAAATTAAAAAGTGTGTTAGTTGTATTGGTTAATTATTAGTATTTTTTTAGAAAGATTCAACTCTAATTTGTATTTTCATCTCAAATACTACTTGGTAGGTGTTCTTAAGTAGATGTTCTTAATTACTTTTAGATATTCACCTACTTAATTATTATTTTTCGTAACAAAAAAACCGCAAAAAAAGGAAAATTTTGAGGAAAAATAAAAGAAAGGGCATACGGAGAACTTTTTAAAAGTTCAGGGGTACGGGGAGAACTTTCTGAAAAATTCGAGGGTACCACGCGGAATAAGTTTTTTTAGGGCACCATCCGGAAAAGTCAAAAACTCAAGGGCACCAAACGTAATTTCTCAAACACACACTTGACGGAACTTTAACGGCATATGGTTAGGGATGGTCATTTGCTAACGGAACCCATTATACGGGTGGTTTACGGTAAATAGTTATTAGACGGGTGGTTAAGCGCAATGTGACCTATCATACGGGTGGTTTTCGACAAAAAAGCTCTTTCGTTTTATACATGTCATACCATAAATTAATTACAGAAGATAGGATCATCATTATATTCATAGTTCGATCATACATCATTTTTTCTCTTAGGGTTGCATTACATACTAAATGCTTATAATAGCTACTACTGGAAACAAAGAGCTAAAGATAAACATGGTAAACTAAATGACGCAAACACTGGATATTTTCATAAAGTCGCTAATGGAAGAAGAAATCGAAAGCTTATAAAAGAAATCATAACAAATGCTGGTACCCAAGTAATTGGAGAGGAGAACATTAGAAATGAAATGCGAAAAAACTTTATGTTGCGCTACAAAGCTGAACAAATTAATGAAACAATACTGGACAATTACCTTAATTTGGTGAATTGTGAGATATCGGAAGCTGACAATGAAGAATTCACGCAACCTGTTACGAATGAGGAGATACACCGAGCCATTATGCACTTTGGATCGGACAAATCCCCTGGCCTTGATGGGATGTCATCTGGATTTTACATAAAATATTGGGACATTGTAGGGTCAACTGTAATAAAAGAAGTCAAAATTTTTTTCCACTCCGGAAATTTTTTGAAACAGATCAGTCATACATTTATCACATTACTCCTCAAAAGAGACAACTCAGAGTCGACAAACCATTTTCGCCCAATAAGCCTTTGCTCGACCATATACAAAACTATTGCAAAAATCATCACAAAAAGATTAAAACAAGTGATGGAAAAGCTTATACATCCCCTACAAGCTGCTTTTGTCCTCAATCGATCAATACAAGACAATGTCCTCATTGCGCATGAAATCCTTCATTCCTTCAGGGGAAAAAAAGGAAAAGACAGATGGTTAGCCATCAAACTGGACATGGAGAAAGCATATGACCGCATTGACTGGGCAATTCTGAGCAAGGTCCTACAGAAATTTGGGTTTTGCAATACCTTCCTCAACTGGATAAAAGAATGTACTCAAATAGTGTCGTTCTCCATCCTTGTTAACAATGGACCTACCGACCTGTTTGTACCTTCACGTGGGCTTAGACAAGGGGACCCTCTTTCACCTTACTTATTTATCCTCAGAATGGAAATCCTTGCAAGGAAACTCCAACAGATAAGCGACAAACCACGAGGCCAGATTGGATTCACCATTACCGGTGGGGGGGGGGGGGAACGAATATTCCATTCCTTGCGTTTGTGGATGATATCATAATTTTCAATAAGGCGAACCAAAGTGCATGTGTCCAGGTTAAACAAATAGTTGAAGAATACTGTGCAATTTCATACCAGAAAGTGAATTTCCATAAATCGACTTTCCATCCTTCTAAATCCGTAAACAACCAGGGAAGAATAAGAATCCAACAAGCACTAGGCATAACAAAAATGTCAGACCTCGACAAATACTTAGGTTGCCCAATGATCAATGGTAAAGTTAATAAGGACACATTTAGGGATGTTGTAGGGTCTACTAACTCGCAGCTAGCTAAATGGAAAGCGAATGAACTCTCTCAGGAGGGGCGCATCACCCTTATCCGCTCAAACCTAACCGCGAAACCAAGTTATATAATGCAAAGTTTTATGTCGCCTGCTAGTATCCACAATGAACTAGACCAGATAAATCGATGCTTCCTATGGAACAAGGACCGAACGTATAAACCTCTTATTGGGTGGGATAACATATGTAAAAAAAAAAAAAAAGAATATGGAGGCCTGGGAATAAGAAAATCGGAACACATAAACAAAGCACTTCAAATGAAGTTGCTCTGGAAGATTATCATAGAACCAAACAACATTTGGGTACGAGTGGTGATGCAAAAGTACCTGAAAAATGACACATTATTCTATTACAAAAAACAAGCCAACACTTCATGGCAATGGTCGCAACTGATGAAACTACGGATTGAATTCGCTGAAGGGCTCATTTGGCAAGTGGGTAATGGAGAAATGATTAAGTTCTGGACGGATAATTGGGCAGTCAATGAACCACTGAAGAATCATGCATTAGACCCTGATAGTATAAATGAAGAATGGAAAATGAAGAGTTATATTAACAATAACAAGGAATGGATTAGGGACGAGCTCACCCAAATACTACCACCTAGCATTGTAGACAAAATTACTACAATTAATTCAAATCCCAGAAATCAATCTGCAAGACCGCCTATTCTGGGCGCCGAGTAAAAACGGCTGGTTTTCCACAGACTCGGTTGTTAACCTAGTGGCGAAAACAGACACAACTACCCCAAGCAAAAATAATTGGATTTGGAAGCTAGACACGCTTCCAAAAGTGAAGAATTTCCTGTGGAAGATAGACAAGAATGGGCTCCCAACCAAAGATAGACTACGAGCTAAACAAGTACCAGTTCCTTAGGAATGTATTATGTGCAACGGGGCAAATGAAGACATCATATCGGACACTTACTCGTTGATTGCCCATTCACATGGGGTATAATCCAACATGTTAACCCAACTATAGTGGATGTAATACAGAATTATGATACCATTGACAAAACACCCAGCAATATGATAACAGAATTACACCACTTGATTGGTACAGACGACTTCACAGAGCTAGCTGTTATTTGGTGGTGTCTATGGCATCAAAGAAACTTAAAAATATTTCAACAAGATCCAGGTAACGAAATCACAAATATTCTTCAACACATCCGGACTCAAATCACACAGTGGAACAGAGCTAGGAAATACACAGAAGACGAGAAAATGGATTAAAAGAAGCTGAGAAAGCCAAAACGAAGAAATCGAAATGGAACATGGGAAAAACCTGTTAACGGGTTCGTCAAAATTAATTTTGACGGCTCGAATTTGAGTGATGGATCAACCTCAGCAGGATTTGTTATTAGAAACCAACGTGCATAAGTGTTCTCCTTAGGGGCCAGGAAATATGGCCATAACTCAATCTTAAGTACTGAAGCACTCAGACTTCGTGATGGGGTGAGGAAGGCCAAAGAACTAGGATTTAAAAGGATCGAAATTGAAGGCGATAATTTGACAATGATTGCAGCAATTAAGGGCACGAGAAAATGTCCTTGTCAGATTGACATACTGATCTCGGACATCTGGGGCTTCCTCCACGAGTTTGAGTCAGTCAAAATCAAGCATGTAAGTAGGGTTTTTAATACCGTGGCTGATAAAATCGCAAAACTGGGCCACGACCTCCCTACACACCACGTTGCGAATCACCAAGAGTTGTTAGTTCTCATCCGAAAGGATGCTCTAGGACGTCCCTCGTAAGCGGTACTCCTAATTCTTACCTAATCCAAAAAAAACTACTAGTCATGCTAGTTATTTTCAAGGCATACCTACTATAGTAGCATTCAAAAGTCCAAGTCAATTTCTTATTACATTTTTTTGTGCTAATTACCTCATTAGTATTAGTGTTCATGCAACTAATTGTCAAGTTATCCCATAAATCATGAGGTCTGTCCAAATATACAAGCCTGCACCAAGACTGCATCGAATTACAATAACCGAATATCTGTCCATGATTAGAGGCTGCAAGCCACTTGCTACAAAGATAAATTAGTCTTACTATCCCATCCATAACTTCATATGCATTCAAGTCAATTGCAGTGCTCCAATGATAGCGTTGCATAGTAAAATAAACACCAACTTTGCAACATAAATTAAATATCATGATTACACAATGAGTTGTGAATTCCTTAGTGTTAATTACAGCCCAACTGTAGCATCGACTAACACAAGAGTAAAGGCAACAAAGCATATCACTAGCTATTCTCCAGGACATGCATGTGCTTTTAAAGTCGAATTAAGACTAAGAACCATAGCTATTAACTTTAATTGGTCACTAATAAGCATTTTTACAAAAATTTGGCTAAACCACTTACTCCAGAAGGTTGCTGAATACGTGCCCAAAACCATCGCAAAACAACATACCCACAAGTGCCAACTTTTCTTTACATGCCTCTTATGATTATGATCAGCCTCAGGAGTTTCATAACCCCTAGATCTAGAATTAAAGGAGGAACTTGGCCAGATAGCATCACCTGATATCATCACAGACTTTAGAAAATCTTTCAAAGCATATTTCTTAGGCTTGAGGTTAATTTTGTTGGCTTCTATAGAGCATTCATACTCAGTCCTTTCTCTAATAGTTTCCCCAACCAAATCATACAGGGAAATTTCTTTAATATGGAGTATAGTTTCTTTGGCTCGTAACAGCCTCTCCATGAAGGTAGCTACGTGGGCTTCCATATGCCGCTTTCTATCATGGACCCCGAGGGTCTAGCCCCAATAGGCTTAGAACATACACTACCCTTTAAGGTCTCATAGACCATGGTAGTAATTCGTTCAGGTTGGTCATAATGATTCCGATTTTCACATTGTTTTCTAAAGATTTTATTCAGTTTATAAGCAACACCCCATTGAACATCAACCAAATCACTCATTATAAATTGGCCATTGAAATAGGTAAAAGCATATGTCAAGTTAAAACTTACGTTTCGTCGCTTCTCCATGCTAGTCCAGAGAGGAGATGAAATCTCCCCCCACTTTTCTTCCCCATAGATGTAGTTTTGTGAAGAAGGCGTTGATTGAAGGGCCACCGCCGCCTCCACCGCTCCAAGAACATACAGAGGTGCGCCATACCGACAATGAATCAGCCCTAGTCTCCATAGTGCCCCGGATTCCTTCAAGAAGAGTCCTTGTTTCTTCTTAAGCCTCTTCCTCTGAATCAAGTTGGCTTTGCCATCCTTAACTAGCCTCTTGCGGCCTACGGAAATAGCCAGACATCGTTCTTCCTTGACTCCGTACAGACTTGAAATTTGTGGTTTTTGGGTCGATTTGCCCCAAATTTCTTTTCGAATGGGGGTTTTGACAGTGAGGAAAAGGATTTGTAGTAGGAGATTTTGTCTAATTTGGACGATTTGTGGTAAAACTTGGGATCTAGGGTTCATAGTTGGTTGATGAATAGTGCGGGGGTTTTTTGGGAGGCAGGGGAGCTCGGAAGCATTTTTCTTTCTTTAAAAGGCCTGGAAAATTACCCAATTTAATTAGATATGTAATGTCAATGGTCACATTAAAAATATAAGATCATATATATGTATCTTCATATTATGATTAGTGTTTTTTACCAATAGTAAATCAACTGATAATATAAAAAAGTTGTATTTGTTAAATAATAGTATTTATCGAGATAATTTATCTGAAGATTCTAACTAATTCTTGTGAATGGATAATTCATAATTTTCGACAGTTTTTACGGGATAAGATTATATGAGATTCTAACTACCTTATTTGTATAGAGGAGGACCCAACTTTATATAGGGTCCAACTGATTATTTTTATCAAATCATATATATTTATCTTTCTATTGTGATTAGTGTTTTTTATATAAGCAAGGGCCTAGTTAATTATTTTATCATAGATATGACACGTGGTGCAATTTTCTGTGAAGACTTTGTCTCCGTTTTATACTATAGGCAGTATGGATAAATAAATTAAATTAATAGAACTTAAAAAGTAACAAAAAAAAATGAAGGTTAGTAATTGTAAAAATGGGCATAAGGGTTCTCCTTGTTATTTCTCCTAAAAAGGGTATTTATAATACTTTCAACTTTTATTAAGGTACTCTTGCAAATACGCCAAATCAGCACTATTCTCCGACAAACGTCCTTGAATTGACTGTACGTTTCGGGTGCCCGGACTCGCTGTGTAACCTATTTGACTCACCAACCGGTTAAACCAAGGGGGGTATCTTCAAAACCATTGCAATTAGGCTTTTCTATTCAACTTCTTCCCCTTCACTCTCATCTCACTTCACTACATCCAGCAGACCCCCATACTCAGTTGTCTCAAGCTCCATTGCACGGACGAGCTAGCATGTTCAGCCTTCAGCGTTGTCCGGTCTTATTCTCTCTTTGATACTTCGATAGTACATTGCAGGTCTTATTCTTTCTTTGATACTTCAAACTAATGGGTTTCCCCCCTCCTCCTGAGAAAGAATAGATCTTAGGTTTTCATAGTGATTGCTAGCTACATGTGCTCTTAGGTTCGAGATTTCTTGAATTGTGGGTTTAATTCTGGAACAATAGCACAAAAGGGGGTCTGTATCTGTTAATCGCTTGGGTTTGCATATGGATCTCCATTTGAAAAGTTTATTTGGGAGATTCAATGAGCAGTTCGGAATGGGGCCGGGTCTGGGTCCAGGATCCGGATCCTGCCTTGTGAATGTAGAAGGTGTAACTTCTCAGTTCATCAAATCCCTCTACAGAGCAGCTGCTGCTCTCTACAGAACCGATCCATGGAAGAGGTTAAAGCCCAAGCATTTGCTGGGTATTCGGGTTGGCAAAGACTCGGAATGGCCAAATGATAAACAGCCATTTCCTTGCATCCAGCACATCGGCGGCAATGGTGGGGATCTTGCATTGTATCTGTTTCGATCCGAAAGTGATGCCCTAAAAGTTACTAGACCTAGGAAAACCCTCAGAGTTCCGAATGTGGAGATCTTGAGGATCACATACGAAAGGGAGCCCATAATGCTGCCTTCCCATAGGAAAATGATCAAGTCATTTGCATTAGAACCATCTGGAACTGAGCATTTCCCGGTGTTTGATGTCGCTTCTTGCAACTCGGGCGGTGAGCTTAGGTTTCGGAACCCGAGTTTTGAGGAGCTTCGGTTTGCTTATGCTGTGATGAAGGCGGTGGCATTGGTTCATCCTTTGCTCCAAGAGGAATACCAGATTGCTGCCAGTGCTGAATTGCCACGTGTGGTGTGCTTTGAGCCGTTCATAGAGACAGTTGATGTGCAATGGTCACCAGAGTTGGTGAAGAGGGGTAATAATGATTTTGTTGCTGTGGCTGTTTCGCATCCTCCGGGCCATTCGTATCAGGAGAAGGGCGTTTCTTCCTCTTCAGCTAGCTCCACTCCTACAAAGTATAAGGAGGTGATGTTTCAGGAGGAATTCCTTGCTGATGTGGATGCGTACCCTAGGCCGAGGGGTGGGTTTAGATATTGTGCAATGTGTGAGAAACAGTTTCACGGGGATCAGCAGTCTGTCTATTGCAGCGCGTGTAGTAGCCCCTTCTTGTCCTGATTCCTTTGCAGGTCGGCATTCTTGTCGTGTAAAATTGTAAGTCTGTTTTTGTGATATCATAGTGTGGCTTGTAAGAGCCATAAGCATATCATATATCTTGTATCTTTACTTTTGGGAATGTTTGATGCACGGATATTGCAAAGGCTGTCTTCTCCATTCCATTCTGAATGTATTCTGTGAACTTAAGCATGTTAATATCCCTACTCCAGGTTTCCAGCATTGTTCTACTTCCCTTTCACTCTTAAAGCCTCTATGTTTCTACCTAAAATCAAGTCCTTACTTGTTACTCTGAGATTCAGATGCAAGCACAACAAACTCAGCATTAGAAGGCTGAAGGCATAATTTCAAAGAGATAAAAGATTCATTATAAGCAGCCTAATCTAAATTAATATAATGGACCCCTCACAACTCACAAAACAGTCTGACAATCGTCCTCACCTTCTGACAAGGGCAGTCCCAAAAATATCTACCTTGAAGATTTTATTTTGCTTGCAGATTGCATGTGCTACAACAACAACATATATCCAGGCAATCCCGTAAAAGCAGGATCTCGGGGGTCAGGACGGGGGCATTTCAGACCTAGATGAAATGCGCCCAATAGGACCCAAAGGACACAAACCGGACCGCTCAACAAACTAGTTCGAAAACCTAGAAACTAACAACAGACCAACAACTACTACTAAGTCTACAAGAAGGGAAAATAGAAAGACGAAAAGGATTAAGTTATGCAAGCAGATTGCATGTGCCAGCTTTCCTTATTTTTCTCCTGTAAACTAGGGAAGGGCAGTCCTGTAATTTTCCCATAATCCTGGCATCTCTAAACAGCAACCACATGCTTAAAGAGGGATCAATTTTACATAGATTTTAGAGCACTCAATCATCCTTCAACAACAACAAACTCAGCTCTGCCTGCCTGCCCTAGCTTCATAGTTCTTGAAACAAGGCCCATGGAGATATCATCAATCCAGGCTTATTCTCGGGACGTTCTCTACAACAGCCACCGGCTCCCTCGTCTTTTCCCTTTCTCTCAATACTTCGAAAACTATGTTCATTGGACTCAGACTCCTGAATCGCACATCTACTCTGCTGACATACCAGGTATACACCTCATCACATCACTTCCTCTGCCAACTGATGTAACTAACTTTGATAACAACCTTGTAGGCTGAGAAAATTTGATCATGTTTTTGTGGGCGATGTGCTTTGTTCAGGTGTAAGGAAGGAGGAGATCAAAGTGGAATTGGAGGACTCGAAGTACCTGATAATCAGGACAGAAATGGAGGCAGAGGAGCGCGAACGAAGCTTCATGAGGAAGTTTAGGCTTCCGAGCCGGATTGACTTGGAAGGAATCTCAGCTGGTTATGAGAACGGAGTTTTGACAGTTACTGTGCCAAGGTCCGATATTAGAAGAGGGTTTTACATTGACCCTTCTGATTTGCCTGACAATAGCAGCCTTGAAGTTACTGCTAGGGCGGCTTGAAAGAACTCACCATTTCCATTTCCAATTAGTTGTTCTTAGTATAGTGTGTGTGTGATTAAAGAAAGTTTGAGCTGAATTGGTGCAACGATTATGGAAAGCTTTCCTATTCACTGTCATTTGCCTCTTCTGCAAATGTAGTTGAGATTTCGCCATGTATATTGTTCCTTTGTTTCACGTGGGTGTAGACCTCAGATCTCAAATACTTCTGTTTTATTTATCACTAGTCACTACTTGCTCGCTTTTGCTTCTAGTTTCTGTGTACTGGCCGGCGTGGAAAATAAACTTTGGTATAAATGATTATGTAATATCAAAATATCTTCCTAGTCCTACCCACTTGAAAGAATATATGATGATCCTTTTCTTTTTTGTCAAAAATTCCTCCCTCTGTTTCATAAAAAAGGTTCGTTTTAGCAAAGAGCAGTGTTGTTAAGAAACAATTAGTTACCACCCGTGTTTAGAGGTTTCAAAAATTTCGGGTCGGGTGGATTCGAGTTCGGTCATTTCGGGTTCGGGTTGAGTGCGGGTTCGGATAAATTGGGTTACAAGTTAAGTTGGATCGGGTCTTAACAGGTTATTGTGCGGGTTCAGGTCGACCTAACATGTCAAAAATTTAAATTATTAAAATAATATTATGACTAAATAATAATATATAATAAAAAGAAATTTTATTAGATTTTATATTAATATATTTTTATATAAGATTTTATAATAATTTATATTATAGTATTTAAAAAAAATATTTATTTAACAAATATAAAAAAAGTTAGGTCAGTCAGGTCGGGTTCGGTTTTTTTTCTTTGCTCGCTACCGTTCCGATCGGGTTACAACCCTAAAAATTTTCGGTCGGTTCAATTCGATTTTTCGAGTCGGATCATATTTTGACAGAGCTCTACCCGTGTTCAATCAAGCACACTTAAGCCTTCTAAAAGCAAACAGGCTTTAACAACCCAAAACAATGTTGATTACGCCATTACTCCACGACACTCCCACCTTCCCTATTCCCCTAATTATTGACAAAATTCAATTCTCTATTTCCCTAGCATTTCGGTGTGGCAATATTCACTAGTGACTGTTTGCATGCTATCATCTCTCACATTATCAAACAAAGAAATTAGGTTAATTTTTTGATTAAAGCAGATCGATATTTTAAATTTGTAGAAGGTGGGGGGTGTAACTGTAGACAAATCTTAATTAAAATTTAAAAAATTTGACATGGAGCCAAAATTTGAAATTATAAGCAAGAGCAAATGCTTACAAATACAATACACACACTTTGTAAGTGACAGTGCAACTTCCAAATTAATCTTCCACTTCTCATCTCCCTTCAACTCATGGCTTGCAACAACAATATTTATTTTAATGCTCTCTCACAAGCGTTTTTATTTGATTTAAATCAAATTCTGCATTTGGAGTGTGAAGAAGACTCAATTCATTTTCAAGATTAGTTTAGAAATCACTTTAACGAGGAGATTGAAGGAGAGCTCGAAGCTGACAAGGAGATCGAAGGAGAGCTCGAGGCTGACGGGGAGATCGAAGGAGAGCTTGAAGATGACGGGTAGATCGAAGGAGAGCTCGAAGCTTACAAGGAGATCGAAGGAGAGCGCGAAGATGACGAGGAGATCAAAGGAGAGATCGAATATGACGAGGAGATCGAAGGAGAGCTCGAAGTTGACGAGGAGATTGGAGAAGAGATTGAACACCTAATCATTGATTTGAATATTGAGCAAAACAATGAAGAAGATGAACATGATCAAAATATATATTCAAACCGACAATAGGTGTCTTCTCAATTCAATATGGTTTGATATAGAATAAAACATTTTTTTTTTTGCAAATGCATGTATGTAATTTGTTGAGAATGGCCTAATGAGCTTTTGATTAGAGTAAGGTTATTGCTTCATGATTTATTTTAATCAACTTGATTCAATGGTCAAATGCTGCATATATTGAAAGTGCATGTACGTGAAATGAAAGTGTTGATGTGCATGTAGTTCAGTTTAGATGCATTGACGTAATTTGTTGAGAATGCCATAATGCGCTTTTGATTGGAGTAAGGTTATTGTTTCATGATTTATTTTACTTTGTAATTAACTTGATTCAATGGCCTGATGCTTCATATTTTCAAAAGTGCATGCACGTGAAATGAAAGTGTTGATATAATGTATATGTACTTCAGCTGGCTCAAAACATATGTAGACACCTGAACTTGTCCAAATTCGGCACTTGGACACCTCACCTTTGAAATGCACCAATTGAATAACCCAACTTGTTAAAGTCTACCTATTGAACACCTACGTCTTTATTACGGGATGGCGTAATATGCACGCACCTATTACTTGGAAATAATTAACCAAATTAAATCCATGTAATGCCATATAAGCAAAACACATTAAAAAATCCACGTAAGCACCTTCCACGTGTTTAACATTGCAACGCGGGCAAAATGGGGGGTTTCACACTCAAAAAAAACTCGAAGCTCTAAGGGAAGAAACCAGTTGAAGAAAGAAACCCTAATGCCACACAAACCGCAAAATTGACGAAGGGAAGTAACTCTAATTTGGTAGACATCGACATCAAGGTTAGTTTCGTGCTTGAATTTGCAAAATTAGGGGTTCTTCTGTTGAAAGAGTGAATCTCATGTTTGGGTGAGATTTTGGAGGTTGGGGGTTTAGAGTTCTAGATTTCGATGGTTTAGGGTTTTCTTAGTAGAAATCTTGCTTACTCGAGGTCAATTTTGTGGAAAGCGTTAAGGGTTTTCAAAACTTTATGAAATTTTCGAACTTAGGGCTTTTTTTGTTCGTGAAAGCATAGAATTTTGGGGGTTTTAGGGTATGGCTAGCTGTAGCAGGAGATTTTATGAACGAAAGGGTAGGGTTTAGGGTTATTGTGAGTTAATGAGAGTATTTAGGGATTGTTTGAGTGTTTCTGCAGTGCATGAGGCACAAAGGGTTACTACTAAGTGTGTGCATAAAGGATGTCCTTGGATAACGCATGCTAGTTATGATTCTAGGACTCATAATTTCCAAGTAAAGGCATATACACCTAAGCACAGTTGTAGGAGGTACAATGATGGGTTCCAGATCGGAGGGTCAAAATTTAAATTTATAAACCGAACCCCTATTGTAGTACAAGGGTAGGGTGTCGAACACACGGGAGTTCGTGCGTTGAGTGTACCAAGAAGACTAAAAAGGGGAAAAGAAAGACGAAAACAAGGAAAATCAAAGGAAACTCCTCGGGACCGACTTTGGTCACCTCGGTCCGAGGAGGATCGATGAGAGTTGGCACGGGACCGACACAGTGGACGTCAGGCCCGAGGTTCTGGGTAACTCTGTCTTGTCAAATAGTAGATCGGTCTTGGGTTTTTGGGTTCCTTCCCTAACTAGACTTGGGTAATTCCACCTCAGTTCAGCCAATAAGTGATGATCCTTATGAGATCGAGGTTGTTTGCCTTCGATCCCTCCACTCTACACATCGACCATAGGGGGATTTTCACCTTCCCTTCGATGCGAGGTCAAGTGATGGGCTCGAGATCGCTTTCGCTTACTCTTACCAACCACAAGCCCTCGATCTCTTGTTCTTACAAGAGAGTTGTAGCTCAATGTAGAGAGGATTCATAGATCAAGCACTCAAGGCTATGGAATTGGGGTTCACACCCAATCTTAGCTAGGGGTTTTCCCATAGCTCAAGACTATGGAATCTACTCCATCAAGTAAGAGTAAAAAGCAATCAAATAGCAAAGTAAGCAAATCTCAACCATCAAACTCAAATCAAAGCCAAATTGCATTCAAATCAAAGGGGTTCACAAGATCCAAATCTCAGTTCCACTAAACAAAAGCAAAACAAGTTCAAACTAACTAATTTCTCCTACATCCCACCGACTTCCTCTCTTCTTCTCCTCTTCCTTTCTCTCCAAGCCATCCTAGAGCCTTTTAGAGTGATTAGATGTGGATTAGCCCCCTTTCCAAGTTGTCTTCTCTCTCTAATTATCCTCCTTCTTAATTGGGGACCAAGTGTTGGATCGTTAGTACTAAGGGACGTCCTTTACTTTGGTAAAGGCGTCCTAAGGTCAGGCGTCCCTACGAGGAGTAGGTGCGTCCTTGAGTAATGCAGCGGAATAAAGTACTAAACAGGTAAGTAATGAACGTAGTGAATTATAGAGGAACCACTCAAGACCAAGTAGTCCTTGAGTGTAAACCTCTACCTCCTTGGAGGATTTTTGAATAGTTCTTCCTTTATATTGATTGTTCTTACAGTTGTACTAGCGAGTCTTTACAGTTCTCTGTCACTTAGCTTTTCCCTAAGTTCACTTGTAAAGAACTCCTTTAAGCCTACAACTAAGACTTGTTCAATCTACCAAAGGACTCTATTCCTACGTTCTACAGTACTTCGCAGAACTCTCTCTCTCTTTTTGATTTTTCTGATTACAAATTGTTTTGTGTTTTGGGTACAAAGTCTCACTCGATCTAACACAAGTCCTAGCACTGTTCTTGAGTTCTTGAGTTAGTTCTTCGTGTTCTTGAGTGAGTCTCTTTCCTCTGATTCTCTCTGAATATTCTCTGAAAGCGTTAGCGTCACAATAAATGCCTTGGGCTATTTATAGGACTTGGGGAAGGGCGTCATTCTCCTTCTGACGATCATGCCCTTCAGGTACGTGGTTACAGGATCTTCCTCCATGAGTATGACGGTGATGAGGAAGCTTCCTGTATCCAGCTGTGTGTGATGAACTCCGCTACAGGATCGGCCACCACGTGTTGATGAACTCTGCTACAGGATCGTCCGCCACGTAGTGTTGGACTCTACTACATGGTCGGTCTCCACGTGTCCTTGGATGATCAAACATTGTCGAGTGATATCATCCTGTCGGCTAGTGAGTAAGGACTCCTTTCTTGCGTTCCTATTTGCTTGGGACTCTGTCCTTCTCAAGTAGTCTCTTGTTGGTCCTTACTTCCTGTTAGTTGGCGTCCCTAAGCCTAGGGAACGTTCACACACTTGTTGTCCTTTGTTAATTGATGTTCCTGAACACTTGGACAAATTTATTAGAATCAAAGTGAGTTTGTCATATCAAAACTAAGGGACGGTTTGTGTGGGCACACTACAAGTACGCAGGCGTCCTTGATAACGTCCCAACAATTTCCCCCTTTTTGATGATGACAAACTCTTCAGCAGAATAGTTTTGACATTGAAACTTAGCATGCATGAAAATTTAGAAGCGTCCTCTAACACTTAAAGAAATTTTAATAAGCACAAGTTTTCATTCTTTGATTCTCTAACATTTGGATTTTAAGGAGAGAGTCGCATCCTAGAAAACTTTCTAAGCGTCCTCTTTTATTCTAGCATGGGCGTTCCTTAGACCTTTCACTTGATAGTTCCCCCTTAACACTTGCTTATTCTAGATAACTATTTTATAGCGCATCTCTGCAAAACTACACTTCCCCCTTTTGGCATCATCGAAAAGGATAACAAGTGATAAGGACGTTAGCACAAAAACACAACTATAAGCAGTGGAACGCTTAAACACACAAATGCAAGCAAACAGTGGAATATCCATTCAAACAAAAGTAGAGTACGGTTATTAAAAACCAAAATCATAGTGTTTAAAGCAAAAGAAGCAAAGGCAACAAGATTGAGGGATGAAAAGTGGGGACGGCAATCACTGAGGACGGCTCTGGTCTTGATAGAACTTGAGAAGTTCTTCATGAAGTTCAGCCGACTTGGAGAGAGCAGAGGACAATTCCTTGAGAGCAAAGAAGATTAGGCACTGGTTGTCCATGATTGCACCCATAAGTTCTGCAGGGGGATGCTGGGCCAGATTTGCTGGAGCAGGACGAGGCCTTGGACCAGAACTGGAAGAGGGAGCGTCCATTGGAGGTGCTGGAGGAGGAGAAGGAGAGATTGGTTGTAGGGAGGGACTTCATTAGCATCACGCTCGAGCTCGTCAGACAAAGTAGGCTCGGCGTCTTTGTGAGAGACCTGGTGCTCGCCAGCGTCCTCAGCTACTTGTTCTTTTCCAGCCGAAGCATTCTCGACTCCTTCTGTCTCATCACTGGAGTCCCTAACGACATCAATGAATGGGGAGGACTCACCAGCGGGCGTTCCTCTTTGGCTCTCAGATGAGCTAGAGGAGGAGGAGGAGGAGGAGGAGGAGGAGGAGGAGGAGGAGGAGATGTGCTCAGGCTCTGGAGCGTCCTTTTGAAGCAACACCTTAGGCTTTTCGCCAACTTTACGTCGGCGAAAGGTGTGCGCAGGAGTGGAACGCTTCTCAGCATCCTTTGGGCCACTTTCAGAAGAAGGACGGCGGGACTTGGGGGTCTCGGGGTCCTTGGGTGGTAATATATGGGCCGGGGCAGATGAGAAGTTTGCGAGATTGAGGGGAGAGTAAGGTTTGGGAGGAAAAGGGATAAGTGCGTTTGTTTTTGAGGGTTGAGGGGAGTGGGTAGTTGGACAATGGTGATGGGTTGAGGAGGTGGAGTGGATTCCTTGGACAGGTTGGAAGACCTTTTGTGGAGCTAGGCCGTTTTCTGTGGGTTTTGGAGGAGGGGACGCTTGAAGTTTTGGCCTTTTTGAGGGGCCTTGGGTCGTGGGTTTTCTTGGAGCGTCCCTCCTTTATGTGGGGTAGAAACTTGTCCATAATTTGAGTAGGATTTGAGGAGGTTGGTTTGGAGGATTTTGATAGAGAGGAAGAAGGGGTTGGACGCTTTGATGGAAGGATATTTCTTGTGGTGATGGTGGGGACTTGAGGAGGTGGGGGAGAGGGACTTGGCACATGGGATTTTAGCATTTTGTAGGCCAAAGAGTCCCTAGGGTACATTGGGAAATCTGGTAGGACGGCGTTGTGCAGGTCGGGAATTAAATCAAGTAAAGGACCGAGATTCTCACCCCCAAACTGCGAGAAGAAGAGAACGTCGTCCATCCTCCCTGGTAAGTCCCTATAGTTGGTCTTTTGAAGGCCTGGAATAACGAACCGTTCAATGAACTTTTCGTAGTTCCTGGTCTTGATGGCGTCCGCCTTCACATCAGGCTTATCCATCCGTTCCCTTATCAGATTGTAGAGAGTTTTCGGCTTCCTATTGATGAAGTCCACCAACGATTCATTAAGGACGATGGGCTTTGGCTTCTCTATTGTGTTGGACTTAACCAACCTTCTTCGCTTCCCGCCGGTAGACGATCCGACTACGTTCCCTAGAAGATTTGACATGATTCTGATGACTTGTAGAGGAAGAAACTTGTCGGAATTCTAGAGAGAAGTCAGAGCACTGAATTGAGCAGAGAAGTGGTTGAGAATAATAAATGAACGAGAGCGACTGTTCTGGCCTTATATAGAGGAAGCGGTGGCACAAACTGTAATTACCACTGTTTTACTGTGCGACACGTGGCAAAACTTCCCCCTTAAGCATTGAGCAATAGCAACGGTCACTGTTCAAACTTTCAAAAATTCAAATTTCTGACTCTTCAACTTCTTCTCAAGACTGAACTGGCGTTCTCTCTTTCAAACCATGTGCGTTTTCTCAAACTTAGCAAAAATTACCTCTTCAAGCAAATCTAGAACCAATTCAACCGTCCATGTGATCACCTTGCGAACCATTTGAGAACAAAGCAAGTACGTCCCGTAAAAGAAAATATGAAGCTCATAGGACGCTTTTACAAAGTTCTCGGTTAGGGTAAGCTTAGAGTTCCCATCATTTCGGCTTATCCTGAGGGTTAGGTGATCAGGGATACTCTTTTCAAGACAAATAGAGAAAAATTTGAATGGCGTTCCAAAGTAGCAAACATATGAAGTTTAAGACTAACGTCCTTGCAAATATGAATTCAATGCATAACAGTCCTTAAACACTTAGAATCTACTAAACATAGTCAATCATTAAGGGAATAGTAGAACGAGACTTGCTACTTAAAAGTTATCATCCCCAAGAGCAACCTGAGATGCTCAAAGGGACGTCTATCAAGCGCCTTAGTGAAAATATCAGCTATTTGGTCTTCAGTCCTTACATGCTCCATACTAATGAGTCCTAGTTTAACATTATCACGCAAGAAATGATGCCTTATATGGATGTGCTTTGTGCGTGAATGAAAAACAGGATTCTTAGAAATTTCAATAGCACTTGTGTTATCACATAGTTTCAAGAAGGATACCGTAGTCCTCCAGTTGATATTTGATCCAGATAACTTGTGAACAACACGAGACAACAGCAACATACTCAGCTTCCGCAGTTGAAAGCGCCACAGAGTTCTGTTTCTTAGATCTCCAGGAGACTAAGCATGAACCAAGGAACTGTGCCATTCCTGAAGTGCTTTTTCTATCAATCACATGACCAGCATAATCAGCGTCCGAGTAGCCAACAAGCTTGAAAGACGTCTTCCTAGGGTACCAAAGACAAAGATCGTCGCGTCCTTTGAGGTAGCGAAAGATCCTCTTGACTTCTTGTATGTGGGACTCCTTTGGATTCGCCTGGAAGCGTGCAAGCAAACGGAAAACATAATGTCGGGACGGCTTGCGGTCAAGTAGAGCAAAGAACCAATCATTCCTCTGTAAAGCTTCTGATCAACGTCCTTTCCCTGTTCATCTGCGTAAAGACGCGAATTTGGAGAATAAGGGGTTGCAACAGGTTTGGACGTGTTCATCTCGTACTTCTCAAGCATTTCACGGACATATTTTTCTTGGTGAATGCTCGTCCCTTCCTTGAGTTGGTTGATTTGAAGTCCCAAGAAGAAATTAAGTTCTCCAATGAGGTACAGTTCAAACTCACTACTCATTAAGGACTTGAACTCATCTACAAGTTTCATGTTAGTACTACCAAAGACAATATCATCAACATAGACTTGGGCAATTAAAATGTCCTTGTGAACTTTCTTTATGAACAAAGTTTTATCAATTGAACCTCTAGTGTATCCATGAGACAAAAGAAAGGACGCAAACCTGTCGTACCACGCACGAGGGGCTTGCTTGAGTCCATAGAGCGCTTTGTCCAAGTAGTACACATGGTTTGGATGAGAGGCGTCCTCGAAACCAGGCGGTTGAGCGACATACACTTCCTCCTTCAATTTTCCGTTGAGGAAAGCAGTCTTGACGTCTATCTGAAATAAATTGAATCCTTTGTGAGCGGCAAAGGCAATAAGGAGACGAACGGCTTCAATTCTAGCAATAGGAGCAAAGGTCTCATCGTAGTCTATTCCTTCCTCTTGCTTGAATCCTTGAGCTACCAGTCTTGCCTTGTTCCTTGACACACGTCCACTTTCATCAAGTTTATTTCTGAACACCCAGCGCGTCCCTATGATGTTTTTGCCTTTGGGACGAGGGACGAGGGTCCAAACTTTGTTCCTTTCAAACTGGTTGAGTTCTTCTTGCATCGCTTGAATCCAGTCAGCGTCCAGGAGTGCTTCTTTGATATTCTTTGGCTCCACCATAGAGACAAAGGCATTGAACACATAGAAAGCTAAATTTGCACTCGGGGACTTGCTTGCAGCTGACCTTGTTTGAACTCCTTGAGAAGGATCTGAGACAATCTGGGATGTTGGGTGGTCCCTAGAGAAGCGGGACTCCCTTTGAAATAATTGAGCAAATCTTGGATCAATGTCTCCATCAGAATCATCACTATCATCTTGAGCATCGTCTTCAGTGCGTTCCCCCTCAGAGAGAGCATCCACACTTTGACGTTGCTCGCCTTGTTGACTTGATTCAGCCACATCTTGTTGAACTGGAGATTCACTACGAGATGGAACTCCCTGAACAACACTAGGAACGTCCACTGAGACTTCATCAGGAGACACACAATTATGTGGAGAAGAAGAAGAAGGGCAAAAACGATGAAATAAGCAATCAAACAAGGAAGTCCTAAAATAGAAGAAGGGTAAAAGTGGTAGATCACAATTATGTGCCTTGGAGCCCAATCCTCTCTTAAGCCGACTTGGACCGACATGGACACACATCGGGCCCTACGTCGCCAACCTCGGTCCTGGCCTCCAATGCGCCAACTCGGGCCCGACTTGCTGGGTACGTCGTTCCGGGGCCTCGGTCCTCTTCTTTCCTTGGTTTTCCTTGAGTTCCTCTTCATTCCTTGCTTGGCTCTTCCGCTCCTTTGCTCCTTAGCTTTACTCCTCCTAAGAATCTCCTTCCAAATGTCCTCAAAACGTGCCAATTTACCTACAAAACACAACAAATTCGCATAGTCTCCGAATCTCATAGAAAATCGGAATCTAAGCTAAAAAGGGACAAAACTAACAGTGAAGGGAATGAAAAACACATATTTACAAGGGAAATTTACTACTAAAACACCACCAAAATGAGAGACATCAGAATACCCCATACTTAAACTTGCTTGTCCTCAAGCAATAACAATGTAAACAAGACCGAAGCACAATCTTCAAGTAATGCCTCATATGTAAACAAGACACGCTAGCAAGATTACGTCATCACACATGATCAAGTGTTCAGGGAATAAAGTCTATTGCAACAAAGCCTCACTTTAGGGACATGAAATGTGTATCACTCATCATGTGTTTAGGTATAGCAATGAACACTCATACTCAAGAATCATGCAAGTAAAGACTTTACCATTGAAGCTAATTTCACCAATTCCTCCACCTAGAGATGCCTATTACAATGCACACAAAGAATATGAACTTGGCTCAATGGAGGTCCTCAAAGAGGTTCCATTCGGCCGGGTTGTAATGGAGCTTTTGGTGTTTCTCAAGGTAGGAATCACTTTGGTCTTGTGGTGCTTTCAATGGGGATTGAACTTTCTAGTCTCTCACCAAACTCACCAAATTCTTCCACTTTCAACTTCTCTCATCCAAAAGACTTTGATTTTTCTCTTCTTTCACCCACTTTTCACTAAACATTCCACTTCATCTTTGCACTACACTTTTTGTTGGATTTTTCACACTTTTTTACTAGGATCGACTTGCACCTTAACTCGGGCCCGATGTGCACTTTAACTCGGATGGAACCCGTTTCTTACACTTAAGCACTTTGCTTTCAATCCACTACTTTTTCCAACTTTTCTTTCTTTCTTTTTTCACTTTAAGCTTCACAAAGATGCACTACCCACTTGGTTTATAACTCCATTCTTTGCCCTTCACCAAAGAGAATCTCAACTCTCCAAATACATTCCCAAACCTCTCACTAAAGTCCAATCCCAAAAGGGTCAAGTCATATAGGCTAGGAATCACATTTTTGAGGAGTTTCAAACAAAGGTCTAAGGCTAAAACGGGGCTACAAACAACGGTTTCTCTTCAAGGTAGGATATAGAATATTTTGTGACTAAATGAAACAAAGTTCAAATCAATGTGACAAAGTATAGAACAATTCTCATATTGGCCTTGGAAAATAGATAAACACCTCAACAGCAAGTATCACCTAGCATGCTTGAGCTAATTCGCACAAGAAAATGAGGGATATGCAATATGAACAAACATCCCTAAAATGGCCAAAACCATCTCACAAGGTTCACTCTGGCTTAGTTGCATCAAAACTCATCCAAGAACTCATATGCTCAATAAAAACATGCAAGATATCATATCACATTAAAAGCAACATCCATTTAGAGGCTAAACTATCCAAAAATATGCAAAGGACTTTACATGCTCACATCATCATTAGCCTTCATATGGACATCTAAGATGGGTATTCCTAGTCCAAAACAAAATCTTTTTGACAATTTTCACACGAAATTTTCACATTTTTATAGATTCTTTTTTTGAAAATTTTTCTCAAAAGCAAAACAAACTCATCCATACAAACCATTAAATTCAATCATCATTCATGCAACATCATGCCACTATCCAAAAGAAAACATCCCTTAACAAAACAAGAACAAACACAAGAAACCTACACATGAAACTATGAGCAACTAACCCCACCCCATACTTAGAATTTTGATGTCCTCATCAAAACAAAGAAATCAAAACTCAAAACTAAAAGACAAGAGTTAAGAAAGCTCATAATTTCTTATTCTTGATTGGCATGTTGAAGCTTAGTTTGGAGGGTGTCCTCGGCGGCGTCCCCTTTGGAGCCGTGCTTGCCTCTCTCGCTCGTACACATGGTCGTGGAAAGGATCTTGATTTGGCGGTTGAAGTTGAGGTGTGGGACGCGTCCATTGGTCCTCGCGGGAAGAGTAGTTCTCGGTCATCCATTCATTGAAACTTTCTTGAACGCTCCATCTTTGGTCCTCGACCGCTCTCAAATCATCCACATCACGTCTAGTGTAAGCAATGTTGCGGTTCACTTCTTCAAATTGGGCTTGGAAGTCTTCTTGTTGGTGGGAGAGTTGTTGTTGTTGGAAATTCAAGTGTTGTTGTTGAAGATTGAGTTGATGGGCCTCTTGTAGCATGCTTGATTGTTGGAGTTGAAGGTGAGCCAATTGGTTGGCTAGGAAGTTCATGTTCACCGATTGTTGAGGTTCGGGGAAGACCATTCCGGGCCCGTACCATTGGGCATACCCTTCGTATCCACCAAAATGCGGTTGCTCTTGTCTTGCGCCACTTCCCTCACCCCTCTCGAAATGGCTAGGAACCGGCTCGGGTAAAAATGTGTCGGACCGACGTTGATGGACGTCGGGCCCGAGGTGCCCTACATCTCGGTCCAGAAGTGTTGGAGCGTGGTCGGTGAGCAAGTTGCGGTATCCGTCATCTTCTTCTTCGGGAAGCGAGTCAACATCCATGGCATCCCTTCTTGCAAACTCAAATTGGTTGGGCTCTTCATCTTCGGTGTCCGGAGAAGATTGAGGAGTAGTGAAACGAATGTGTTGGGCACGTCGTCTACACTCAAGCGTCTCCTCTGGCTCTCCATAAGGATTCTCTTTACCCGCCCACACTTGAAACCAATTATAGTAGCTCGTGAGATCGAAGAGACGAGGCCCCAAAGGAACATGCACCTTATCAAAGTTGGAGTGAGGCACAAGTTGGTCCATAAAGCCGGAGACAACCTTTTCACCCATGAACTCTACACCGTTTGGGGCCGGCGTGTACTTTGACAAATCCACCTCAAGACGATGGGCCAAGTGGGCTATCATCCTTACAAAGTAAATCCATGATGAGCTTTGGAAATCCCTCACCATTTTCACCCATTCCCACGTGTGGTTCATCGGCTTCTCATTTTGAAACAACATCTCATAGAGCAACATGGCTTCTTCCTTCATCGGCTTGCTTAACTCGTGTTAGGCAAAGATTGAGCACCCTAGAACACGGATCATGACTCAGAAGAGGGGACTCGCTATCTCATTTGTTGAGGCTCCTTTCCTCATCTCGCTTCTTCCGGCTACATACTTCCAAAGATAGTTCACCTTGTCGTTGTCCACAAAAGCCTCGTCTCTCGGAAAAGGGAATCCAAGGTAGACCGCCAAATTCCTAAGAGAGAGCTCTTGCGCCTCATTGCCCAATTGAAAGGTGATGATGCCCTCACTATCCTCAACTCCCTCATAAGTGCACTTGAAAGTGGCCATGAACTCCGATGTCAAGGCGGGATAGTGAGTGTTGTTCCATCTTAGCATCACGTTAAGCCCAATATTAGAGTAGCACCGGGTAAGAGCCTCATCCATACTCATCCTCTTGATAGATTCCCAATCTACCCACCTTGTGTGGTGAGATAGACCCATGTATCGCTCATAGCTTTGAACCACATCATCATCCTCAAAGTGCACATCATCCATCCTTTGCACTTTCTTTGACTTCTTGGACTTCTTTGTTGGCCTCTCCATGCGTGAAGAAGATGCTCGGGTAGTCATGGTACCTACACACATTCAAAGCAAAGAACTACAAGATAAGATCTATACAACCTCAACAAGATCACATGCTTCCACAACTATCAACTTATCACACAAGAAAATGACCCCATACTTGTCTTCTAGACACTTATCCACAAAATCCAACATGTATGAACAGAGGATCACACAACAGTGGTCAAGCTAGAAGATATATCATGAAAAACAAGCCTTAACCAACCATCAAGCTCATGAATCCTAAAGCACACACAAGAGAAAGCCAAATAGAACTAGGACCGACCAACACAAGACGTCGGGCCCGAGGTGTTCTACCTCGGTCCGAGTCTTGGACCGACTCTGCAACGTCGTACCCGAGATCTGGGTATCTCGGTCCGATCCTAAAATCGACTTCTCTACCTATATCACCCAAAATCACTCTATCATGCTCCAAAAATCCAAAATCAACCATTTCTCATCATCAATCGAAGTTCCAAGTAGGTTCTAACATGCATAATCAACAATTAAGAACAAATTCCACTATTCATGCAAGACACCATGGATGCTCAAGATCTAAGCTCATTCAATCATGGCAAATCCCAATTCAAACAATGAAATCATGAAATTCACAAGGAAACAAGTAGAGATTGAGATTCACATACCAAATTTGAAGAGACAAAGACTTGCTAGCAATCAAACTCCTTAGAACTCAAACTCTCCACCTAGATCTAGGAGAGGGATGAAGAACAATGAGACTTTTTGGGATTTTTGGCCTTTGGAATCGATGTTGGGGATGGCTAGGGTGTTGGATCGAGATTTTTGAGAGTTTTGCTAGGGGATCGAGTGTGATGGAGAGGGGGGCCGATTTGGGGGTTTTTGGAGGTGAGCTTGGTATTTGGGGAAGGTGGTTATGAAGGTGACGGGAAGTAGGTATGGGAAAGAAGGCCTTAAATGGGTAAGAGACAAAGTTTAGGTCAGAGGGGTATAATGGACATTTCCTCAAAATCAAGACCAAGGTTGACCGGCTAAGTCGGACCGACGTTGCCCACGTCGGGCCCGAGGTACTGGGTACCTCGATCCTCTCGGTTTGGCTTCCTAAAATTCCTTCTTCTTGCCAATTCTCTACCCACAAGTCCTTTTATCATTTCAACCACTACCACACTCAATCATGAAGCTTACACAACACACAATTCCACAAAACACATGCTAAGGAGAGATTAGAAAGAATCTATGCTAAGACAAGAAAAACAAACTAAAAACTACGAAAATTAAACCTACTAAGTCACTAGCTTGACTTCTAACCTCAACCTTCATGGAGGGTGGAAAATAGTGAATTGATCAATGTAGTCACGTCCATCCCCACGCCCCTGATAGCCATAAAACCACCAGTTGTGGTTGATGTAGGCGTGGTGTCCAAATTCTCCTTCACCCTTCTCCTCCAACGTGTAGGGTTGCATCTCTTGCATCTTCTCAACTTGATCTTCATTCCCTACATCACAAACACCTAGAGAATTTCTAGGGGATTCAATGACATTATAACTCAAATCTTCTTTCAAATCACTCAAACATATATAACTATCCTCTAGATCCTCTTTCAAGTCACTTAAACAAATGTATGAGTCTCCCACATCAAAAGGATACAAAGAAGGATACTCTTCATGGTCCTTTGGATTATCATCTCCTCTTGACTCCTCATGGTGCTCACATGGATCTAACAACTCTCTCTCTTGAACTTGAACATGGACCATGTCATGACTCCTCAAAGGTGCTTCTTCTTCTCTTGTGGCTTCTACTTCCTCTCTTTTCCGCTTGGCACTTTCCTCCAATTTCAAGATTGCCAAAGCATCCGGTTCATTTAGAGCTTTGTTGAAGTGGAACTCCACCTTATCGTCACCAATCTCAAAGTCACCTTTCCACTCCTTACATCAAATTTGGTACCCGCCGTGGCTAGAAACGGCATTCCAAGAATAATGGGTACCAATGGATCTTCTTTCATGTCAAGGATCATGAAATCGTCAGGGAAAAAATACCTCCCAACTCTAACCAGGACGTCATCTAAGATTCACGTGGCCTTTGTAAATGAACCATCGGCCATAGTAAGACTCATGTCTACCGGTTCTGTGTCACCGAGGTTAGCCCTTCTCCATATGCTCATGGGCATAACCGGTATGCTTGCTCCTAAATCACAAAGAGCCTTGAAGTTTTGGGATCCAATCCCTACGGTTATTGCAAATCTCCCGAGATCACCCAATTTTTGAGGTAGCTCCAAGATTTTCACCTCGTCTTGCATCTCCACAATCGACCTCTTCTTGCTCAAAATTTCCTTCAAGAACTTAGCATATGATGGCATCTCACTTAGAGTGTCGGTGAACGGTATGGTGATGTTCAAACCTTGCAAGAGCTTCAAGAACCTCTTAAACTTGCCCTCCACAACTTCCTTGGGTTTCTTCAAAGGGTAAGGGAGAGTTGTGCCACCTTGTTTCTTAGTTGAATCCACTTCCTTAGACCGGCCTAGATCTCTCTCAATATTTTAAGCCTGGATCAACGTAGGATCGACATCGGGACCGATGTGTGGGACCTCGGTCCTGGGGCTGGGTAGAGCTGGGGAAGTCAGTCTGATTACAAGGCATGTCGGGCACGAGTTCCGCTCCTCCTCGGTCCGGGTCAAGGGACATCCTCCATCTTTTGGCTCGACTTCTTGGAACGTCGGGCCCGAGTTCCTAGGCAACTCGGTCCGACTATTTTCTCTTGTCCTTGGCACGTGTGGCTCGGGCAAACTCCGACCACTCCTCAAACCTATGACTCGGACTTCATTTTGTTGTTGTGGGGCACGGGGATTCTCCTCGGGTCAGCCCGGGAGTCTCCCTTCCTCTCTTGGAAGTTGATTCGCCATGTGAACAAATTGGTTGTTCACTTGTCTTCTCCACACACCAAACTCCTTGAATTGGGTGCTCACTTCATCAACTCTTCTCTCCACATTAGTGAATTGATTCTTCAAGTCTTGTGCCCATTGAGGAGTTTGCTCATAGAACCCCGGAGGTCGGTATGGTGGTGATTGGGCCCTTGGCTCGGTTTGGTTGTAGTTGTTGTTGTAGCTATTGGCTTGGCCTTGGTTCCACCTTCCATTCCCTCCATTGTTGAAGTTGGCTCTTCCTCCATAGTTTCTTTGAACATAGTGTGCCTCCTCGATTTGCTCGGCCAAGCGAACTTGGTGTTCATTGGGACACTCTTGAGCTCCATGCTTGAAAGAACCACATTCTTCACATGCTCTTGTGGTTTGCTTGAGGTGATTCATTTGCCTCCTCATCTTGTTCAACTCATCCTCAAGAAATTGAATCTCCACATCCTTATCAACCTCTTCATTCTTTGGATCGTAGAGCCTCTTTGTACCATCCCCTTGGACTCTTACCTCCTTGTTGACTTGACTCACTCCGTACATGGCTTCGTAATCGGAGAGTTTGTCAAGCAACTCCCATGCTTGCTCCGGCGGCAAATCAATGAACCCACAATCGGTGTGAAGGTTCAACTTGTCCTTGGTGGCAGGGTTGATTCCTTGGAAGAATACGTCTTGAAGGACATAAGGTTGTTGCTCATGCGTTGGACATTGCCTCAACATTTCTTTGAACCGATCCCAAGCCTCAAAGAGTGGCTCATGGACTCCTTGTTGAAAGCTCGCTATCTTCCTTCTAAGCTCCGTTGTCTTGGTTGGAGGAAAGAACTTCATCAAAAATGCTTCGTTAAGAGCCCTCCATGATGTGATGGATCGAGGTGCTTGGCTCTCCAACCAATGCAATGCCTTGCCTCCCAACGACCACTTGAAGGCCTTGAGTAGCACGTACGCGAGCGTCTCTTCATCCGTCGAGATGGTCTCACATAGATCTTTGAATTGCTTCACATGCTCAATCGGGCACTCATTCGGTCTCCCTTGAAATTGGTCCCTCTTGATAAGTGAGATGAATTGAGTTTTGATCTCAAAGTTCTTTAACACCTCCGGCAAAACAATGGCCGGCTTCGGCACCTTCAACTCCGGATGCATGTATTGTCGTGCATTCCGGGGTTGGGTGTTGATTTGAGCCTCCAATCTCATCCTTTGCTCACGCTCCCTTCTAGCTTCGGCATCTCGGTTCACCATCTCAAGTTGCATACGAGCCATGTCGGCCCTCATCCTATCAACTTCATCATCACGTAGTGCTTGGTTCTCCATTCTCTTCTTCTTTCGAGCTTGTTTTATGATGCTCTTCGGATCTCTAACAAAGTCGAACTCAAGTGTTCCTCGGACGGAACGAGCTCGCATACACCTATAACCAAAGACACTAACAAAACCGAATCAAAACAAACAAGGGGTTTGGGCTAGTCCCTCACCCAAATCACTACAAATTCAAAGACTCAACAAAGATGGTACCTCAAACAAGTCGAACTCCCCGGCAACGGCACCAAAACTCTGATGGGTTCCGGATCAGAGGGTCAAAATTTAAATTTATAAACCGAACCCCTATTGTAGTACAAGGGTAGGGTGTCGAACACACGGGAGTTCGTGCGTTGAGTGTACCAAGAAGACTAAAAAGGGGAAAAGAAAGACAAAAAATGGAAAATCAAAGGAAACTCCTCGGGACCGACTTTGGTCACCTCGGTCTGAGGAGGATCAATGAGAGTTGGCATGGGACCGACACAGTGGACGTCGGGCCCGAGGTTCTGGGTAACTCGGTCTTGTCAAATAGTAGATCGGTCTTGGGTTTTTGGGTTCCTTCCCTAACTAGACTTGGGTAATTCCACCCCAATTCAGCCAATAAGTTATGATCCTTATGAGATCGAGGTTGTTTGCCTTCGATCCCTCCACTCTACACATCGACCATAGGGGGATTTTCACCTTCCCTTCGATGCGAGGTCAAGTGATGGGCTCGAGATCGCTTTCGCTTACTCTTACCAACCACAAGCCCTCGATCTCTTGTTCTCACAAGAGAATTGAAGCTCAATGTAGAGAGGATTCATAGATCAAGCACTCAAGGCTATGGAATTGGGGGCTCACACCCAAGCCTAGCTAAGGGTTTTCCCCATAGCCCAAGACTATGGAATCTACTCCATCAAGTAAGAGTAAAAAGCAATCAAATAGCAAAGCAAGCAAATCTCAATCATCTAACTCAAATCAAAGCCAAATTGCATTCAAATCAAAGGGGTTCACAAGATCCAAATCTAAATTACACTAAACAAAAGCAAAACAAGTTCAAACTAACTAATTTCTCCTAGATCCCACCGATTTCCTCTCTTCTTCTCCTCTTCCTTTCTCTCCAAGCCTTCCTAGAGCCTTTTAGAGTGATTAGATGTGGATTAGCCCCCTTTCCAAGTTGTCTTCTCTCTCTAATTATCCTCCTTCTTAATTGGGGACCAAGGAATTCCAAAAGTAGAAGAAGGGAAAAAGTGGTAGATCACAATTATGTGCCTTGGAGCCTAATTCTCTCTTAAGCCGACTTGGACCGACACAGACACACATCGGGCCCGACGTCGCCAACCTCGGTCCTGGCCTCCAATGCGCCAACTCGGGCCCAATTTGCTGGGTACGTCATTCCGGGGCCTCGGTCCTCTTCTTTCCTTGGTTTTCCTTGAGTTCCTCTTCATTCCTTGCTTGGCTCTTCCGCTCCTTTTCTCCTTAGCTTTGCTCCTCCTTAGAATCTCCTTCCAAATGTCCTCAAAACATGCCAATTTACCTACAAAACACAACAAATTCGCATAGTCTCCGAATCTCATGGAAAATCGGAATCTAAGCTAAAATGGGACAAAACTAACAAAGAAGGGAATGAAAAACACATATTTACAAGGGAAATTAACTACTAAAACACCACCAAAATGAGAGACATCATACAACAAGAACGAATTGTTCACCTCAAAATTCTGAGCCAAACTCATTGAATAATAGGATAGTCTTCCAACCGTCCCTTAAAATATGAGAGATTCAAGCACTTTGTAGAAAGGAATTAAAGCTATATGTGGGCAAGACCATCTGCAGGAGAGCAAAGGTCTAGATTTTAACCAAACACATGGGTGACTACAAGGAGGAATACTCATGATTGCATGACTACGCAGATGAAGTGAACCGTTCCAATCTAGTTTCTACATGTTTTTTGGTGGTTGATAATGAATCTCATTGTGGGAAAGAGCTCTTCAATTGACTGTATGTGTGCTTTAAGTCCTTGAAAGATGGTTGGAAGCAAGGTTGTAGAAAAATTCTTGGTTTGGACGCGTGTTTTTTTAATGGAGTTGTAGAAGGACAACTGTTTGTGGTTGAGGAAAAGACGGAAATGATTAGATGTATCCTATAACTTGGGAGGTTACAGGTGCTCATTTCATGATTTTTTGCATTAAAATTTTTGTTTAAGCACACTATGTTAATAATGTTGTGTAATGTATTGCAGGTGCTGAGTCAACCATTACTTGGTCGAAGTTCAATAGAACATTGCAAATGGATTTAGACCTAGACAAAGGATAAGGATTGACCATAGTTTCTTATATGCAATTGGTCAGCTATTATATTAATTAAATTTCTCTTTCTTGGCATGGTTTTGGCTATGAACGGACGATGTTTAATGATGTGCAATTGCAAATGGATTTAGGGAATTTAATACTGTGCTTTTAGTTGTTATGAAGATCTTAAAATTTCAATTCTTATATAACCAATAACTTAGAGAATATAATACTTGGTAACTTGCACTTGTTCACAGTTCTTCACTACATCAGAGTAAATGTATTATTTGAGATGGGCCTAACTTGGATGGGCCTTAGTTGAGTGAGCCTGGACTTCTTCTTGTACTTGGTCACTTGCACTTGTTTCCTAGACTTGGACTCGATGCAATTGGACTTGCACTTGTATCCTGACTTGGACCTGGTGACTTACACGTTTAACTCGTGAAAGCATCACACATCTAGAACTTGACCTTGTTTTTGTACTTGGACATAGGCTTGTGTACTTGGACTTTGGCTTGTGTACTTGGACTTAGGTGACATTGGATAGAATAGCTTTTCACTAGGCTTGTGTACTTGGACTTAGGACTTAAGCTTGTGTACTACCAGGCTTGTGTACTTGGATAGTTTAGCTTAATTTTGCTTTGAAACTTGGACAGTTTAGCTCTTCAAAGTTGGTGTATTTTTTTTATTTTAAGCAATACCATTTTTGTATTCACATGGGTTGTATTTGCATATGGGGTGCACCTTCATTTTTGTATTCACATATGGGTTGTATTTGATTTCAAGCATTCATGTTTTACAAGGGCTAAGGGCTGTTGTTCGAAAACAAATGCCAGACGTTGAGAACAGGTTTTGTGCATAAATCATTCATGCAAATTTGGCAAAAGAAATGGAGAGGCTTAGAAAGGAGGAAGAAATTTTGGGCATGTTGTTGGTCCACATTTGATGTGCAGCTGAAAGATAGCCTTGAGGTACTTGGTATGTTGGAGCATGATCGAACTAGTTGCTGATTTCTTGGAGTATGAGAAATAGAACTTTTGTAAGCCTTATTTTAGGACAGATTGTAAGTGTGATGTAATGGAGAACAACATGTGTGAAACTTTTAACTCTTGGATTAGGACAGCTAGACATAAGCCCATTATCTCTATGCTTGAAGAGTTAAGAAAGCAAGTGATGGAAAGAATTAAAAAGATGAATGATTTTGAATGGTGATCAAGGCTTAGCAAGGCTAGAGAAAAACGAGGACATATCAATGCAATGTGATATTTTTTAGAATAGTGATCAAGGCTTTGAGGTACAGCATGGGGAATATGGCCACATTATAGACTTAAGCAAGCACACCTACAACAACAACAACAGTTGGCAACTGAAGGGCATCCCATGTCCTCATGCCATCTGTGCTATGAATCATGTTAATATCAATCCAGATGAGCATGTCCTACAATGGTATAAGAAGGAGATTTACCTCAAAGCATACAGATTTCCACTATAACATGTTTTGGGCATGAAAATGTGGCCCACACCTGATCATCCACCAGTTGAGCACCCAGATATGAGAAAGAAAAGAGTTAGGGGAAAGGTAAATATGAGGAAAGCTAGGGATGAGACAAAGAAAGGTTGAGGTACTCAAGAACCATAACAAGAAAGGGTGTACCAATAAGGGCAACCCTGATCCAGCTGCACAAAATTCATCATCTCGGGCAAGAGCCACATCATCCAGGGGTCAAGGTGCATCATCTAAAGCTCCACCAAGTAGGGTAGGCCATCTCAAGCATCACAACCTGCACCACCTCCAATTGATCCAATTGCACCACCTATGGCCAGAGTAAGAGCATAATCTATGTTTGTTTTATGTTTTGTCACTAAAATGTTTTTGCTTTTCATAGGGTACTCGGAAAAGAGCAAAATCTGAAGGTGACCACACTGTTGGAAGAGCTCAAAAGAAGGGAAGAATGGTTAGTCGTGGCATTTATACCAACCCAGCTACTAGAGTTACAATCTTAAATGTGAGTACATGTTATATTCTACAATCATATTCGCACTTGGATTTATTGATTAATGTTGGTTTCACTGTCCCTTAATTTCAACAACCTATGCATGACAGTAATAGGGTTCTTATGGTCCAAAGCCAACAAAACATTCAAAGTCAAGGTGTTGACTTTGGAGGATTAAGCAGGGGTTTGAAGTGGCAAGGTCGAGATGCCATCACAACAAACTAGTTGGACAGAACAAGAGCTCAATCTCAAGCTGCACGACAGGGATCACAAGTGTCTTTTGGTAGCTAGCAAAGCTCAAACCAACCCTAGTGAAATCAATGGCAATTTAAGTTTGATGTAAACACTGTTTTATAAGGCTTGTTTTGTTGTTGGGTCAGTAGAAGTGTTTTATTTTGTATTAGCAACTTCATCCATTATCAAGGTTGACAATTATGGCAATGATTTCCCACGTCATTTTGAGATACACTAATTGTGGAGATGTTGCTATTGGATTTGCAAGTTATGTAACCTAATATAATGTCTGCTTAATACAGATTGTCAAATGTTGGTTGTTTGTTGTAGAATTGAGTTTTGAATGTCCTAGATTTGCAAATTATGAAATGTTGCATGTTTGGTTTTGCCAGGTCATTTCCAATAGCAAGATGTTGTAGATTTGTGATAGTTTGTGTTATAGATTTGCATAATTTGCTGCAGAATTGTGAAGATGTTGTTCGTTGCAGATGTGGTGTGTTGTGAAAAAGCCATTGATGTTATGAGCCAAACAAATGATAACTGGTTTGTGAAAAGCCATTGGTGTCCAACAAAAGCGCTAACCTTTAAGCAATATAAATGTGACATTATATACTTTTTGCTGCAACATTCATTACACATTTCAGATTTTCAGAGTAGAATCTCACGTAATAACAACTAAAATGAGTACAAATTCAAGAATCTAATTGTAGGCAGGCATGATTCCGACATCAATTAGTTAGCATTTATTTCCTTATCTTATTTATTATGTTTATCCATATTTATTCTACTCTATCCTTTTATTAAGGTAGTTACTCTAGATTAGGATAATATTTATGGAGGAGGATCTTATCCTCGTTTGGGATAATATATTGGTTGACTTGGGGAGAAAGAAATCACTGAAACCCTAGGCTTAGGCCCGTTCGGCCGGCCCGTCAGGGGCACCCCCCTTTGCCTGTCCCCTTCCTCTATAAATACACATGTATTCGCCATGTGCGTGGTAAGTTCTAAGCTATCGCTCTGCCTGACGCCTTTAATCGGCATTGCCCTATTTGACTTAAGCATCGGAGGTGGATTAGGGGTCGCTCGCCCCTAGGTCCATTATTTTGCAGGTCATCCAAGGTGAAGAGGCTTGGAGAAGAAAAACATTGAAGAAGGAGTTGAAACTTGTACACGGCACATTTTGTGTACTAACATTTGGCGCCGTCTGTGAGGAAACGAACTAGGTTTTTTTACTTCGACTTTACCCTCCTACGAGACCCGATCCGAGACGGTTATGGATTGTCAGTCCACGAGCCCGGATCGAGACAGCTGCCGGACACGCCGGCGTGACGATCACCATGCGTCGCGTAAGGCCAACAACCGGCCGACTTCGCCTCACGGCGCGCAATCGCCGCCGTCGGTCCGGTACGAGACACGGTCCGTAACTCGCCAGACCGCCACCACCACGCCTTCATCGGGGCAGAAGCGGGGGCGATCGGTCGAGCCGTCCCCCGATCGAGCCAACAACCACGCGCCAGCCGCGTGGATCGCCGGACGCTCTTTTGCGGAGATAGGGCGACCCGCGGGCGCGGGTCGAGGAACCGCGGGCGTGGGTTCTCCGCAGAACCCTACGCCTAATCCCTATACGCGAGCCGCGGGCTCGGATCTGGGGGCCGCGGGCGCGGTTTTCCCCTAGAATATCCCGCCTAAGTTCTCTGAACCGTCCGCGGGCGCGGGTCGGGTATCCACTGTCGCGGGTGGACCGCCGGGGGCATCCATCGACGAAACCCTAAATAATCGGACACATGGACCCGCGGGCGCGGTTCAGGGTCCCGCGAGCGCGGATACGTGTCACAGCGAACTCGGCGCGAGTTTGGACGAGGGTTTCAAGATTAGATCCGGTCCCCAGACTTCCGAGGGTTTGTCTTCGGATTTCCTCCAAAAAGTGGTCGACGTAGGATCGCAGCCCCGGGACAAGTCTATCGACGAGTTGACTCAAGTTCCTGCAGGAGAGGATCCCGAAAAGTTCTTTTACGTCGGAAAGGGCTTATCCGCCCAAGAGCTCTTAGACCTCACAACCCTCCTACAAAGGAATCGCGATGTGTTCGCATGGAGTCCTTACGAGATGCCCGAGATCAACCCGGAGCTCGCATGTCACAAATTGAATGTGAGTCTGAGTATGAAGCCAGTGGTGCAACGAGCCTAGCGGTCCTCTTTTCAGCACGCCGAGGCTGTCATCGTTGACATAAAGAAGTTGCAAGATGCCAACGCAATACGCGAAGTGTGGTACCCAACTTGGCTTGCTAATACCGTCGTCGTCAAGAAAAAGACGGGGGATTGGAGAGTCTACGTGGACTTTACCGACCTCAACAAGGCATGCCCTCAAGATCTCTTCCCCCTCCCGAAGATTGATCAATTGGTGGACGCCACCGCAGGGCACGAGCGGATGAGCTTTTTGGATGCCTATCGAGGGTACCATCAGATTCCCATGCACGACGAGGACCAAGAGAAGACCGCATTCATAACTCCTCGAGGGATCTTTTGTTACAAAGTGATGCCCTTCGGATTAAAGAATGTAGGGGCAACCTTCCAACGTCTTGTTACCAAGTCGTTCGACAAATACTTGGGAAAGACGGTTGAGGCCTACATTGATGATATGGTCGTGAAGAGTCGATGAGCGTCGACCCACCTGAACGACCTACAACAAGTCTTCGACGTCCTACGAGCCGCCCAGATGCGGTTAAACCCTGCAAATTGCGCCTTTGTAGTCGGATTGGGGAAGTTCCTAGGACATCTAGTGACCCGACGGGGAATTGAAGCAAGCCCAGACCAAATTCGCGCTATAAATTCCCTGGTCAGCCCTAGAAACGCGAAGGAGGTGCAAAGATTGACCGGGATGGCTGCCGCTCTCAATCGGTTCATCAGCAGATCCTCGGACAAATGCCATTCATTCTTCAAAGCGCTGAAGAAGAAGGGTACGTTCGATGGGATAACGATTGCGAGCGAGATCTCCAAAGGTTGAAGGCCTACCTTCAGTCACCACCGGTCCTCACCGTTCCGTCAAAGGGAGATGTCCTTAAGATCTACCTGGCCGTATCATCTCGGGCGGTGAGCGCAGTGCTAGTTCAGGATATCGGGAAGGAGCAGCACCGCGTATATTATACTAGCGAAACCATGCTCGATGCAGAGACCCGTTACGCACCTATGGAACAACTGCTCTTACCTCTGGTCACGGCTTCCCGCAAGCTAAACCACTATTTCCATGAGCACATGATCCAGGTGGTAACCGGTTACCCTATTCGATCTCTTCTTGGCAGCTCCGACCTATCCGGCCGAATTGCGAAGTAGGTCATCAAGCTTGGCCAGTACGATATCGAATACGTGCCTCGCACAGCTGTCAAAGGACACGTCCTGGCTGACTTCATCGCGGAGTTGACCGAACCCGCCGAAGATACTGCGCAGGCAGAACGATCCTCGAAGTCCGCCTGCGATCCGCTGGCGATTCCCGTGGTCGCGGGTGTGGATGCTGCGGTCGTGGGCTCAAGAGACAAGGGCGTGGGTTCGGGGGGCGCGAGCGCGGTTTACCCCCAGAGCACTCCACCGAGGTTCTACGCACGAACCGCGGACGCGGGTGCGCAAGCCGTGGGCACGGTTTGCTCCCAGGGGTCTCCGTCCGAATTCTTCGCACAGCGCGCGGGCGCGGGTCAGGGATCCGCGGTCGCGGGTCAGCCAAGCGACACTCAAAACCCGACCTCGCACGACTGGATTCTAGACATAGACGGAGCGAGCAACGCGTAAGGGTCGGGCGTCGGGATCGTTCTCACTTCGCCGACCCAAGAGGCGTTACACTTGGCCGTGCGGCTTGACTTTGACACCACCAACAACGAGGCCAAGTACGAGGCTTTGATACTCGCTCTCGAGACTACGGCGAACTTAGGAGTTCAGCGTCTACTTGTATTCTCCAACTCACAACTTGTCGTTCATCAAGTACTCGGGGTCTATGAAACCAAAGGCGAAAAGTTAGCTAGATACGCGGAGAAAGCTCGAGCCATGCTGGCATCTTTTGAGCAAGTCGAGCTCGAGCAAAGATCGCGAAGGATGAACCAGGCAGCGGACGCGCTCGCCACTCTAGCATCCCTATCAGGGAAGTCGCTCGCTTCCACCATCAAAATAGAGACGTCTGGATGTCCTCTGGTACAGGACGACGTCAGTCTAGTAATGATGGGTGAAAGTCCCGCTTCGGATGAGCTTCCGGAAAGCGGAGAGGTGGAGGATTTAGGATGGCAAGAGCCCTTAATCCGCTACCTCAAGGAGAACATACTCCCGCAAGATCCACAGGCAGCCCGAAAGACTCGTGCAAGGGTAGGAAGATTCTGGATATCGCCAGAAGGGGTCTTGTACCGAAAGTCTTTCGCTGGGCCCTACTTGAGGTGCGTCACTCCCGGAAAGGTCGAGCCCATCCTCTAAGAACTCCACGAAGGGAGCTGCGGAATCCATGCCGACGGTCGTAGCCTGGCGGTGCGCGCTCGTACTCAGGGGTATTGGTACATGCAAAAGGACGCGGAAGACCTCCATACCATCACCAGCGCCTGACGGTGCGAGAAATGCCAGCAATTCGCCCGTCTAAAGCATTTGCCTGCTGAAGACCTCCATACCATCACCAGCCCTTGGCCGTTCGCGCAATGGGGATTGGACATCGTCGGTCCATTCCCTAAAGCCCCCGGAAACGTGCGGTACCTCATCACCGCCACCGACTACTTCACCAAGTGGGTAGAAGCTAAGCCCCTTGCCAACATTCGTGACTCAGATACGCGTAAGTTCGTTTGGGAGAACATTATCACTCGCTTCGACATCCCAAAGGCACTTATATCCGATAACGGAACGCAATTCAACAGCACAAACTTCCAGGAGTATTGCAAAGGTTGGGGCATCAGGAATATCTACTCATCCGTGGGCTACCCCCAATCGAACGGACAAGCGGAAGCGACCAACAAGATCATCGTAGACGGACTCAAGAAACGTCTCGATCAGGCAAAGGGACGGTGGGCGGAAGAGCTTCCGGCCATCCTATGGGCGTATCGCACCACCCCCCGAAAGTCAGCAGGAGAGTCTCCCTTCGCTATGACCTATGGCACCGAGGCAGTCATCCCATTAGAGGTGGAACTCCCAACATTAAGAACGACCCTCAGCCAGGACCAGAATGACCAGGCCCTTGCTAAGAACCTCGACTTCATCGAGGAACGACGGGAAGCCGCGGCGGTGCGCCTCGCAGCCTACAAAAGTGCCGCTAAGCGAGTCGTCGCGCGACGAGCGTGCCTACGGAGCCTACAAGTTGGTGATTTAGTGCTCCGAATGGTCATGGGGGGCGCGCGCGACCCCACCGACGGGAAACAAATATGCCAGTTTAGGGGTTTTGGCACCAAATCAATGCAATTGACCTCATCTTATCAGCCAAAACTCACAGATATATTCATTTCCAAACTAAAAATCAACAATTCGCCTATCATTTTCAGCTAATGAACAAAATCCCCAATTTTTTATTTCCAGGGTTTTTCACATATTATGCAGTGACTATCAAATCGGGCTTACCCTGTAATTTGGACAACCAAAGAACCGCCTCCCTGGATTCCTTCCCATCCATGAATGCTTCATCGCAGCTAACTCGCCACACATTCATGTCGGAGTTCGAAATTCAAATTGCCCACCACTTGACCGGTAGTACATGCTCGACGAACTTGCCATTCGGGTTCTTTAGGAGAAAGACGAGTACGGAAGGGCGAGGAATAAGAGTACTTTGAGTTTGGACTAAAAACGGCAGTTGGATGGTTGAGCTAACCCGAATCGATTCAAAATCGGGTTCTTCAAGAGGAAGACGAGAAATGTAGCTCATACCACACACCCAAGGCCATGTGAGACTTTAGGTGTTCAATAGGTAGCTTTTGTCAAGTTAAGGTGCTTGATAGGTCCATTTCAAAGGTCAGGTGTCTAAGTGACTAAAATGGACAAGTTCAGGTGTCTACATATGTTTTATATGTACACACGGTTCTTTATATGCACTTTTCAGATAATGCATGACGCACTTTTAGAGTTCTATCAAACGAATAAAGACAACAAGTCTACACTACTCTACTTACAAGAAGTGTCAATTGGGAGCTAAAACGTCACACAACATCAAAGGTTGCTTCATTGATGTCAATTCCAATAAGAACGGTTCAACAAATTTGGAAAAAAGTAAAGGATACCCGGAATGGCTCACTGATTGATGTTCATCACCAAAAAATAAAAAGAGTTGGTCGTAAAAGAGTCGAATTGGATCTAAGTCCAATACCGACTTTATTGGTAGGTCATAGGAGAGCATTACGATCACTTGCCAAAGCTCTATGTGTGAACTACACAACTCTACATAGACGATTCAAGTAAGGTAAGATTTGAAGTCACTCCAACGCCATCAAGCCACTTTTCAAGGATGAAAACAAAAGAGCACGACTTCAGTTTTGCATGTCTAAGCTAGACCAAAGTAGTTTGCCACATGATCCAAAGTTTGTTGATATGTACAACATTGTACATATTGATGAGAAATGGTTTTACTTAACAAAGAAGTCAAATACTTACTACCTATTACCAAAAGAAGAAGACACGTTGCGACAATGTCAAAGTAAGAACTGCATACCGAAATTCATGTTCCAAACGGCAATTGCAAGGCCCAGGTGTGATGAAGAAGGCAATGAAGTCTTATTAGACAAAATCGGGGTGTTTCCTCTTGTGACTAAGCAACCTTTGCGATGAAAGAAGTCATACGAACCTATTTAGTTGAAAAGCTAATTCCAGCTATTCAATCTAAGTGGCCAATTGAGGATGCGAGAAAAACACTTTTTATTCAACAAAACGACTAATGCTTTCAAATAGCAGCAACACAAAATGGTTTTACATCAGATTGCTTCACTAACTAGCCAACTCTCCACACTTAAACATCCTTGACCTTGGGTTTTTTAGTGCGATCCAGGCAAACTTGTGGTAAGGACAAGTAGATAAACTCAAAAATTGTTTAAATAATTATTGTGTGCTTGTAAATGACTTCAACTCTCTTATTCATCATCAGTTATCATGGATAAACTAAAAAAATCTAGGGTAGAACAAACATGGAACGAGATTGAACAAAATTGGCATGTAGTTGAACAAATTCATAATACAAGTGAACAAATTTGGCATATAGGGTTGAACAAATTTAGCATACATGTCAATAATTTTGACGGCGAAGTCTCCGCTACAATATCCTTAGATCTGGATCTTGATTCCGATCCAGATCCGTTGTCCTCGATGTCGGCTTGGATCAGGTTGGCGTTCAATACAAAAGGTGTTAGGGCTTAGAGTTGCACGGAGTCGTTGTCTAAAACGCCGCCGACTAGAAACCCTAGGGTGTTGGATTTGGATACTCTCTCGCCGGCGTTGTTAGATCCGCCATTGGAGATGGTAGGGCGAGCCTCGTAGTCCAAGGTAGAGAGATCGTCGTCCCTACACTGGGACAACTAGATGTCGAGGATGACGGTATATGCCTGAGTGAGGAGGATGAGAACGCCGACGCCGGCGAAGAGGAAATGACACCGACGACTGTGAAACTGAGGAGGGAGAGGAGGCATGAGAAGGCATCCAAGAGAAAGAGAGGTGTTGATTGTGTTGTTGTCAGAGCAGAATGTGTGTGATAGAGCAGAAAAATGTATAAAAAGGTAAAAGAGAAAGGAAAGAGGATTCTTTATGAGGTATTCTCACTTCTCACACCATAAGACTCATTCTCATATGAGTATTTCCCTTAAAAATATATAAACTAATATTATCATATATCGAAGCTGTTATTATACCGACTAGACTTGATAACCAAGTTTGTCTGATCTGATTTAAATAAAGTCAATCTAGATCCATGATTAAGTATAGCGAATCAATCAGGGCTTGAGATATACCCCTAAGGCACATTCTAAGGTTAGGTTAACCCGTTGGGTTTGAAGTACTATATATATATTATATTTAGTTTTGGATACTTAAGTTTAAATACTATAATAAACTAAGTTATTATCTACTTTGATATACACTGACCTACATAAACTGTAGAGAAATAGTACATATTAATTTAAAAACAATTTCTCTGATATTTATTTAGAAAAGCCCTATGCATTAGCTAGTTTTGAATAATTTTTTATCATTAATCTTTAATACAAATAATTAAGTGGAATATGTAGAGTTGTTCTTGTAAATGATATTAATTGTACTTCTTGCCCTTCATGAGCATATTACTCTATTGTGAGCTCCTCAAAAAGGGAAAAGCTAATCACTTTTTGGCAAAATGTATGAAATCGAAAGAAAAAAATGGCATGTTTGGATTTATATTCTTAGAAGAATTTATTCGTGGATAATTGATTTTGTTTAGGAAAAAAGCATCACCATAAGTGTAATGTAAATTGTAATAGGTGATCTGAAAAGCTCGTGAGAGGCTAAGGCTGTGGGCCACAGCAATTTGTGTGGAGGTGACGAGATGGAAACACGAAGATGATAGGCGGTACATGAACAAAACCACAACCATACATTGAGTGAGAGACAGAGTAAGCTTATCCCTTTCTTTTTATTACAATCTTCTCCGCACTTGCTCTGTTTCGCATCCACACAACTTCTTCTGTGATGGCTGCTGCAACTGCGTGCATGGCCTCCGCCGGTCGCACCGTGGCCAGCCCTGCGATTCGGGTTCTTTTCCATGTTCCACATATATAGCTTGTTGATTGATTATAGCCTTCGGGTCACATTCTTGATTATCATAACTGCATTGGTGCTGATTGAATGATCACTTTGCAGGTCCAGAACAAGGGGTTCTCCGATTTCTCGGGTCTCCATTGCTCGTCGTCATCTCTGCCTTTCGCTCGCAAATCTAGTGATGGTCTTTTGGCCGTAGTCTCCTTCCAGACAGCTGCTGTAAGTGCCTCTTTTAGTACAGCTTTCAATGGTATGTGTATTCACTAGTCGTTGGTTGAGCCCAAGTACTGACTTATCTACTAGTAGACCAAGAACTACAGCTGCTACTGTTGTTGTTAGTTTCATGGGCAATATCTATGCACCATGATCCAAATGCACCATTCCTTTATTCTTGAAGATATATAGGATGATCAATGTAGCTTAAAACAGCCCAGAATAGTTTCAAATCATTTTCATGTAGGAGCTAGGAATATAGAATATAAGGGGAAGAAGCAATTCACGAACTCTATATATTACGTTGACGGTTATGATCAGGTGGGAGGGAGAAGAGGCGCTGGCAAACAAGTGGTGCAAGCAAAACTCAAAGTTGCCATCAACGGATTTGGAAGAATAGGAAGGAACTTCTTGAGGTGTTGGCATGGAAGGGAGAACTCCCCACTGGAAGTGGTGGTGATCAACGACAGCGGAGGCGTGAAGCAAGCTTCTCACCTCCTCAAATACGACTCCACATTGGGCACCTTCGATGCCGAGGTCAAGCCTGTTGGGGACGCCTCCATCTCCGTCGACGGCAAAATCATCCAAGTCGTCTCCGACCGCAACCCTCTCAACCTTCCCTGGAAGTAAGCCAGCTCCTTATATACGAATGCATCATAACAAAGTTCATTTTAATTGAATTGGGGATAACCTGCGCCGGCGGCGTACAGGGAAATGGGAATAGACCTTGTGATCGAAGGAACAGGAGTGTTCGTGGACAGGGAAGGTGCAGGCAAGCACTTGACAGCCGGAGCCAAGAAGGTTCTGATCACCGCCCCCGGGAAAGGCGACATCCCGACGTACGTCATGGGCGTCAACGAAGAGAAGTACAGCCCCTCAGAGGACATCATCAGCAATGCTTCTTGCACCACCAACTGCCTTGCGCCCTTCGTCAAGGTCATCGACCAAAAGTTTGGTAAGTCATCATACACTCATACAAACTTATTACAGTGCATGATACCGGCCATTTCATTTGCCTACCATGTAAGTAATTAAAGCATATTTGTACGTGTATGGGCGCGCGCAGGCATCATTAAGGGGACCATGACAACAACTCACTCCTACACGGGAGACCAACGGCTCCTGGACGCCAGCCACAGGGATCTTCGACGTGCACGAGCGGCCGCACTCAACATCGTGCCGACCTCCACAGGGGCGGCAAAGGCGGTGGCGTTGGTGCTCCCGTCCCTCAAGGGCAAGCTCAACGGGATCGCCCTCCGAGTCCCCACCCCGAACGTCTCCGTCGTGGACCTCGTCGTGCAGGTCGAGAAGAAGACGTTCGCCGAGGAGGTGAACGCCGCCTTCAGAGACGCCGCCGCCAATGAGCTCAAGGGAATCCTTTCAGTCTGCGACGAGCCCCTCGTCTCGGTCGACTTCAGGTGCTCTGACGTGTCGTCGACGGTTGACTCCTCGCTGACCATGGTCATGGGAGATGACATGGTTAAGGTCATTGCTTGGTATGATAACGAGTGGGGCTACTCCCAAAGGGTCGTTGATTTGGCACACCTTGTCGCTGAGAAGTGGAAGTGAGAGCCATCATCCATCATTCATCTCCCTCCATCCACTTGATTTGTCATAAAATGCACCCTCAAACATGTAAAAGCTTCCCGCAATTTTCAGTTTCTCTTCTTTCATGATTGACCATTTGAATGCATTCTAAGCACATAATTGAGAGAAGTTTAATTTTCCTCAACAATACATATCATATCGTGCAAGTATATATGGAATTTTGTGATCTTTCTCGTACTAGCTAGGAACAACAATCATCAATCTGGCCAGTAATTTCTTTGTTGATTGCTTTATCATTTATTAAATTTTTACATTGGTCATTTGTACACTATTTTGCTCAGAAATGTACACGAAATGGTGTGCCTAGCTTAAGAGTACACTTTCATACGCCTTATCGTCGAGGGCAGCTGCAGTGGTGCTCCTATGGGGGGTGCATCGTCCGCCTAAGCTAGGCGCGCAGGCGGTGTGCCTAAGCTAGGCACACAGGTGGTGCGCCTAAGGCAGGCGCATAGTGCGCCTACGGGGCCTACGGGAAGCACACCATTGGTGCCCCGACGGTATTTTACCATTGGCCAATTTTTGAAAAAGTTGTCATTGTTGGTGTGTTTAAGATAGATGCACTAATGGTCATATTTTTCCAACGGGCAGATTTGAGGCTATAAATACATAATATGGATGCTTCTCATCTTACAAAATACATATCTCCCTCTCTCTCACACACACTATTCATTCAAAAATGTATCAAAATAGTAAGAATAGTGATGAACAAAATGATTGGGTCCGAAGTGAAGAAGAAGAAGACAGTAATTGGATAGACGGTTGTGAATTGGTTCAAAGTCTCGATATCGAGTTCGGTGATTGGTGTCCAAGCGGCGAATTCATGGTAATTTTTAGAATTATTTCGTATGAAATTTTAATATTCGTAGAAGAATTTCCGTACAAGAATAGTTAGTAGGAGAAGTTGAGCATTGTTTGTTTTATTCAAAATTTCAATATTCGTATTAGATTTGTGGGAGAATTTCAATTTCAATTTGGTATTATGAAATTTATAATTAGTAGACCTATTTAAGCAGTCAGTATCATAATTTCGTTAATTCTTATTATTTATTCAATATTGCATCATTGTTAACTTTAGCTTAAATAATTTCTTAAGAATAATTTCATAATTTTAGGTAAAAGACTATTCAGAGTACTTTAATACCGATAAAACGTGGGATATCAAATAACAGTTATACAATGGGTGAAAACTAGAGGGAAGGAGTTGTCGATGACATTGATAAGAAGGACAACAAATCCGTACTATGTTAATATTATTTGTGACAGGTTCGGTCCACGTAGACCAAGGAGATCGAATACAATGGGCGGCTAGTGCGCCGTTCTACGGCGCACATCCCTCGTTTTGTAATTTTATGTTTTTCCAATTTTGCCCTTGTACGCTTATTTTAGGCGCACCAATTTACACTTCTAGGTTTTTTTTCCAATTTACACTTCTAGGTTAAGCGCATCTTTTAGTGTACATTTAGCAAAAATTTAGTATACACTTAGCATTTCCGTAAATTTTACCTTGTCCATCCATTAAATTTAAATTTGATTTTGAATATCAAAGGCAATTAGTCAACAAAGAAGAATCATCTTTAGAGTTAGTTGAGCACTCATCAGTTTACCATGAGATCTCAAGTTCGAGACTCCAAGGGTGACAGTTTACCCTATTATTTTTATATTTGGTTAGTAATCAACCCAAATAATACGTATGACGACTCAGATTCCTCTACTTATCGAAATAAATGAATCATGCGCACACATAAACATACAATGTGTTATATATGATTCACATATCCACGTTCTCAAAAAAAAAATAAAAAAAGATTCACGTTCTCAAAAAAAAAAATGATTCACGTATCCTGAATAGCTCAATAAGCTTATATATTTTGGGTCGTGGGGAGTTTTACAAAAATTCCTTGTAATCTATGTATGTATATATACCACATATATCTATCTTACTATCTATCTATTAGTACTATATACGAAAGCAGAAGCAAATTCCGTTATCAGATTGCGTCATATCACCATTTTTTATTAAATAGTTATTAATTTTTTTTTCCCCCACCTTAGTGAAATCCCCCAAAAGTCTATCAAATTATTTCTACTTATCTATTATTTAACAATCATCAAATATCAACTACTATATACTAAAACAGTGATAAGTTCTATCATATTAACGAATTTTTATTAAGATCAAAATATTCAAATACATTTTACACGTATTTTTACAAAATTTTCTATTTCAATCATATTTAAATAACTATTATATAGATGTGTGATCTCAGTAATGATTACCTATTTATAAGTGATACATATAACACATTCATTTATAAAGATAATACATTAAATATAAATTTTTCAGCTTAATTTAGGAGGTAATTTATAGTTAATTATATAACTACATATATAAGATAATGTACACTAAGGTAATTTGTTTATAACGTTCACGTACCAATACCATGGTACCGATATCAATGGAATATATATGATATTAGGGTCCGGATCCGGTAGGAATGATTATTATGGTAGGAAATAGGAATGAATCATAGCCATTGGATGATGAGAGATCAAGGGCTCAAGAAAAAAAAGGGAAAAAAATGGCACGGGCGTATTTTTCGGAAAACGGTACGCGTCCAGATTTGTGCAACCGTATGGCCTATTTGTGCAACCGTATTTGTGCAACTCTATGGCCGATTTGTGCAACTCTATGACCGATTTGTGCAACCATATTTGTGCAACTCTATTGCTTATTTGTGCAACTCTATGATCAATTTTGCATTCATGTCATATTTTATAGCAGTCGAAGTTCGTATAGTTTGTTTCGCTTTGGCAATTTGTGCAAGTCTATTGCCAATGTGTTGAATTTTATGGTCAATTTATACATCAATATTTGTGCAACTCAATGGTCAAATTTGTGCAACTCAATGGTCAAGTTTGTGCAACTCAATGGTCAAGTTTGTGCAACTCAATGGTCAAGTTTGTGCAACTCTAAGGTCAATTTGTTTGCGTGGAGCAACATCCATGTGAAAGCTCCAAAACGGGACCTAACTACGCGGTTTGGGACACTCAAATGCGGTTTTAGAGGCTCAAACGCGTTTTTTTGGGAGGCCCCCCAACACACAGGCCCTTCGAAATGACCTTCGAAATGCGGTTTTATACATCAATATTCAGGCCTGCCTATAGCCCCGTCTCGAAGAGACCTTCGAAATGACATAAAATACGCCCTGTTCCGATAACCGAGCACAAAGTTACGCCCCTTTTCTCCCCGGACTCCTCGACGCCTGGCTGCTTCCCCCCAGATTCTGGTCTTATGCCGGCCCGGAAACCGCGAACTCAAGACTTCACCTTGTGGCTTACGTCGAGACCTTCGAAACGACTGCTCACACGCCTCGAACGGATCACCGAGCCAAAAGTTATTTCATTTCACTTCCAATTTGGCGGTAACACACAAGAACATAGCTAAATCGAAACCGCTTTACACTACTAGAGTGAACTAGATCGAGGATTGTGTAATCACGATCGTCGATTGTGCAATCACGATCGTCGATTGTGCAATCACGATCGTCGATTGTGCAAATTCACTTCGCTCTAAAAGCATAACCATAATTTTCCAGATCATGCATCAACTCCATAACCATAATCAGCTCTAGCTCATCGAATTCAACATTTAATTTTCCAACTGAGATTAACACAAACAATGATCTATCGTATTTATCCCAAAGACCGTTTGCAGGAAACGTATATTACAATTGCAATGCAAAGCATCATCAGATCACACAACTACACATTGCACCAAACAAAGATGCAAGACACATGACAATTTATTGGAAACAAGGAAAGCAGAGTAGACATATACACACTACAAACGGAGAGCATAACAACTAGTTCTTGATGGAAGCTATGAAAAGACAAAGACCAGTTGATTGTTAAATCTGTCTAACTTACAACCAAAGAACATGTTGCAAATAGGAACACAAAGTGGAATTCAGCTTCACAATTCTACTACTAGCACATTGCTGCACTAGTCAACGAAACACCTGCTACTTTGCCTTCAGTCTGAGCTCTCGATTTGTCATTGGAAGATCCAATTTTCGTGCAAAACACCTGCTAGTTTCTGAAAATAAGAACCAGAACAGTTTTATAAAACGAACCAGAAAACCGGACCGCTCGTAGACGGCGAGAATTAGGGCGCATATGCAGCGGATCTGCTCGAACTCCACGACCTCATCTCCAATGCCGCCGGAGCAGCCTCCCGAGCTCTTTCACCACGCAAAACTGATTAACAAGAGGAAACAAAACTCTCGTGAACTGAGAAATTGATAGTGATTGTAGATCGCAACAGAATATCAATGACATACCATGAGAGAAGTCGAGCCTCAAACCTCCGGCCTTTCTTCTCCGAATTGGCCCATCCCATCCCCGAGAGCGAGAACCGGACCGAATTCGCTCTCGACATCATCAGAGAGCTCGAGATCTCCGCCGGCGGGACCAAATCGCTCGCCGAGTTCGTTGGTGTCGTCGTCGGCGGCGGCTTGAGTTTCACCACAGCCTCCGGATCCGAGCTACGCTCTCCCACGGCCTGGATCTAGATGCCGGAGATCGAGCCGAGGCGAGCGGAGGAGTAGATCTGAGCAGTACACGTCTTCCGGAGCGAGCGCCATCGTGGACTGTAGGCAGAGGTGACGAGGCTCGGAGATCTCGCCGGTGAGGAGGTGGGGGCGGACGGAGACGAGAACGAAGGGTCCGAGGGAGAGGGGGAGGCGATGGAGGGAGTGGCGGATTAGCGGGAGGGAGATTTGTTCCTGATTTTGGGAAAATGCGGATTAGGGAGGAAGAAGGGCAACCCCAAATCAGCGTGTTTTTTGGACGGTTGAGATCGGTTCTTTATTTTTTTTAGATGGTCTAGATCTATTCCTATTTCTCACACACCAAGACACATTCTTACATGAGTTTTTCTCATGATATTACAATATATAATTGTAAGATCATGTAGAATATGTATATGCAAAAAATAATAGTTATACGTACATAATAAGTGTATATGCAAATCAAAAGTTATTATGTTTTATTTAAATCTTTACCCGGATTTTTTACTACTTATAATTTATAATTTCTTCTCAAATCATTTTAACATTAATCAAATATATAATATGTACGGATTAAAAACATACCATAATATTAGATAATGATGTTTGCACTTCAAATAATAAAACTAGCTATAAAAACAATAATATCTAGTAATATAATTTCCAAAATATCTATTTATAAAAGAACATTAATATAAATCTATAAGTAAAAATTTTACATGATATCTTTACCCTAATATCCCTATAACATAATAATATATTCATATTATTTCATTAGAAAAAGTATGTCAATCTCGTAACTTTGTTAGATAAAGTATGCTATTATTAATTGAAACCCCATAAAATAAAATTAATTTTAAAAAATCATTCCCGTACAACATACGGGTTCTAAGCTAGTATCTATTACTATGTACTAAAGCGGAAGCAAATTCCGCCACCATATTGCGCCACATCACCACTTTTATTAAAATAATATGTTTTATTTAAATTCTTTTGTCATCTATTAAATTGGGAAATTTATAATTAGCATGTAAAATTTTTATCTTTTCCAAAAAATAATCTTTTGTCATGTATTAAATTCAAAAATTTATCATTCTACTCTCTACTTGAAATTTTATCTTTTGTTATCTATTAAACTGAAAAAAATATGTAAATTTTGTATTACGTACAAAAAATATACAATTGGCATGTACAATTTTTATCTTTTTCAAAAGCATTAGCATGCCATGTACGTACATATACCTTATATATAATCACAAATTATATATCTTTAATAAAACATATCTCTCAACCACATTATATTTACGTGCATGAATGATTATATTTTTCATAAAAAATATATCATAATAAAGCATTAGCATCAATCAAAGATACATGCATGAAAAAAGATTATTTTATCTTAATATACAATTAGCATGACAATTTTATCTTTTTTATCTTTTAGGTAAGATATATCTTAATTATATCTTTATTAAATATTCTCCTAATCCTTACCCATCTAGAACTTTTTTTCCTATAAATACACCTCCCATCCACTCATTCTTATACAATTATTTACGTTTCTCTATACCATTACTTCCCAATTTTTTATGAGATAACTTTGCCAATTAAAGGTATATATTTTTTCATCGAGATTTATATATGATTTAGTTTTGTTTATATTCTAAATCTTATTATTGTTGTTGTTGTTGTAGGCTACTATGGAGATTCACTCTTTTCATGAGCCTACCAATCAAAGGAACAAAAAGTATACAATTTTTGGTCGTCTCTTGAAGATGTGGAACGTTATTAATACTAATAATGAAATATCGTCGAAAGAGCTAATTTTTATAGATGAAGAGGTTAAACCTCTACACAATCAATTACATATTTGTATTATTTTTACGTATTTTTGGTAATCAATTACATATTACTTGATTCATTTATATAAATTAGTTTATGCAATTAAATTTAAATTTCAAAATATTTTTATCAATTTTTATAAAATTTAATTATGCATCTCATCTTATTGCATTCTTCCTCGATATATATGTTTATGTATGTATAAAAAAATATAAATATTTGATGATATATGAGAATTGTGTTATTTTATAATCTGATATGTACCGTTTTAAAAGAAACTAGACATATAATATTATTTATAATTATTATAGTGAATGTATATACAGGATAATATAAACAAAAAAACACCCCGTACAAGGTGCGGGTCATTTACTAGTACTACTATAAAGTAGAACTCAAGTATTCACAAAAATTTGTGTCATGCAGCATAAAATAATTCGCTGAATTTTCTTAATTTGATTCCATATAATTTATCTACAAAATTATCTATGCATAATTATGTTAGCAAAAAATCTTTAGACATCAAAAATTGGATAAGAAATCAAGTAGGCATAATTAATGGTTACTTTTAGAACATATAATAACAAAATAAATTCATTATTTTTTTTATCTCAAATCATGTGACCTACACCTTTATAATACGTATCATAGTCAATACATGTTACTTAATTCTTAATTAGTAAGTCATTAAGTCAGCCTTATCTATCGTACATTTTAACAAATATCATCCCAAACCTTTCACCAAATGACGCCCTCGCAACCATCCCACCAATTTCGTGAATAGGCGTCATTTTTTGTTATTAAGGTTTAGATTTAGGAGGTCATGTTAATTAAGATATAAAATAATGTAAGATATTTCGTTCAAAGGTAGATTAACTAGAAGGTTGTTTTGGCCAATAGACTCTAATCAGATTGCATATCTTATTCCTTATTGTTATTTTTAATGTATGAGAATTGTTCTTTTATGCTTGTCTATGTTGTGACGTGCAGCCAATGTAGTCCGGTGCTTATGGTTAAATGAAGCCACTAAGAGGCCTGCAATTTGTCAACTGTGAAGAAAGTTCCAAATCCAATCTTTCAAAGGAAACAACGAAAGAGAATGGTCATCAAATCAAACAGGAAAAAGGATCGAGGGGGCTTTCTTTGTTCACAGGCCTTTTCATAAGCAACACAGAGTTGAACACAAGGCCAAGTGTAAAAGAAAGATGAGCTTCTTGGATTGCTGCAGAGCACGGTCTTACAAAGGCAGCTTTAGTCCTTCAAGCTCTCCGAGGGCGAAGCATAAGAGAAAGTTCCAACGTCGGGCTCGTAGGAATAGCCTTAGGCGCCTTGCGAGTGATGGCCGAGCATTAGCTAGCATTGTTAAGAGCCTCTCTCTCAAAACAGGTTCAATTTCTCTGCTTCCAACCCTTGTTGCATTCCTCGTCGAAATTTATATATCGTGTTTCATGACTAGCCAGACTAGGAAAGATGTTCCAACCTCGAAACTCATTACACATATTTTTCCATCAAGAAATATTCTAAACACTTACATATATATATAATGATCCCATAAGATCTATATATATAGACTTTGGCCTTCTTTTCTGATGTTATGCAAAATGATGACAGCGAAGAAAAGGGAGCTAGCTGAAGAAATGAAGAGGATAGTGAGTCCCAAAAAGATAACTGCGCAAGTGTACACATTCAGACAAATGGCAGCCGCCACCGACAACTTTAGCCCTGAATGTCTTGTGGGTGAAGGTGGGTTTGGAAGGGTCTACAAGGGATACATTCCTGATATTAATAAGGTATAAACCTGTAACAAACCTCGTCATGATTTCATTTTTATCTACTTACTATGAAAATTCCACAAACTGAGGGTACCTGAGCTTTTGGTCAGATTGTGGCTGTAAAACAGCTGGATAGGAATGGGATGCAAGGGAACCGAGAATTCCTATCAGAAGTGTTCATGTTGAGTCTCGTTGACCATGCGAACCTCGTCAACTTGATTGGATATTGCGCTGATGGTGATCAGAGGATTCTGGTGTACGAGTACATGGCCAACGGATCCCTGGAGGATCACCTTCTAGGTAAGCATATATTTTGAGTATGCTGTGTGTTTTTCTTACGTTTCATGCATTGTAGGTTGATTTGTGCTTGATTTCTCGTATGTCATAGATTTGCCGCCAAACAAGGAGCCATTGGAATGGTATACAAGGATGAAAATAGCTGAAGGAGCAGCCAAGGGACTTGAGTATCTACATGAGTATGCCAACCCTCAAGTGATATACCGCGACTTCAAAGCATCTAACATACTTTTGGATGAGGATTTCAACCCTAAGCTCTCTGATTTTGGGCTAGCAAAGATAGGCCCAACAGGGGACAAGGATCATGTTTCAACTAGAGTGATGGGCACGTATGGCTACTGCGCGCCTGAGTATGCGATGACTGGACAGCTTACAACCAAATCTGATGTGTACAGCTTTGGAGTTGTGTTCCTTGAGCTCATCTCGGGTAGAAGAGCCATAGATTCCACTAAGCCAACCGCTGAGCAAAATCTGGTCACTTGGGTATGTGCAAAAAATCTGGTCACTTTTTAGTCTGCTTTATGCAATAAGATGGTCTTTTTGGTGAAGTTAGCAAGTTTTGAGTTGTGATCTTGTTTCAATTCTTGTAGGCACAACCATTTTTCAATGACAGAAAGATGTTCAAGTTTATGGTTGATCCTTTGCTTGGGGAGAACTACCCAGAGAAGGGTCTTTATCAGGCTCTTGCAGTTGCTGCCATGTGTCTCCAAGAGGAAGCTTCGACACGGCCTTTGATCAGCGACGTTGTTACTGCTCTTGAGTATCTAGCAAGGCCTAATAGTGAGTTGGATCACTCAGGAGAGCCATTTTTTGATGAATCTGAAGAAGATTCTGATGGCTACCTTACAGAGGAAGAAGTTGAGGAGGATGAGGACGACGAGGAGGCAAACAAAGAAGACTTTCATTCTGAATATTTGAAGAAACCATCAGCCTCACCTTCTTACTTCATGATGTGACCTAATAACTTGCACTGCTCTTGATCAAGCTATGCCAATAACAATTCAAACACTCTTTGCACTCGTGAGCTTCTGGAGAACTTTGGATGTGATGATATTCTTTCAATCTTGCTACAAGCACCATGATTTGGTCAAAGCTTTAAAAACAACATAGCTTTGGAATCCAATATTGTAATTCATTCTTTCAAGAACCTCAATTATAACTTTCTAGATCTTGCTAATGCTTTTCTGATGAAGTTTTCTGGTCACCCATCAAGTTCAACAAGGTCAAAGGGAAAGAAACAAACAAGCAATAACATTGTGTTAATGATCATGCTTTACAAAGAACAAAAATGATTATTTACAGAGCTTGACATCAGTATTGAGGCTTCTGTAGCTGAACCCAGGAATCCCATCAAATCTATTTGCCTCAGAAACCTCCACAACAGAACACATGCTTGGCAAGAAGCTCCCACCATTTTTGTTGGTTTTCTTCTTCTTCTTCTTTGTCTTCCTCCAACTCATGATCAAGAAGTTACCCGGAGAACTGCTACTGCTGCTAGCAGTAGCCGCCTTGGAATGAGAAGCCGGTTTGGTGTAAGCTAGGACTCTTGAATTTCCTGCTTCTTGGTGCCTCTTAGAGGCAGAGGAAGCACACTCTAGATCGTGTCTTTTGAAGAACTCGATTTCCCTCCTCACGAGCGATCCCACCGTTCCCCTGGTGCCTATTGCAAGGGGTACAGCTGAGCCCATCCTTATGCAAGTGAAGGTGCCTATTGCTAGGATGACAACTTAAATAGAATATGAAAGTGGGAGGAAAAAAGTTTTTCAAACAAGCACAATGACAAAAACAAAAGCAAGTCTTTGCCAATGTGACCATTAAATGTGCAGTGAGATGGTTGCATATCATGGTCTAATAAAGTACTTGTCATGGGTGGTGGCAAAGGTAATGGTGGGGGAACAGGGCAAATCATTGCTTAGGGATCGAGCCAATCACCATTTGTGAATTTGATAATGCTTGTTTTTAGGTTTGCTTTGTTATTATAATATTATGTAGGTAAGCAATGAGCGTTCTTGGACAGCATGCATTGAGACTTGAGAGTGATTTGTTCCAAATGCTAAAAGTAGGGTTTCATCATAATATTATTATCCATGCGCCAACTTCATTATTTTGCTTCAATTCTTCGGGTCCGTCCACTTCTAGCGTTTTATTCGCCCATTACATGATTGATAACTTCGATTATAAACATTGGTAGGTGACACTAAATCACTAATCATACTCAACTTTCTATCTACCCTACTATATTATACGTTTAGTCAATATCTTCGTAAAAATATTTGTGCTAAGTGACATTTTTGTAATAAACTAATTTATTTCATCCTCGTTTGTACAATAAATTGAGATCTTCTAATAAACTTTATTGTTTAATAAAAATGATTTTTCATTCAAACAAAAAAAAAAGACAAAATAGGAAATAATTTCTTAAAGGGAAAAAGACATAAAACCACCCTTTATTTATACTTGTATGCACAAAACCACCCTTTATAATTCTTTTTGCACAAAACCACCCATTATTGGTACGTATTTGCTTGCACTAAACCACCCATTATTTAAAAGTTTGCATAAAACCACTTGTAATCACAAATGTTGCGAATAACCACCCATATCTTGTATTGCTAATTAATTTTAATTAAAATAAATATAGAACGAAAATAAAAATATCCTTATTTTTTATAATATTTTTTGTTATTTGTGGTGTACACTTATTCAAACAAAAAAACTGTTATGGACCACTTATATCAATAATTTTAAGTTCAAAAGAAAAATACCAAAGTAACATATATTAATATGATTACTTTTATATTAGATTACTCAGTGAAAAAAAAATAAAACTCCTAATTGAACAACTAATGTGTCAATTGAATATTTGAAAATGTGTCAACTATAAAAAGATTAAAATCAATTACCAATAATCATTAAATTTAAGGATTTTTAGTGATAATAGATCTTGTCATTATCTTTAACAATTTCTATGAAGTGCTCAAATAAATTTGGCAAAACAATTGATGAATAATTTAATAAAGTATGATTTTTGGTGCTTAATTGCAAATAGTCAGAGACAAGGGGTGGTTTTGTGCAACTAATTAGTAACAGTGAGTGGTTTTGTGCAAGAATATTTATAAGGAGTGGTTTTGTGTAACTAATTTGTAATAAAGGGTGGCTTTTGCAAAAGTTTGTATAAAGGGTGGTTTGGTGAAATTAAGTAAAAATAAAGGGTGGTCTTATACTTTTTCCCCTTTCTTAAATATAATTTTGAGATCACTTTTTCGTATTTTTTTATAATTTTAAAATACAACTTGGATTTTTGTAAAACAAATCATCTAGGTTTTGAGAGAAAGAAGGATATGGATGATGGATGAAGGAAAAAAATCGTAAAGTTTGAAGAGTTTGATAGTTTTTGAAGAAAGAAATTTTTGGAGACTTGTGTGAGTTTTCTAGGAGTCTTAGTTCCTGGATTCTTTAGCACCACAAACCAAAACATATCCACACCCTGTGTTAATACCAAGCCCTATTACAACTCGGTCGAATGAGACTTCTATGAAGTTTTCATTGAGCCTCTTTAGTTCTTTTGATGATTTGACTAGTTTTGACTTCTTCGGTAGAGAGTTTTTTATATAAGTTCCATTGCCTATGAGATGTTGTTTTAGGATTGAGTCGAGTGATAAATTGATAAACATTAAACACTTTGAGAGATGAGTGAGACCCTTTTCCTTGTAAGGTTGGATTGTGATAGCTTAGGATGTTCATATATGTGTGATGATGTTGGAAGTTGTTTGCTCATATTCTACTTGTGCTTTGATTTTCTTAAAGGCAATTCTTGAGAGTTATGTTAGTTGGTACTGATGTGTGCTAAATGATTGCTTAAGGACAAGCAAGTCTAAGTATGGGATATTTTGATGTCGCTCTTCTTAGTTAGATTATATAGGTTGTTTGTTAGATAGATTGAGTCGGTTTTTAGTAGTTTTGTGTCTTTTTGCATTGGTTTTGGTATTCTTTCGAAAGTCGAAATCTATTCGTTTGTTATTTGTATTTTATAGAAGCATTGAGGAGTGGTTTTTAGAGTCTTGTAAAAGTCAATGTGGACATGCTAGAGAGGTGGCTTAGTGGTGGCAAAGTGGTTCAAGAGGTATGTTAGGTGTTCATTGTGTTTGAAGAAGTCAAGTGTTCAAGTGTTGCAATGTGAAGAAGAAGAATTCAAGAAATAAGTCAAGGAAGTGTTTGAAGAAGGACAATCATTAATGTATGAGGTATGGAGAAGATCGATCAAACTTGAAGAGAAGAAGTTTCGAGCCTAGAAAGCCTCGTACCGAGCTTACATGGAGTTAAAGGAAGAAGATAGTGAAAAAGAAAAACAAAGAAGTTTCGAACCTTAAGAAATCTCTCTCTCCAAACCTTATAATTTTGTGGAATAAGACGACATTTGGAAATATCTTTGAACAAATAAAAAAGGTTGATGAGGATCTACTAAAAATCCAAAAATAAATTATCGAACAAAAACATTTTACACTAACCCCAGACAATACCAACTTAACAAGAAGAAAGAATGCCTAATCTAGTTCAAATACTCATATTGGAAACAAAGTGAGGAAAATAGCCATATCAAACTAAATGATAATAATCCAAATATTTCCATCAGGTGGCAAGTGGAAGAAGAAATAGAAAAAATATATGTGAGATCACATCCTCAGATGGAATCCACAAACAAGATTAGATAACATAAAGTGTGAGATCCAAAGAGACTTCCAAATAAGATTTCAACTGGTCCAAATAAACGAAAGAAAATTGAGACAAAAGACTCAACTCATCCTCAAGGAAATCATAGACAACGATAATGATCACCTCACCAAATCTGTCTCAAACAAGGAAATAAAAGAAGCGATTTTTGATATAGAAGAGGACAAATCTTCTGAAACCTGATGGTATGTCATCATGCTTCTATAAGAAGTATTGGCATACAATTGGTCCAGATGTTATTCGAGTAGTTAAAAGCTTCATCCATTTCGGTAAAATCCTACAACAACTAAACCATACATTCATATCACTACTTCCCAAGTGCGAGAATCAATCCTCAACAAATTATTACAGACCGATCAGTCTTTGCAATACTATATACAAAGTAATCTCCAAAATAATCACCACAAAATATACTCAATAGGCTATATTGGAAACCCAATAAGAATGATGGGTTTTTAACTACTTCTACAATGGAGTGGATCTAAGAAAAAAAAACCCAACTACAGACCTAGAATGGATTTGAAAGGTAAAAGTCCCACCAAAACAAAAGAACTTCGTATGGAAAATATGTCATAATGGCCTCCCAACTAAAGTACGGTTATTAACAAGTAGTTAGCCTTGTATTTCTTTTCTTTTTTTCTCTTTTTTCCTTTTTTTTGTATGTTTTCTCTTTTCTTTTTTTTTTGGTTTTAAGCTTTTGCTTCTTTTTTTTTTTGAGCTCAAAACCAATGAAATTACTGGATCAAAATGTCAGAGGCAATTACATTAAGAAAACCAACAGGAAGAAAATCACTAAAAACATCAAAAACTAAGCACTGAATATCAGAAGTGGCTAGGAAGTTTGTTGCACCGTTGGCAATCCGACGAACGTGATTCCAGTGGCAAGAGTAGAAATGGCAACTCAAAGATCTGATCTTGTTCAAAATCAACCCCACTTGGCCACGCCACACACTGCCCTTCTTGATTTTTGAGATAATGCTCAAGCAGTCCGACTCAATTGCTATATGAGACAATTCCATCGACTTTGCTGTCTCCAAAGCCCACACCAAGGCCTCTGCTTCAGCCAGCTCTACATTCCCTGTCAGCTGGATATTCTTAGCTCCCACAGCACAAAGACCTCCCTGGCAATCCCTGGCGACGAAACTGATTCGACAACCCTTCTCTTCTGAAACCGACACGTCCGTGTTGAATTTTATAAAGTCCGCTGCTGGCGGCATCCAGGTCGCACCCCCCACCAGAACTTCTTGCGCCTGAACCACGGGACCTTCCGCATCCTTGATTTCTTTTGACAGGGCTCGTGCATTTTCCGCCACTTCAGCCCCAGCAACCTCAACACCCTCAAAAGTTCTTAAATTCCTAGCCCGCCAAATCCCCCAGGTAGCAGCTGCCCAAAGAGACACCAACTCCACATCAGCAAACTTGACAACATCCTCCAAAAGATCCACAAACCGGCGTTTCTAAAGTTGAAGTCCATCAAAAACTGGGAGGAGTTTCCACACTTCCTTGGCAGAGGAGCACTGAAAGATGACGTGTTCCACTGTCTCCACCGAACCACAAAAACCACAACCATCATCATGAACAATTTTCCGCTGCAGCAAATTTGCCTTGACAGGGAGAATGCCTTTACTTGCCCGCCAGAGAAAATTTTTAACCTTCGGCAGCGACTTGATTTTCCAGAGCTTATCCCAGACCGAGGACCTCTGAATATGTGCACTTGTTTCACCACCTCGGATCTTCCCGATCTCTTCCTTCAAAAGAGCCTGATAAGCCGATCGCACCGAAAATGCACCATCAGGAGAAAGAAACCAAGTCCATTCATCCAAGACAGTGGGATCGACTAATCTCATGTTGAGAATAATCTCTGAATCACAGGGCAAAAACAATTCTTCTACCAACTGATGCTTCCATTGGCCCAAATCCCAATCGATTAAGTCAATAACACGCAAGTTGGGATAATTAAGACCTACAGTAGAAACCACTTTGAAATCCCGAGGCCTCGGAATCCAACGATACTCCCAAACCTTCAAGAGAGCTCCGTTTCCAACAGTCCTAAAACACCCCTTAAGAAGCGCCTCCCTGCCAGCCAAGATAGATCTCCAAATATAACTCGGCCTAAATCCCGTTCCCGCTTCAAGAAAATCAGTACGCGGGAAATACCGGGCCTTAAGCAGTTTACTCAACAAGGAATCCGGATGTTGTAGGATTCTCCAGCCCTGCTTTGCTAACAAAGCTCTATTAAAATTTCTAAGGTCTCTGAAACCCAAACCTCCTTAGTTGTTTGGAAGACACGTCTTTTTCCAGCATATCCAGTGCATCTTAGGTTGCTGAACATTGTACCCCCACCAGAAATTGCACAACAACTTCTCAATTTCATCGCACAGATCATTAGGGAAAGCAAAACACGACATAGCGTACGTGGGGATTGCCTGTGCAATCGACTTAATCAGCACCTCCTTCCCCGCCCTAGAAAGATTTTTCTCCTTCCAACCCCCAATCTTTTTCAGGACGCGTTCTTTAACTTGACTGAAAATCACTTTTTTTGACCTCCCAACCACAGTTGGCAGGCCTTGGTACTTCTCATGGCGCTCAACCTCCCTAACACCCAATAGACTCTGGATTGCATCACGTCGTTCTTGCTGGACATTCTTACTGAACGAAAGTTCAGATTTCGCAAGGTTAACTTGTTGACCGGACGCTTCTCCATAGGAACGGAGTATATTGACAATTTCACTGCTCTGTTCACAAGTAGCCTTAGCGAAGAAAACACTGTCATTAGCAAAAAACAAATGCGAGATAGTAGGAGCTCCACGAGCAATTGTGATCCCCTTCAGTTTGCCCGCAGCTTCGCTCGATCTTAATAGCCCCGATAGACCCTCCGCGCAGAAGAGGAATAAGAAGGGAGAAAGAGGATCGCCCTGTCTTAGACCCCGCTGAGGAACAAAGGACATGGTTGGAAAGCCATCCATAAGCACTGAGAAAGACACCGACCTTACACATCTCATAATCAAGGAAACCCAATGATCAGCAAAACCAAGATGCCGCATACACTGCTCCAGATAACCCCATTCCACACGATCATAAGCTTTCGCCATGTCCAACTTCAACGCCATATAACCATTCCGACCACCCTGCCGAGTTTTCATGTAATGAAAGATTTCAAAAGCAGCCATCACATTATCAGTAATCATTCTCCCAGGAACAAAGGCGCTCTAGCATTGCGAGATGACCTTAGATAAGCACACCTTTAACCTCGACGTTAAAACCTTTGAGATAATTTTGTATAGAACATTACAAAGGCTTATTGGTCGAAGGTCCTTCATCCTGCAAGGGTCCTTAACCTTCGGAATCAATGTTAGAAAAGTGTGGTTTAAAGAACCTGGAAACTCAGCACCGTTCAGGATAGTAAGAGCAAAAGAGGTAATGTCGGCCCCAACAATATGCCAACACTTTTGATAGAAAAGAGCTGACATACCATCAAGGCCAGGTGATTTTGTAGGATGCATGGAAAAGAGAGAAATTTTTGCCTCCTCCGCAGTGAAAGGACGTAGCAGCTCGGCATTATCCTCGTCGGTGATAAGAGGCTCGATTCCTTGAGGAGCCGACGTTGGGTCAAACCTAGACTCCTTTCGGAAAAGGTTTTGGAAATAGTCAATAGCAACATTAGACCGCCCCTCAAAAGATCTCCATTGGAAGTTATTTTCATCCACCAACTTCCTTATTCTATTTCTTTTTTGGCGACCCGAGGCTTTCAAGTGAAAAAACTTGGTATTTCTATCACCCCACTTGAATTCATTTGCCCGGGCACGTTGAAACCACATGATTTCTTCTTTCTTCATCAACTCCCGCTCTCTAGCTTCCAACCCCTTCCTGATTTTGATAGACTTCCCAATCCACCCTCTTTTCCCCAAGTACCTGAGTTCTTCCCTAACTCTTCTTAACTGATTCCCAATATTTCCAAAGTTGTCAACTTCCCACCCCTTAAGATCCTCCAAACAACGATTCACCTTTCCCACAATTCCTTCCGACGCTTGAGAGCTTCCCGGATTCTCCCAGGCATTTCTAACCACTTCAAGGCTATCTTCTGACTCAAGCCACATAGCCTCGAAACGTCCAGGTCTTCTAAGAGTACTACTCACCTCCTCCTCTTCGACATGATCCAAAGCCACAATAATTGGGACGTGATCAGAACCACATCTTTCTAGGTGAACCACTTGAGCCTCCGGGAAGATATCCTTCCATTTCTCATTTCCAAACGCCATATCGAGACGTTCCTGAATAAAGTCCCTTTCCTCCCTACCATTATCCCAAGTAAAGCGATTACCTCTGAAAGAAATCTCCACCAGCTCACAATGGTCCATGCAAGACCGAAAATCAACAATTCTCCCAAAGTCCGGTTCATTACCTCCACACTTATCTTCTACACTCCAAATCTGGTTGAAGTCCCCAACACATATCCATGCATCATGAGCATCTTCGAACAGCCTTCTCAACAGCCCAAAGGTATGCAACTTCTCCTCTTGTTTTGGCCACCCATACAATCCCGCACTAGTACAAAAACATCATTTTATCACGGTTCCGTGCATTGTTTTATCTCGGTTTTTAACCGTGATAAATAGTTCCGTGATAAAATACAATTCGTTACAGAACCGTGATAATTGATATTTTTTATCCTGGTTTTATAACCGTGATAAAAGGCCCAAAAACCGTGATAAATGCTATTGTTTTATCACGGATCTTTAAAAGAACCGTGATAAAAGAGCCGTGATAAAAGAGCTATAACCGTGATAAAATGCCCAAAAACCGTGATAAATGTTATTGTTTTATCACGGATCTTTAAAGAACCGTGATAAAAGATCAATTGTATTTTTTTTAAAAAATAGCCATCCCAGTCCTTTTAGAACCGGAATGGCTAATATACACCGTACACTGACCACGACTCCATACGCAAAAGCAAAAAGAAAGTTGAACAAGTTCTTAGAGGAAATTCTATAGGAACAATGTTTCCGGAAACACACAAGTAATAACAATTCAAGACATTAATGGTAACAAGATCTCAAAAAGACCAATTTTTCACAAATGACACATAGTCATATGACCAGACTAGAGCTCCAAGGAGCTCCAAGCATTTTCACACTTACACCTAATAAGGAACAATTATTGTAGCAAAAGTTAAAATAATGATAATGTTATAAGAGCACTACAATCCCTCCTTGTTTGCGATATAATTTTGAAACTTATATTGTGATAAAGCCGCCAGTGATAAATGCAACTCCACACAATGCCCTAGTTTTCACACTAACTGTTACCCTGCAAAAAAATATGTCTCTTTACATGGCTGGAAAAGTGATGATCCATAAATTTAAAATGAATATCCAAAGATCCAAGGTAAAAACTCACCACGATTGAGAATTTACAAATAATAATAGGCTGTTAAGTATGTATGTGAATCTCTGGGATCACCGGAGTACGTAGCATTTAAAAGTCGTGATATTGCAACAAGATCCGGAATCTAGCAAGTAGAACAATTATGATTAAGTGTCCAATGTGAAACAAATAGAGCACATGTCTAAACAAAAACAAACAGCAACATAAACATCTTGAATGAAGCTCACTTACCAAATTCCTTATCTTCTCAAATCCACCAGAAATTTAGCATATATGTAGCCATTTCCAAGATTAGATGGCTCTGCAACAGAGTAGAAAAGACAGCCCAAGGATAAGGATAAAAGAAGACAACTAGACAATTAGCAACTACACCAAAAGTCCCAAATATCAACAGCTGAGCTGAATTTCATGTTAGTCTTCGCATATAGCCTAAAGATTACTCCCAAAATCAACTACCACACATGCACAATCAACATCAAATTGATAGCATTAGACAGTAACCACACTAATGATTTATCCTTCCATATTTCCTATGTTGCATTACTATTACACATTATTATTATTCTAAGATGCCAAAAAATGAGATTATCAAAAAAAAAAACTAAACGCGCAGACAACCTATAATTTTCAAGTTAAGTGATGCAAATCAATCAATGTTGTACACAAGTGGTGCAAAATTCTAGGGCGGAGATACTTTAGTTATCGGTTTTTTTTTAGCTTACCCGCAGAATACATTTTTTTTTTACCTCTGTTGCATAACTAGTATGCCATAAAAACTACACTGTCAACATTCAAATAAGGGAGCATGACTGCAGTTTGGAGGAAGAACAATAAAAGTGAAAAGCCAGGTCATATCTTATAGTTGAAATATAGTGTAAATAATTTGTAGAAAGTGTAAATAATTTGTAGATTGGATGAAATCCACAGACTTGATACTGCAGGAAAAAACAATCAAGATAGTATTCATTTGTCCATGAGAGAAAGTCTATCTTATTGCTATGATAGGGAATATTGAGAAACATTAGCTAACATATAGAATAAATACAAGTGTTTGTAAAAGTATCATATTCTTGCAAAAATCCTGATGTCATCCCTTACATCATGTCCAAAATATATTTAAAAAAACATTTGTTAAATCCCACTAAGACAGGCCATTTGGCTGAACAATACTAGGAACTCAACAGGCCAACCTGTTCGCCTAGACAAGCAAATGCATAGCTTGACCTCAATGATTATGGTAGAAAGGTAAAGTGAGATTTTTTGAATCATCCATGTTAAAAATGGTTCGTCATTATGGTACATCTTTGATGATAATTAATATCCAAATCAAAATAATCAAATATAGTCACTAGGGCAATGTTAAACAAGAAATAGAAAAGTGTAAAACTAGTAAAAGGAAGCCACAACTTACTCATAGAAAAGCTTTCGAATTGGATCAAATTGATACTTGGGGACGATGAAGACATCACTAAAGCGTAGTCCAGATAGACTGGAGAGACTAGATGAGGGGCAGACAGTAGTTTCTTCACATAGTGATTCAGCCTCTAACAATCGACTTACAACACGGTGCACAGGCTCCTTGTCTAGTATAGATGATTTCTACATATATGATATAAACAAGTCCACAGTTGTAATTAGCAGGCAATCATACATCATCAAAAAAGATTAGGAAACAATACATACTAGTAGCTTTACAGTTTTCTTCATCGAGTTCGTCCAGGAGAAGATCAATTGCTTTGTCCTCGGCATGTAGAAAGCGGTTAACAAATGAGAAAGCCTCTTCCAAGGCATCAACTTTGAGTGTGTAACCCCTGATTTTGAACTGCTTCTGTAACTTCTTCCGTGTATTCACACCCATGGCTCCTTTGTTGCCTCTATTGCCTCGTTAGTTGTAGGGCATTGGCAAAGAAGCAATTGAATAATTGATGATAAGAAAAGTGAGAAACATCGAAACTGAACCTAGGTCGAAATTGGCGGGGCGATGTGGCGCTCGAGCTTCCTGGTGAGTTGAACGGGTCACGGCCTCTCTCAGTTAAGAAGGAGTGAGATTAGACGGAATCGTCGAACACCAAAAGAGGTAGCGGAGGCGTGAATCGTTAGACGAAGGCGTGTACCTGGAGGAGGCAGCGGAGGCGTTGGACCAAGGCTGGCAGCGTGAGGAATCTCAAGCAAATCTGCGAGGAGTTGGCGGCGTGAGGACGGGAAGAGCCGAGGAGAGGAGACCGGCGACCGGCGACTCGCAGGCGGCCGACAACGGGGAACGACGGGGGAGGCGGCTTGGCGAGGAGTTGGTGCTCGGCGAAGTGCGAAGTGCGAACTGCTAGGGCTCGGGGGAGTCGGTGTCACCTGCGGCTGCAAGTCTGGTTTTTTTTTTATATAGGCTGCGAGTATGGGTATTGGGTAATTGGCGAGGAGTTGATATCACGGTTTATAACAACCGTGATAAATATAGTTTCATATACGGCCCCCCATGTTTTTTTTATCACGGGTGTTTGAAGAACCGGGATAAATGGTATTTTTATCACCCAACCGTGATAAATAAAGGTGATAAAAAGCTGTTTTTGTACTAGTGCCGTTAACCTCCAACTCGGCTTATTAGCATCTAAACGAACCACCGCATCAATATGGTGTCGAGTATATGTAGATATACTCAACTCCACATCTTCCTCCCACATCAAACATAAACCACCTGAGGTTCCCACACAGTCAACCGCAAAGCAATTATGAAAAGCTAACTTCCTACGAACACCTTCCATTCTTTTCCTGTCGCATTTTGTCTCCATAAGAAACAAAATACTCGGAGCCTCCCTTCTCACCAATTCGGCAAGTCTTTCAATTGCACGGGCCTTCCCCAATCCCCGGCAATTGTAGCTTAGAAGACTCATAATTCCCGGCAAGGAAGGTCCCCCTTCCCTGCCGATAACTGATTGTCTTGAAAGTTAAGACTTTTCTGCTTCTTTGGATCCTCCACACCATCGACTTCCATACTTTCAGGCGAGTCTTCACCCAATCGCCCTTCTAGCTTCCTCTTGCCACTCTTAGGAGCAGAAGAAGCAATCTGTGATACACTCTTCCCCTCCCTATCAGTTCGTCTCCACTTCCGAACCCCATCAGACCGATCTTCCCCTTTTTTAATCCCATGCCCCACAAGTTGAGTATCACTATTATGTACGTCCCCATGCACACCATTAATTTTTTCATGCAAAATCATCTTCCCTCCTTGTTCGATCAAGCCCCCATCATTACCTACAGCCCGTCCAACAACAACCTCTTTTCCGTCTTTACTTTTCACCTCCAAACACAGACTCCTCCTTTCAACTGAAGCGACATCAGAAACGTTTTTGAGAGAAGGAGAACCCAAGCTTCCAAAGTTTCTGCGACACATCTGATTTTCCTTATCCTCCTCCTCATTAGAGTCTCTGATGTGAAGCTTTTCAATACGCAATGCGTCCTCCGAGACTGCCGACCCCCTGGAATTCTCTTGCTGCCCATCCTCTTCTTCCACTTTGCCCTCAAGGATCTCTAATAGAGACTTTCTGGCTTTCTCCTTGAGGGTTATTCTTGGTTCTCCTGATGACTCTTTATTCCCACCAATCAAGTGCTGCAGAATGGTGCGATCCTTTGCTCTTTCGACAACTTCCCGACCTGAAAGAGCTTTCATCGGTGAGGCACGCAACCATTCCCCATACTCATTCTGGTAGCCTCTAGCCTCATCATCTTCACAGTCCATCTCTACATGCCCCAGGCGACCACAAACATAGCAGAAGTTCGGAAGCCTTTCGTACTTAGTTTCCAGCCACATCTTTTTTCGATTCAGATTCATCATAATCCCCCTTCGCAGCGGTTTCCTTATATCTATAGAAACCCTAACCCTAATAAATTTGCCACCAACTAATAACTCCGCCTCATCAATCTCGATGAGATCTCCCAGACTCGATCCCAAAGACGTAGCGATCTCCTTAGTTCGAGCAACCATTGGAAGATCGTAGATCCGTATCCAAAAAGCTGCCCTATCAAATGTGATCTGCGATGGCTGCATCAATCCAGGCTCTTTCAAGATCAATAATGACTTATCAAAGGACCACGGCCCTCCATGCAGAACCCTAGTTTTGTCAGCTTCATCAAGGAACTGAAAGATAAATAGGTTACTGCTGATCTCCCTACTAACGAGGCCCTTCTTCACCTTCCAAGCACTCTTCATTGTTGCTTGAAGAGCAAAAGTGTTGAAGGGTCTATTTGTGAGAAGAGTTCCCACCAAAACCAATGAACCTCCTGCGACAGATCCTTCCTTCGAAATCTCATAATTGACAACAACTGTACTCTCTTCTTCCGTCAAATGCAAATCTTTCCCATTGTCCATGTTGCTATGACTATTTCCGCACCAAAACCTATTCAGAATCTCAGCTTCAAGCCAAAATCGGTGAATCTCGCACGAGAACCGACGAGGAAACCCTAGCTCTTACGGCCTTAAACCGAAGAGAAAGAAAGCAGAGAAAACCTCTCCTCTCTATGCCCTAGGCCTTTAACAGCTTTTGCTCTTTTGGTACGACTTCTAAATGAGTTTTTTTTTTTTTTGAGATCTTATTTTTATTATTTTGGTCGAAGCCTAAATGCGTTTTATTAGATTTAACGGGATTGGTTTTTTTTTTAATCCCTTAAATCCTTGAAAAATGTCATACAAGATCAAACAATCTATCCTTGCAGCCAGACGAGCGTACTCAGTCTGTTCGATCAACCAAACGCCAAACACAACTTACAATGGATCAACACTTCCTAATCCGTCGCTTCTTAAGTTTCTCTGCTCTAACGGTCGGTTATTGGAGGCCTTGCACGAAATGGCAATCCAGGGGGTTGAGATGAAGTTCGAAGGATATGACACAATCTTGAACGAGTGTGTGAACCGGAAGGCCATTAGAGAAGGCCAGAGGGTCCATGCCCATATGATCAAAGCTCGTTACCTTCCACCCCTTTATCTCAGAACTAGGCTGGTGGTTCTGTATTGCAAATGTGGGTGTTTAGCTGATGCAAGACAGGTGTTCGATGAAATGCCTGAGAGGAACGTCATCTCGTGGACTGCTATGATGTCAGGCTACTCGCAAAATGGATTGACCTTTGAAGCCGTGGATTTGTTTGTGAGGATGTTAAGATCAGGTACCAGCTTTGTCCATACTTGAGATTTGTATACGTCAATGCTAGCATTGATTGGTCTGAGACCGAAATCTCTCGTGCAGGTACACAGCCAAACGAGTTCACTTTTGCTACTATACTCACTTGCTGTACAGGTGAAAATGGGCTGGTTTTGGGTACACAAATTCACTCTCTTTTAACAAGGTCCAATTATGATTCTCACATATTTGTCGGTAGCTCACTTCTTGACATGTATGCTAAAGCTGGTAAAATCCATGAAGCTCGAACAGTTTTTGAAAGCCTTCCGGATAGAGACGTTGTCTCGTGCACTGCTATAATATCAGGTTATGCTCAACTGGGCCTAGACAGAGAAGCAATAGAGATGTACCGTGAATTGCAGAAAGACGGAATGAGCTCCAATTATGTTACTTACACTAGCATCTTAACTGCATTGTCCGGTCTTGCATCCCTTCACCATGGTAAGCAAGTCCACAACCATGTTTTAAGATGCCAAATACCCTCCTCCTATGTGGTTCTTCAGAATTCACTGATTGATATGTATGCAAAATGTGGAAACCTCACATACGCTCGAAGAGTGTTTGATCTTATGCCTGAGAGAACGGTGATCTCATGGAATTCTATGCTTGTTGGCTATAGTAAACATGGAATGGGAGAGGAAGTCGTTGAGCTTTTCAATTTAATGAGAAGTGAGAAAAAGGTTAGGCCTGACAGTGTCACTTTCTTAGCTGTTTTATCTGGTTGTAGCCATGGCGCAATGGAAGATTATGGGATGAGAATTTTTGATGAGTTGGTCTCAGGGAAAGATGGGGTTCACCTAAACATAGAACACTACGGATGTGTTGTTGACTTGCTTGGTCGTGCTGGTGAGTTGGAGAAAGCTTTGAAGTTCATAGAGCAGATGCCTTTTGAACCTACTGCTGCTATATGGGGCTCTCTTTTAGGTGCCTGTAGATTGCACAGCAATGTTGGTATAGGAGAGATTGTTGGAAACCGTCTTCTCGAAATTGAGCCTGAAAATGCTGGAAATTATGTCATTCTTTCTAATTTATATGCTTCTGCTGGGAGATGGGAGGATGTGAGATATCTGAGGAGACTAATGCAGGACATGGATGTGACAAAGGAGCCAGGAAGGAGCTGGATTGAGCTCGATCAAACGCTTCACACTTTCCATGCTAGTGATAGATCTCATCCTCAAAAGGATGAAGTACATGCTAAAGTGAAAGAATTGTCCATTAAGTTTAAGGAGGCAGGCTATGAACCCGACCTCAGCTGTGTTTTACATGATGTGGATGAGGAGCAGAAGGAGAAGATCCTTTTGGGGCACAGTGAGAAGTTAGCTTTATCATTTGGACTGATGAATACCCGGAAAGGAGCTTCACTCCTTGTCATAAAAAATTTACGGATTTGTGTTGATTGCCACAACTTTGCAAAGTTCATCTCTAGACTCTATGGGATACAGGTTTCCTTACGGGATAAGAATCGTTTCCATCATATTGATCAAGGAAACTGTTCTTGTGGAGATTACTGGTGATTCTGCTATTAACTTCGACCCTCGGCAATTAAACTCTGTTGCTATAGGGTGACAGTGATGTTTTATTGGTCATGCTTTCCTTGATTTGTATTGTCACAATCACAAAGCTTGGTCCAACAAAAAAACATCTTGCTCACATGATCCCTGATATAAGTGGTAAATTGGCGGGGAGATGTAGTCATCTGGGTGGATCTTGCACTCAAGTAGCCAGCCAGCTTCAACAAGAAATGCACAGGGGAAAGAAATGGTCAAGGTTCAGAACCTCAGAAGTATTGAGTTGAGGGGCATTTGAAATCTGGATTACATATGATTATGGAAGATTGTGGTTGATTGGGAGTACAGATTATGCTATAGCAGTCAGTGATGTTTTGGAGTTTATATGTTGTTGGAAGGGAAATTAGCAATATTTGGATTCTTCAACACTTTAGGCTGAAGCAGCCAATTCTTCCTCTTCTTATTTCTGTAATTGCAACCATTAGTTTGCATTCGTTTGGATCATGTTCAAACTAATATTCTATTTTGGATGGCCTGCTCATCTTTTTTAAGAAGATACCACCTACTAAAGCAATGCAATCTGAGAGGTGCATTTTACTGAGTTCTTGCACCACCATAGGTCCTCATGTCATGTATATATACACTTTTTAAGCACTACTGCGTCTTTCTACTGCCTAATCCTCCTCCTTTAATCTAATAATGCTCAACATCAGCAACGAAACTAGTATAAGATTCATTGAGGATCATTCTAATGCAAGTTTCTGCGATTTTTATATGATACCCATATGTTTCTAGTTTAAAAGTTGATTTTCTAATTAAAAATTCAATAGGGTAAAAGATGAATATTAATTACTGTTACAACATCAGCAAGTGAAGGCGCAATAAACGAACTGAAAATGGTGGTTCTAGGCCACATCATGTAGCACACCATCAACTTAAATGTGTCTGAAATTGAATCTTATTAAACTTCACAGAGGCAACATATCATCACATTATCCATTCCACAATAACCCTGACACATAGTTTTTTAAACATTAGGAAATGCATTGATGCAAGAATAAAGCTAATAAGCAACAGCATATCACGCTAACCAGCATCTAAATGGTTGCATCACAATAAGCATGTCATAATAATGACTGTACAAATACAAATATTTGTCGTTCTGGCGTCACAGCAATGGATACCACCCTAACCAGTTGGTTCAACCAACTCGTGTCATAAGGCCAGTTCAGCTGATTCAAACAACTCTGACAGTTTCTGGACCACATGATCATCAGCAAATACAAACTGAACTGAGTTCCTTGCCAGTTGAAACATTTCCCTCCGGCTAAGACCTGTATACATGGAGAAATTAAATTAAGATTGCCCAAGAAATTCTATGGAACTAGGAAAAGTGGATTATCCACAACAAATGTAGCTTAATGAAAATTTGCTGCTGAATAAGGGTCTACCAAATGCAGTAGCAGCAACAGCATATTCCTTGGAAAGGCAGGTTGAGAAAACACACGTGTCATCGGTGCACAAGGTTATGGGATGCTTTGCATTGTAGAGGTCAGCTGTGTTGAGGAAGATTCAAGACAATCAAAATTCATGAACACCGTTGGTTTTACAAGCTATATTATTTGCTATTTACTAGAGCAGTATTTGGAGGACCAATTCACTTTGGAGATTCTCTATCACAAATGCTAAGCAGTCAATTCATGTGTTCATCACTTTGGAAGTTCTCTATCACAAATGTTAAGCGGTCTATTTATGTGTTAGCATTTTAAGCCTCTTTATAGTTTACACTGTAGCAGGGGGGAGCTTAAATTTATATGCAGAAGACCATACATGTTCTTGTACTATATGCAGATCTAAGTGCTATTTCTGCATACATGCCTCTTTTTTCTGTTTTTTATTTTCTGGTGGCGTAGGGATTACTTATAATTGCATTTTTCAGATGACATGAAAGTTTTGCTTTGGGAGCAGGAAATCTAACCAAAATGATGAACGTCGAGAGATGGAACTGTATTGGTTCTGATATTAGATGTCAAACATATCTCAACCTGCAGATGGCATCCCCAAACATATATATATAATCAATTAGTAACATAAATAAACCAACAGTTGTGTCAAGACTAGAGTGTAACCAAAAAATGATGTAGAATAGCTACACATTAAATTAATCAGTTGTCAGTCGGTTAGGATAGCTTTACGGTAAAGTAAGTTAACACAGTTAATGGAATGGAAGATTTAATGTTAATTACAGATATAGAATCATACCGGAATCTTTGAAGTTTTCAATTTTGTCCATGCTTTGTCTTCTAGGCAACATGCATGACCAACCCTATCTGGGTGAAAATCCAACATTGCATGTATTTCATCCTGGTTAGGTACCTAAAAAGCACTAACATATGAGATATAGTCAGAGAAATTCCCGCTATTACAGTGATGACAGACAAACAAACTATTGTCATCAAGAAGATATTGAGAAAACCATATAGCGAACGCTACCTCCCCGCAGTGAAGTGTGATACGCAAGCCTTGCTCTCTAGCATATTTCAAAGCAGGCAAATATGTGACCCTGTAACACAAAAATCCAGATATATGTAGCCAATTCCTTCAGGAGATAACAAACATTGACCACATAAAATGTAGACACTTGTTCTCATGTAAGTACCAGTCTCCCACAATAGGGTTCCCTGAGAGATCAATGCCAACAATACCATAATTCCTCAATTCCAATGCAAGCTTAACCTGCAAGAATTATCTTGACTTGTTCATATTTTGAAAGTTATTATATGATGTTAAATAAGCATATTGAAATGCATATAAAAGTGGATGCTACTTCAGAATCTCCTCATAATCCTCAGGGAATTTGATGCGGATCAAGTGTAATCCAAACACACCCTAAGACTAATAACATTGCATGACATACAGTTTCCATTGCAGAATCTGTTGATTCACGTCTGTCAATGCTAAGAAGAAGTCTAACAAATATCTTTTTCCCTCTGTTCCCATCGCGCACATGGACCGAGTTCACACTCCTATCTACACCAACACCACAAGCAGAAAAATCAACATCAACTGTGTTCACCGCCCTTAGTCCTGCAATTACTGCTTCCATGTACGACCGTTTCGTCATCCCTATCTTATCATTCCTCTGCCAAAAACAACAAGAAACTTGTTTTACCTTTTACTAGTCTAAAAGAAACACTTCTTATATAATCTAAACCCAAGTGAAAAGTAAAATTAGATAAAAATCTTCACACCTTCGGAGTAGTTCTCAGTTCCAAGTAAACCACATTTTCAGCAGCGAAGTCTTCAATAACCTACTTTTCTCCAACATATTGAACTAGCACAGTTCAGAAAGTAAACAATAGCAGGATAGACTATGATACAGTATTATGGGTGATAAAGCTCATATAGGAAATAGGTAAGGACTACAGGAAAATGAAAAAGCACATCATACTTCTTTGGTCATTCGAGTCACAGTCTTATGATCAGTGGTGATAATATGAATCAGATCAAATAGCCTGAAGACTTCATGCAAAGACCTGTCACCTAATAAGTGAATTTTCACAAAGAAAATTAAGGATCAATATTTAAATAATGAAAGCTGCATTATTGTTGTCATATAGCTTGCTGCATAATTAAAGCTTTATTTACAACAAAAAAAAAAAAGGTATTTACTGTAGTACTAGATTAAGACACGAAGTGCTGGAAAAATGGACCTGATGATGAATTTCCGGCTTTGTCCCTAAAACAAGACAAGATCTTCCTATGACACTTTGTTTTTAGCTCCAATGTCTTTTACTGGGAATGAAAGGGCAAATTCCAAGCTGATGGGATATTGGCCCCTTAAAGTGGTAGCTATTGTTTTCAACTTATCAGGGCGTTCAATTCGGTCAATCAAATCATTCTAAGGACAAAATCCAATCTACCCTTTTGAGAAATTCATCAATTTAAGAACAGAGCGATGGATTTGGAGAGAACAAAGAGGCTTACTCTTTAGTATAACTTGCTCAAAGTCAGAGAACACAATGATACCCTTTTCGTCCAGAACTCTAGCCAGTTCCCTGTGACAATGAAATTCCAACATTACCCCAAAAAAAACATTAGCACAAAACACTCCAACTGGTAAGCCGCAAAAAAATGCAAGTGTAAAGGCGAAAAGGGGAATTGACATTAAAGTGGAATCTCTGATGGATCCATTGAGATGGGCATGGAGCTCCACTTTGGGAATTGTCAAGCACCAATCCATCTCCATCTCTATCTCTGTTTGGGTGATCTGGTTTCGACTTTTGTGGAGATTGGAGAGAGAAAAGGAGGTGCGAGTGGGGAATGAATGATGATTGATGGGGAAGCAGAACTGTAGTCTCCGGGAAGAATGGGGAAAGATAGCGACAAAAAGCAGAACTGGTTCATCTAATCTCAACAACAAAAAGCCCAACAGTCATGGGCTACGGCCCACTGAAGCCCGTACAGCCCTTGACTCACACAATACAATATAAGGGACGAAATGGGTAAGTGACCCTTATGGGTTACATTATGGAGTGGGAGGCCTCCTACAAAAATAAATGTGGTAACTAGGCTTTTTTCCGAAAATGCCCCTGGACAAAAAAAAATTACAACCATGTCACCGCATCCCCCTGTCACACAAAAAACGACATGTCATACAAAACAAAAAAATACCCCCATTCCACCAAATTCCACCTCACACCCCCCGTCACACAAAACCTGTCACACAAAACTTGTCATACGAAAAAAAAACGACCTGTCATACAAAACCCCCAATTTTAGTCCATCATCCACGTACAATATACTTGTCACCACACAACCTGTCACACAAAGCCTATGTGGGATTTGAACCCACATTACCGTGCATTTCGCACGTTGCTCTACCATTTGAGCTAATAGGCTATGATTATAATTAATATATAAACAAAACCAAATCTGTCACACACAAAATCCATAAAAAAAACTCTATCACACATAAAACTCATAACAAAAAACCTGTCACTACTAAAACTCATAAACACAAAAGCTGTCACACAAGCAAAACAATATGTCACACACAAAGACCATAACAAAAAACTTGTCACACACAAAACTTATAACAAAAAACTTGTCACACACACAAACCTATTAATACAAACCCTGTCATACGAAAAAAAACAGTTGTCACACACAAAAAAACAAACCAAAAACCCTGTCACACACGCCTGCCACACAAAACCCATAACATAAAACTTGTCACACACAAAAAACATACCAAAAACCCTGTCATACATAAAACCTATTACAAAAAACTTGTCACACACACACAACCCATAACAAAACTCCCTGTCATACACAAAAAACAAACCAAAAACTCTGTCATACACAAAAAAACATACCAAAAACCATGTCATACAAGTCTGCCACACAAAACCCATAACATAAAACTTGTCACACACAAAAAACATATCAAAACCCCTGTCATACACAAAGCCTATAACAAAAAACTTGTCACACACACAAACCATAACCAAACCCACTATCATGCACAAAAAACAGACCAAAAACCTTGTCATACACAAAAAAAACAGACCAAAAAACCTGTCACACAAACCTACCACACAAAAACCATAACATAAAACATGTCATACACAACAAACATACCAAAAACCCTGTCATACATAAAACCTATAACAAAAAACTTGTCACACACACAACCAATAACAAAACCCCCTGTCATACACTAAAAACAGACCAAAAACCTTGTCACACAAAAAAAGTCATAACAAAACCCCCTGTCATACATAAAAAACGAGCTGTCAAACACAAAACCCATAATAAAAACCCTGTCACACACAAAACTCATAACAAAAACCTGTCACACACACAAACATATAAACACAAAACCTGTCATACGAACAAAAAACGAGTTGTCACTCACAAAACGCATAACATAAAAACTGTCACACACAAAACTCATAACAAAAACCTGTCATACGAACAAAAAACGAGCTGTCACACAAAAAATCCATAACAAAAAACTTGTCACCACTAACACATATAAACACAAAACCTATTAGACTAAAACCCATAACCCATAAACACAAACCCATAACAAAAAACTTTTCTAGATCTAAAGTTTATAGATCTAGATCTACAAATTCTAGATCTAGATCTACAATTTCTAGATCTAGATCTAAAAACCCTAGATCTAGATCTATCTTTACCGACGTTGCTTACCTCACTTGTCGCCACCGCTTGTCGTCGTCGGAAGCCTCGGGGAACCACTCCGCTCGCCGCCACCGTTCTTCGCCGTCAATACCCTCGGTCAACCACCTCGCTTACAGCCAACGCTCGTCGCTGAGGCTTCCGGCTCGCTGCCTCACCCTGCTGGCTGTCGCCGCCTCACCCTGCTGGCCGTCGTCGCCGACATCAGTGGTCGTCGCTGCGGATTTGGAGGAAGAATAAAAGAGGGGGAGAGAAGAGAGAGAGAGAGAGGGAGAGAGTGAAATTGAGGAAGAGAGAGAAGAGAAAGAGGAAAAGAAATGGAAAATGTGTGTTTTATATTAAGGAAAGTGGCTAGATAGTGAATTGTTTTTAAGGAGGGATTAGATAGCTTTCTAATGTGGTGGAGGTGGCTTCTCCACCCACTTCCATCACATATAAGAGCATCACCGATAAAAAAAAAGGACGAAATGAGTATGTAGCCCTTGTGGGCTACATTTTGTAGTGGGAGGCCTCCCACAAAAATAAATGTGGTAACTAGACTTTTTTCCGAAAATGCCCCTGGGCAAAAAAAAAATTACAACCATGCCACCGCATCCCAACTCACACCCCCTGTCACACCTGTCACAAAAAAAACGACTTGTCATACAAAAAAAAAATTTACACCCATTCCACCGCATCCCACCTCACACCCCTTGTCACACAAAACCTGTCATACAAAACCTGTCATACGAACAAAAAACGACCTGTCATACAAAACCCCCAATTTTCGTTCATTATCCACATACAAAAGGCTTGTCACCACAAAACCTGTCACACAAAGCCTATGTGGGATTTGAACCCACATTACCGTGCATTTAGCACGTTGCTCTACCATTTGAGCTAATAGGCTATGATTATAATTACTATATAAACAAAACCAAATTTGTCACACACAAAATCCATAAGAAAACCCCCTGTCATACACAAAAAACAGACCAAAAACCCTGTCACACAAAAAAACTCATAACAAAACCCCCTGTCATACACAAAAAACAAGCTGTGACACACAAAACCCATAACAAAAGCCCTGTCACACACAAAACTCATAACAAAAACCTGTCACACACACAAACCTATAAACACAAAACCTGTCATACGAACAAAAAACGAGTTGTCACACACAAAACCCATAACAAAAGCACTGTCATACACAAAACTCATAACAAAACTCTGTCACACACAAAACTCATACAAAAAACATGTCACCACTAAAACTCATAAAAACAAAAGCTGTCACACGAGTAAAACAATCTGTCACACACAAAAACCATAACAAAAAACTTGTCACACACACAAACCTATTAACACAAACCTTGTCATACGAACAAAAACTCAACTATCACACAAAAAACAGACCAAAAACTCTGTCACACAAAACCCATAACATAAAACTTGTCACACACAAAAAACATACCAAAAACCCTGTCATACATAAACCCTATAACAAAAAACCTGTCACACACACGCTACCCATAACAAAACCCCCTGTCATACACAAAAAAGCAGACCAAAAACCCTGTCATACACAAAAAAATAGACTAAAAACCGTGTCACACAAGTCTGCCACACAAAACCCATAACATAATACTTGTCACACACAAAAAACATACCAAAAAACTGTCATACATGAAACCTATAACAAAAACATTGTCACATACACATAACCAATAACAAAACCCCCTGTCATACACAAAAAACAGACCAAAAACCCTGTCACATAAAAAAAACTCATAAGAAAACCCCCTATCATACACAAAAAACGAGTTGTCACACACAAAACCCATAACAAAAGCCCTGTCACACACAAAACTCATAACAAAAACCTGTCACACACACAAACCTATAAACACAAAACCTGTCATACGAACAAAAAACGAGTTGTCACACACAAAACTCATAACAAAAGCACTGTCATACACAAAACTCATAACAAAACCCTATCACACATAAAACCTATAACAAAAAAACTTGTCACACACATACAACCTATATCAAAACCCTTGTCACACAAAAAATAGACTAAAAACCGTGTCACACAAAACTCTTGTCACACACATAACCCATAACGAAGCGATTTGCTTGCTTACCGCGGTGGTGGACGGTGGAACGACGGTAGAAGGGCGGTGTCGACGCTCACTTTTCTAGATCTAGGGTTTCTAGATCTAGATCTAGAACCCTAGATCTATCCCACCAACGCCGACCACCTTGGTTGATTCCCACCGACACCGTTGCCCCGTCGTCGTCTCTATGCGTCGTCGACGACACCGCTGCCCGTCGTCGTCTTTAGGTGTCGTCGTCTCTGGCCGTCGCCGTCGACCGGATCTAAATGAAAAAAACAAGAGGGGGAGAGGGGGGAGCCACCTTCGAACGCTGCTACACCTCGGTGGCCGACGTCGTCGCCTAGTGGATCCGGTGGAAGTAAAAAAGAGGGGGAGAGGGGAGAGAAGAGAGAGAGGGAGAGAGTGAGGAAGAGAGAGAAGAGAATGAAGAAAGAGTAGGCTTTTTTTTTTGGCTTTTATACGCGCCCAAACAGGCTTCATAGTGAATTGAATTTGTTTGGAGGCTAGGGGCCTCATGAAAGTGAAGTGGGGGGCTTCGCCACCCACTAGGCAATTTTAAAATAAATAGTACCAATCTCAATATATGGGTAATGTGATTATATAAACTCGACTTTATTGATTTTAGATCAAATTTTGACTCGAGCCTGTTTTTTTTCCTTGTATAGCCCAAACCCAATGAGCCTAAATATGAACTCATTGAATTATATATTTATTTTATTTTTTATAATTTAAGTTATGGAATCTATTATTTTAACAAATTATTTAGAATCTTAATAAATTATTAAAGAATCTTTTTTACCACAAGTGAAAAGCGTTTTAATAATTTAATGAAAATTCTTTGACCTCAAAATACTAAAAACTAGGGTTTAGGGTCTAGGGTTAAAGTTTAGGTATAGGATCTAGGGTGGAGGGTTTAGGTTCTAGGGTTTAGGGTTTGAGGTGTAGGGTAAACCCTAAACTCTAAACCCCAAACCTTAGACACTAAACCCTAAACCCTAGTCCCTAAACCCTCGCAAACCCTAGACCCTAGACACTAAACCCTATGTTAGTAAATACTAAACCCTTAACCCTATATACCCTAAAACCTATGCCTTAAACCCTAATGATTCTTGCATACCGCTAAGTATTTATGTGAAATTTACTATAAGGATTAAAATTATTATTGAATGGCTACTTTGTTTTAAAACAACACTTATCTATTGGATTATTAAATGCAATAATTCGTGCATACAACTAAATATTTATATGGAATTTATTTTATTAATGGCAGACGACATGGTGCAAATTTTAACACGGACTTGGATTTTACTTTATATTGTACTCCCCTGACTAGGGTTTTCACACAAATCAGGAGAGACGACATTGTCGCTCGATGTCGTCTAACCTGGCTAGGGTTTTTGTTGGCCAGCTCGTGTACGTAGGTTTTGACGGTGGCACGGTCATAATTTCCGCAAATTCTATGGGGATATATTTGTGATTGTGACTGGGGAGCTAAATAAATTTTCGGCCCACCTATAGTGTCCAATATTTCTCCATACTGATCACTTACCCATTTTCGTCTTATGGAGATATTGAATGTATTATGATCCATGCATTGTGGATATATCTATTTATTAATTACATGGGTATAAGGATAAGCTTAAAATTTATATATTATGATAGAATTGTTAAAAACAACTCACAAAGATAAAACTAATATTTTAATTAAATATGTATACGATTTAGATTATATATTATGATAAAATTAAGATTTAAAAGGAAAACTTTTTAATAAGGGGATGACATGGCGCAAATATGATAGCATAATTTGCTTTTGCTTTAGTATATAGTAACTAGTATTAATCTCGTGCCTTGAAGGTACGAATTTGATTTCACTAAATTTTTTTATTATTATTGTATGAAGTTATTTATAAGAATAGTTTGATATAAAATCTTGTATTAGTTTATTTAGTTTGTTTCTTCTGGGATTCATTTTAATGATATAGTATTTATGCTATAATATATTCTTTTAATCAAACAAAGATTTGAACGACTATAATTTTTGTATAAGGGTTGAATACTCTTAAGATTTTTTAGATTTATTTTAATGTTTATGGATTATTATTTTAATACTACAATATATTTAATTGGAGTTGATATGTGCTTTTCTATATTATTATTTCAATCTTCAATTTAGTATATAGTAAGACTTATTAATTATATATTTAAGGAAAACTTATAGATACAATTTCAATGATATATATTCTTTCATATATTATATACATATATGATTTATAATCAAAATCAACCAATTAAATTATTTTAATAAAGTTGTGTGATGTGGTTCAATGTGAAGTTGACACATATCGTGATAACAATTATTTTAATACCCTTCTCTCTTCAAGTATCATATATTTGTTTGGAGTGAATAAGTTTTATTCCTATTGGATAGATTTCCCGATCATAATGTTGGATAGACTCTACAATAATTGACATACGTATTCAAATATCATATAAATTTTAGATTTCTTCAAATAGGCAATTCAAGCAAATTGTTATAAATAATTAACATAAGAAATCAAATATCATATAGTTTTGGATTTCCCATAATTTATAGCTTTATTTATTGACATACATGCATAAATACCAAAGTTTTACAACTATTGTATAAAGAAACAATAAGATACATAACAATGATAACATATTAGATAGATTCTAGGTAAAAAATATAACTAAATAAAAATATATCTATTGAAAACCATAAAGAGTGGATTTTCATTATGTGTACAATTTTGGATAGATTTTTTTAAAGATTTGAATAGATTTATTATGCGTACAGTTTAATGTAAGATCTACAATGAAATTTCAACCATTTAAACAAATTAAATAATGTTAATAAAGATGGGTGATGCGGTCCAATGAGAAAATGACATGTGCCGTGCTAAATATTATTTTTAACCTCCGTTTAAGTATATAGTTATGATGATAAATACATATTGCATACATTTGAATCCTTTTAAAATTAAATATATATGGCTTATTTTAAGTTATATAAGCACATATTTATACATTCTTTACGATACCTATTTTTAAATTCATAAAAAAATCACAATTCATTACTCATTCATATATCTATAAATATTTTATTATATTGTTTTATTCATTGTTGAAAGAAGTATGTTTTCCAAATTATCGGTTTGTCTCTTTTGTTGTTTATAAATATTTCCTTAATTGCAATTGAATTTAATTAAGATTTATGTAACTTAGAATATTACATTTTGACCAAAAAAAATTTAAATAACCAATTTAACTTTAAACGAGAATTTATAAGAATTTTACAAGTATTAGCAACTTTATTAAATTTGTAATTTATTAAAACTAGTAATAAGTATGGCCTTGCTACACTTTGGGTAAAAACAAAGAAGTAGTTTTTAGAAGAAAGTAATATTTTTTATCTTAAAAACATGAAAAGTACAAGGGTTACATATATCAAGAGTACTAGAAGTAGTTTTCGGAGAAAAGTAGCTTTTTGGTTGGAAGTATAACAAGACCAGAAATGTTTGATAAGATAAATTTTGATTTATAAAAGAAAAGTTGCGGTTATATATGTAATTGTGGTTGGAGAAAGAAATAAATATTTGGAAATCGGAAAATTAAAAAAAATGAGATCATGGGTCTCATGGTTAGGAAGAAAGAATAAAGAGGAAATCATGGATGAGGTTGATGGAGGAATAATGGTAAAATAATATGGAGTAGGTTTTTAAGCTCATGGTGATGATGATTGGGAATGAACTCATTATTGACCACTACTTTAAAGAGATCGGCAAACACACTAATAACTTGACATTACATTGCATTACTTAACCATGGCTAGACTTGACAAAATTGGACCCGAACCGAACAGCCGACCCGATCTGTCCGAAAATGTCTAGGTCATAACCCGAAAAAATAAGCCCGAAACCCGATTTTAACCGAAGCCATGACCCGAGAAATTTTCGGGTCAAAACCCAACGACTTTTGGTTAACCTGTTGGGTCGAACGAAAAACGGGAATGGTGAAAAAGTTCCACACCTTGTTGGGTTCGATTGTAATGACTTGTCTTCCTCTCTTCAATAGCCGAACTCAACTCCAATTGATTGATTGAAAGATGATTCTTTATGAAGAAAAGTGTAATATTAGGCTCTTTTCGGTCCCATTGCTTGACCCGCAAGCTAATTCTTTCGAGTCTTCGTGGTAAAGTAAATAGCTTTGAAATATTTAATAATATATATGATCATGTACGAGGGCATGGTGTATTGTAACCAAAAAGCTTCTTATCTACTTTAGCTAGATGCCGTAGATAAATACCTAATTATAGTTAAATTAATTAAATCAAAATAACTTAATTTTATCTAGTTCCTCCTAGATAGTCATTAGGATCGTAACTAGGGCTGGGCACCGGTCCAGGACCGGACCGGGACCGGGAACCTGAAAATGTGTGGACCGGGGACTGGACCGGTAAAATCCGGTCTGGTCCGATCCCGGTCCCGGTCCGGTCCGGTCCTGGACCGGGTAGGACCGGATTGGACCGGATGTGAATATTTTTTTTTTTGCTTTTAATAAAATACGTTTTTTTAGATACAAAAACTATTAGACAATTAATTGCCACTATCCCTTACCGAAAAAAAAATTGCCACTGTCCAACAAACACAAAAAAAGTAATTGGTATTTGATCCACTGACCACATACGTAATTGGAATTTGATCCACTAAACAGAAACGTAATTGATAAACTAATTGGAATTTGTAGTCACTAATTAAAAGTACCAGTGTACCACTAAACATAATTAAAAGTACGGATATTTCACACAGTAACCCTGAGGTATTGCTTAATTCATAAGATGTACTAAAGATTGGTATATTTCATATGGTAACCGTAAACTTTATTCCAATTTCATCATATATCCAAAAATGTTAAGCCTAACTTTTTATAGTTAACTTTTTTAGAATTAAAAGTGGAATTAGATAATCTATACTATATATTAAAGTCGAGACTTTTCGAGCTTCCACGTTAATTCTGACCTCACTCCATTTAAGAAAATAAAATATAGAAAAATAATTTTAAACTCTTTCTTATTCTCATTAATTATTGTCTATCATCTACCTTTTTCTTTTTCTAATCTCTATATTTTTTCACCTAATTTCTATCACCTAATTTTTATCTTTTTCAACTATTTGCTTAGACATACTTTTTTATAAATCCAAGCTATAATTATATTGTCAAAACTATTTGTCACTCTGAAATTTCGTTTTTATTGTGTTTTTATAATTATATACATTCATCATATTTCTTTGTTTGCCTCTTTTGGTCCCATAAATTTATAATTTAAGCTTCAGATATCTAACAATATCTTTGAAAAATATTTTTGAAATATATGAACTAAATTTGTGTTATAATATTCATTTATAAATTCTATTGATGTATAACTCTATCATTATTAATTTAATTATAATTTTATAAGATCTATTAAAATATTCATTTTATTTCAAATTTTTTTATTACTTATACAAGTCTATTTTTCTAAAATATTTATTTAAATAAGTAACAATTAACTTAATCTTTGATTTCTATCATCATATAAAAATCTTATTAATCGTAAAAATATATATGCCAATAAAACATTTCACTTAAGATTTCATATTGTATCACATATGATTTTTCCATTCTTTTTTTTTCAAATTTTGAAGCACGGTTAACGTTAAGTTTAATATTTTGGGTACAAAACAAAATTGGAATAAAGTTTAGGGTTACCGTATGAAATATACCAATCTTTAGTACACCTCGTGAATTAAGCAATACCTCGGGGTTACCACGTGAAATATCCGTTAAAAGTATCACACTAATTAATGGCAGGAGCCGGACAGGAGAAGCGAAGGAATTGAAACAAACAGGAGAGTGGAGGTGCTGAATAGAGGTCGGGAGTCGGCGAACAGGAGGTGCAATGGGGCAGTCGGAGTCTCGGAGGAGCGAAGGGAGTCGGCCGAACAACAAGACCGGTGGGCCAATGGCGAATAGGAACGACGACGACGAACAGGAACGACGGCGATGAACAGCACCGATGGCGAACGACGACGAACGGCGTCGGAGGTCGCCGGGGCAGTCGGGATGAGGGAGGGACGAGGCCCGAGGGAGAGGCGGTGAAAGTCTTCCCAAGAGAGGCGATTAAAGTGAAAGAGACGAGAGGAAAACGCTAAAACCTAGGTTAAAAAGGGAAAGTAGAAATGTAAATTTTTTTTTTTAATATTCCGGTCTGGACCGGGACTGGACCAGACCGGGACCGGGACCGGTAACTTAATATTTCTGGACCGAGGACCGGACCGGTAACTCCCCGGTCCGGTCCCGGTCCTTACCGGTCCGGTCCAAAAATCCGGTCCGGACCGGATTATGCCCAGCCCTAATCGTAACCACTCTGGCCTATATTTACAATTGTCGTCCCTTGTCCCTCGTGTAATCGTATCCTGAATCACCTAGTTCTCCGAGAGCAATTGCGCCGGTAAGCTTAACCCATTGTCTTTTTCCGTTCTTCTTCTGTTCTCGTGACTTCCACCCCTTCTTACCCTCTGTGTGTTGATTTTCTGGGCGGTCATCGACCGTGAACCCTTCCGCCAGCCTCCAATCGTGACCTTTTCCATTGTTTTTCGTCGCCGGGTTTCTCGCCGGAGTTCTCGTAGGATCCCTCAGCCCGTGGCTCGCCGAATTGGTGTTCCCGTCGTTGTCCAGACCGTTCCCGCCGGAGTTGTCAACGTCTCCTCTGTTCGGTGAGCGTCGTCGGTTGCCTTCCTTTCTTTTAGTTTCTGCATTGGGTTGTTGGGTGTTGGGTCGATCGTTGTCGACAGAGGTAGGTTCAGAGGGTCGAGGGGTCGAGTAGCAGGACGTCGGTGAGTACTCGGGGTTAGAGAAAAGAGGGCGAGCGTGGGTGAGTCGGGGTAGCGTCGGGCAGGACCGGGAGTGCTGGTTTGCCGTTGGTGGTCGAGGTCAACATCGAAGCCAGATTTGGAATCGGGTTCGGCGGGTATGTGAAGAGTAAGAAAATTTGAGGGCGGAGGTTAAGAGCGGGGGTTAGAGGTAGAAGAAGGCTAGGGTGGGACCATGAAAGCTTAGAAGATAGGAGGGAGGGGCCCGCACATCTCTTCCATGGGTTTGGGTTTTACGTATAGTATATATATCAGTATATTCTGATCCAAAAATATAAATTTATTTATATATGTATATAAGTATATATATTTAAGTGGGTGTTACTTGGTCGGTCCGGAAAACTAGCTAGTCGGGTTCGGTTTCGGGGTTTTATTTTCGTTCCGGGTTCTTCATTAATTCTCTTAAATAATAATAGTAATCTTCTTAACCTAAGAGCGCGTTAATTATTATTTCTAGGTGTGGTTGATTTTCCGAGCCCGTTATATTCCTCGTCCGTAGCGCAATTCCCTCGTCTTTCAGGTAAGTCGATTTTCGACTTGCTCAGTCCTGTTCTAGCCTGTTAGGATTGCGTGGTAGTTATGGGATTGGTTTTGGGAACTAGTCCCGATCGATCTTTTAAAGTGTTTTGATATGTGTGCTATGTGTAAATGATTTTGGAAACCCGTTTTGAAAGTTGTTATCTATATACGCATATTTTCGTCGTCGTTTTCTCTGTGATGGGCAACGCTCTAGTGGAGGCTTATTGTAGATAGTTGTGATGAGATGGATGGTTGTGATGAGATGGACGGTTGGATTGAGGATGGATGGTTACGAGATGGCCCGTCTCTGAGTCCGGCGTGGGATCGATACGCCGTTGTCATGGCATGTGGTGTTATAGGGGCAGTGCCGCATAGGCTAGGTAGTGTAATAATATGCAGTGTTATAGGGGCAGTGCTGCATACCGTAGGTAGAGTTTCTGATTGCGAGTCGTATGTGATGATACCTGAGTGACTAACTGAATCTAGGATTGGACTAGAGATATGTGTGTGATTGTGGACTTGTTTGCTGACCTTAGTAAAACTGTTTTGAAATGTCTCGTAGCTTCCATGTTAATTCTGACTTGATAGGATAAGATCTGACCCCTCGGGGTACTATTTTTTTCTTCCAGGTAATCAGGATCCCGTGACCGAGCCTTGGCGTAATGGTGGTGCGGAGTAGTAGCGCGCGTGTCATAGTATTGGGTTGGGTGTTATTATTATTATTGCTAGTTTTTATTACTATTGACTTTGAATTATACTAAGTGAAATTTCAGATGTTTGTCTTTTAGGATAAGTTGTGGAATTCGAGTATTTGAAGTCGGAATTGTTTTTGGGGATTAGTGCATGTCACATTGTTTTCAATCATGATAGTTATTTCATTAAAATACAAGTTGGATGTTTTCTATGTTTTCTCGCCATGCCCGCGTTGCAAGATCCGGATGTCCGTCGTCGACGACACAGAAAACCCATAACAAAAGCACTGTCATACACCTCTTTTTTTGGTTTTAATTACTGTCATAATGGCCTCCCAACTAAATATTTATATGGAATTTATTTTATTCATGGCAGATGACATGGTGCAAATTTTAACACGGACTTGGATTTTACTTTATATTGTACTCCCCTAACTAGGGTTTTCACACAAATCAGGAGAGACGACATTGTCGCTCGATGTCGTCTAACCTGGCTAGGGTTTTTGTTGGCCAGCTCGTGTACGTAGGTTTTGACGGTGGCACGGTCATAATTTCCGCAAATTCTATGGAGATATATTTGTGATTGTGACTACGGAGCTAAATAAATTTTCGGCCCACATATAGTGTCCAATATTTCTCCATACTGATCACTTACCCATTTTCGTCTTATGGAGATAATGAATGTATTATGATCCATGCATTGTGGATATATCTATTTATTAATTACATGGGTATAAGGATAAGCTTAAAATTTATATATTATGATAGCTTGTTAAAAACAACTCACAAAGATAAAACTAATATTTTAATTAAATATGTATACGATTTAGATTATATATTATGATAAAATTAAGATTTAAAAGGAAAACTTTTTAATAAGGGGATGACATGGCGCAAATATGATAGCATAATTTGCTTTTGCTTTAGTATATAGTAACTAGTATTAATCTCGTGCCTTGAAGGTACGAATTTGATTTCACTAATTTTTTTTTATTATTGTATGAAGTTATTTATAAGAATAGTTTGATATAAAATCTTGTATTAGTTTATTTAGTTTGTTTCTTCTGGGATTCATTTTAATGATATAGTATTTATGCTATAATATATTCTTTTAATCGAACAAAGATTTGAACGACTTTAATTTTTGTATAAGGGTTGAATACTCTTAAGATTTTTTAGATTTATTTTAATGTTTATGGATTATTATTTTAATACTACAATATATTTAATTGGAGTTGATATGTGCTTTTCTATATTATTATTTCAATCTTCAATTTAGTATATAGTAAGACTTATTAATTATATATTTAAGGAAAACTTATAGATACAATTTCAATGATATATATTCTTTCATATATTATATACATATATGATTTATAATCAAAATCAACCAATTAAATTATTTTAATAAAGTTGTGTGATGTGGTTCAATGTGAAGTTGACACATATCGTGATAACAATTATTTTAATACCCTTCTCTCTTCAAGTATCATATATTTGTTTGGAGTGAATAAGTTTTATTCCTATTGGATAGATTTCCCGATCATAATGTTGGATAGACTCTACAATAATTGACATACGTATTCAAATATCATATAAATTTTAGATTTCTTCAAATAGGCAATTCAACCAAATTGTTATAAATAATTAACATAAGAAATCAAATATCATATAGTTTTGGATTTCCCATATTTATAGCTTTATTTATTGACATACATGCATAAATACCAAAGTTTTACAATTATTGTATAAAGAAAGAATAAGATACATAACAACGATAACATATTAGATAGATTCTAGGTAAAAAAATATAACTAAATAAAAATATATCTATTGAAAACCATAAAGAGTGGATTTTCATTATGTGTACAATTTTGGATAGATTTTTTTAAAGATTTGAATAGATTTATTATGCGTACAGTTTAATGTAAGATCTACAATGAAATTTCAACCACTTAAACAAATTAAATAATGTTAATAATGATGGGTGATGCGGTCCAATGAGAAATTGACATGTGCCGTGCTAAATATTATTTTTAACCTCCGTTTAAGTATATAGTTATGATGATAAATACATATTGCATACATTTGAATCCTTTTAAAATTAAATATATATGGCTTATTTTAAGTTATATAAGCACATATTTATACATTCTTTACGATACCTATTTTTAAATTCATAAAAAATCACAATTCATTACTCATTCATATATCTATAAATATTTTATTATATTGTTTTATTCATTGTTGAAAGAAGTATGTTTTCCAAATTATCGGTTTGTCTCTTTTGTTGTTTATAAATATTTCCTTAATTGCAATTGAATTTAATTAAGATTTATGTAACTTAGAATATTACATTTTGACCAAAAAAATTTAAATAACCAATTTAACTTTAAACGAGAATTTATAAGAATTTTACAAGTATTAACAACTTTATTAAATTTGTAATTTATTAAAACTAGTAATAAAGTATGGCCTTGCTACACTTCGGGTAAAAAAAAGAAGTAGTTTTTAGGAGAAAGTAATATTTTTTATCTTAAAAACATGAAAAGTAGAAGGATTACATATATCAAGAGTATTAGAAGTAGTTTTCGGAGAAAAGTAGCTTTTTGGTTGGAAGTATAGCAAGACCAGAAATGTTTGATAAGATAAATTTTGATATATAAAAGAAAAGTTGGGGTTATATATGTAATTGTGGTTGGAGAAAGAAATAAATATTTGGAAATCGGAAAAGTAAAAAAAAATGAGATCATGGGTCTCATGGTTAGTAAGAAAGAATAAAGAGGAAATCATGGATGAGGTTGATGGAGGAATAATGGTAAAATAATATCGAGTAGGTTTTTAAGCTCAATGGTGATGATGATTGGGAATGAACTCATTATTGACCACTACTTTAAAGAGATCGGCAAACACACTAATAACTTGACATTACATTGCATTACTTAACCATGGCTAGACTTGACAAAATTGGACCCGAACCGAACAGCTGACCCGACCTGTCCGAAAATGTCTAGGTCATAACCCGAAAAAATAAGCCCGAAACCCGATTTTAACCGAAGCCATGACCCGAGAAATTTTCGGGTCAAAACCCAACGAGTTTTGGTTAACCTGTTGGGTCGAACGAAAAATGGGAATGGTGAAAAAGTTCCACACCTTGTTGGGTTCGATTGTAATGACTTGTCTTCCTCTCTTCAATAGCCGAACTCAACTCCAATTGATTGATTGAAAGATGATTCTTTATGAAGAAAAGTGTAATATTCGGCTCTTTTCGGTCCCATTGCTTGACCCGCAAGCTAATTCTTTTGAGTCTTCGTGGTAAAGTAAATAGCTTTGAAATATTTAATAATATATATGATCATGTACGAGGACACGGTGTATTGTAACCAAAAAGCTTCCTATCTACTTTAGCTAGATTCCGTAGATAAATACCTAATTATAGTTAAATTAATTAAATCAAAATAACTTAATTTTATCTAGTTCCTCCTAGATAGTCATTAGGATCGTAACTAGGGATGGGCACCGGTCCAGGACCGGACCGGACCGGACCGGGACCGGGAACCTGAAAATGTGTGGACCGGGGACCGGACCGGTAAAATCCGGTCCGGTCCGGTCCCGGTACGGTCCGGTCCTGGACCGGGCAGGACCGGATTGGACCGGATGTGAATATTTTTTTTTTGCTTTTAATAAAATACGTTTTTTTAGATACAAAAACTATTAGACAATTAATTGCCACTGTCCCTTACCGAAAAAAAAAATTGCCACTGTCCAACAAACACAAAAAAAGTAATTGGAATTTGATCCACTGACCACATACGTAATTGGAATTTAATCCACTAAACAGAAACGTAATTGATAAACTAATTGGAATTTGTAGTCACTAATTAAAAGTACCGGTGTACCACTAAACATAATTAAAAGTATGGATATTTCACACAGTAACCCTGAGGTATTGCTTAATTAATAAGATGTACTAAAGATTGGTATATTTCATATGGTAACCCTAAACTTTATTCCAATTTCATCATATATCCAAAAATGTTAAACCTAACTTTTTATAGTTAACTTTTTTAGAATTAAAAGTGGAATTAGATAATCCATACTATATATTAAAGTCGAGACTTTTCGAGCTTCCACGTTAATTCTGACCTCACTCCATTTATGAAAATAAAATATAGAAAAATAATTTTAAACTCTTTCTTATTCTCATTAATTATTGTCTATCATCTACCTTTTTCTTTTTCTAATCTCTATATTTTTTCACCTAATTTCTATCACCTAATTTTTATCTTTTTCAACTATTTGCTTAGACATACTTTTTTATAAATCCAAGCTATAGTTATATTGTCAAAACTATTTGTCACTTTGAAATTTCGTTTTTATTGTGTTTTTATAATTATATACATTTTTCATATTTCTTTGTTTGCGTTTTTTTGTCCCATAAATTTATAATTTAAGCTTCAGATATCTAACAATATCTTTGAAAAATATTTTTAAAATACATGAACTAAATTTGTGTTATAATATTCATTTATAAATTCTATTGATCTATAACTCTATCATTATTAATTTAATTATAATTTTATAAGATCTATTAAAATATTCATTTTATTTCAATTTTTTTTATTACTTATACAAGTCTATTTTTCTAAAATATTTATTTAAATAAGTCACAATTAACTCAATCTTTGATTTCTTTCATCATTCAAAAATCTTATTAATCGTAAAAATATATATGCCAATAAAACATTTCACTTAAGATTTCATATTGTATCACATATGATTTTTCCATTCTTTTTTTTTCAAATTTTGAAGCACGGTTAACGTTAAGTTTAATATTTTGGGTACAAAACAAAATTGGAATAAAGTTTAGGGTTACCGTATGAAATATACCAATCTTTAGTACACCTCGTGAATTAAGCAATACCTCGGGGTTACCACGTGAAATATCCGTTAAAAGTATCACACTAATTAATGGCAGGAGCCGGACAGGAGAAGCGAAGGAATTGAAACAAACAAGAGAGTGGGACCGGACCGGACCGGGACCGGGACCGGTAACTTAATATTTCTGGACCGAGGACCGGACCGTTAACTCCCCGGTCCGGTCCCGGTCCTTACCAGTCCGGTCCAAAAATCCGGTCCGGACCGGATTATGCCCAACCCTAATCGTAACCACTCTGGCCTATATTTACAATTGTCGTCCCTTGTCCCTCGTGTAATCGTATCCTGAATCACCTAGTTCTCCGAGATCAATTGCGCCGGTAAGCTTAACCCATTGTCTTTTTCCGTTCTCCTTCTGTTCTCGTGACTTCCACCCCTTCTTACCCTCTGTGTGTTGATTTTCTGGGCGGTCATCGACCGTGAACCCTTCCGCCAGCCTCCAATCGTGACCGTTTCCATTGTTTTTCGTCGCCGGGTTTCTCGCCGGAGTTCTCGTAGGATCCCTCAGCCCGTGGCTCGCCGAATTGGTGTTCCCGTCGTTGTCCAGACCGTTCCCGCCGGAGTTGTCAACGTCTCCTCTGTTCGGTGAGCGTCGTCGGTTGCCTTCCTTTCTTTTAGTTTCTGCATTGGGTTGTTGGGTGTTGGGTCGATCGTTGTCGACAGAGGTAGGTTCAGAGGGTCGAGGGGTCGAGTAGCAGGACGTCGGTGAGTACTCGGGGTTAGAGAAAAGAGGGCGAGCGTGGGTGAGTCGGGGTAGCGTCGGGCAGGACCGGGAGTGCTGGTTTGCCGTTGGTGGTCGACGTCAACATCGAAGCCAGATCTGGAATCGGGTTCGGCGGGTATGTGAAGAGTAAGAAAATTTGAGGGCGGAGGTTAAGAGCGGGGGTTAGAGGTAGAAGAAGGTTACGGTGGGACCATGAAAGCTTAGAAGATAGGAGGGAGGGGCCCACACATCTCTTCCATGGGTTTGGGTTTTACGTATAGTATATATATAAGTATATTCTGATCCAAAAATATAAATTTATTTATATATGTATATAAGTATATATATTTAAGTGGGTGTTACTTGGTCGGTCCGGAAAACTAGCTAGTCGGGTTCGGTTTCGGGGTTTTATTTTCGTTCCGGGTTCTTCATTAATTCTCTTAAATAATAATAGTAATCTTCTTAAGCTAAGAGCGCGTTAATTATTATTTCTAGGTGTGGTTGATTTTCCGAGCCCGTTATATTCCTCGTCCGTAGCGCAATTCCCTCGTCTTTCAAGTAAGTCGATTTTCGACTTGCTCAGTCCTGTTCTAGCCTGTTAGGATTGCGTGGTAGTTATGGGATTGGTTTTGGGAACTAGTCCCGATCGATCTTTTAAAGTGTTTTGATATGTGTGCTATGTGTAAATGATTTTGGAAACCCGTTTTGAAAGTTGTTATATATATACGCATATTTTCGTCGTCGTTTTCTCTGTGATGGGCAACGCTCTAGTGGAGGCTTATTGTAGATAGTTGTGATGAGATGGACGGTTGGATTGAGGATGGATGGTTACGAGATGGCCCGTCTCTGAGTCCGGCGTGGGATCGATACGCCGTTGTCATGGCATGTGGTGTTATAGGGGCAGTGCCGCATAGGCTAGGTAGTGTAATAATATGCAGTGTTATAGGGGCAGTGCTGCATACCGTAGGTAGAGTTTCTGATTGCGAGTCGTATGTGATGATACCTGAGTGACTAACTGGATCTAGGATTGGACTAGAGATATGTGTGTGATTGTGGACTTGTTTGCTGACCTTAGTAAAACTGTTTTGAAATGTCTCGTAGCTTCCATGTTAATTCTGACTTGATAGGATAGGATCTGACCCCTCGGGGTATTATTTTTTTTCTTCCAGGTAATCAGGATCCCGTGACCGAGCCTCGGCGTAATGGTGGTGCGGAGTAGTAGCGCGCGTGTCATAGTATTGGGGTTGGGTGTTATTATTATTATTGCTAGTTTTTATTACTATTGACTTTGAATTATATTAAGTGAAATTTCAGATGTTTGTCTTTTAGGATAAGTTGTGGAATTTGAGTATTTGAAGTCGGAATTGTTTTTGGGGATTAGTGCATGTCACATTGTTTTCAATCATGATAGTTATTTCATTAAAATACAAGTTGGATGTTTTCTATGTTTTTTCGCCGTGCCCGCGTTGCAAGATCTGGATGTCCGTTGTCGAACCAGCTTGGTAGTGCCTCGTGAGGTCTACTACCGAGTAACGCCTTGTCAGAAAGACGGGGTGTTACAAATCAACTCGAGGAATGGATTCTCAACATGAAACATACCAATAGTTGATTAAAGATGTACTAAGTTAGCGTCTCTTAAATTGATGTATACTTATCAAGGTTTGAATGTTTTTTTGTTTTACTGAACTAGAGTCTAAGTTCTAAGGTGATTTGTAAAGTTGTTGTAGGTTACATTAATGTTTATAGCTTTATCAAAGTTGAAATATGTTAAAATTGAGAAATATTATACTTTTAAAATATGTAAATTGCAAGCTTTCTTCTTCTAGTTTGATATATGTTTTCTAATGTATGCATACGAGAGCTGTAGGATTTAAATGTTCATACAATTTTTTTTATGAATCTCACATGTTCTTTTTTTTCTTCATAATCAATTTTGAATCTCTTAGGATTTGAACTTTGATGTTAATCATTTCTTATTGAAATTCTTCTAGCTGGTATCATAAATATGAAATTAGAACTTGTTTTTGTTGTCTGTGTTACTCACCCCACTTAGTCTAGAACATGAGTGATTACAAAAATCTTGTTAAAATAGTTAGATATCACATTATGATTAATTATTTGTAATAGTGAGTACAAAGTTGAAGTGTAACTTTTGTATTAAAAATGTAAATCCTTATATTTAGGTTCAAATTAACTTATATTATAACTTTATAAGTAAATAAGCGAGTCATGAATTAATATCAACAAAAAATTAATAGATAAATTATTAAAATAAATTTGAAAAACCAGGTTCTTCAACCCGTTGGGTTGATTTGAACCTGCAACACATCTGTAGTGACCCAACCTGTTTGGACCAGTTAAAGTTGTGACCCAAAATGACCCGACCTGGTGTTGACCCAAACCCGACATACCCAAACTCGAACCCGATCCACCCGACCCGATTGACAGGTCTAACCATGACATTATATTCCATAAATAAGGAGCAACAATACATCAGTCATGTTACCTTAAGGGTAACATGAATTTATATTACATGATATACTTGAAATGATACTTTACCATAAGAGTAACAACATGACACATAACAATAAGCATAAAATATAGAAACAAACACACAATTAACTTAAAGAGGTAATTGCCTGGGCTCATTATTGAGTGATCATCCACATAAAATATAGAAACTTCTTCTTTTTATGAAGGCCGATTGACCGAAAACCATCCGTATAATAGGTCATATTGCCCTAAACCACCCCTTATATACCTATTTACCGAAAACCACCCCTATACCCTCTTCCGTCAAAAAACGACCACCTCTCCAGGTTTCTCCGTTAAACTTCCGTGAACGCGCGCGTGGGACGCGTTTTTAAACTTTAATATTGATTTTTTTTCCTTTTTTTTTTATTTCTCCACACTAATACCACTTAAAGCTTTCCTTCACAAATATTGCTTTCTCTTGGAGTGGGCCCCACTCTCTTCTTCAACCTTCCTTTTGCTTACCAGATCCCCCGACCCCCCTGCTTATTGCTCAAATCTAAGTCCGTCCGCCCCGACTGCTTGTCGTTCACCGGCCGCAATCCACAACAACCCCGCTCACGTCGACAACGGCCACCCAAAACCGTCCCCGACTTTCTCTCACTTGCCCGCTCGACTGTCCTCTCTCACTCTTCCCGCTTTGTCGTCTACTCTGGCCACACGCGCGCCGGCACCACCAGCACGTTTGCAGACCTTTCGCCCTCGCCCGATTCCAACCCCGACGAACTGCCCTGGCTCCCCACCCGGCCAGACCTCGCTCCGTTCCGACTCTCCCCGCCTCTGCCCACTCGACACCGGACTCCTTTGCCTCCGCCCGACCCGACCGGCGCTCCCACTTCGCTCTCGCTCGGTCTCCGGCCACTGCACTCGCTCGCCTCACCGGCTTCCTCGGCCGCCCTCGATTCTCCTCGCTCCAGACCTGCAAGCCTCCCCACGCTCGGACTCCGAATCGATCGCCCCCTCCGACACCGACTTAGAATGGCGACACCTCCTAATCACCCTCGATGCTCGCCCGCCTTACTACCTAGACGACCCTAGAGCTCGAAGCCCCGTCGGCCACCCTACGACAGCTAGGCCCACCGACGATGTCCTCACCTACTTCTGCCCCCAAGACTGCAGATCTGGTTTGCCAAAACCGACCCTCTCGAACTCACCCCTGCTCCGCCGCCCTCTCTCGACACAGGCTTCTCCGCCTCCCTGCTGCTGGTAGCTCCGGCCCACGACGCCCGGCTCCGGCCTCTCGACACAGGCTTCTCCGCCATCCCTAACCCCCCTTGTTTTTTTATTTTTCTTTTTCTTATTGATGAAATTGTTCCAGGATATCTAGGCATATGAACTGTTATATTTGATCAAAAAATAAATAATAAGATTATATGAAATTGGTTTTGATTTTTCAATTTAGAAGAAAAATGAAAAATATGTAGAAATGGGTAGAGGAAAACGCATCCCACGCGCGTGTTCACGGAAGTTTAACGGAGAAACCTGGAGAGGTGGTCGTTTTTTGACGGAAGAGGGTATAGGGGTGGTTTTCGGTAAATAGGTATATAAGGGGTGGTTTAGGGCAATATGGCCTATTATACGGGTGGTTTTCGGTCAATCGGCCTTTTATGAAAGTGGCCCTAGTTTCATGAGAAGAGTGTTGAGAACTTCCATCCTTGAATATTTCCTACATTTCTGTACTCCTTTCTCCAACCATCCACATGTTCTCATGTCTTAAGCAAGAACTAGCCTCTCGTTCTTCTTTTATAGTTTTTGTAGCAACCTTCTTCCCTTTATTTTTTTGACCTCTTCACACCAGGTGGACGCACCATTAGTTTTTTCTCTACTTCCAAATCGATATGACTTTCTGGATTAGAGCGTGAAGAATGCCCACTGTGTTTTGGTAAGGGCTTCATCACTTGTAGAACATGTTTTCGGATTCACCGTAGCGAATGACCTTAAGATCGATTATTTGAGAATATTGAAAGTACTTTTGAAGAGATAGAATGACGATGTGGCATCCCTATGCTCAAAATCCATTTGGGCATTGTACAAGTGAATTAAGGGCCAGACAATTTTGAAGAAAAAAATTACGTAATAAAATAAAGTAAAATATATATTTTTTTGACCAAAAACTTTAGAACACAAATAGTGATTGGTCAAAAATTTTGATCACTAAATTAAAAATAAACATATTTTTCTCTTTACTTTTAATCTTCCTTTTCCTTCCATTTTTTTTTCTCTCTCAAATAACACTTGTCATTTTGATATTCTAGAAAACGAAAAAGATGTTTTTTATTATCACCTGAACAAAATCATATCCTCTCTCCTTAAATCTACCATAGAACAGGCTCTAGTCAACCATTATCTATGCTTAACCATAGTTATGGGTCCGGTTCCGGAGATGTAATTGAGGTTGTGGTTATCTCAGTTTCACGCCGGTTCCGGTTCCGATTTTTTTTTATATAAAAATAACAAGGCCAGTTTAGAATCGGAGTAAACCGTTGTTTCACAGGCTCTAAGAACCTCAAACCGAAGCCGGAACCGGAACCGGAACCGGGGATGACCGGAACGCCTGGGTTGGTTCCTTGAACCGGTAGTTTTTGCCGGTTTGACTCACCTGTTTGAATCGAACCGGATCCATGATCATCTAACCATTCGTAATCGTATATTGCATTTCCGGTTCATGAATTCCATCGGGTAGGTGAACAAAATTATCCGGTGAGCGCAATCGTGAGGAGAGACAATGCGCGGCTACTCAGGAGTTTTGAACCTCTCCGGCGTCCTGCTCTCGTTGCCATGGGCTTCCCATCGCCTCCGCATTCCTCCTCCTTCCTCTTCACTCCTCGTCAAGGCGCTCTTCTCTACCAACCGGCGACGGAGGAGCAAATCGGCGTTTTCACCTGCCTGTTCCGGTAGCCACACCATTGTTCCGGATGCCTCTACGCTCCCGAACACACCGGAAAGTTCTCTCCCTTGTTCTGACAGGTATTCGCTTTGTTCTGGATTCTTCCGTGGTTGATTTCACCAGAGCTTTGGTTCAAATTCCTGCAAGTCACATCGACAATAATTGTGAACAACTGAATTCGATTTCTATGTTGGAACTATCCTTTAAGCTATCCAGAGTACGGTCGTCTACTTCCATGCCCCCTAACAAGTGGCCCGCCACGAATTGAACACTTGGTTGTTGAAGATGGAGGACCTGTTTCTGAATTTATAAGTAGAGCCTTGAATCTCCCTCCTTTGTAAGTTTTTTTGACCTACCTCATATGCTGTCTTCTGACCTGACAACAGGAGAGCAGCTGATTAGTATTGAATTCTCAAATGTAGGTATGTTGCTGACTTGATTAACTTTGGAGCTGTATATTATGCACTTGTGTGTCCGAATCCTCCGCCAACTGCTACTGCTGAGCAAGTCAGACTGCATAAACAGTTTACAGCACCTGAGCTTCTGGCAAAACGACCGTCTATCAAAGGAAAAACTGTACGGGAGGCACAGAAGACATTCAGGATAACCAGTGTTGATGAATATGTTGAACCTGGAACGTACTTACGCGTGCATGTACACCCAAAGCGTTTCCCAAGGTGATTATTATTGATTCTAAGATATTCCTTATCACCTCCAACTAAGAAAAGCTAGAGTGAACCTCTTATGTTGTTCTACAGGTGCTATGAAATTGACTGGAAATCAAGAATTCTTGCAGTTACTGAATCCTATGTTGTGCTGGACAAGCCTGCTGGTACTTCAGTATGTGATCTTCTGAACCAAATACTACTTATGGACTTAAAATTTCTCAAATATACAGTCGTAGTTATTTTTTTTTATAATTTTAAAGCTTTAGGATCTTGTCCTTTATAATTGTGCATCTAAGGGTCCATTTCATATGTTATGAATAGGTTAGAATCAAGAATCAGTCTTGATAGTCATTATGTGGTTAGATTTTAGGAATCAAAACTAGGATTTCCAAACCCAACCGTCGCCAAGAACCCTTCGTCTCTCTATAATTCAATCCTAAATTTTTACCCTCACAAACTGACCCTAATTGAAAGATACAAGAGCAATGTTCCGGGTCCCTAAAACTACAACTTTCTAAGCACCAGCTTAGAGTTTATATGTTTTGTTGAAGTTCCTATAATCTAATTGAAAATTTAAAATCTGAACTGCAAACATTCTACATAAGATTGCCCCCCTGCCCCCCCCCCCCCCCCTATTTACAACTGTCAAACCTCTTATTAACCCCCAGAATGGTAAATTTTAAATTTACCCCAATTTTTAGCCTAACATGTAAACTATCAGAATTTCCTAGAATGTAACTTCCGAGTCCCAAATTTGTGGCCTGGGATCTTTTGATTGCTCCTTTTGAAGCCCTAGGTCCTTCTGAAAGCTTGCGGCTCTTCAGGTTGATGAATGTGAGCCTCTCATCACACTGGGAATATTTTATTTATGTAGAGAAGAAGATGAAGAGGAGAGATTGAGATTTTCTTTCATAATATTGCTATTACAGTATGTGTCACATGATGTATATCTATTGTAAATAGAGAACACGTGAATAAAAAGACTTGCAAAGAAAATAAAATCATTGAACTAATAAAGGGAGAAGCTCGTAAAGGAAGAAACTAAAACAGAGTTGTTGTAATTACCTGAATTTCAGAGGATATTAAAAAATTCTGCATAAATATTCATGAGGGCAAGCAACTAAGCTACAGTATTCAAAATTCTATGTAGTGGGTGCAATGTCGAAGCAGATTAATTCTGACTGGCTTTATACACAACTCTATACCATTGGACAGGTTGGAGGAACTTCAGACAATATTGAAGAAAGTTGTGCAACTTTTGCTACTCGTGCCTTGGGATTTCCAATTCCACTCATGACTACTCATCAGATTGATAATTGCACAGAGGGGTGGTAATTTACGCTTATCTATATGGCTGGCCTTTCTGTCAAGATTGCATAAACTATTGGCTAATAGTGGTATAAATTTTTGCAGTGTTGTTTTGGCAAGAAGTAAAGAATACTGCTCAGTCTTTCATAGAAAGATTAGGGTGAGTTCTCAAACCATTCTTGGTATGACCATGAAGGTATATGTGCCGGCATAGTAGGCATTGAGAAGCTGTACCTGTGATATTCTTCTTTTACATAGTCTCATGTTTACTGTACTTCCTAATTCAACTAGATAATATTAATGAATACTTTCTTGGTTGAGACAAATTTGCTTAATGGTATGTTGACTACCATTTGTTGAATTTATCCTGGAACTTCTTTCATTGACGATCAGGAGAAAAAGGTGAAGAAACTTTATCTGGCTCTTGCTGCTGCTCCTGTGCCAACTGGGATAATTACACATTATATGCGTCCTCTCAATTTTGCTCCACGGCTTATTTCAGAAGGTATGGTATCTGGTTGATTGCACAGACAGAATCGCAAGTCAGCAGTTAGATAAACCCTTTTGTGAATATATATTAATTTTAACGAGGTTATTTTTTGTATGTTTTTTTCACATAATTCTACATCATAAAATAAGTTAAGACCGGATGTCACGTGTTTGTACTGAGGCAAGGTGATTTTTTAGTTGTCTAACCATGACATTAGGCCATTTTATCAGCATCTGAGCAGATAGTATTGAGGAACTTCTGGATTCATTATTAATTTGTCCAAACATTAACATATTTCTATTTATCATACATTTGGTATTAATTTCACCCTGGAAGGTTTTGCATTGACCTTTCTTAAGTGCACTGACAATTCTCTAGTTGAATATATTATTTATTTATGATTTAGCTCTTATAAGATGTGTTTTGTTTTTGCATGCTAGAGTATATTGAAAGATGGCTTTTGTGCCAGCTTGAAGTATTGGATTGCAAGAAAGTTCCTTGGCCAAGCTCTGTTACTGAAGAGTATTCTATTCAAGGCTGTGGATGGCCTGTTAAGGAGTTTGCATATGAGTGCAGCATTAACCTCCTGACAGGCCGCACTCATCAGGTACTTCAATCAATTGGCCTCTGCACTATTTCCTTAGCTATGTTTTTAGTGTCTAGTGAGGTTGTAAGTTGACTGATCTTATTGCTCTTGAAAATTCCAAGAACTGTAAGCTTTATTTTTCTGCAAATACGTAGAGAAATTATGAACAAACTGAGTTCATCATGCTTGTAAGGGCATCTTTAGGAAGTTATGATGGTATGCATGTTGTATTTATTTCAGTATGATAAAAGGAATAACGATTTGAGTCATGGAACAAACTAACATTCAACTCAAGAGAGCATGTTACCATTTTTCACTTGGCATCTCCATTCTCACTCTACCCTTTCTCTGAGATTGCCATCAACTATGAACCCTGTTAATTTCCTCAAACAGACTACTGAATCTATTACAATGACTTGGCAGATTCGGGCACAATTGGCCTCTTGTGGGGCACCAATAGTTGGTGATTCAATGTATATACCTGCATCACTTGCAGAAATGACTAGTCCTGGAGTTAATCCATTTGGGAAACACGAAAAGAAGTATGCAAATGATTCTGATAAAACAAATGCTATTGAGAATTGGATAGGACAACATGGAAAGGAGCCTACAATTGCTATAGGCCTCCAAGCTTGTCAAATTTCTTGGGACGATGGTCAGCATGTTTACAAAGCTGGATCTCCTTGGTGGAGATGAGAGAAAATCGGGCCATCCCACTGTTTATATTGAGGTATATATCAAGCTTTTCTCCTCTTTTACCATGTTGAATAATTGTGTGTATGGATTGCACTCTGAGATGGATGTCTTGGGTTCTTGTTTATTTTGGTTTATCGATTTAAATGCTGCAGATAACAGGTTCTGGTTATAGAAGCATAACAATTAGTGATTTTTTTTTTCATTGCACAATCTTATACATGAATTAGCAATATAAATTAGCATTTTAAGGTCTGAAACATGGAAAGTTGTATCAATCAAATGCTAATCTTTGACTTGGAAAGTTGTATCTGTGCCAGTTCTCATTCTGGACTAATTAGATCCGAAAGTATTTGGAACTTATCATCACGTAGCTTATAGCCATGTAGTTCAAGGTCCTGTGAATGGTTTTAAAGCTCTTGTTTATTTTGATGTGCAATTTGCTTTCCTTCATATGTATCCAAAATTTTAACAGCTTTTGGGGGGGAGGAAATGAGTAGATTTTGCTTCAAATTTTGAACTGTATCGAGGTTTTCATAGGAATTATCTTCTGTTATCCAATAATTCCTCATGTCTGTTAGTGAAAATGACTGCTCTGGGCAATAAATACGATATATGAGATTCTAGATTCAGCACAAAAGATCATAAATCTTTGTTGCTCCTATCTTATTAAAGACTTACAGGATTCCTCTCTGCGGAGAGTGTTTCATGTATTTCTTGGCCTTAGCTGTCTTTCTTCTGTTTGGCAATAAACTGTCTGTACCACACTGCAGATGCCTTTGGTGTTCTCTTCATTGAAGTGTAGTCAACATGGTATAGTCCAAACCTCTTGGTATATCCATTTAGCCATTCAAAGTTGTCAAGCAAGGACCATGCAAAGTAACCTCTGACATCTGCTCCTTTCCTGAGTATTGAAGTAGCATGTTAAATTAGTGTTTCTGGGAATAATGGGTAAACAATATAGTTTCTAGCCTAAAATGTGATTACAAAAGGCTTACACTTAGCATTTTGGGTCACAGGCTCACAGTTAAAGGTTCAGGCTCCATAAGTTTCAGTACATCTTAGCTCTAGAATTAGCATCTTTTCCTAATATAATTGCATCAATATGTTCACTTTTCTGTTATTCTTACCTCACAGACCTCAGGAGTGCATCCAAATAACCACTCATATAATAAGCTCTCTTGAAATCATTAAGCAATTCCTTGGTGGAGTTGTGACTGCTGTCTTGAGCATAGCCTGCAACACCAGGGATTTTATATGCTGTTCAAGTTCAATGGTAAAACAATGTTGCTTATCACCTTAAATAAAAAAGGGTAGCTTCATTGAGTTTACCATTTTCTGTGATGAACATGGGTGTATTATTATATCTAGTCTTCATGTAATTGATGATGTTTTCCATTCCTTGTGGGTGAATGAAAAGCCACTTCATTGCAGTCTGTAGAAAAAAAAAGTACGGAGGTGTTACCATGATGCAATACAGTAATAATTGGTTAAGGTTTTAGTTCTTACAGATTCTCCGATGGGAATGCCATTTTTCTGTGAAGTTCTATAGTAATAGCCTTCTGTCCTGGAGGTCCCTGGTTTTTTTTGGCAATGTGAGAACATGCAGTCTTTTGCATAAAAACTTGTATAATGGTTGATGCCAAAGAAGTCTAGTGATTTGCTTAGGGTCTTCTGATCTTCTCTTGAGAACTCCGGCAGATTGGACCCTAGAATAACTTTCATTTCTGCTGGATAGTCTCCTAGTATCAGAGGATCCAAGAACCTGCAAAGAAAGCCATAAATCATTTATCCATACCTCCGGTTTGCCACTCCTTCAAATTGTTGATAAAGCATCAGAAATCGGTAGTACCAGTTAGTGAAGAATGATTGTGCTCTATCTGCTGCCATCCTGTCTTCTAAAGAATTGCTGATGGGTTCAAACCATATAGCATGCAAAACAATCCCAATGAAGCCTTCTTGTTGTTTCTTTTTTTCTCAAGCAAAAAAGAGCAAGTTTAGTACAATAGAGATCCTTATTCTGAAGTTGACAAAGTTTCCTTTGTTGAGTTTCATCAGATCCTTCATGTAATTGCTAGATGTTCTACTGAAGTTTTATATTTCCAAAGCTGCTGTGAATTGTTTTCTACGGTTTAATTGCTATATAGTCTAATCATTTTCTGCTTGTCTAAAGAATGCTCTATAATTAGATCAAAAAAAAAGAATGCTCTATAATGACATGTATGTGCTGTCTGCAAAGAACTTGTTTACTTAATGCAGAAGAATTTAGTGATTGGGTGTCTTATTAATGCTGGGTGTACCTGGTATTTGGTTTTATATAGATTTGCAGCAATTGCATGTGCTAAGATGATGTTATGTCCTGCAATGAAGGGCTCCTTCTCTGAATCCCCTTCAGTGCAGTTTCCATATGGACCAGAGCATCTATTTGGTGGGAACTTTCCTGTTTGATAGCCGTCAATGACCACAACATTGGGCTCATTGAAAGTGACCCAATACTTCACTCGATCACCAAAGTTCATAAAGCATAAATCTGCATAATATCTGAAGTCCTCCCTGAATTCAATGGAGCACCCTTTGAGGACAACATCATAATGCTCTCTCATCTAGGTCAGTTTTGTTCTTACAGCTTAAATATATAAATGTATGAAACACTTACCTTAGTTCTGGACTAAGCCAGCTCTCATATCTGTCTTCAAGCTCTTGAGGTAGGTCGAAGTGGCTTAGTGTCACAAAAGGTTCAATTCCTGCCCAAATCAATAAAGACACAATCGGCCAACTTTACTGTTGAAATTGCATTTCATAATAGGTTTAATTGCATGAAATGGCAGCAAGTATCGGGGCTTGAGTAATCAACGACAACATAGCCTGTATCTAATAATGACAATCAAACTGACAAGCATGGTATCGGGGCTTGAGTAATGAATAACAACAACTTTGTGGGTATTTAGACATGACACAAACAAACAAGAATGTGCTGATAGTAACATGGTCATGCTGCTCTTAGTAAATTATATTGGGTGTGAAGGTGTCAGCTGTAAAAAGTGTGGTAACTGGTAAGCTTTTGATCAAGCTGCTCTCACAAGATAAAACCAAATACAATTTTGGAAAATAATTTATTGTTGTTGGCATGACCTGTGTTACTTATGTCATATAACAAGTTTAGTATATATTCATAGACATGCATGTGTTATTTTACTTAGCTATTGCCAACACCAATAGTTTGCGTTTTTTTTTTTTGAAATTAGCTTTATAATAACATGGTGGCTGGTTTGGGGCGATGAAATCATACCTTTTTGTAGAAGAGCATCAATTAATTTGTTGTAGAAACTGATGCCGTCTAAATTGACATGTCCATATCTCCCATCTGCTTAGAACATAAATTACGGGTCTGATTTTGTAGCCGTATTACATCAGATTCTTAACTGTACAGGAGATTTATAACTTCATGGAGTTTTTCTTATGTTCATCGAGTTGGAAGATGCAAATTGTTAAAACCATCAAGTACACTTATCTTGAATTATTTTTTTTCTAAAATTGGGATTGGGTAAGAATTGAAACTGGAAAAATTAATCATGGCAAATACAAACTTGGTAATATTCTTGCCCATGAAATTGAGAAGCGATAGCTGTTGACTCCGAGGGCTGCCATTAAATCCACATCTTCCTGTGCCACATTAAAAAATAAAAAAAAACTTGTTGCCTGTTAGTACAATTCAGGATATTAGCCGTGTGGTTATGTCAGCAGTTCTTAGTAACTATCAAACAAATTGTTGGTCGATCTTAGTCATTTGTTTAAGTTTACTGTTGAAGTCATGTTTTTGACCTTCTTTCGTTCTTCAGTTATTTATCATAAACAGAACACAGTTTGACTGCTCGGGTATGTACTCAATTGTGAAAAGGCTGAAATAATTTATTGGAAAATATTGAAACCTGCAATCATTTATCTTCAGTTTGTCTATCATAATCTGTAAGAGGTTATTTTTTCATCTTTTTGGTAATCTCTTTCATCTAATCTCCTACATTTGCTTCAATTTTGGTGCAGGATCAGCTGAAGTGGTATTTGACTATTTTCCATGTTGGTCAATGACATATTCATTAAGCATTTGTTAAGATATCAAGACAAAAATAATATTCTCATGTTCTTGTTCAGAAGGTTAGCATCCTTGTTATTTCCCCATGTGTACTATGTTTTCCTAAATGGTTACGTTTTCAGTTGTTTAAACACTACAGATGTAAGATCCACTTTTCCAATCATGATAGTTTCAATTTGATATTTTGCATATTGATTTGACCTTCTGTTTAGTTTTATCCCTTTAACCAGTGGTTAGCGTCTTAACAACTAATTTTCTTGGAAGTTAATATGTCCTCTGTTAGCATAAGTTTTCCGGGGTTAGTTTGTATATCACCGGTTGGTCTGTACCTGATAGCGATGATAATGGTCTGTAGCAATATCTCCGTTGCTTTGGTCCATTATCTTACCTGCCATATAGCATAAAACCCCCTTTTGGAGAACATGAAAGAAAACGAAATCATCCACAAGCTTACACTTGACTTACTGGTTACCTGATTTATGAGTGAAAGTATCCCAGTTGCTGAGCCCTTTCCCATCACTCAAGTATGCTCCTTCGTACTGCAAAATTTCCAAGACATAGTACAATAAGCTTAAGTCAGTATTTTGTTATCAACTATTCTAGTATCATAGCTTTGAATTTCATTTACAAGAACGCTTTTCCAAGAGCCGGGTTCACAGGAAGAGGACCTGGTATGCAGAGGAAGCAGTGCCAAAGAGGAACTTGCTGGGGAACTGAGATGGGTCTGATAATTCGAAATCGCCAGCCACAAGAAGGAAAAGAGACACAAAGGTCAAAACTAACATGCTTGTGAGCCTTGTATGAGTTGCAGCAGCAGCCATTATCTCCAAGGTTTTTAGCAAAGATCCTTTTCTTAACTGCTTGCATTATTATATGAACATTGCTTGACCCTTTATATTGAAAATTTGGGTGTGGGAGAGTGGGACAGGGTTTTATTCTTTTTTAGTCTTTTCAGGTTCAGTGGGGCTGTTCCTCTCATTCCTCAAAAGGTTCCTTCTTCCTGTCTCGCCTTTACTATTCATAATTTGCATGTCATGTTTTGGCTACAAGTTCTGCTTGTCAAGCTCCGTTTTCCAGTTTTGTGCACCCAAACTCACCGAGAAGGATCCATGACTAGGGATTTGAATACTTCCTTACGTAAGGATTTTCTTAAATGGCTTACAACTATAAGATTAGTACCGAAAAATTAGCTTATAACAATTATCCTTTCCTTCTAATTTACTTAGAGGTAATGATGGTTTATTATCACACTGTTTGGTCGAGAAGGATAACAAATTTGAAGCATTTCAAGCTGAGAATTTTGACACTGGTGATGATATTGATGGAATCAAATTTCCGTCTCCACTAATTCATTTGGTGACAAAGTTAATCCATGACTAGTACAGTAATTTGTTTATTTTTATGGCTGTCCGCCCGTTATCAAATGGATTAGTGGAGACGGGAATTAGAGGATGCCCACTGACGGTGTTCATTTTGTTTAATTAGCTTTTTGTCGGATTTGATCCCCATGATTTGTGGAATGCCGCATTATGGCCCTTTGAAGAAATGAGAGCCGTTCTTTTAAATTTGCTGCCTGGTCTACCCGCGCTAGTATGGATTGATTTTTTTTTTCCTATTTTAGGCCTTGCTACACTTTTGAATGAAAGTATACTTTTTTTCAAACGTATACTATTATTATCTTTAAATTGATGAAATATAGTTCATTTTCATCAATTCTAAGACAATGAAAGTATACTTTTAGGAAGAAAGTATACTTCCATACAAAAGTGTAGCGAGGCCTTGATCTATTATTAATTTAATTTTTATATGATACCTTCTAAAACACTCCCGATGTTTTAATCAAATAGTTTATCAACTTTTACACCATGGATATTTTAGTTTTGAATGTTATAAATTGATCGTTTTTTCTATTGTTTCAAATCATATTGATAATATGTAATAGTAATAGTTTCTTATAAATGAAGGGAAAAAAATGAAGATTTTTTGTTTTTTTTTTGTCAAAGAGAATGAATTTAATTTTTTTATATATTTTAATCTCTAGTAAATATTTAAAAAATCTTAATTTTATTTAATTCTATTAAATTTTTAAAAGTTGTATATTTTAAGCTAAAGACATTTTTTTATCTATCATCTTTTCTATTGTCATTGATCAAAATCCTTAAACTATTTAAGTTGAATATGGGTGCCTTTATATTGAATATGTTTTTGCAAAAATATTAATGAAGGTATGAAATTGTCCAAATGGTTAACCATGAAGTTGAAATGAGGTATGCTAATACACATACACCCTTTTTGTTTTGTTTTGATCAAAGCACATACACTTGTATCATAAAAATGCATATAGAGTTTAAAACCCTTGATCTAGGCACTATTAGACAAAGTATTCACCACTCATCTAATGATATTACTTTTCTTTTCAACTAGTAGAGTGTTGTTGCATTAAAAGAACTAATCATAAGACCTACTGATACTACTAATTTGACTTATTCTCTTATCGAGAACGTAGGAAGTGGGCTCAAAAAAAAAAAAGAAAAAAAAAGAGAACGTAGGAAGTATCTATACAAACTAAATTAAAGTAATAGAAATGAAATAAAAAAGAGGAAATAATCTAAAATTAATTTAAATATAATAAACAAATTCCTCAAAATTGAGCATGTTGATAGAGTTTGGTTTAGTAGTGTGCTTGATATAATATAAGTAAAATCTTGCTCTTGCTTGAGGATGTTGTTAGTTTTTATACAAAAACTACTTGAAAGGGAATATATCGTAAGAAATTCCTTACATTAATAAATAAGGCAAGATTATGAGCAATGCCCCACATGGATGAGATAACAAAATAACAACATGGACAAACTAAGTATAGTATAAACATTTAGATTGAAGTTTTAGTGTCAAATATCATCTTTCAATGCATACTCAATATCTAAAATATGAGATGGGTACTATCTTAGGCATTTTTTCAAACTCAAAGTGCATAATTATGACATGGCGATGACGTGAAACTGATGTAGCGGTGACGTGGCGGTGATGAAAAACTATTTTATGAGCTGATACATAGTTTTTTTATCTAACTCGTTCTGCGAAACATGAAATAATATTTTTATAATATATTTTATCATTAAAATAAAAAACTTTTGGTATCAAAGAATATTACTTAATTAAAATATTATTTTATAGTATTTTCAGTCACACTACTTTGGTGTTAACTTATTTACGGAATAGAGCTAGGGTTCCTCTTACATGATTGATTTGTCAAAATTTATTCAAACTTGCTAAGCCGACCAGAATCGACTCAAAACTTTTAGGGTCAAATCCCAAAAATTTGAACCAAAAACCTGAAATGAACCAGGCTTGTTTTAACCCGAACGTGAATGGATTGGAATCTAAAACCTCATGGGTTGACCAATATAGTATGAATGTATAAATTTTATTTTTCAAATTATAATATGTTTTATTATTAAAGTAAACAAATAATATTTAATATTTTATTACTAAATGTTGTTGTTTAATTAAAATATTGCTAAGATCGGCATGTACCACACGCGCTATGCCACGTCAGTAATAGGGGTCTTATCAAACAAAATTAATAAGTTGGGGGTTTTAATAGAACATTTCTTAGTTGGGGGTCTGGTTGAAAAAACGTTACATGTTCGGAGGGACGTATATTTATTCGGCTATAAGTAAAAAAGCATGAGCGAGAAACACTCATCATTAAACCAAACACTTAATCTCCATTGAACTACGATAAAGAAGGTGAGATTTGGTTGTCACTTTCAAGTATCTAATACAAGAGAGCTTAAACAACCCATAATGAGATTTCTAGAATTTAGATCTAAGTATAAACTAAAAAATAGATCTCAAATGAATCGAAAAGAGAGGTGAAAGATTGTTAAAAACTTATAAAGACAGGCTAAATTAAAGCATCAATGGCACAAGTGTGCCTTGCTTTGTATTTATATGCTCCACCAAAAATGTAAGAATTACAACACTAGGAAGTGAGAGTTATTGAAGGAGAATGTTATGTTATTTGCCAAGGTTATCCCATGCAAAATCAACAACTAAGAATTTCATTTAGCTCTTGGGATGACCATGTTGAGTAGCATTGCACCTAAAATAATGTCCTAGAAAAAAACATTTTTGACATTTTTTATTAGACGTGAATAGTTCCCTCGTTGTATGACTTGTTTAACTTTACTTTTTTCTCCATGCAATCTGCAAATCAGCATTCTTAAGGCTCTTCTTAGTTTTAGTTATAGCCGAATTGAATCCATTTTACCCTAAAAGAGCTCCAAAGTTGTCCCCATGTTGAGGAGTAAGAGGAAAAATAGTAGAACAAACAACCATAGTCCTACTAAAATGATCATGCGATTCTATGTTTTATCAACAAAAGTGGAGGTCAATATAGTCAAAGTGTGTTACAAAAATGTGTTATCGTAGATAAGATATTTTGTTTACCAACATTCTTCATGATTTTCCAGCATATATATATATATATATATATATATATATATATAGGTTTTGGTTCCGGTAGGGACCAACCTTATGGTAAGGAGAGGTGCTTATAGTAGGGACTAATCTCAGCCCTTAATCTTAGGAAATCAAGGATCCAAAATTCCTGTGACAGCTCACCCTAAAAAAACATGCGTCTCTTCTCCTTGTGTGTTTCTTGTGCGGCACGAAAAATCTGTGAAAGTCCCGATCGATTTTTTCTGTGCGCCCCCCCTCCTGATCGATCACAATCCCCTCCCATCCTGAATTTTTCTGCCCCATTCCAGTCAAATCCTTCCACGAATTTCTGATCCTGATCGATCAAATTTCACGAAATCCCTCTTGATCCCTCCATTGAAAGGCGCCTAGAGTCAAATCCAGATGGTCGATTTTTTCTGTGCTGATGGTTGAAGGTTAGTGAATTCCATGAAATTCCTTCAATTGTGCTGATTTTTCAAGTGATTTGCGCAGAACTTGATTAAGTGTGTTGAATTTCGAACTTGATCTTGTTGATTTCGAATTTGCCAGCAAATTGTGTGTTGAATTTCTCTTGACAGTAGATTAACTGTGCTGTTGACGTGTTTGCTGATTTTTCACTTGATTTTGTGATTTTCGTGTGTTGGATTTCACTTGAGAGCAAATTGCTTGTTGAATTTCTCTACTGATTGTAGATTAAGTGTGTTGCTGATTTGTTGTTGATGTTCTTGCTGATTTTTACTTGATTAGTGATTTTTGTGTGCTAATTTTCACTCGACAACACATTGTTTGTTGAATTTCTCTTGACAGTAGATTAAGTATGTGAATTGTTGATGTTCAAATGTGATTTTTTTGCTGTACTGATTTTGTTGACCTTTTTCTTTCATGTAGCCTACCAGCTGTTTGATGAAATGCTTGATCTAAGTCATGAACGATACATGTTGTCTAGCACTTCAATGCCAATTTGTAATTGCTATGATTCAGACAAAAAATCAGCTTATAAATGTTTGTTATGATAGTTTTTTGTATGTTGTCAAGTGTGATTTTATTTAGGTTCGTATGACATGCTCTAATTTATGCAATTTTTTTTGAACTCATTTTCACTAGTTTTTGAACTCATATCACTATTTTCTGAACATTATGTTTGTCATTGATAGATATTAATCAGGGTCCATCAAGGGTCAATGGTGTTGACACAGTAGCGCTTCTCCCTTGTTTTGGTATGAATTTCATGCTGAATTTTAAGTGATTGTGTCGAACTTGATTCTTATTTTTTATGTTCAGTTTCACTTGAGGGCAAATTAAGTGTTGAATTATTGATGTTCAATAGTGCTTTTTTTTGTGCTCAATTGTGCTTTGTATGATCTGATTATGTGATCAAATTGGACATGTTAGAACAGGCTCCGAGTCAAGTTACAGTGCTACCACCAGAACAGGCCAAAAACAAGGGTAGTGGAAAGCACATCAAATGTGGTAAAGAGAAACCGGTTGAAAAAAGGGACCGGCCCAAAAGGAAGTGCAACAGGTCTAATCAGTATGTTGATCATGACAGCAGGAACTGTTAAAAAATGCAGAGGAAAAAGAAGAAGAAGACTTCTGAATGAAAGTGGTCGTCCTAAAATCCGAACTCATCTTTATAAGTATTTGAACTGTTTTCAGTAGAATATTGAACTTCCATTTAGAAATTTTTGTCCTAATGAGTTTAGGTCGTATTTTGTGATGTTTTATAAAAACAGCTCACCATATATTCGACAAGTATTGAATTCTTATCATTGTTTTTCCTTTTTCAGTTTATATGGTGATACACAATGTAATCAGTTCTCTTCTTTTAATAATTCTTCCATTGACATCCTTTAATAATTTCTTTTTTAGTTGTTCTCAGCTGCTTGAACTTTAACTAATTTTCTAGATACACAAGATACACAAAGAATTTCCAAATAAATTATTTATGTATAAAATAAAGCGAATATAAAATTTTGAACTACTTATGTTAAGTTTTTGAACTCATAACGCAAAAGTTTGAACTAGTCGATAAAATAAATTTGAATTGCTCATTTTAATAGCGCCACTTAAGTTTTCGATATAGATTTACACAATATAGCAACCTCAAGAATTCAAAAAATCAACTTGTTCATTTGATCATTAGTATCTCAATTAAGCTATTAAGATTCATCATGGGTTATAGTTATATTAGTATCCTAGTAGCCTATATGCATCTATAAGGTGTTTTAACCTTACCATGTCACCAACAACAGTGTAATTTTTAGCCCCCACGTTGTTTAAAAGTTAACACATTACAAAAAAGTTACAAACAAAATGCTTTCCAAAGTTTTTTCACAACAAGGGGTTATATAGTGGTACTACTCGTCTTCTTCTAGAATACTTTGCAGCTCGTTCCATGAAGATGAAAGTATTGCTAATGCATAATGCATTCTCAATGAAAAAATGTTCTTGGAGCCTGATTCCATGAAAAAATGTCCTCAGCTTCATCCCCATATGAACTAGAATCTGTAGACTTTTCGGGTTCAACAACTTGGTTTTTGTTTCTCTTATTGGGAACCAGATCAGCCAGCGGTGTGTCATCTGCATTAGTTAAAACTGAACAATTAGAACAAATAATTCAATGTTTTTAGATATATTCTGAACTAGTCAAGCTTTAGTTACATTTTTACATACTCACCTTCATCAACAGATCGTCTTTTTCTTGGAGGCATTTTCTTTTAATGTACACCTGTTCAAGTATACACATTTAGGTTTTAAATAAAGCTAATAGAAAACTATGAACTTATCACATAAAAATTTGAACTACTCATTGAATAGTTTTGAACTTATCACATGAAAATTTTGAATTTATTGCATGAGTTAAATAAAAAGCTGGCTACTCATAGAATATTGATTAGGAAGACAAATTTACAGAACTACAACAAAATGCAAATATTTGAACCACTTGTACAAAACTTTGTTGAACTACTAGTACAAAAATTTGAACTGGAGATTAGAACGCATCACATTTTAAAACGATGGGACACAACAAAGATTCACCATATTTAAAAACATCACATGCTGTACTTTCCCAGATTTTGAAGCTGGTACCACTTCAAGCATATTCTTCTTCAGCATCATATTTAAAAGCCTAAAGGACATATTTGATCTATAGGCATGAGTTTGTGTGTCATTTGTAATTCTGGTTGCCAAATGAGTTCAGCTCAATAATAAATGCATTAGCTTAAGTGGTCAAATGAGTTCGGCTGAACTTACTCAATACCATACATCATGCTATCCGACAGAATGCTAACTTCCCCAATTCAAATGATCCTTGATTTCCACACAACAAGAAGAACAATCAGCCGAGGTCTTACTATCATACAGAATGCTAACTGCCCCAATTCAAATGATTCTAGGTTTCCATAAACAAACATGTAATCAAGATCACTACATGAATTGAGGCTTTTGGTAAGATTAGATCATTAATCAAATTGAAACCAACCCATAGTGTTACCACTTACAAACTCTGATTTGAATCTTGAAAGGATAAAAATAAAAACGAATCAAATTTTTGTAATCTTTGATGGTCTTAGGATAAAGCTAAAGGGGGGAAAACCAATATGACAAGAACGAAAAAAAATATGATTTCTCTGAATTGTTTAGATTCAAGCAAACAGAATCTAATATCAGCCACATTCACCTCAATTCACAGTAAATTCATAATCATATACCACAGACTGTGACTCCGATCTCTTCGAAAACCTGAACATTTCACAATCCCAAACGTGGGCAGTATATAATCAGCAAGTAACAGAAACATGAAACAATTGAGGGGCAAATCAAGAATGATTCACAATGAATCAAACAAAAGATAGCTGAGGGGATCAACTATAGTATAGGAAGAACCTAACTCGTTTCAGCATCCCACGCAGGAATCAATAGCAGTTTTTTGAACTTCATTTCATAAAAATTTGAACTACTCACATAAAAATTTGAACTAGGCATACAAACGGAAACAATAGCAAATGCAGGAATCAAACATGCTCCAATCCGTTCTTACTTCTCCACCAGACTCCAATCAAACAAAGCAGTACAAGAATTCGATTTTTAAGGTCTTCACAAATCAAAGTTTTCGTACAAACCCTAGGACTTCACAATTTTGCAGAAATCAGTAAAATAACATCAAATAGAAGCAAACTCGAGTTCTTTAAACGCAAAATCAGCAACCGAATTCAAAAAAGGGGAGAAATCGCAATAGCAAACGAAGAAATCAAAGAACGAATCGAAGCCCTAAAAAATTGAAGAAATTGAAGCAAAAAGAGCAGAATGCCGGATCAAAAAACGAAATTAGCATGAGCATCTACTTACTTGTTCGAATCAGCAAAGAAATCGACAGTAGAGAGCGAATCGAAGCCGGTTGTTATGGAGTGTGGTCGAGAGAGAATGGAAGAACAAAGGAAGGAGTCTGAGAGAGTCAAGAACATCTACGAGAGTGGAGAAGGGCTTGAGGCACGAGATAGAAGAGATGGCCATATTTACAAATTTGCCACTAAAAAAAATTTATTTGATTAAAAGCGCGCATCATCTCGTGTAATCTCGTCCGTCCAATTCCTTCCATCAACGGTTATTATGAGTCCCTACTATAAGCCTTCTCCTTACAATAAGGTGGTCCCTACCCGATCTCAACTCTCTCTCTCTCTCTCTCTCTATATATATATATATAGAGTTGAGATCGGGTAGGGACCACCTTATTGTAAGGAGAAGGCTTATAGTAGGGACTGATATCCACCGTTGATGAAAAAGAGACGGACGGACGAGATTAGAAGATACCCTTTGTGCGCTGAATAAAATTTAAATTTTTTTAGTGGTAATGTTGTAAATCTGGCGAACAATCTTCAATCTCGTCTCAGTCGGGCTGCTTAGACGCGAAAACCCTCTCACACGCGAAAACTCTTTCATCGCTCAGACGCGAAAACCCTTGATAGCGAAAATCCTTCAATCTCCTTCGTTCTTCGATTCGAACAAGTAAGTACATGCTCGTTCTGATTTTTGTGCTGATTTCGTTTTTTTTTGCTTCGATTTCTTCGATCTTGTTTGGTGCTGATTTTGGCGGCTGGTTGAACGGAACATCTCCGACTTCTTCTGTAATTTCGTTGCGAAAATCCTTCAATCCTTGCTCTGTAATTTCGTTGCGATTTTCTTTCGACTTCTTCTGTGTGTTGTTTTTCATAGACGGTGGGATTTTTGGTTAAGACGCGACTTAAAACCCTAGAATAGTAGTTTCTGCCAGATTTGGATTAAGAGTCTATGAACATATGGGAACATTCGTGAATGAACTTGTTAGCTTCTAAAGTTTGTGTCAACATGACTATTTCTGGCTTAATCGTTGAGGTCAAGATGAGAAGAGAGGGGAAATTGCAGATGTGTATCACTGTCCTTGTCCAATTGGGGAGCATTTTGCATGTAGTAACTTGCTTTTTGTGATGATTTTGGTGCTGATTTTTGTACTGTTGGATGAATCATTGAGTACAAGTTGATAGTCTCATTGAGGTGTTGTGATCTGTTGTGGCTGTGAGTTGCTCTCTTGTAGAAGCCAGGGATTTGATGTTTTGAGCAATTGATTGTGATATCATAGTTCATAGTATGACACTTGCTAAGGTTGTTTAGCCTAAACGCTTCTGCTCACTGCAATTGTTATAATTCGATGCTTTATTTTTGAAGAGGGACTAGTTCAAATTTTTATGTGAGTAGTTCAACTTTTTATGGGTTGAAGTTCAAAAAATTACTATTGATTCCTGCGTAGGATGCTTAGGTTTTTGCAGTTTAGTGGTTAAGTCTAGTGCTTGTTTGTTATGTTTTTAAACAATCATGGTTCTGGATTTGCTTGTTATGTTTTTTTATTATATTTGCTGGTGTTTTTGCTGGTGTTTAGGTTTTTGTTATGTTTTTGTATGATTTGTTATGTTTTTTTATTTGGTTTTTTGTGATCATGTTTTGCGATCATGGCTGGCATGCCATGCCATGATTGTTTAATTTTTGTACTGATAGTTCAATGTTTTGTGCTGATAGTTCAATTTTTTGTACTGATAGTTCATTTTTTTGTGTTAGTAGTTCAAATTTTTCTTTAATGATTTTCTATTGGATTTATTTAAAGCCTAATGTGTTTACTTGAACAGGTGTACACTAAAAAAGAAAAAATGCCTCCAAGGAAAAGGCAATCTATTGATGAAGGTGAGTATGTAAAAGTGTAGCTAAAGCTTGACTAGATCAGAATATATCTAAAAACGTTCAATTATTTGTTCTGATTGTTCAATTTTTTTAACTAATGTAGATGACACAACATTGGCTGAGATGATTCCCAAAAAGAGAAACAAAAAGCAAGAGTCTCAACCAGAACACTCTGAAGATTCTAGTTCATTTGGGGATGAATCTGAGGAGCTGGAAGATGCTATTGTAGATGACGATAATGATGCTGAAGAAATGGATAATGAAAGCAACTCAGATGATGAAGAAGATCCCAACTTTCATGGGGGTGATGGGGCTGATAAAAGCAGCTCAGAGGATGATGATAATGAACAGCTTGTTGCCGAGGAGGAAATTCAAAAGGAGAATACAAGAAGTGTCCGAGGAGGAAATTCAAAAGGAAATACAAGAATCAAACTTATCAGGATGGATAGGAAACCCAATCTAGTCTAGAGAGTCCTTAGAAAAGAGGTTGCTTGTAAAAGGGGCACAAAGGTGTATGAGACACTAGAATCAAGATCGAACTCAAGAGCACTAGTTGATACGATTCAAATGCTGAGTGAAAATCAAATCAAAAGTGTAAAGGACCTTGGATTTGGAAGCATCTTGGAGTTGAAAATCAAATGTCTCCCAAGTTACTTGACATACTGGCTGGTTAACAGTTTTGATGCTGAAAAGGTTGGATTGAAGATGGGAAATGGAGAAATTGTATACATTGAAGAAAAAGATGTGCACATTGCTCTTGGCATCCCGTTAGGAGGTAAAGACATATCAACTAAGGATAGAGTTGAGAATGTCGAATTTGTAGAAGAGTGGAAGGATGTATTCAGGTATAAGAAAAAAGAAACAAAGTTCTTCAAGATTACACCAAAAGATTTACGAGAAGAGATGCTTGCTGACAAAGATGGTGGGCCATTTTTCAAAAGATGTTTCATCAATTTCGTCATCTCGTCGTTGTTGGATAGCAAGGCGAATGGAAGCATTAATTACTCATATCTGAGCTGCTTGGAGGATGTGGAAAACATCAAGAACCTTAATTGGTGTGGGCTTCTACTTGACTGCCTAGTTGACGCAAAGAACGCGTGGGATGATCAGAAAAAGAATTCTTTTATAGGCTCATTGCTCTTTCTCATGGTCAGTTCATTTGATATTTATGTGTAGTTCAATTTTTTGATAAGATAGTTCACTTTTTTTGGTATGATAGTTCAATTTTTAACGATGGTTTATTTGCACTTCTGCAACTCTTCTATGTAGACAGGGTGCAACATGGTAGGGACCGTAAAAACCGGAAAATTCCAGTTTTCCTAGAATGGACTGATGATGCCTTGAAGAAAAGACAAAAGGATGAAATGAACGCTTCTGGTTTTGGCCATGGACGCGTAATCGAACAACAAAAAATACCACAAGGATGAAACAACAATTTTCTTCCAATGCCACAAGAGGATCGAAAAGATGTAGAGGAAGGATCACATGTAGTTCGTCTACAGGTATTCATAAGAAAAAACCATAGTTATATTTTTTTATTTTAGCAAATATGTGAAGTTGATTGCCATATTTTGTTTTCCTGTTTTTTTTTTCCAATAGAAATGGTTACAATCCTTTACTACAATTATGGAAAGAGTTGCCACAGACATTATCAAGCTTTCTAACATGGCAAAGGACACTCCATCGGAGTTCATGAGTGACCCAACAATGAAGACTATGCATGACACCGCAAAAAAGCTTATGGGTATTACAAAACAAGAAGAAGAAGTGCAAGGGAATGACACATACGAAGAGCTTGAGAACATATGGTCACAATCACAACATCCATTTTGGAATTGCCCAGAGTTACAACAATGTCTTCAACATATAGACAAGGCATTTACCTCAAAAAAAGAGCTTAAGAAGATGGATGACATACCGATACCTTCATTTGATTTGGGTTTAACACCACCACCACCACCACCACCACCACCACATGAAGGAATGAATTTTGAAGATATTGGTGGTATTGCAAGTCAATATCGTCATATGGATGATGACTCATTGGAAGCCATCAATACTAGTGTAAGTAGAAATGAACATATGCAATGTTTATAACTTGTTCATATTTCTGTATCTAATAGTTCAAAAAATTTATCGTAATAGGAAAGAAGTGAACAAGTTGTAAAGGCAGGACAACAGAGCAAGGGGAAAGTTGTTGGCCAAACCACATCACCTAAACTAGCAAGGAAGGATAACACAAAGGGTGTAGTTATTGGCGAAAAAACTCCAACAGAATCTTCTGTGCCAACAGAGAAGGATGCTGCAAAATCAAAGGTTAGACTAGTTTTTTATTAGTTGTTCAAATTTTTCTGCTGAAGAGTTCAATATTTTGACAAACGAGTTCAATTTTTAGGAAAAGGGTAAACATGTGGCCGAGGCAGGACAACAGAGCAAGGATGCAACAAAGGTTAGAATAAATAGTTATATGATTGTAGGGCTTGGAAATCTTAATGTAGAAGTTTTTAAGATAATTGATTATGATAATAATTCACGCAAAAGGGAACGGGAAAATGACTAGTATTGGGGAGCAAAAAGGACCGGTCGACACACGTGTCTTGAGAACACGGGACACCGCTGTAACTCAGGCTGTTAAACCTCCTCCTGCTGCACCCAAAAAAGTAAGTGAAATTACTAATTTTGCATCCGCATTATACTTAAAAAAAAGGTACTAATTTGTATTTGAATTATATTAATAATTCATAATAAAGGAAAAGAAAAAGTGACGGAATGTGACGAAGGTGCCAAGCTTGTCATAAGAAAAGCTCAAGGGGTAATTTCAATTGGAACAAAGAAGCAAGGACAAGCTCAAGTAAAGCAACCATTAGAGAAGGGAGCACCGAAAAAGGTTCAAAAATTTTTACTTTTGAAAAATTCTATCAATTTGAACAATACATATGCTCCTTATTATTAATTTGAACAATATATAGGCAAGGACACAACCGAAGAGGGACGTGGTCATACCCGAGGCGCTACGAAGTCCGTTTTATGACCGGGTGATCAAGCCTGGAAAACCGTTAACAAAAGAACAAAAGGATGCTGTCAGCTATGTTTTATTTGAAGATAAAGAGAAGTAAGTTATATATTCAAAACAACTTATAATCGTAAAACGAAGGTGTATTCAAATTAAAGGAATTGCAATATCTGTTTTGCAGCATTCCTGTGTTCTTATGTGGAAATGTACAGCTCGTAAGATCAGAATTACGGACAATGGATCCAACAACAATAATTGATCTCAAAGTCATGGATGTGTGGACGATGTTGCTAAATGATAAAGAACAACACAGAGCTACTGGTTCTCCATACAGATTCTTTGCAAGAGCAAGCATGTCTGTAAGTTTTCTAATCTTTTAGCTATAAATTATATTTCACATGTATAGTATTTGTTGTTGGATTAAGCAAAAGTAACTAATGGTTATACAAAAAAAAATGTAGGTGTTTACTGTTGTTGAACCAGTGAATCCAGGATGGGAACAAAGATACAGCATGTTTGAAAGTATGTTGGAGAAGGATCTGCAATTCCCAGTTCAGACATATATGAATGATATTGACAGGGAAAAACTCAAGAGCAAGCTGAAGGATATTGACATGGTAAAACTCATGAGTTTATTGTTTAAGTACTATGCGTATATTAATATTTTATTTAGTGTGATATTGACATGGTGAACCTCCTTGTAAAAATTATAGATGTTATTCCCAATTTTGACCCCGGACGACCGTTACTATGTCATCAGCTTCAATTTGAACCTCAAGGAGATTTTCATCATTGATCATGCTCCAAAAGCGAATTTGGGAGAGAGCTTAGAGAGGCAATATGATGATGTCCCTACTGATCTGGTAAAAGTTCAATTTTTATAAGCATGTAGTTCAATATTTCATATGGAAAGTTCAATATTTTATTTAGATAACAGATTCACTATTTATATGGGGTAATCCTTCATGTGCAGAAACAAATGGTTGTGCAGTTCTTGTCTGAGAGAGGAGCTTACAACAAGCTTGGAGTGAGAAACGTAGACCCAACTTGGATGGAAATAACATGGATGAACCCAACAAACCTTCGTGATTCCGGGGTCTATGCTATGAGGCACCTAGAGACGTACAAGGCTGAAAAAAATGGTCGTGTGACTTCACGAAATCAAGCAACAAAAACATCACGTCATTGAGAATGCATTATGCATTAGCAATACTTTCATCTCCATTGAACGAGCTGCAGAATATTCCAGAAGAAGATGAGTAGTTTAGGGGTCCATGGAACAAGCTGCAAAACTTTGGAAAACATTTTGTTTGGGATTTTTTTGTAAATCTAGGCTTAAATCACTACTATTGGTGACATGGTAGGGTTAAAACATCTTATGGATGCATATATTGTGCAAATCTAGGCAACTATGGATACTAATGTAACCCATGATGCATATAGGCTACTATGGATGCATATAGGCTACTAGGCTACTAGAATACTAGTTGCGTAATGATCAAATGAACAGGTTGATGTTTTGAAATTTTGAGGCTGCTATATTGTGCAAATCTTGTATCAGGAAATTAAGTGGCGTTACTAAAAAAAGAGCAGTTCAAAAATGTTTTATCGAGTAGTTCAATTTTTTAGGTTATAAGTTCAAAAAATTAACTTCAGTAGTTCAATATTACGAGTACACTAGACAAAAAATGAGTCACAAGTGAGTCACACCATGCTCATTTCAAAGAGTTCAAATGTACTATGGCGACTACACACCATTACGAGTCGTATTTACGAGCATCCAAGGTAGACGTATCATTCATTACTTGTACACTAGAAACAAACAAATCATGTGATATATAAATGAGTCACAAGTGAGTCACACCATGCTCATTTCAATATCCAATTCTTATTACTTTTGGCTAGAATCGTGTGATATATAAATAGTGAGTTAAATTGTTTAGTTTGACTCATGCTCCATGTTAGGGATTTATCATGTTATTATATGATCATTTAAAATCATGCTCCATATTAATATTAGATAGAAAAGAAAAAAGGGGAAAACAATGATAAGAAAATCAATACTTGTCGAATATGTGGTGAGTTGTTCATATAAACATCACTGCGTATGACCTAAACATTAGGACAAAAATTTCTGAAGGGAAGTTCAAAATTCTACTGAGTAAAGTTCAATTATTTATAGAGATGAGTTCAAAAACTTTCTGACGATCAATTTCATTCAGATGTCTCCTTCTCCTTCTTCTTCTTCTTCCTCTGCATTTTGTCACAGTTCCTGCTGTCATGATTACCAAACTGGTTAGACTTGCTGCACTTCCTTTTCGGACAGTCCCTTTTTTCAACCGGTTTCTCTTTACCGCCTTTGATGCGCTTTCCACTACCCTTATTTTTGGCCTGTTCTGGTGGCAACACAGTAACTTGACTCGGAGCCCTGACCCCAACAAAGCTCTCAGCTAAATCCTCCTTGCTTGGTGCACTTACACAAGAAGAATTCAATGATTCCTTGAACCCCTTGATCAAATCTGCAAATTCTTGCAAAGGACCATTGTCATTCTCTACAAGCCCCATACAATAATAAATGTCTGTCCAAACTCTGTTTATGATAGCTTGCCTTTCATGCACTGCATCACATTCTTTAATAATGTCATCATCAATGTGAAAAATTGGAAATGAAGCAGCTGATTTTGTCCATCTAGAAAGCATCAAACTAGATGGCAATCTATCCAAATTCTTATCCTTCAACACAAGAAAGATGTGACGACAAGGTATACCAAGCCTCTCGAACATATGGCAAGTGCATGTAGGATGACCATCAATGTGATTATATCCGACAACATAATCTTTGTTCTTGCTTGTGTGATCTCCAATAGTGTAAGAATCAATGTCAATCCCCCTCTCAATGCCAAGTACATGGCAGGAAAAGCATGCAGAGCTGACTTCATCTTGAATCAGAGAGAAAGCATATAATGTAAACAAGCTACCACAATACCTCTCAATAGCCAATGGAGTCTTCATATCGGGGCTCTTAGTCTGACAATCAAAGTTCAATTGGCTCTGAGTATGACGCTGAGTATCCATGGCACTTTCAAAATGGATAAGTAGCTCCACCAAAGTATAGTACTTTTCGGTGTAGCTTTTGAAAAAGTAGTTCACGGACTCAGAAATGGAAGTTGTTCTTATAAGGCCGCCAAGAATAACGTCCCGGTAGTATGCTGGAATCCATGAACTGCGAATCTCAAACATGTCATTAAACCATTGGTTCTCTAGAAGCTGAAACCCTGTCATTACTGCAGACCATTTCTCTTCAAATTCAAGGGGATCACTCTCTACATTCCACACAGCATCACCCAACTTTGAATTAAAATCACTTGATTTTTTAAGCTCAAGACTCACATTGTCGGGAACTTTAGTCATGATATGCCACATGCAAAATCGATGATGAGTTGTAGGGAAGACCCTCTCAGCTGCAATCTTCATGGAAGGATCTTGATCGGTCACCAAAATCCTAGGAGCATGCACCACTGATTTTTTGAACTCTTCAAACAACCAAACATATGAAGGGACATCCTCTTTGAGAAGAAGCCCAACCCCAAATATCACACATCTATTATGGTTGTCTAAACCAGTAAATGGTGCAAAAACCATATTATACCTACAAAAAGTATTAAGGAAAAACATCACATTAGAAAACTATGCATAAGTGTTCAAATTTCATTGAGAAAAGTTCAAATATCTGAAAGAAAACGTTCAAAAATAATATAGTACCTGTTAGTTCTGTATGTTGCATCAAAGGAGACAGCATCACCATATATAGAATAGTTTCTCCTTGAGATAGGATCAGCCCAAAAAAGGCGTGTCAAACGATCACAATCATCAACATCATAGTTGAAGTAATAAGCACTACAAATCTCATTTTTTCTAAACATCTTGTCTAGGAGCATCTGTGCATCAACATCACTTATATATGCCATCAAATCCCTCTTAAAATTTTTGAAATCTACAACTGTGGCACCAACATTGTCATAACCCCGAACAAACTGTTTGAATATCCTATAAGACTTCACTGGGCCAATATCGGATTTAGCACAATTGATCACAAAATTTTGATGCCCTAAATCAAAATTTCTATTTGCCTTAGAAAATTTCTTTGAAGAATTATCCATAAGGGCATGGGTATGACGTTCTTCAAAAACCCTAACCACAAATGAACCATCTTCAGGAGCTCCAAACCCAACTGTAGCAATGCATTCAACTCTATTTGAAGTAGTATTCCTTTTCCCTGAACTATTTTTTGTATTCTTTCCCCTCTCTACTGCATACCATATACCTAAGTGTAATACAACCTCTTTTTTTATGCAGAGTACTCAACCGAGTATTAAATCCACAACTATTGCCATACTCCCGGTATAAAGCAATGCCTTCATCTAGGGAAGAAAATACCCTACCAATATATGGCTTCTTATCCTCATCACAAATTGGAACCCAAAATTTTGGTTTAGTTGGTGATAGCTGAAGGATAGACAGCTGATTTGTTTCCAAAGCATCGCCATTGACCCTTGATGGACCCCCATTAGTATCTATAAAAGTGGTTTATAAAAGACAAACACATAGTTCAGTTCAGCAAATTATGTTAGGAGTTCAAAAATTAGTGAACATGAGTTCAAAAAACAGAATTGCATAGAAGCAGAGCATGACATACGAGCCTAAATAAAAATCACACTTGACAACATACAAAAAACTGTCATAGCAATGTATAAGCTAAGCTGATTTTTTGTCTGAATCATACCAATTACAAATTATTATTGTAAAGCAAAATCGAGCACAAAAGAAGGCACTATTGAATATCAGTAATTCAACACTTAATTTGGTGTAAAGTGAAAGTGAACATAAAAAATAAGAATCAAGTTCGGTAGAATCACTTAAAATTCATACCATCACTGGGGGGAAGCGCTACTGTGTCATCCCCATTGACCGTTGATGGACCTTGATTAATATCTATAAAAGACAAACACTTAGTTCAGCAAATAGTGATATGAGTTCAAAAAATAGTGAACATGAGTTCAAAACAAATTGCATAAAAATCGAGCACAATTGAACATCAGTAAATACATTCAGGATTTCCTTTGTAACTGGTCTCATGGGATATGCATTAATGGAGTGAACAGAGATTCATTACGTTTGGAAATTTGCATTCAAGTGAAAAGAGATTGAACCAAACACTTCAACCATAACTCATTGGTAGTTTGGTAGGTAGATTTGCATTAATGGAGTTGAGTGCACAGTACCACAAATTCCAAGCACTTGGGGTCAATTGTCTGAATGTAGACCAATAAATTTCTTAAACTCAAGTTGAGGAACAAAAATGAGCACAAAGATCAAAAGACACTATTCAATTATTCCACAGAAGATTCAACAAAATTCAGCACACAAATTCAGCAAACATGAACAAAAATTCATGAAAAGATTGAGAATAGATCATCATACTCTGATCTTGGTAAACTCATCATGTTGTGATGACGTGAGTTAATAAATTGTGGTAAACTCATGGTGGTAACTTCCAATTTCTCTAGAACCAAACTCAGTAGAAAATTCAGCACACAAACTTGTTCAATAGAAATCAACAACACAAATTCAGCAATTCGTTCAATAGAAATCAACAACACAGTGTATAGATTCCAAACTCAGCACACAAATTCAGTGTAATCTCTGCACAAACTTGTTCAATGTAATCGTCAATGGAACTAGTTCTCAAATCAATTCGTTCAAATTCAGCACACAAATTCAGTGTAATCTCTGCACACAAAATTCCATGAAATTCAGCACAAAAATGTAATCGATCAATTTCGTCAATGCAATCGTCATTACAGAGATCAAGCAATCTGATGTCCGCATTTTAGGTAGATTTTTAGGGTCTAGATAGGTTAGTTTAAGTTGTTTTTCGAAGTTGAGTCTTGTGTTTTTGAGTTTTTTTTGCATAAGTTTTCGTATTTCCTTGAGATTCGGAAACTATGCATATTTGTGTCGTTTTGTAGGAGTTTTGAAGCTTGAAGAAGAGTTTGGAGCAAGGCTAGAAGAGGATGGACGAGCTAGGAGGAAGATTTCAAGTGGAAGAGTCAAGGAGAGGAGCTAGAGAGGAGCTAAAGCAAGAGGAAAAGTCAAGGAAAAAGTCCCAAGATCGAGCCCAAGGAGGTCGAGCTCGAGCCACATCGCAAAACTTGGAGCCCAAGGAAAACAAGCCTCAGGATCGACCCTGAGGGGGGTCGAGATCGACCCTAAGAGGGTCGAACCTTGTGACCGATTTTCCTCTATCCGGATTACATGTTGAAAGTTTCCTAGTTTGTATTTTAAGAAGGTGTTTTCTTTGTGTTTCCTAGTTAGATTAGGACTCCTCTTCTTTAATAAAAGGAGGTTGAACCTATAGTTTTGATTCATTCAATCAATTAATCATCAAGACTTGGAGAGTTAGGAAGAAGACTTGGAGAGCAAGTTTGAGGTTTGTAAGATTGATCTTTTGTTTAATTTGAATTCTAGTTTGGTTTTGATCATGTCTTTTTCTTCTTCTTCCTTGTTTCTCTTTACTATGTGTGAGTAGTCCTCTTAAGTTCTAGGGTTGGGCAAAACCCAACACAATCATGCATGTTTAAAACTTGAATTCATGACTTGAATGCTTAAAGATCATATCTAACCTATCTTGTGCTTAATCCTTGGTGAAAATTGAGGCATGTCTTGTAATTGACCCTAGCGAAAGTGAAAAGTTAGTTGCTTGACTATATCTAATAGGATTATTTGCGAAAGTTGATATTCCTAGGTTGAAGGATAGGTAGAAAGTTGTTTGATTTGCGAAAGTTGATTGAATGGCTTGAATTGTTTGCGAAAGTTGACTTTTCTATGATCTAGATGGCATGATAGTTGTGAATTCTTGTTGAAAGCATGTATGGTTGTTATTGTGGTAGCCCTAGCCCTAAGATTTGCCTTTTATATTGATTGAAATTCGTATCTTTTGCCTTGATCCCGACTCCCTCCGTCGTGTTCGAGCTCTTGCTTGTGATTGAGTGTGTGTTGTGTGCGTTCGTGTGTTTCTGCTCTCAGGATCGACCCCCTAAGGCTCGAGATCGACCCTCCTCAGGTCGATCCTGAGTCGGATTGTTTGCGTTTCTTTTGCTCCTTTCGTAGTTTATCGATTAAACTTAGCACTATTCTCACTCCCGTGGACGATCCTGACTCCGCTATACGCAGCGGGGTCTTGAATACAAATTTATTTGTTCGAGAAACCCTTCAACAAATTAGCGCCGTTGCCGGGGAGTGTGCAATAGTGCCTAGTTTAGTTGATATTTGGGTTTGGGAATAGCCCATACCCCTTGTGTGTTACTGATTCGTTTTCTTGTGTTTGTGATAGTAGGTGTATGCCCTCTAGTTCACGAAGGAAAATCGACTATTTTCCCTTTGATCCTGAAATAGAGAGAACCCTTCATCGCAGGCTACGAGAACGACGAGCAATGGCCGACGCTGAGGCTCTTGCTCAACAGATGGAACAACTCCGTGCTCAGATGGAGCGTATGCAAATGGAGCGTGCTGCTCAAGATGCTGCTTTGAATCAAGAAAGAGAGGCTGCTGCCCGAGAGAGAGAGGCTGCTGCCCGTCTCCAACAACAACTAGATGCTATTCCGAGGAACGCTAAGCAATACATGCATCCGGAGCTTAGAGTTCCTGAGTCCGCTATTGTGCTCCCAACAATTGAGCGTGCCTTTGAGATCAAGTCCAACTTCATCACTCTCATCAAGAGGTCTCAACATGAAGGCAAGACATCCGAATGCCCTATGGAGCACATCAAAAATTTCACCGACCTTTGTGACACCATCGCCGCCGATGGCGTGTCACTTGAATATGTGCTCCTCAAGGCGTTCAAGTGGTCTCTAACCGGGAAGGCACTTCATTGGCTCGAAAGTTTACCCGCTAGGTCCATCACTACATGGAAGGCTTTGCACGACTTGTTCATGACGAAGTTCTTCCCACTGGCCAAGACTACCGAGCTAAGGAAGCGCATCACTTCTTATCATCAACTTCCTAATGAGACTTTTGTTGAGACTTGGGAGAGATTCAAGGAGCTTCTTCGGCAATGTCCTACTCATGGACAACCTCCTTATGTTCTTCAAGAGATATTCTTCCAAGGGATCAACGCCGCTACAAAGGACCGCATCAATCTTCACACCGATTGCGGTTTCATTGAGATGGATCCCGATGAGGCATGGGCTCTATTGGACAAACTCACCAATTATGATGCCATGTATGGGACCCAACAACCCATCCGGATTCCATCAAAGAAGCTTTATGATCCGAATAGTGAGCCAATTGATCAAGATGTGAAGTTTCAATTCATGCAAGATAAGATCAACCGGCTCGAGAAGCAAGTGAGTTACTACAAGTCCGTTGCCCCCACTTCTCAAGAATGTGGTTCTCAATCTCATACCACCGCTTCTTGTACAAATGTGGAGCAAGTTCGGGCTGCCGAGGCATATGTGGAGGCCAACTATATGCGAGGACCCTACCGAGGCCAAAACAATGCTTATGCGGGGAGAAACAACAACAACTATCCTCAATGGAATAACAATGGCCAAGGCCAAAGTTATCCACCTCCTCCACAAGAGCAAAGGGCCCCTCCTTATAGACCTCCCGGTTATCAAGAAGAACCACCGGCTTGGGCTAACGGTTACTTTGAAAGATTCGAGCGCAAACTTGATGGCGTTCAAGACCAATTGGGAAACTTTGACGCATGGAGGAAGAATGTTGATTCCCAACTTGGTAATCTAGCGGCTCAAATCCCACGACCTCAAGGACAACTCCCGGGCCGACCCGAGGAGAATCCTAGAGGCCGAGCAAGCAATGGTGAAATCCGAGCCATGAACCTTCGGAGTGGCAAAGCATTACCCAATCCACCAAAGCAAACGGCGAAAGAAGCTGCCTCAGGATCGACCCCACCTGGGTCGATCTCGACCCCCTCTATGGTCGATCCTGAGACCGCTAATGATGAGGATGAAGGGGCGATCGACCCCACTGAGGTCGAGCTCGACCACTCTGCACCCTGAACGTCTTCCAACCCTTCTCCTCCACTCATTCCCGATCCCACTCCGTCCTCTTCCCATTCTAAGATACTTCCTTACCCTTCGAAGAAACCCAAGGATGCGACGGAAGGAAAGTTTAAGCGCTTTGTTAAGTTGCTTCAAGGCTTGAATCTTTCTATTCCTTTCGTCGAGGACTTGAATGAAATGCCCGCTTACACCAAGTTCTTGAAGGAGATTCTGTCTAGGAAGCGATCAATGTCGGAACTAACGGATGAGGTGAGGTCGTTGGACCTTCCCGAGAAGCTCGGTGATCCCGGGAAGTTTGCTATTACTATCGGTATTGGAGCTTATCGTTTCAAGGCATTGTGTGATCTTGGTGCTAGTACTAGCTTGCTTCCACTCTCAATTTGGTCCAAGACCAACATGGGGCCATTAGTACCGGTGAACATGAGGCTATACATGGCGGATGGGTCATGCGTTCAGCCCATGGGTGTAGTTGATGATTTCCCCGTTCAAGTGGGGAAGTTCTTTGTGCCTAATGATTTCATGGTCATGGAGATGCCCGAGGATCCGGTCGTTCCCATCATACTCGGACGACCCTTCTTAGCCACCGCGGGCACGGTCATTGATGTCAAGAGTGGACTTCTTACTTTCAAGATTGGTGAAGAAGTGGTCGAGTTCCGGTTCAATCCAACATTGAAGGAATCAAGTCATGAGGAGGTCAAGATGCTCTACACACACTCCGACTACATCGAGTGCAACAACCCGACGAGACGGTTTTTGACATGGGAACCTCTACCGCAAAGTTCGAGGGTCTCAGGATCGACCCCCATTGGGTCGAGCACGACCCCCCTGGATGATGGCGAGGAGTCCTTCCTTGTCTTGGATGCACTCAAGGCGGAGCACGAGGATGAAGTTAGCTTGCCCGAGCCCACTCCCGAGCTCAAGGAGCTTCCCGATTCTTTGAGGTACGCTTTTCTTGGTCCAAATTCTTCTCTCCCCATCATTATTAATGCTAATTTGAGTGAGGACGAGGAGAAAAAATTGCTTGATCTGCTTAGGACCCATAGGAAAGCCAAAGGATATTCTCTAGAGGAACTTAGTGGTATTTCACCATCATTGTGCATGCATAGGATATATATGGAGGATGACTATAAACCCACTATTGAGCACCAACGTAGGCTAAACCCTAACATGAAAGAGGTAGTGAAGAAAGAAATCCTTAGAATGCTAGATGCCGGTATCATATTTCCTATCTCCGATAGTAAGTGGGTTAGCCCCGTACATGTGGTTCCTAAGAAAGGGGGGGGTGACGGTTGTAGAGAATGAGAAGGGGGAGTTGATTCCTACTAGGACTACCACCAAGTGGAGGATTTGCACAGACTATAGGAAACTTAATAGTGCCACTAGGAAGGATCACTTCCCACTCCCCTTCATTGACCAAGTTTTGGAACGTTTAGCTCAACATGATTACTTTTGCTATTTGGATGGCTATAGTGGTTTTTGGCAGATTCTCATTCACCCCGATGATCAAGAGAAGACCACATTCACCTGTCCTTATGGGACGTTTGCTTACAAGAGAATGCCGTTTGGGCTTTGCAATGCCCCGACCACTTTTCAAAGGTGTATGATGGCCATCTTCTCCGACATGATTGAGGAGATAGTGGAGGTGTTTATGGATGATTTCTCGGTTTATGGTTCCTCTTTTGATTCATGTCTTGTTAACCTTTCTAGGGTCCTTAAAAGATGTGAGGAAACGAACCTTGTGCTTAATTGGGAAAAATATCATTTCATGGTTAGAGAAGGAATTGTCTTGGGTCATCTAGTGTCTAAGCGAGGGATTGAGGTGGACAAGGCAAAGATTGAGCTTATTGAAAAATTGCCCCCTCCATCTTCCGTGAAAGACGTTAGGAGTTTCTTGGGGCATGCGGGGTTTCATAGGTGCTTCATTCAAGACTTTTCTAAAATTGCTAAACCTTTGACTCACTTACTAGTAAAAGATGTAGAGTTTAACATGTCTTCGGATTGTCTTGAAGCGTTTTACAGGTTGAGGAGAGCTCTTGTGACGGCCCCCATCATGCAATCACCAGATTGGACACTTCCCTTTGAAATCTTGTGTGATGTTAGTGACTATGCCATTGGTGCGGTTCTTGGGCAGTGGAAGGACAAGAAGCTTCATGCCATTTACTATGCAAGTAAGACTCTTGATGAAGCTCAAAGTAAGTACACTACCACCGAGAAAGAGTTTCTTGCCGTAGTATTTGCATTTGAAAAATTCCGCTCTTATCTAGTAGGCTCTAAGGTGATTGTTTATACCGACCATGCCGCGATAAGATTTCTAATGGCAAAGAAAGACGCCAAGCCTAGGTTGCTTCGTTGGATGCTTTTGTTGCAGGAATTCGATCATGAAATCCGAGACAAGAAGGGAGCGGAGAACCTAGTGGCGGATCACCTATCTAGACTACCCCTTGAGCACATCATGGAGTCCGGCGGATCGATCCCCATCGATGATACACGCCCGGATGAGACCCTTATGCTAGGCAACAAAGATCACCATGAAGACATTGGAGGAGGAGCTGCCGAGCTCTCAGGTTCGACCCCCCTAAGGTCGAGATCGACCCCCACCAGAGAAGATGAGCTCTCAGGATCGACCCCTTTGGGGTCGAGCACGACCCTTCCTTTGGGTCGACCGTGTACGTCCTCTTCTCCCTCTTCGGGTCTTTCAAGTTCTAATGTTCTTCCATCTCCATTTTCTTCTCCTTCCCCTTCTATTCTTGCTATACGTGGGTCGAAGACCCCTTGGTTTGAGGATTTTGCTAACTATGTTGTAGGAGGCATTATCCCGGAAGGATTGACGTCCCAAGCTAAGAAGAAGTTCCTCCACGACGTCAAGCGCTACTATTGGGATGATCCTTACTTGTTCAAGCAAGGGAGTGATCACATCTTTTGACGTTGTGTGCCGGACGATGAGATAGAGGGAGTCATCCGACATTGTCATACTCTACCCACGGGTGGCCATGCTAAGGGCTTCAAAACAACCGCTAAGATCCTTCAAAGCGGACTCTATTGGCCAACTCTTTTCAACGATGTGCAAGCATATGTGACGACTTGTGATGAGTGTCAACGGTCGGGGAACATTACATGGAGGAACGAGAACCCACTCACTGGTATCTTGGAGGTTGAGCTCTTTGATGTTTGGGGTATTGACTTCATGGGACCCTTCCCCTCTTCGGGTCCCTACATGTACATACTCGTGGCGGTTGACTATGTTTCTAAGTGGGTTGAGGCCATAGCTACGAGGACGAATGATGCTCGAGTAGTGGCCAAGTTCATGAAGACCAACATTTTTCCCCGTTTTGGTGTTCCTCGTGTCCTCATTAGTGATGGAGGCTCTCATTTCATTGAGCGGAGCTTTGAGGCGCTTTTGACCAAGTATGGGGTGTCTCACAAGGTGGCCACACCTTATAATCCTCAAACTAGCGGTCAAGTAGAAGTTTCAAACCGGCAAATCAAGAGCATTCTAGAGAAGACGGTGTCCCGCTCAAGAAAAGATTGGTCTTCCAAGCTTGATGATGCTCTATGGGCCTACCGCACCGCCTACATAACACCACTCCGCACCACTCCTTTCAATCTAGTGTATGAAAAGTCTTGTCATTTGCCCGTCGAGCTCGAACACAAGGCTTTATGGGCTCTTAAGAAGCTCAACATGGATCTGGATGCGGCCGGGGAGAAACGTTTCATGGAATTGCAAGAACTTGAAGAGTTGAGGCTCAAGGCATATGAGAACTCAAAAATTTACAAGGAGAGGACCAAGAAGTGGCATGATAGCAAGCTTGTGCCAAAAACCATCAAGGCCGGTGACCAAGTGCTCTTATTTAACTCAAGGCTCTGACTCTTCCCCGGAAAGCTACGGACCCGATGGAGCGGACCATTCACGGTTCACCATATTTACTTGCACGGGGCGGCCGATCTTATAGATGAGAATGGTGGGATTTTCAAAGTCAATGGGCATCGTTTTAAGAAGTACTATGCTAGGAGGGAACCCGACGAAGAAATCCGAGCCACTTGGGCTCTCACCACCTCGGATTAAGCTAAAGCATCCATCGTCAAGCTCATGACGTTAAAAAAGCGCTTACGGGAGGCAACCCGGTTTCTAGATTAGATTTTTCTTTTTATTTTTGTTCCATTCTTTTTGATTTTCCAATTTCTAGATTAGATTTTTGTTTTTATTTTCTAACTTTCCTTAGATTAGATTAGGATATATCTTGCTTGAGATAGGATTTTTGGGATGTTTTTGCAGGACCCTCTAAGTTGCAAAACACGAGCTCAAAAGACGGGACAAGACGATCTTGCACAAGGACCGAAATGACGGAAAACACAACCCAGATGGGTCGAGATCGACCCCCCGGGGGTCGAGATCGACCCTAGGCGCGAATTTCCGATACTACCCCTTGGTGTAAGGTACTATGTCGGCTACAAGTTCCAAACCTTCAAAGCGAGCAAAGAGGAGTGACAAGTCCGCGCTAGATGATTACCACATTTCTTCCAAGTATGTTGAGGCATTCAATACCTACCTCGAGATGAAACACAAGACGAGGTGGTATGATGAGGCGGATGGGCAAAGGTTGCACATTCATGAGGACATCAAGGAAGCTTTCTCTTACATCGGAGTCGCACACATGTTGGAGTGGGACAATCATCATTACCCCATTCTCACTTGTGAGTTCATGGCTACCTTCTCCTCCGACATAGCGAGCCCGGATTCCAACAAGAAGATGGAGTTTCAATTGGGTAACAAGTGGTTCAAGCTCACTTTGAAACAACTCAATGACGCCTTTGGCTTCCCAAATCCGACGGAGGACAACCCGAGCCCAATACCGATCCTCACTACTTGGAGTTATCTTTCCGGAAAAGAAGTGCCATCTTGCCATAACATGCAAGTCTCCAATCTCGCCAATCCTCTCTTCCGGATCATCTTGCGTATTCTAGGGAGCGTCCTCTTCCCGAGAACCGAGCTCTCTCGTACTTCTAGAAGGGAAATGATTGTGCTAAGAACCATGCTTTTTACCTCTCCGGCTCCTATAAATCTTGGCTATGAGTGGATGAAAAGTATTGAGGATTTCAAAGGTGGTTCGGGTGCTATCTACTTTGGTGGAATGATTGCCCGACTTGCAATGAGCCTTGGAGTGAATATGAGGGCGTACACTGCGGAGAAGCCTATCTTTATGGATATTCCATTCATCGCCAATGCCAAGTTAATTGACAAGCCTTCCAAAGGCGATTCCACCTTCTACTCCACATACAAAGGGATGAAAGTTGCTATTACTCGGGAGCGAGTTGACTTGCTCCATGTCCCTAATTGGTACGAGGTATGGTCTCCCATCAAGTTTCCTTTGAGAGTTCGGCCTGCACATGATGAGTCTTTGAGGGTCATGCCACGTCGGTACCCGAGCCCCGAACCACAAGCCACCAACTTCCTTGCCCTACCACCACCTCCATCGAGCCCCAAGATCGACCCTATGGGGGTCGATCTCGACCCCTCTGGGTCGATCCCGCCACCCTTTCCTCCTTCTTCCGGGCCATATTTCGAGTTTGGGGCATCTTCGGGAGCTCATTCCGGTCCTTCCTATACTGAGCCACCGCCTCATGAGGCCCCGCCGACGTATGACATGGCTTACTTAGCCAATGAGATGGCCTCCATGCGAGTCTCGCAAAAGGAGCACTATGATGAGATTATGAGGGGTCAAGCGGCCCTCTTGGAGTACCAAACTCAGACTCGGGAGATGATGACTCAGCAACACCAACAATTCCAACAATTTCAAGGGTACTACTATACTCAACAAGAAGTGGATGACTATCGGTGGGCTCAAATGGAGGACTACATGCGATGGAACCAAGGCAACTTCCCCGATCGAGATGCATGGGCTCCCCCGGAGCAACCTCCTTTCCGCCAACGTCGACCACCTCCACCTCCATGAGGATCTCCACCTCCTATTCAAGCTTCTAAGAGTTTTTGTGAGTCTTCTTCTTCTTTTCTCTTTACTTTTTCATGTGTTTTCATGCATGGGGACATTGCATGATTTAAGTATGGGGTGGGGAAGAAGAAATCTCACAATCTTGTATATAGTTGAGTCTTTGCTTGCTTTGTTTGCTTGGTAGTTTGCTTGTTAAGAAAAATCTTGAAAAATTCAAAAAAATGAGAAAAGTTCAAAAATCCAAAAAAATTGCAAAATGTCGAAAAAACAAAAAAAAAATTTGCTTCCTTGTTTGTTTTAGGATAGAAGAGCATTCCATCTTAGATGTCCTATGATGAAAACTAATTTTCATGCTTATCATGTAATTCCTTTGGCATAATTCGATAGTGTAGCCCATGTTTATGAGAAATTGCTTTTGATTGTGAAATTGACTTGTGATGAAATTGAGCATATGTGTTTTGAGTGAAAGTAATTGCAATCCAACAAAATTTTACCTAGTGAGAATTTTGGCCTTATAGGGAGAACATCATTAATTCCCTCTTCTTTGTTTGTGTGATTTTACTCTCTTTATGCATATGTCTCTTGTCATTGATATGGTTATCTATTTCTTGAAACCGCTATGAGATTGTTCATGCATGTTGATTGTGATTAAGAACTTATATTTTTAGCCCATATTCTCCCATGCCTACCTTGAATTGTCTTTGCTTGAAACCCCATTCTAACCTTAGCCATTTGTTTGAAGCTCCACAAAAATTATCCCTAACCTATATTAGCTTGACCCTATTCCGGGAATTGGACTTAGATGTGTTGGGAATAAGTTTTGTAGAGTGATATTTAGGTTGGGTTTGAAAGAGGTGACATTGTTAAAGGGTAGAATACAACTTGTTGAAGTGTAATGTAATAGGATTCTTGGCTTGGATTGCACATTGTTGAAAAATTGAAGAAAAGAAGTAAAGAAGCTCGAACAAAAGCCCTCAGGATCGACCCCCTAATGGGTCAATCTCGACCTCATTGTGAAGAAGACTAACTCTCAGGTTCGACCCTAATAGGGTCGACCTCGACCCCCAGTAGGCTCGAGCAGGAAAAAAAAAAGAAAGAAAAAAAAAATATTATAAGTACAAAGCCAAGAATTCCTAGTATTTTTAAGTTGTATTATTGGAGTGTGGGTTAGAAATTGAAGGGTATTGAGTTTCATTGAAGTGTTTGGTGATTAGTTTAAAAGAAAAGAAAGAAGTGAGTTGTTTTGGTTTGAAGTGTTGTATTTAGGAGTTTGATTCCCGGATTTAGCACCACATGGCTAAAGAACTCCTTACCTATTGTTATTACCAAGCCCCATTACAACCCGGCCGAATGAGTCTTCTATGAAGATTTCATTGAGCCTAAGTTCTTATGAAGATTGATGTGTTTTGACTTCTCTAGGTAGAGAGATTGGTGATATAAGTCTCAATGATAAAGTAGATGTTGCATAAAGATTGAGATGAGAATTGATTTGTTAAGCCTAAATACATGAGAGTTGAGAGAAACACATTTATATCCCTTGTGAGGTTGGATTGTGATTGCCTAGCTTGAGACTTATACATATGTGATGACGTTAAAGTTACTTGTCTTCTTTTTCACTTGTGTTCTAAATGTTTTGATAAGGGCTATGCTTGAAGATTGTGTTATTGGTCTTGATTTGCATGATTATTGCTTGAGGACAAGCAAGTCTAAGTATGGGGTGTTTTGATGTCCGCGTTTTAGGTAGATTTTTAGGGTCTAGATAGGTTAGTTTAAGTTGTTTTTCATAGTTGAGTCTTGTGTTTTTGAGTCTTTTTGCATAAGTTTTCGTATTTCCTTGAGATTCGGAAACTACGCATATTTGTGTCGTTTTGTAGGAGTTTTGAAGCTTGAAGAAGAGTTTGGAGCAAGGCTAGAAGAGGATGGACGAGCTAGGAGGAAGATTTCAAGTGGAAGAGTCAAGGAGAGGAGCTAGAGAGGAGCTAAAGCAAGAGGAAGAGTCAAGGAAAAAGTCCCAAGATCGAGCCCAAGGAGGTCGAGCTCGAGCCACATCGCAAAACTTGGAGCCCAAGGAAAACAAGCCTCAGGATCGACCCTGAGGGGGGTCGAGATCGACCCTAAGAGGGTCGAACCTTGTGACCGATTTTCCTCTATCCGGATTACATGTTGAAAGTTTCCTAGTTTGTATTTTAGGAAGGTGTTTTCTTTGTGTTTCCTAGTTAGATTAGGACTCCTCTTCTTTAATAAAAGGAGGTTGAACCTATAGTTTTGATTCATTCAATCAATTAATCATCAAGACTTGGGGAGTTAGGAAGAAGACTTGGAGAGCAAGTTTGAGGTTTGTAAGATTGATCTTTTGTTTAATTTGAATTCTAGTTTGGTTTTGATCATGTCTTTTTCTTCTTCTTCCTTGTTTCTCTTTACTATGTGTGAGTAGTCCTCTTAAGTTCTAGGGTTGGGCAAAAACCCAACACAATCATGCATGTTTAAAACTTGAAATCATGACTTGAATGCTTAAAGATCATATCTAACCTATCTTGTGCTTAATCCTTGGTGAAAATTGAGGCATGTCTTGTAATTGACCCTAGCGAAAGTGAAAAGTTAGTTGCTTGACTATATCTAATAGGATTATTTGCGAAGTTGATATTCCTAGGTTGAAGGATAGGTAGAAAGTTGTTTGATTTGCGAAAGTTGATTGAATGGCTTGAATTGTTTGCGAAAGTTGACTTTTCTATGATCTAGATGGCATGATAGTTGTGAATTCTTGTTGAAAGCATGTATGGTTGTTGTTGTGGTAGCCCTAACCCTAGGATTTGCCTTTTATATTGATTGAAATTCGTATCTTTTGCCTTGATCCCGACTCCCACCGTCGTGTTCGAGCTCTTGCTTGTGATTGAGTGTGTGTTGTGTGCGTTCGTGTGTTTCTGCTCTCAGGATCGACCCCCTAAGGCTCGAGATCGACCCTCCTCAGGTCGATCCTGAGTCGGATTGTTTGCGTTTCTTTTGCTCCTTTCGTAGTTTATCGATTAAACTTAGCACTATTCTCACTCCCGTGGACGATCCTGACTTTGCTATACGCAGCGGGGTCTTGAATACAAATTTATTTGTTCGAGAAACCCTTCAACACAATATCTGATTTCTGCCCTAACCTTCAGACATTGTCCAGAGATCGCAGTATAGAGATTTCGGCCCTAATCTCTAGATTTCGTTTGGATTTGAAGAAAATTGATCAATTTCGGCCCTAATCATTGGAATTCTTCATGGATTTCGTCTGGAATTCGCCTGGATTTCGTCTGGATTTCGTCACTGGAGTTGAAGCAATCTCTCGATTTCGTCTGGCTTGGAGCGCACGAAAGAAACGCGCGTTGGTGCAGCAGGAATTTTTCTTTTTTTACTATCCTTATAATCTGGACCGTTTATTTAATAAAATCATGGGCTAAGATGAGTCCCTACTATAAGCACCTCTCCTTACTATAAGGTTGGTCCCTACCGGAACCAAAACCTATATATATATATATATATATATATATATATATATAGAGAGAGAGAGAGAGAGAGAGGGGGAGAGAGAGAGAATAAAGTTCAATAGTGGACAGCTAAATATGAGTGAACGGGTGAACAATTATGGGCATTTGGATGAGATTGGTTTTAATGGCTAAGATTGATTCTCAAAAGGGACAAAATTATTATGATAATACACCCCCTTAATTATAGCAACAATAAAAACAAATTCCAATTATTTAATAATCAAAAAAGGAAACACGAGTTTCCTGGAAAACTTGCACCGCCGTCGGGACATCCTCTCATCGGGACGCTAGCACCGCTGCACAACCCTCACTCTCGTCGTCGCTTGCCTTGCTCTCGTCGCCGCTCCTTGCCAGAACCTGGGTTGTCTCCAACGCCGGCTACCGCCCTCTCCAATCGGAAAACTTTAACCGCCGATCCTCGTCGCCGCTCGTCGCTCCCTCACCGCCCCTCGTCGCTTGCTCACCGCCCCTCGCCAATAATAGTCGCCGCTCGCCGATCACCCCCAAATTCCGGCCACCACCATCGTCGCTCGCCGATAGCTTACGTACGAAGTCATGTATATTAACACTGAATTACATGTATATACGCTGCTATCGAATGTATACATAATCCAAATCGTACATATAAGAGACAATTTTCATTAGTTGTACATACAATCATGTAATTAGTATCAAACCTCAACAAATTTCGTATATACATTTCTTAGGGTGTCATATACAATATATTATAGATATATACGTCTTATTCTGTAGGAATAGGTCACATAAACAATCCAGGCACAACAAATTTTTTATATACATTCCTTAGGTTGTGATATACAATATTACTGTACATGTATACATCTTGATATGTAGATTAGGTCACATAAACAATACAGCCACAAGAAATTTCGCATATACATTCCTCATGTTGTCATATACAATAGTACTATACATATATACAATAATTGGCAACGTGGTTTTAGTGGTGGCTTTGGCAACGTGGTGGTTCAATCTGGTGGTTCCGACGGCCGGCGCAATGGGTCACCTAAACAATCCAGCCACGTCAAATTTCGTATATACACTTATAAAGATATCATATACATTATTAATATACATATATACATCTTAACATGTAAGGATAAGTCACCTAAACAATCCAGCAACAACAAATTTAGTATATACATCCCTCAGGTTGTCATATACAATATTATTGGACATATATACATCTTGATCCGTAGAAATAGGTCACAGAAACAATCCAGCAACAACAAATTTCGTATATACATTCCTTAGGTTATCATATACAATATTACTTTATATATATACATCTTGATCCGTAGAAATAGGTCACAGAAACAATTTACACATAAATTCACAACATATACTAAATTTAATCAATCATATACGTAATGAAAAAATTATATACAAATTTACCTGATGCTATATTTATACGATTAATAATTGGCAACGTGGTGGTTCGTGGTGGCTTTGGTCACGTGGTGGTTCGATGCGGTGGTTCCGACGGGGGGTGGTTCGTTGCCGTGGTTTGGACGGGGGCTTCGACGAATCGGTGTTGCGACGGCCGGCGCTATGGTGGCTCGATGTGGCCGGCGCAATGGTGGTGGCCGGTGAGCAGGGGATCTATCGCCAGTCGCCGGAACACTGGTGGCTGGTGAGAACACGCTGGTGGTCGCCGGTGAGAAGAGGATCTATCGTTGGTCGCCGTTCACCCTGGCCGCCCGCCATTCGCTCTAGCCGCGATGAACGCTGGGCGGCTCGCCGGTGGCTTGCGCGATCTATCGTGGTGGTGGTCGTCGGTGGCTTGCGGGATCGGTCGCCGGTATTCACTCGTGGGGGCTCGCCGGTATTCTGTAGCGATATGGAGCATCTGCAATGACGATGGGATTCACAAATGCGTGTTTTGAATTTGGAATAATTGTGATTTGGGTGGTTACAAAATATGGGAGAGAATCTCTCCAATTTTGTTTTATATTTCTATTTTCTTATAAATGAATATTGCAGATACAAATCCAGCCATCCATTACAAATCTCATCCTACGGATGAGATTTGTTCACTTGTTCTCTATAGGAAGTTGTCGACTATAGAACCTGACTCTATATATATATATATATATGATTAAAGTTCAATAGTGAACACACAAATATTGGTGAACAAGTGAACACTTTTGAGCCGTTGGATGAGAATGAAATTGATGGCTGAGATCAGCTTTACAAAATGAGTGATATTTCAAAATTTAAAAAATCCCTTAATTGTAGGATGGGATGATTAAATGTAGAATTTTAGAAAAAAATTAAATTTTGAATCGGTGAAAATCACAAAAGAAATTTCTTAATTATAACAAATGTTAATTAATTTTCGGATTTATAGAAAAATCACAAAAGGAATCCCTTAATTATAGAAATTGTTAATTAATTTTCAAATTTCAACTGAATCTCGTAATTATAGCAAGCGTTAATTACATATTCGCTATCCATATGTCTTGTACGAATTATTAACTATATATACATGTTATAGTTTTGTATATACATCATGAGATCATTATATACACTATATTTACAATATTCCGGCAGAATTGATTAATGTACGATTAAACATATGAATACAATAGATTTTATCTATACATTTCTCAGGTTGTTATACACAGTATTATTGTACATATATACATCTTGATCTGTATAAATAAGTCACATAAACAATCTAACCACAAGAAATTCCGTATATACATGCCTTACGTTGTCATATACAATATTACTATAAACATATACATCTTAATCTAAAGACATAGGTCACATAAACAATTCAACCATAACAAATTTCGTTTATACACCCCTCAGGTTGTCATATACAATATTACTGTACATATATACAATAATTGGCAACGTGGTGGTTGGTGGTGGCTTTGGCGACGTGGTGGTTTAATGTGGTGGTTCCGACGAGGCGTTCCAGCGAATTGGTGGTTCTAACGGCCGGCACAAGGGTGGTTCGATGTGGTCGACGCAATGGTGGTGACCGGCGAAATACAGTGGACATATACTAAATCAAATCCATCATATACATAATGAAAAAATTATGGGAAATTCCGGATGGTGCCCCTGAGTTTTGGGCTTTTCCGGATGGTGCCCAACAAAAAAACTTATTCCGCCAAATACCCCTGAGGTTTGGTTTTAGTTCGCCCCGTGCCCTTTCTCCCCAAAACTAACATTTTTGCTGCATTCTCCGTTCTTGGTGTACTGGATTATAGAGCTCTGTTTGTTCAATTTCTATGGGAAAGACTTGCGCAATTAATGTCAGCCTATTTTCAGAAATTTCTCCGTTCTGATTTAATTGTGTGCCATAAAAAATATCATTCCAAATCTACAATCCCAAAATTGGAGAGGAGGATCTTCATTTGAACCACAAAGTCAAAGCCGGTTGCATACTCAGTTTGCAATCCCACTACAAATCTAAAAATTGCCCATCTGCAATCCCACTACAAATCTAAAAATTGCCCATCTGCAAATCCAATAATTTAGCCCACAATTGAAAAACAAAAACCAGCTTATCAAATACATACCATTTACTCATTTAGCCTAAATTGACCATCCCCTTTTGCCTCTGATGTTGTCAATTTCGATCGAACGGTCTGAATGCAACTTGTGAAGTTGGAAGTTAGCTTAAGATTTTAATTGGTTTCTAGTATATAGACCAGCTTTGTCTATGCAATGTGAACTGAATGCTATTAACATACCTTGAGCATCCAAGCAAACTGATCCAAAGACATTGCTAATTCGGTTTTTCATTTGCTGATTTCAACTTAGCCTTTTGATGTTTGCAAATGCCAATTACAACTTCTTTCTGAGACTTTGATGGCAAGAAAATCAATGATTGTTGTAGCAATACAAGGAGATAAGGATTTTCCCTATTAATCAATACTATGCTTATGAAGATAGAATCACATTGAGATGGTGCTAGACTGACATTAAATTCAGACACATTAAATTCAGACTATCTCCATTCTCCAACTGGTTTTCCCCAAATCAATTGGCCACTAGGAAAGAACAACGCTAACAAAGTACCAAACCCTAGGCCACCAATCCAGGCAAATTCTAGCCAATTCTCAATCAATTGAGCTGTAAATCCAAAACTCTTCACTACCCACTTTCAGAAACACAAATCCAACAAAAACCCATTACACAGAACGGAGAAATTTCTTCACTACACACTTTCAGAAACACAAATCCAGCCCGACGCCACAATCCGCGGCCCTCGTCCCAGCCCGAAGCCACCGGAAATTTCTCCGTTCACTTCTCTCGTCTTCTCGAGTGAATCCGCAGGGTGAGCTTCACTTTTCCTTTTTAAATTAATTTTAAAATTAATATTACTTTTTCTTTTAATAACGGGCTGACGGAAAAGTGGGCAAAAATGTTAGTTTTGGGGAGAAGGGGCACGGCGCGAACTAAAACCAAACCTCAGGGGTATTTGGCGGAATAAGTTTTTTTGTTGGGCACCATCAGGAAATGCCCAAAACTCAGGGGCACCATCCGGAATTTCCCAAAAATTATATACATTCATCGGGTTATCATGTACAATATTATTGTACCTATATACATCTTAATCCGTAGAATTAGGTCACAGAAACAATCAAGTGGAGACAAATTTCGTATATACATTCCTCGGGTTGTCATATACATTATTATTGTACCTATATACATCTTGATCTGCAGAAATGGGTCACGTAAACAATTTACACAGAAAATCATGCCATATACTAAATCAAATCAATCATATACATAATGAAAAATATATATACAAAATTACCTTATGTCATATTTATACGATTAATAATGCGCATCGTGGTGGTTCGTGGTGGCTTTGGCGACATGGTGGTTCGATGCGGTGGTTTCGATGGGGGGTTTTGCGCAATGGACGGCGAACCACCGGAATACAAGCCGGCGAACCACCACGACGACGGCGAATGGGGATTGCGAATGGGCGCCTGTGCAATGGACGACTCACCACAATACATGCCGGAGATCACCACGATCGGTTCTGCGTAATGGACGGCGAACTACCGCAATACAAGTCGGCAAACCGCCACGACGACGACAAATGGGGGACTGCGAATGGGCAACTGCGCAACGGATGGTGAACAACAATGAAGGACGGCCACGTGGTGGCCGGCGAAGTGGTGGAGGCTGCAATGGAGGCCGATGATTTTGGGGAGCGTCTCTTCTGGATCTACAATGGAGCGTAAATTCTGATTTTACAGAATTGTATTTATGGTAGTTATAATTGGTAGATGATGGAGAAAATCTCTTCTATTTTAGATTTTTTGTAATTTTCTTATTTTTGGATATTGTGGACTAATATCTCACCATCCATTACAAATCTCATCCGTAGGATGAGATTTGTTCACTTGTTCTCTATAGAAGGTTGTTCACTATAGAACCTACCTTTCTCTCTCTCTCTCTCTCTCTCTCTCTCTATATATATATATATATATATATATATATATATATATATAAGTTAAGCGATGTCCCCATTAAATGCTCCTTTGAGCGTACCTTGCAATCTTCTCTATATAATCACCACTATGTAATCATAATCAAAACAACCACAATAACATAGTGGTATACCCTTCCTCTAATTATCCAAAGGTTTAGGGTTCAAACCTCTCTAATAACATTTTTGTATTATTTACATATCTTCTTAGCAGGTATTCTTTTTAAACATAAATCACAAAATATGTAAATACCATAAATCATCAAATATGTTAACATAAATCACAAAATATATTTATACCCTAAATCATAAAATATGTATAAATATATATATATTATAAATTTAGGTTGTGTCCCCATTTAATGCCTCATTTAGTGTTGGTATAAAATTATTATTTCATTCTATTTAGCAGTCTTGACTGAGCTTGGTGTTTAATGTTTGAATAAAAACGTCGTTAAGTTAGTTGTAGTATACAGTAACTTGATTAATAATTTTATATGTAATACCAAATTGAGGTTGCTCATTTAATATTTTATAATACTAATGGATTTACATTCGGTGAATTTGGAAGGATGAAATTGCACAAATGAATAGACATATATGTTAAGCATAAAAAAACTTGATGCTAATTCTCAACTTAAAAATAATAATATGGATAGATTTGGAATTTATGGCTATTCAAAAAACCTAGATATTACAATAGTGAGTTATATTGCTAATTAAAGAGAAATAAATATGTCATTAAATTCATTTATAACTGACCTGTAGATAATTAAGAAATAATTTCATATTTAACTCATTCATTGTAATTGGTTGACTATTCAAATTTCTAAGAATGTAACATGCAGGTGAGTTTAAGATTAATTAATTTATATAATTAAATTCGAAAAATACATAACAAAATAACTGTTGATACCCGGAATTGTCACTGCGTTGGTGCACGAGATGAATAATATTGACATAAAAGATCAAAGCGCTAAGCACGCTTTTAACGCGCTGAGTACGCGAATAACTAAAATGAATAAATATACACGTATAGCAACATGTGTGTACGTAACGTCCCACATCGAACATACGAAGGCAAAGTTGTAATGGAGGCAGGGTAGGAACGGAGGGAAACTTATATGCACCTCATCGCGTTTGGGCTACCCTTTTGAACGCGATGATGTGGCAAATCTCACACATTTAGTTTGTGTTGATTATTGTTGTCCCACATCGGAGGTTTGGTGCGCAAGCAGCCACCTCCCCTTTCTATAAACAGTATGATGTGTGCACTGAATAAGGGATATATCGGAAAAAGACCGGTCTTGAGACGTGTTCTCGAAGGACGGGCCCCGACGTGTTTGAGTCTCCGAGGAGCTCGCACTATTTTACGGGAAAGACCTTAAGAAGTCTTATATGCCTCCAAAAAGAGAATAAAATAATACACGGGGGGTGGGAGAGCTCAAAGCAAGACGAGCCGGTTTATAGCGCGCCGAAAGGCCCGAGAGTTTAATAATTTTGTCCCGTATTTGGTTCGAGATTTTCGGCTTCAACAATAACCATAATAAAATTCAATAACTAATTTTGCAATCCACAAGCGATTTTTTTCGTAGTAAAGAAAATTGAAATTAAATTTAATAAATAAGGTATAAGAATAATATCATATATGACATCAAAAGATAAAAATAAATAATATATATATAAGATTCTCTATTTGATGTACCAAAATGTGAAACAAAAGTAAATGTACTACAAAAATAATTTATGACTTACCTAATAATTGATTTATGAAATAAATTCATCTTTAACTTATTCACCTTAATTATTTGCTTTTAAATTCGTGCTTGAGCCCGCATCAGATTATCCTTGCATTGCAACAAAATCTGGTTTCTCTCCTTCATCCAATCATCTACACTGGCAGTAGAAACTTGGAAAGAATGCAGACCTAGCTGAGCAGACAAATACCCATATAAGGCCTGAAAAGGTGACATACCAAGTGAAGTGTGGAAGTTGGTGTTAAATGTGACATACCAAGTGAAGTGTGGAAATTGGTGTTAAAAACAACATTCGGCTAAGGACAACCAAGTCACCCACTGTTTTGGCTTGTGTGCTGTCATGCAGCTCAAGTAGCTTTCTAAGAACTGATTCACCCTCTCTGTTTGTCCATCCGATTGTGGATGATAAGCTGTAGAGAACCCAAGAGAAGTGCTCATTGCTTTGAAAAAATCTGGCAAAAAATGGCTCAGAAATATCTTGCCTCTATCAAACACAATACTTGATGACATTCTATGTAACTTAAAGATGTTATCCATGAAAGCACTTGCCACTGTAGCAGCTGTATAAGGATGAGCCAACGCCACAAAATGCGAGTATTTTGTCAATCTGCCCACAACCACTAATATTGTATCCTTGCTCCTAGATTTGGGAAGTCCTTCCACAAAATCTAAGCTGATCTGACTCCAAGCTTGAGAGGGAACATGCAAGGGTTGCAATAATCCAGGTGAAGGAATGTGCTCATGTTTACTACATTGACACACATCACAACTTCTCACAAATTCTTCTACTTGTTTCTTTAAGCCCGGCCAATGGAAGATCATTTTAATACGTTGATAGGTGCCATTAATTCCGGAATGACAAATATTACAAATATTACAGATTTATGCTAAACCAGATTTATACATTGATACGTTGTTTTAATCTATGTTAAACCAGATTTATGCTGTTTTGGAAACGCTTCGTTCCTCTTTCTCGTCTGTGTCTGATTCCTCCTTCCCTATTCTTCATTCTTGATCTTCATTGAAGTCCAAATATTACAGGTCATAACAGATTGGTATCAGAGCTCGTGGATCCTATCTCAATGGCGGATGGCACGAGATTTTGCATTTTGGAGGAAGGCTTGCGCAAAAACGAGCGCAAATTTCGCAAATTCAAAAGCTGTTCGAAGAGCACCGATCCGAAACTCAAAAATTCATGGAGGATGCGAAGTCTCAATAAGAGACGGATCAAGTGCGATTTGCGGATTCGGATAAGAAATTGGACCAGCGTTGGCCTGGCTATCCGATTTTGTGATGTCGGGGTCTCAGTCGATAGAACACCAACCCAATCCGTACAGGAAAGGACTCCGGCAAGCATTCTTGGTGCAGGAAGACCGGAGGATCGATTGCCTGGAAGTGAGAAAGAAGGGACTCGAAGTCCGCCGGAGATCGCGAGGTCCGAGTCGCTCGTCAGAGAGGAGCCCAGTCACATGGAAAGAAGCATCCTGGCTTCACCGCCACGAGATTGACGCCAGGAAGGGGCTGAAAAGAGCGCGACGATGAATTCCGAGCAGCGAACAGGTATGAATCGATTTCTGAAGCTTGATTTTCCACTTTTGATGGCACTAACCCTAGGAGTTGGGTGAGGAAGTCTGAGAAATTTTTCAAGATCTTTGGAATTGAGGAAGAAAGAGAGAAATTGAGTTTGTTATTTCTGGAATGAATTCTCAATACACAGTTGGCGCCTATTAGCAGGTTTTCACCAACATTCTCTCAATTACAACAAGGCCCTCACATTCCTATAATAATTGACATGTTTATAAAAAAAGGTAAAGATCATTCAAAAAATTACTAATGTAAATCTGAGTTATATTAAGTAAATGATTTAGACCATATTAGATATGATATATATAAAATTTAATGTCATATATAATTTGAAAATTAAAAGAGTGAACCCAGCATAGCACGGGCATCATACTCTAGTTTAATTAATATTCATCCAAAGCCACAAGTTCTCATAAACTAATGAGAAAGCTTCTGTTCATAGTTTGGGTTCATTCTAGAAAAAACATGTTTCCGTTCAAAAAGCATAGGGTTGAGCACACTTCGGTCCGAACTAAAAAAATTTGACCCAACCGAGCCAAAACCAATAGAGTTTGGTTCGGTCCTCGGCTCAAGAAATTTTAGGATTTCAGTTTCGATTATTCTTTAGTTCGGTCCAAAATTTTCTAATAAAAACCTTATACTTATAGAAAACAAAAATAACCAAACTAAAAAAGTGTTGGTTTTTTTGTTTTGGTTTTTATGGACACCCCTAGTTGGAAGGGAAAAAGAGTACAAATTAGTTTTAAAAGAGATGAAAAAAGTTGTGAATTGTAGAGTAAGTTTTAAGTGCAAAACATTATCAAGGATGAAATGCATCTATAGACCCCAAAACGTAAACATTTTTATCAACCAAGTTCAACATTGTGTACTTTAAAATGTTCTACTAAATTTCTTCTATCAAATATTGTGTGATGATGTGACAAAGCGTGTGTGATTCACTCTCTTGGAAATAAGGAACTAATAAAATGTTGATTTAGGATTTTCTTAAATAAGAAAATCCAATTAATCAAAACATTAAAAACTTCCTCTTTATATATTTTTTCCTTTTGCCTTCAATATCCTTCAATTTACATATTTTATATAAAAAACTTATGTAAAAAAAGAAGCATCTGACACTCAATGGGCAAAATTGTAACCGCCATCTCCATTGTCGATGCCCACGCCATCGGTGTCGTCTTGGATGGTCCGTGTGAATCAAGAAATGGAGATGGAGGCCTTTAATGGAAAAATCTGATTCATTATGATTTGAGACGTGAAGGTTGAAATGACATGCTAACTTTGACATTTTAATTATGTACTTTAGCATTCTAATCATGTTCTATAACATGTTATCCTTTTTGCCTTCGTTTTTTTATCTTCTTTTCTTTTTTCTTATCTTTTTTTTTCGAGACTACTTATTAGGTTTTAGGTTAGGGTTTTTCATTCAATATTCAGACTTTAGTTTTAGACCTAGACCTCTCCTCTATTGAGAACTAACTTCTCTAGGGTTTGTTTAATTATGGAGCTTTGATGTATGACGTTGTGAGATTTTGGTAATTGATTTCTATCCTTTTGGTCAATATTAATTCTCTTGCACTTGAATGTTTCATGAATGTTGATTGATTCTACTTGAGTAGCTAACTTGTTGAATTGATTGATATTCTATTGTTGGATCTGAGTTTGGGCCGTGGACGAACTTGATCTGTGAAAACAACTTGATTTCCTAGGACCGTGGACTAGGGAATTAAGGAAGATATTTGATTAAACGTTTTTGCAAATTGACTCATGCGTTGATTGTCGCCTTTACATAATGGCGTGCCTTGTCCCTTGGAGTCGCATGGACGCCTTGGCACGCATTCGCCACGCAATTTCATACAGTGTGTGCCCACCACTACCGCTTCCTTTTCAGTACTTCAGTCGATCCCGTGCGCGGTCAATGCTTGGGCGATGCCTGCGATCTACGTTTTCCTGAAAACCATGGTGCTCCTTGATGTCTCTCATTTTGGTGGTGTTTTAGTAGTTAATTTCCTTTGTAAATATGTGTTTTTCATTCCCTTCTTTGTTAGTTTTGTCCCTTTTTAGCTTAGATTCCGCATTTCCATGAGATTCGGAGACTATGCGAGTTTGTTGTTTTTTGTAGGTAAAATGGCGCAAAAGAGGACGTTTTGGAGAAGTTTCTAAAGAGGAGTCGAGCTAAGGAGCAAAGGAGCGGAAGAGCCATGCAAAGAACGAAGAAAGACTCAAGGAAGACCAAGAAAAGAGGAGGATCGAGGCCAGGACCGATGTCCTACCAAGTCGGGCCCGAGTTTGGCACTTCAGAGACTCGGACCGAGGTGCCTCCGCATCGATCCAAGTCGGCAAAGGAAAGGATTGGGCTCCAAGGCACATTATTGTGATCTTCCACATTTGCCCTTCTTCTAATTTTGGAATTCCTTGGTCCCCAATCCAAGAGTGAGGATAATTAGAGGTGATTAGAGAGCATCTAGGAGAAGAAGAACAATCACACACCAAATCACTCTCAAAGGCTCAAGGAAGACTTGGAGAGCAAGGAGGAGAAAGGAGGAGGAGAAGAGAAGAGAGATCGTTGGAGATTAGGGAGAGACTAGTGAGTTTGCACTTGTTTTGCTTTGGTTTAGTGGAATTGAGACTTGGATATTGTGAACCCTTTTGATTTGAATGCAATTTGAGTTGGATTTGAGATTGATGATTGAGATTTGCTTGCTTTGCCATTTGATTGCTTTTTACTCTTACTTGATGGAGTCGATTCCATAGTCTTGGGCTATGGGGAATCCCCTAGTTAGGATTGGGTGTGAACCCCCAATTCCATAGCCTTGAGTGCTTGATCTATGAATCCACTCTACATTGAGCTTCAATTCTCTTGTGAGAACAAGGGATCTAGGGCTTGTGATTGGTAAGAGTAAGCGAAAGCGATCTCGAGCCCATCACTAGACCTAGCATCGAAGGAGGTGAAAACTCCCTAAGGTCGAAGTGTAGAGTGGAGGGATCGGAGGCAAAACAACCTCGATCTCATAAGGATCAACACTTATTGGCTGAATTGGGGTGGAATTACCCAAGTCTAGTTAGGGAAGGAACCCAAAAACCCAAGACCGATCTACCATTTGTGCAAGACCGAGTTCCCCAGTACATCGGGCCCGACGTAGTGTGTGTCGGTCCCGTGCAAACTCTCCTTGATCCACCCTCAGACCGAAGTGACCTGTGTCGGTCCGAGGCGTTCTCTTTGATTTTCCTTGTTTTTACCTTTCTTTTACCTCTTTTTAGTCTTTTTGGTACTCTCAACGCACGAACTCCCGTGTGTTCGACACCCTACCTCTTTTACTACAATTGGGGTTCGGTTTATAAATTTAAATTTTGACATCATCCGATCCGGACGACACCCCCATCACTCCTCACCTCATTAAAAAAGTGGTACGTCGAGATATTCCGACGGGAATGCCCAAAATTATCGAATTTTAATACATACTAGTTGGTTATAGGTTGATATTAGCTTTTCATCTGAACCCTCCATCTATACTTGAATCCAAGGAATGAATAGTAACATGAACTCCTCGTGTTATCCGAACACCATAATGAGAATCTTTTCAAAAGGGCAGCAAAGCATAGGAAGGTTGACAAAAGGAGCATGTAATCGTTTGGACAAAAGGAGAAATTGAGCCGAAAAACTAACCGGCGAGGGCAAAAGGGGTAAGTAATAATCCCAGGCGGACGGCCCAGATACTGGACGCTCATAGTAGCCAAAAAAAGTCTCTTCTCTTCGCCCAAATACACACACTGAGACTGTAGTTGGATGGCGGGTGCAAGGGCTGTAGACTGGAACAACCCCCTGGCCGAGTAGGCAGTCTGAGAAGTACTACGGCTAGGGTTTTGCCAGCGCCAAAGGCGATGCCAAACGACGCCGTTCCGAAGGCCGCTTCCTCCCCAATCCTAGACCGGTTCCGCCAGTTGCTGAGGGAGAGGGATGAGGAGTTCAGGGCTTACGACGGCGTCGTCCCGCCCCCGACCACCGCCGAGATTGTTCGGATGTACGAGGATGTCTTGTCCGAACTCACCTTCAATTCCAAGCCCATTATCACCGATCTCACTATCATCGCCGGCGAGCACCGGACCCATGCTGAGGGTATCGCCGACGCCATTTCTGCTAGGATTTTAGAGGTACGCTATCCCTCTGCTGACTCCTCATTGCTAATTCTTGGCAATTCTTGTTCGTTTCGGTTAATCAGAGATTTCTAGGGTTTTATTGTACTATGTTCTGGGATTTGTATCGGAAAGTTTGTATCTTTCGGCTTTATGACTATGCATTTGCAACGAGATAGTGGGTGACACGCAATGTTGCTGATTTGCTAAGTCCCTTGTTGGCAGTTCATTCAATCTCAGCAATATAACAACTTTCTACCAGAGATTAGCTTTTATCTTGCATTAAGAGGGGTATATACTAACGATTTGCTCATATCCCACCAATGGCCATTCGCCAGACTGACAGGCAATGTTAGAAGGTTTCTTGAAGAAAGGCTGCACTGATGTTTATTTGATTTAGGATTACCCTATTCCTCCTCATCTTAATGTAGTAATTCTACATTTCTTATTTCTGATATTTAAAAAAGTTGATACCATTCTTGCATTTGTGGTGGCCTACTCAATCTTTGTCTCCCCAAGTACACGATAAAGTATCTCATCACAGCATGAATTGCTATGAAGTTCAAATATACCGAGTCCTCATGGCCTTTGATATGCAGGTGGCAGTTGAATACAAGTTGCCTTCCTTTTATTTGCTAGACAGCATTGTCAAGAACATTGGACGTGATTACATTAGATACTTCTCTTCTCACTTGCCTGAGGTGATTTGATCAACTGCATACCCCCTTCAGTTTCATGCTTTTAATGAACTTAATGCCCATTCTTGCTGTACTCATTGTATGTTATTTTCCTTTCTCTTTTAAGGTCTTTTGTGAGGCGTATAGGCAAGTATCACCTGATATGCATACATCAATGCAGCACCTGTTTCGGACTTGGTCCACTGTTTTCTCTTCATCTGTACTTGGTGTGGTTGAGGCAGAGTTGCAATTTCCTGCATCACTAAAGCAACAATCATCTGGCTTGACTAATGCAATGACTTCTCAATCTTCTCGACCATTGCATGGCATACATGTGAATCCAAAATATTTAGAAAGAAGAGGCCAAATTGACGGTGATACAGCCAATAGTGTAAGTCTAATTTGAACTTAGAATTGGCTGGCAGATTGGGGCATCTATCTACAATATGAAGCTTAGTTATGTTGAATCCTTGCAGAATGTAAATAATGGCATCTACAAGATATACGGTCAAAAGCCTACTGCAGGGTTTGAGGACTATGAACCTGATGAAGGTGCTGTGCCTAAAATCTCTGCCCGGAGATTGACTTCTAGTGTTTATGGTGGTCGTGCATCACTCTCTGTTGAGCCCGAAAAATTACTTCCTTCTGTTGGTGTTCCTGTGAGGTATACTTTACTATGGATTGATGAGCTGACAATGTCTGAATCTTTCTGGAAACCCTAAAAACAAACTACAAGAATAGATACTGTATATGAAAGCAAGAATCTCACGTTATCAATCTACTAACTAGAAATTGTGAATATGGAAAATCAAATAAACTAGCTAGAAAAAGGAAAAATAAGGATAATATTCGCGACTAATAAATTTGATAAGTTGGGTTTGTATGAATCTTCCAGCAACATTATTAATTGTGCGTCTTCTGATGTTGCATTTATTCATGGGGCTTTTCAGGGTGACTAGGCCTAATGGAGAGACTGTTGACTGGAAGATAAGACATGAAATTGAGAACATTGATACTTATAACCAGGGTAATGGTCATAAACGTGATAGAACAAGGGCTTTGATTGATGCTTATGGTCAGGACAATGGACAGAGAACCATTGATGAGCATCCTCATAAATTTTCTACTCGAGTTATGGATGGCATGGAAGGTAAGATGGCTGCAAGGCCATGGCAAAATACTGAAGAAGAAGAGTTTGATTGGGAAGACATGAACCCCAATTTGGGTACTGATATGCTTTCTTCTGGGAGGTTAAGAACACAGAATGGAGTAGATCCCATTGGTCCAAGTTCTTCAACACTTAGTTTGAGAAGGAGCTGGCCTGGTGATAATCGTATGTCTTCTGCATATGATTCTTCAAAATTTGCTGAAGATGTGGCTCCATCATTAGATGTATGCTTCTCTTTGTTCTGACTGTTTCTGTTTTGGCTTTATTGTATTAATGCTGACATTTCTGATTGGTTATGTGTGCTGAGCAAAATAATCATTGCATTGTTATAGACTAGTGTTTGCATAGTATCTGTGCTCCTTGTTTTGGCCATTCTTTGGCTTTGATGGCCTTGGATTTGATCGAAATTGGGTTGGAAATCTGTTAGTTGTATGTCATACTTCCTGTCTGCATGCGTTTTCAACTGCAAATGCCCATTATGTTCTTTTTCAAGTTTAGCTTGCCTCTTTAAATGTCTGATACTGTTTGATTCTGAATATGACATGGGAATACGAGCCCTAGTACATTGTTGTTGAATTTGTAACCATGTTGATGCATTATAGTTGTAATCCTATCTTCCACATACCAAAGAATCTTTAATTCCTGTTTTTTTTTTTGTTGTTAACCAGGTAGTTCATGGATCAGTATCTAAACACCCTCTTCTACAAGAGTTGGTCCACAAGCCTGATTCTAGGAATCCTCAAGGAGCCTGGAACTTGCCAGCTAGTAGTGTTTCTTCATCTGCTAATATCAGATTTCCACCACATGTGAATAATCTTCCAGATGCTGATGCACAGATTCCATTGAGACCTGATTCTTCGAACACTAGTGCTTTACCTAGTTTTCAACTACTGCCATCAGGTTTACGCCCTCCAGTGAATTTTCTTAACCCTCAAGTACCACCTTCTGGGCCTAATTATCCACCACAGATGCTAAATAATAAAGTCATGAATCATGGTCCACATCAGTTCAATAGTGGTGGAATCAAGAATCCTGGTACAGTAAATATGCCGCCACATCTGCCTATGCAGCAGGAGTTTCTTCGTCCTCCAGAACCTTGGCAGAATCGTCCTCAGCCTCGATGTCCATCTCAAAATGGGAATCAACCCTTATCTCAGGGCTATTTCACTACAGCTTATGGTGTTGGGCCTGGAAACCCGGTGATGAACCCTATTCCTCCTGGGCATCCATCAAACCGCCCCCGCCATATCTCTTGTAACTCATTTCAACAAGCAATGATCCCGCCTTTCCCTTCCGGTCCTCCACCTCTTCATCTACATATGAGACCCCTTCCTCAGAATTCGATGCCCAACTCTAACCCTTCATTTGGAATTGCCAACTCTGGGTTAGTCAATTCTTTGGTTGCTCAAGGTGTAATCTCACTGAATAACCAGCTGTCAGTGCAGGTAATTGTCATTTACACTTTTATCAAGAGGCCTTTGTACGATCCATTTGGATTACACTAATGCAATAAAAACGCAGTATCAAGCGTAATCCAAATGAACCTGCATTGGTATTTTTATGCTTGTATATTGCTTTTTTCCCGAAATTATAAGGGGCGTGCTTTATTTTTTAAGGATTCTGCTGGAGTTGAGTTTAACCAAGACTTTCTTAAAGTGAGGAATGAGTCTGCGATAAGGGGTTTATATGCTGACCTTCCAAGGCAGTGCACTACATGTGCCCTGAGGTTCAAGACACAAGAAGAGCACAGCAAACATATGGATTGGCATGTTACTAAGAACCGAATATCCAAAAACCGTAAACAGAATCCTTCCCGTAAATGGTTTGTAAGTACGACTATGTGGCTAAGTGGTGCAGAGGCATTGGGAAATGATGCAGCTCCCAATTTTTTCATGCCAACTGATACTGCTGAAGAAAAACAGGATGATGAGGAGTTGGCTGTGCCTGCAGATGATGATCAGAAATCATGTGCATTGTGTGGAGAATCTTTTGAAGATTTCTATAGTGATGAAACAGATGAGTGGATGTATAAAGGCGCTGTATATTTGAATGCACCGGGTAGATCTACAGCTGGAATGGATATATCCGTGGTAGGGCCTATAGTTCATGCGAAATGTAGGTCTGAGACTAGCGATGTTCCTACCTGAGATTTTGGTCAAGAGAAGAGGTATTGTTTTTATGGGTTTCTTTGTTTTCATTTCCTGTTACTGTAATTAGGAAAGGAAATGAATTCAGTTAGGCATAGGTATTAATTTGATATGGAGCTGCACATGTCAGTTGGGGTCATTTTTCTTTATGTATTTGAAACATGGATGAAGGGATTCGAATCTATGATGGCCGATCTTTAACTTTTAGCATAAATCAGTTAATGCATGAAGTAGCTGCACGGTTAAGCTGTATTTGATTTCGGGGTAGAAGATGTGTTTTATGTGATATGTAATCATCAGTTTTCTTGTTGGCATGTGCAGGCAGGTTATGAAGGTAGTCAGTCAGAGAAAACAGATGACAACTTAGCTTAATGACAAAGTCACAACGTTACCTGTAGCATTAACTTGCAGTTACAAACACAGTGGTAGGATTTTCATTTGTTTAACCATCTGTTCTGGAGATTTGAGGTATGTTGTCAACATGCCAGAGAATCATGTACATGTATATTTAGTTGGCTGTTACAATCCACATTTCCTTTCAGGTGAAGTTCATACTTAGATTCTTGAAGTGATGGTCTCTTTTCCTTGCTTCCGATTAGCACTTTGCATTTTATTTCAAAGATGTGATCAGATCTGAGATGCTAGCGCTCACTTATTTTGAAAGGTTTTATTGTTCAGAGAGCTTTGCTCCAAGCACTATTATTTGTGTTTAGCACTGCAGGGATGATGACGATAAACGTTAAGCCAGGCTTCTGCGGAACATAGGCAGGCGCCTTTCGTCTGGGTCAGCCCTAACACCTGTTGCCTTTGCAGATGAAAGCATCCAGAGCTTCATTTAATCCTATTTTTCTGGGTGTAATGACATTTATAAGTGCAAATTTCCGAGTTCAAAATTTGTTGCACTGCCTGTAATCGTTTTTTGTTTAACTTGATAAGGCGTGTACTGTCATTTGAATGTAGTTAGGACTTCATACTGGAAACTAATAGTTTTTAAACTATGTTTATACTTGAACTCATTAAAACATATCAGATTTATTTTAATTATGTAATTAAGCAAATATATTGCGATGGAAAAGTTCAGTGTTATATAAATTTATGAAAAATAAAAATGTATTTAATATTCAACTAAGGCAGGCAAAGGTCTCATTGAACTAATGCAGTAACACTTGATACTTTCCGTGGTAGACAAGTCAAGCACACCAATAAAATCTTACATTGCTGCATACAGCATATTAGCATAGCACATCCCAATACACTAGCCTTCACAAAGGCCCCTTCTTTCCTACACCAGACTTTGATTCTGTGTATTTTCTTGGCCTTGTCCCGTGACCACTAATGACCACCGGGTCAATTCTTAGACGAGGGATCTTGATGAGATCGACATGAGGGAGGAGCACGACTTGGGTTTCCTAGTCTTGTGCTTGTGCTTCTTTGGTGCGTCGGGTGAGCAGGTCTTGAGCATATCGGGTGTGTGCTGCAGCCTGAATGATCGCCCGAAATCTGCTACCATACGCCATACAGATATAAATATGAGTCTTGGTCGCACGCTAAGGAGCGCCCTGGGCGACACAATGATATGTATCCCCCAACAACATGGTATAATTTATGTAATGATTGAACTACCATGTTCATCAATGTTGGTATTGATGAGCCGAGAGGGACCATAAGAATTGATACAATTCAACAGCAGTTGCACAGCTTGGTCCCCCGTGACAAATAGGCCAAAATCTCTACCTAGAAACCCAAGGAATCTAGGCCACTTTCCCCAAGTTATTGTATTATTATATGCTAACTTACAATCCCACAAACTGCACATCTTAAATCAAAGGTCCTCTCCTAAAACTGACAAAACCCAGAGGATCAATCCAAGGGCAAATAATGGATCACTAGGATCCAATACTTGATCAATATATAATACACTAGTTGAAAACATTCAATGCCCGTGATTTTTAAGCCATATCATTCAAGTCCTATCCCGAAAGCCCAAAGGTTTATCTTTTTTTCTTGTTTTGTTTTGTAAGCCTCAACTGATGACATAGATAATACCAAAATAATAAGAGGCACAATACCTGTAGAAGAATCTCCACAAGAGCCACCCATGCCACCAACTGATGACATTGAGAAATTAGAGCTGGTCTTGTATTCATTCATCTGTTGCATTCACAAAATCAGTAAGAAATCCTTGTTATGGATCAAATTCAGAACACATACAGGCTAGGGGTGACAAAATATCAAGGTCTTACCCAGGCAGGTGCAGCTCCATCTGGGCCGTCCAATCCCATGTGTGCCACGTGTTTCACATCGGTTGGGCACCCGATTTCCATCTCCCTCTCCTTGACAACTGCAACAGAAGAAGAAGATACATCAAGCAAAAACTATAATTCAGCTCAGCCTCAAAGGTGTCTATAATTGAGCATGTGGGATTTTACCAAAGAGACGGGCAATGAACTTGAAGCCTCTGTAGATCCCTTTCATTTTGGATGTCATCACTTGTTGTGGCTGCACAAGAAACCTTCCCTGATAAAGATCATCAAAAAAAGAAGCAAGAGTTAGTTTTGGGCAGGAGAGGAGATGTTGGAGCAATGTACTCTCTATTTTGAGAGCTAGCACTTCCAATGAAGGACACAAAACAATAGGGATAATATATGAAGATTACACTTCTCAGCTTGAGAAAATTTCCTTTCGGTATTTAGTAGGAAGGATGGAATTGTGGGTGTACAACCAAAAACCCAGTATTTGCTGTGGAATGATTTTGGGGTTCGTTAATTAGATAGTACTAGTAGTGTAATAAACAAACTTGATTGAGACGATGTCGTTTTGTGTTTAGCAGGAATGTGAAGAGCACACGTACTCACGAGATTCAACAAACAATATCTTATATTGAGTTGCCCATTTGGGCCCATGAAGGCTGGCCCAATAAAAGAAATAGAGCCCAGCTCATCATCATATGCAAGCGGGGTTTAAATAACTGAATTAACAGCCACTCCCATTTTAGATTTTAGGAAGCCGCTATTAGATTCCCACGTGGCATTTGTCGAGAATTGTAAGGGATGCCCTCGCTCTAGATTTTCTGTATTTTTTCCTAAGTTTGGTTGATTGGTTGTAATCACTTGTTTTATTACATTGTCCTACAACTACAAGTTTTGAGGGCACCCTAACCCACCAAACTTTCACCATTTTCCTCCAATTTCTTCTTCTTCTTCTTTTCTGCTCCAGCCTTTTTAATTTGTTTCTCTTCTCTAAAGGAGAGAAACACAAACAAGATCCTTGCATATATGTATACATAGCTCTTATAATCCATATCTAGTTACATAATCACGCATAATCCGCATCCATTTTCAAGAGTACATGCTAGATAGGTAAGAAAGGATTGAAATCATATATAACCCTAGCTAGCTAGGTACACATATATAGTTACATCAAGATTGGGAAAGATGAACGACTTGTTCTCGAGCTCGTTTAAGCAGTACTCGGACCCAAATGGGGGAGACATCGAGAGCGGGGGCGGGCCTGGGGCGGAGGGGATGAACCTAGACAAGTTCTTCGAGGACGTGGAGGGCGTGAAGGAGGAGATGAAGGAGGTGGAGAAGATGTACAAGCAGTTGCAAGACATGAACGAGGAGACCAAAGTGGTCCACAACGCCAAGACCATGAAGGACGTCCGGGCTCGCATGGACAAGGGCGTGGAGCAGGTCCTCAAGAGGGCCAAGCTCATCAAGACCAAGCTCGAGGCCCTCGAGAAGTCCAATGCCGCCAGCCGTAACTTGCCCGGGTGTGGCCCCGGATCGTCCACCGACCGAACCAGGTCGGGTGTCGTGAGTGGGTTGGGCAAGAAGCTCAAGGACTTGATGGACGATTTCCAACGCCTTAGGTCTAAGATGCAAGAGGAGTACAAGGAGACCGTTGAGCGTAGATATTTCACCATCACAGGTACATGCATACATTAGATTTGGTAAATTATAGCTCATACTTCATAGATTAGATTTGGTGAATTAGTTTGACATGGTGTGGAGCAGGCGAGAAGGCAGACGAAAGCACTATAGAGAACCTAATAGCGAGCGGGGAGAGCGAGAACTTCCTACAAAAGGCGATCCAGGAGCAAGGGAGGGGGCAGATCATGGACACCATCTCGGAGCTACAAGAGAGGCACGACTCGGTGAAGGAGATAGAGAAGAACCTAATCGAGTTGCACCAAGTGTTCTTGGACATGGCGGCCCTGGTGGAGTCGCAAGGGCAGCAGCTGAACAACATCGAGAGCCAGGTGGCGCACGCCAGCTCGTTCGTGCGTAGGGGGACCGACGAGCTCCAAACAGCCCGCGAGTACCAAAAGAGCTCGCGCAAGTGGACTTGCATCGCCATCATCCTCGGCACAATCCTCATTGTTGCCATCCTCCTGCCTATCCTCAATATCGTCTTCCCTAAGTTGCTCCATTAGGTGTGTATAGTTAAAATCAAAGGGCTGGATTCGAGTTTCCTTTTGTGTATATCCATTGTTACATTCTTTTCCATGTTATGTTATGTTAAAGATCTGAATGTTTGAATTAACCTTAACTTTTGTTGCAAGGCTCGAGTATGGCATTATATTTCGGTTTTTTCATAGTACAAGAGTCTTGACTTAAAAACTAAAATCCTGTTTAGAAAAAGCATGAAATCTTTAGGATAAATCAATACAAATACAATTTTCATTTTATATACACAAATATCATTAAAAATTTCATCTTTGACATTTTCGTTGAAATAGAATATAGAATTTTTAGTGAAATGTAATAACTGGAGTAACATAATAATTAATATTATAGATATGTATATATATCAGAGGCAGCTTAATAAGCTCGACAAATATCGGCCATTTGATATGGATAATTAAGTACACTATAGGCATGGCAGTATGGCACCATAAAGCATGAATATTATAGTTCAAACTTATGAAGATATGCAATTTACACACGAACTTCTGAAAAAAGGGAAAACTTTTGAAACAATATGAATTACCTTTTCTAGTGGCAATCTATCACATCGTCCACATGGTAATACCGCGCCCCATCTGTTAATTTTGACATTCTCAAAAAATCAAGATATGTTTCAGTGAAAATGCGTCAAGGTCAACACTCTTGATGATAAAGAAAATGGCATCCGTTTTTACTATTGAATGGAATGTAGAATAATATCATTTGTGCATATTCAAATTGAAGCCCCCAGAGAAGAATTAAGTTAATGTAGATAAGCACAGCAGCTCCGAATCACAAACACAGTTCAGTCTCTCGTATACAGAAATGCTATTATAACAAGAGCTAGCTAATAGTCCGTAACTGATAAGTGGACAACATAGAAAATAACCTGTTGCAAACTTTTGATGCATCTGACTAACACAACAGATTCAAAATACACCAACCCCACCAAGCCATTAACAGTCTGTGTATTATGAGTGCATCCCTAATTATTAGAGATAAAAGTGTAACTCCAAATTTTGAAATGCACAGTTCTTTTTCAAGATTACAAATCTTGAGGGAGCTAGCAGGCGCACTATCATCTACATACAGAAGCATATATGCATCTGGAATAGATCACTTGCACTAAAACAAATATGAGGAACAAGTTTCTCAAGGGGCAATCCGTTCTCTTCTACTGAATTTTTACCATTCGTGAAGATAAGTTGCTCAAGGTGCATACAAAGACTCCAATCTTCTTTTTTAGCTAATTGTTGGTATCATTCAGCAACTTCCAGTGCTAACCAAATATATATAGTCTTAAGGCAGCTGTAATTTCAGGAGTATAAGCATCTTTTGCCGAGTAGTCCGAGTTCATCCTTTTAGGATGCACACAAACCTGCACAAGACAGGAACTCATCCATGAACTTCCAGCGTGGACATAATGAGACTCAACTCTTTTTTTAATCAATAGGTATGCATTTGTATGACTTTCCAAAACGTATAAACCAACTTTCTCCAATGAAAGAAAAACAAAAACAAAAACAAAATTATGCACTGATATATTGCCCTTCCACATAAAACAAAAACCCTAAAACATAGCTTTTATCACCATCCAAATCCAAAGGTCCACAAGATTGCTAAAAAGGGTAAAACCAAGACTCTAATATTAATACATATGCAGGATCTTTGACATTATTGCTAAAGCCGCAAATAATACAAATGAGCCATCAAACACTAGTGATTCTACACACAGATGATCTGGTTATCTTTGTTACCATGCTAGATACACCCTAAATTATCATACAAGGCAACAGATACTTTTTACACCTAAAACAGACTTGTTAGTGAGGACGAGAGGCTTTCAAATATGACTGCACAATTGCATAAAAGACAAGAGAAACCAACTAGGAGAAAAGCAAGATCATAAAACCAATTGTACCTGATTCATGGCAACATAAGCCTGCACTTTGCTTATGTACACTTTGCTACCACCAAGTTATTGTACTTCCTCAAATGGCATCTTCATTCAGATATCCACCAGACAAGACTGATAAGCAGTGTCTGCAATATAGGCAAGATACAAAAGCAATTAGAGTCAGAGTACTTTATAATTTACAATGCGGGTAAGATACAAAAGTAATAATACCAAGGCTGAAATCTGCAATATAGGCAAGATACGAACGCAATAACAGTATGAGTACTTGATAATTTACAATGCAGGTAAGGGCCTCATCGACAAACAACCACATGTAGTCAATGACATCCATATTACCAAGGTGGAAGACTTGCAGATTTTTTTTATGGAAATCATAAAGCAAACGCTAGATATCATACTAACCTTGTAGAAATATGTTGTCCCCTGCATAGCAAGAAAATGAAAATGATGAATCAAAAACCCAGGAAGACAATAAGAGAGTGCATATTTGATAATAAAAGGATGCAGGTTGCTCAAAATAGGTGACAGAAAAGACGTTCTCAAAAGGGAGCAATTCATGTCTACAACAGCAGAAGGAAAGGAACATCATATCTTGAAGCATCTTCAATAGAATGGGTAAATACCTGCAACAGCGGCAGCACAGGCTCTAGTGTAGTTGATTAAGAATATGGATGCAAGCAGGCTGATATTACCTCCTCTCATTGCTGTTCAATAAAATGAATTGACCAAAAAAAAAAGCTAACTTCATTATACAAGTCCACTGCAGCCAGGCAGCCGAACCATACTCTGATCTTCAATGGCTCTCCTCACCACAAATGCATCATTCCATCTCCCTGCTTCTGCATATAGGTTGGACAAAAGAACTCTGCCTGCCCCATGAGATGTATCCAGACTTGCCAAACTGTGAGCCGCTCGTTCTCCTATTTCAACATTGCCATGCGTTTTAGATGCTGCCAACAATGTACCCCATATGACAACATCTGCTTTCATTGGCATCTCGTTAATCATGTCCTCAGCTTCTTGTAAGCTACCAGATCTTCCCAAGAGGTCCACCATACAACCGTAATGCTTGATATTGGGATCGATGTGGTATCGTCTTTTCATGATATTGAAGTATTGTTTCGCTGCTTCCACCATTCCAGCATGACAACAAGCAGTCAAGACTCCTATGAAGGTGATTGAGTTTGGGTTGATATTAACCCTTTGCAAGGCCTCAAACATGCTCAATGATTCATGAGCATGCCCGTGCACAGCACACCCACATATAATTGCATTCCAGGGTGAGATAGAAGAAACCTTATCTTTAATTTGATTGAAGAAATCTAAAGCAGTGCTGATACTACCACACTTTGCATACATGTCAATCAGAGCTGCAATTAAATTGTCGTTCAAAGGAATTGAATTGTTATTTATGTATTCACATGCCCATTTTCCTTCTTCTAAGGTACCAAGAGAGGCAATTGCTGATACGACACTCACCATGGTGATTTCATTTGGCTGGACACCTGCCAACACCATTTCATGAAAAAGCTTGAGGGCTGCATCTGATTGCCCAGTATGTGAGTAACCAGAAATCATAGAGCTCCAAGAGAAAACATCTCTTTCAGGCATTTCACAAAAGATTTTCTCTGCATCATCTATCATTTCATTTCTTATGAATCCAGCCAAAAGAGCATTCCAAGATGGGAGATGGCTTTTGCAGGACGATTCAAACTGTAAACATGCAAGTTCTATCTCATGGAAAAAAGCATAGAAGTGGATAATTGTTGACTGAACAAAGTCATAGCTATCAAAGCCAGCTTTCATAGTAGAAGCATGCAATTGCTTACCTTCACAAATAGCGGTCATTCGACCACAAGCGGAAATTAAATCAACAATCATCACATCATTTGGCCCCAACCCAGTATGAAGCATTTTTCGATACATTATTAATGCATCATGCAGCCTATCAACTAGGACATATGCATCAACCATTGTACCCCATGATACAATATCCCGCTCAGGACTACTCTCAAACAAATCTCTAGCCAGATCTATTAATCCTGCTTTGGAGTACCCATTCAGCATCACATTCCATGAGACAATATTCTTTTCCTCCATCTCATCAAACATAGTCCTTGCATCCGCTAAGCTAGAACAAATGCAGTATATGTGCAGCAAATTAGTCGAGACTAAAACAAAAGAATTAAGGCCCAACTTGGTGGTCAAGCCATGAAACCCTCTAACATCCCATAGGCCACCCAAGTGTGAGTATGATGAAATTATGTTTCCCAATATGTTTTCATTTGGGCTCACGCCATCATGGCGCATACTCTTGAAAACTTGAATAGCTTCTTCCCACCTACGAACTTGCACCAGACCCCTTATCATGGTGTTATAAGCAACACAGTTTTTTCCGGGCATCACATCAAATAGTTGGAAGGCATCATTTAATTTACTAGATTTCACATACGCACCGAGCATAATATTACAAGACACCACATCCAACCGAGAGGATGAATCAAAAATTGACTTAGCATTATCTAGCCTAGAGCTGTTAGAATACATACTAATCAGGCTGTTCTGGATGAAAATGTTGGATTCAAGGCCTGATTTGAGGATGTGGCAATGGATTTGACAGCCTTCATTGACGGCCGCAAGAGAGGAACAAGACTTTAGGGCTGAAACCAGTGCAAGCTCATGATCGAATCTAGACCCTTTTTGATTTGGGTGGTAAAAGTTTTCACGATTCCTGATTGAGCTGAAAACTGTACGCAGATTGTCTAATGGATTGGAAAGGGGCATGGTAGATATCCATTTGGGATTTGGGAAGAGAAGTGAAACCTGAACAAACAGACTTCTTTCGTTAATTGAATGAAGAGAAACAAAGGGTATGTGAACAATAAAGACAATCTCATGATTTTACAGCGACATACAAAGGCATGCTATCAGACCAAGGGACAATAAAGAAAAAAAGGAAGACAAGGAAGAAAGCAAACCTGGTTGTTCCTGGTAACAACAATGGCATGTTTGGTAACATTCCACATGCAACCAATGTTGGAATGGTAGAGCTTGTACAGCATACTCCCTTATGGATAAGGATAGTGAAATTCAGCCTGCAGTCAGCATAGTCGTCAATCCAGTGGATTCCCTGGCACTTTGACGAGGCAGAGAAGATAGGCCGGCGCCGGTATTCGTATCTTAGACCGAGCCACCACCAGCTCTACCTCGGAGTTCTGAACGAACTTGATGTGCTTCAACGGGTCAAAATGCCTAAAAATCAGAAGCAAATTCCAAGCTTCTCAATTTTTGTTCATACACAGTCTTCTCCTCTTTTCACAATGTATACGATTAGCAAATTCAACCACAGAACATTTGATAAATAATTATAACCGGTGTTAAGAATCTGATATGCCGATTGTACATAGCAGACATTTCAATGGAGTTGAAAGCAAGGGGCTTGAAGTCTTAATACTGATCTGGTTCGACGATACTGTTGTCGAAATCGGCGAAAAGGTGGTCGGAATCTACGAAGAACAGGTCGGAATTGTCGAGAGCGAGGCTAGGGTTTCTGGACGAAGGGAGGAAAGCCGAGATTGGAAGCGACGAGAGGACACCGGAATGGACCAGAACAGGCCGGAAATCAAAAGTCGGGGTCCCAGATCTGCAAGTCGTGAATGGAAGAGGGGTAGTGGTGAACGGAAGAGCGGCAGTGGTGGTGTGTACACGAAACGGCTCTTCGATTTAGCCTATACCCGAATCTCTTTATAGCGCCGTACCCTTTGTCCATTAAAAGTGCATGGACACGGTGGACAATTTAATATTATTCATACCTTTTTAATGGTATGAGTGTTACGATCTTAATTCAACATCATTGTCCAATATTTTTTTATTGGACATTGTTTAACGGGTCATATGTTTGTCATGAACGAACATTTATTATCCATAGAAAAATGTTGGACAAGATTCTTGAACTATAATTGTAACACTCGGTCATTAATAATGTATGGACAATATTAACTTGTGTCATGTATGAACCGTCCATCCTTTTTTAATGGACGAAGGAGGGTATGCGCTATAACGAGATTCGGGTATGCGCTATTTCGCAACACCCAGAAACGGCTCTTTGATTTAGCGCATGTTCGTGTTGATTGCTGATTTTATAAGCATGTTCGTGTTGATTATTTTTTGGATGACTTAGAGCATCTCTTAAAGAGTTACATTTTTATGTCCTAACTCAAACAAATTCTCCATTTTAAAGAGTTACATTTTTATCATTACTAGCCAACGTTGCCCGTCCGATGGACGGGCCTTGGGCGTAGGCTTACGTTGTGTGGGTTTGTAATGTGCGGTTGTTATTTGTGAGATTTTGTTGTTGTGATGGAAATATGTTTTGGTAGAACATTTTGGTTGTCATTCTCGTTAGCGGTTTTATGGTATTATAAGCGTTATTTAATAAATATAAAGAGTACACTGAGTTGATGAATAAGGTAATAAGGTTTTAGACGTTTGCAATCTTAGGCCTAATGTCATGAAATGTGTGGACGGATGCCGTGGTAGTTGTCCGTTTCCGTCCTGTTGTCGTCATCGAGTTGGATTACATGTGGGTAGGTCATCTAGGTCGAGGCAGGGGATCTCTTCGAAATCGATTGTGCGAATTATTTTGCCTTTCCATAACGTGTTGAACTCGTCCCAATCGACGACGTCTCCGATGTTGAACTAAAGACCATCTTCACGTTGTACAACTGGACGAACAAATTGATTATGGACGACGTGGTATTATTCTTATTTTTGAATGTAGTAATCCTCATCCGCTGGGTTGTTTTGATACTCACCCGACTTGTCCGGATCTATAACAGTCCAAAATCGTATATGTATTGTTTGAGAATATATAGAATGTAGAAAATAAATAAGTACTCATTAATGGGATAATGAAACAAACCCCAACAATGGGTGTTGTGGTGTAGTTTTCATTTCTACAGGTAGTTTTTGAGAATATATCTCGATTCAGTGGGTACTTTTGTGTAATTTAATGTATAACTCATTTAGCTAAACAAGTCTCTCAAGACTATCCATCAAGAGTTTGATGGTTGGGGCTACAAATCAAAACTTTGATAATCGATATTAGCCTCATGAGTGGGCGACATGTATGTCCACCTGTAAATCACAGTGGTCTAAACAATCCCTCTTGCCTGGGATGGAGAAAATAAAGAAAAATCTTGCAATTGACATAAAAATCTCCCAATCTCCTTTTCAGTTAAAGATAAGCACATTCCTTGATGATCTAGAAAAAAAACGGTAATCAAAACATGATGGTTAAGCCTAGATAAAAAAATACAACATCATGTGAAGAGTAAGGCTGTCCATGATTTTAACAGAACCTCAATGATTTGCTTGCATTAGTAATGAGAAGATCTAAGCCTTAAGCAAGAATTGTCCACCATAATAACAAAGCCAAAAAAACAGATTATGGACACTAATCATGACCAGCAGGTAGGATTGTAGGATCTTCATGTATACAAAGAAATCAAGTACTTCTAACCACCTGCATTTTAAACTCAAACAGAATATTGACCCCTTACACAGCATAACAGCCTTCATAACTGCTTAAAAGTGAAAAAAACAAGTAGGAAGAAGAGCTTTATTGTGATGATAAGGAAAAAGGAAGAACAACCAGCTTTGGGATAAATGTGATACAACTAATGAGTATGAGGAATTCAAACAATATACATGGCATTAATATTGCACTTTTTGAATACTGAACATAATTCCAAAAACAACCAACTTTCACATACTATCTAAGCGGTGGATGCTGGTCAATGATAGCCTTTCAATCCAATATCCAAATCTGATTAAACACCTGAAATCATATTCTCGGTCCCAAAACCAAACCTTAACCAATCACCACAGGTCCACCACAAACCAAAACACGCCAATGTCCATGCCAACAAATCATTCTAGCCTCTATAATCAGTCAGACATCAAACTTTAAGCACCATAACTAAGAAAGCAGCAAATTTACCATCATCGGATAAGCTGATTCCAAGTGGAACCTATCAGTACCCTCAGAAATATCCACAACACCTCCTGAACAAAATTTTCAAACAACCAATCAAGAGAGCCAAAATTGAAGAGCAAAACACACAAATCTTACACTTTGCAAACCTGAATTCATACAGCGAAGCACGTAATCAACGCTAAGGAAGTCAAGGTCAGCGGCGGACACGGAATCGGGACCAGTAACGCCGGCCGGCGACTGGACTCCACTGATCAAATTAGAGGAGATGACGAATTCGAGAAGCTAGCTTCTGTCGATCGTGAAGAAAGCGCTCGAGCTCGATCAAATTCGCTCGGCCGGTAGCGAATTAAGGTTTGGCATATATACGAAATTGAAGAAGGCAACGGACCTCAGGAGGCGAGTGTAAAAAAGGGGGCAATAATGGGGAAAGATCAAGCGGCGAATCATAACCGAAGAGCAGCAGAACACCAGGAGCCGAATACATTCTGCAAGGAGACGGGAAAGAGAGAAGGCGAACAGAGAGGAGGAGAAAGAATGGACGAAAACCCAAGCAATTAATACCCTAATTGAGAAAACCAAATTAAAAAGACCAAATTAAAAAACGACATTTATGTAAGTGGCACATTCGCATCATTCTATAGATATAGATTATATTTATATAAAAATTACTATTAAAAATTTGAAATTGACCAATTGGGAGAAGACATGATTTAATATACAACTAATGCATTCTCCAATATAATTTAGGGATATTCCCAAATTTAGAGAAACTAGTTGAAGACCCATACAATGTACGGGTAATGACCATTTTTTCCATACTCATAGAAACTATATGAGGATTATTTTAATAACTAAAAGATATAAATTATATTAGATGTGTGTAAAAGATACTTTTTCATCCCCATATTTATAACGTATACAATAAAAGATAAAAATTATATGGAGTATGAGATTTCTGCAAACGATAATTTTCGATGAGATCTTAGTTGGTTAATAATTTTCCATTCTTGGTCAGAACTTGATCTCTTGATACAGAAAAATATACAGAGAGATTTTATCTTATATAGTTTTCCATTTTGATATGTGATTTAATTAGAGTACACAATCTTATTATTTTTTTGGTTAATAATTGTTGAAAAGAGCAGTATTTTATTCAACCTAGATTGGCGTAAATAGCATTTTTTTATTCAACGTTGATGAGGTCGCACAATTTTTAACAAAGAAATAAGTTCCGCTTTATACTGTATTATAGTAGATGGATTGAACTTTTGGAGGTTTTCTCCAAAATGGAGAATGCAATGGAGAAATTGTTGGACCTTAAAATAGGTCCAAAATCCCTAAATGCACCAAATTCAAGAATTTGGAGCATTTGCTGGAGACACCCTAATAAGCACAAGGGTGATTGTTGGGACGATATTAAGGACGTCAGTCATTAATATCTAAACCAATAATGATCGTCCCTTGTTTTGATAATGACAAACTCAAATGTATTTAATAAGTTGTCCAAGTGTTGATCTCAGGTAAGTCCACCGGACACACATGAGCGAAAAGGACAACAAGTGAAAGGCAGTCCCTAACTCTGTAGGGACGCACATCATCAGAACTTCCAGAGCTAAACGTAATTGGCGAAGTCCCTGCGGAGATAGGACGGCGTCCTCATCAAGAAGGGACGCACGCCAAAATACGGACGAAGTTCAAATTCAAATCAAGGCCGCCCCAACATGATTACATCATATTCGGCCGTAGTCCTCAGAAGGAAGCTTCCCTTGTCTGGGCACGTGTAGACAATTCCAAAGATGTCGCTTTCCCAGCAATGGTCCCCTGTCCACGCGGAGGCTTCCCAAGCGTCAACAGAGTTGACTCTCTCAAGAGGCTCATCGCACCGTTGATGGAAGATCAAGGATCCTACAAAGCCTCAGAGGACGCTAGAGGACAAGAACCACTTCCGCTATAAATACCCCCCAAGGGGTATGCATAGCGGTGTGGACTTTGAAGAATTTCTCTCAAGCTCTCCCGAAGCATTCAAGAACACGAACGAAGATCAAGAGGATCAAGTGAGCTTGAAGCAAGAGAAAGAAAGTCCAACCAAATCAAATCCAAAACAAACCACAAAATAGTTAGAGTTGTAGTTTGTCTTTCACAACGAATCGTGAAAGACGTGAGTGATAGCTTCCTTATAGCTAAGAGAGTTAGGTTACTTTGTTAGGTGGAAAGGAGTGTTACTAGTGAGGCTAAGGACGGACGCTTAGCTCAGTGAAGTGTAACGACTCGCCTAAGTTGTAAGGACTCCTTCTTAATAAGATAAGGACGGCTATTGAAAATCCTCCAAGCGGAGGTAGAGGTTTACCCATAAGACTAGTTGGTCTTAGTGGGGTTCCTCTATAAATACTCGTGTCCATTATCTTATCTTGTTTTCTGTTAAGTCTAATTTCCGCTGCACCTAAAGACGCCCTTAACCCAGTTAAGGACGCCTTCACTAACTGACTTACGATCCAACAATTGGTATCAGAGTAGGCGCTCTAGATTAAGTTTGAGTTGCAGGAAACATGGACATGGAACCTATAGGTATCTCAAGTGCGAAACCACCTCGCCTGACGGACGGCAACTTCCATCGGTGGAAGACAAGGTTCGAATGCTTCGTGCGTAGTCAAAACTACCAATGCTGGCTAGTGATAAAGAACGGCGATCTTGAAGTCCCTGCTGCTAAGAAAGACAAGGAAGCAGAGTGGGGCCCTGATGAGTTCAAGCTTATGGAGGCAAATGCAAAGGCCATCTGTTTCTTACAGACGTCCCTCTGTGAAAGGGACGCCACCCGTGTGAGCAATCTCCCAACTGCTAAGCTTCAATGGGAAGCCTTGGAGAAGTATCGTGTTGGGACGCCTGAGATGAAAGAAGACGTCCAACTTGAAGCCAAAAGGGACTTCTACAAATTCAGGATGTTTACAAATGAGACCATCACCGACTACTCCTTCCGCTTTGAGGCCCTTCTGACTAAGTTGAAAAACTTGGGTGTCAAAGAAACGGAGATCACTCAGAGGATGATGGTTCAAGTCTTGATCGATGGACTCACGGGACCATGGAACTTCGATAGGATGATGTTCAAAGAAAACCAGGCCAACAAGGGACTATCCATGGAAGAAATCTATGGAAAACTCAAAGGGTATGAAGCAAGAAGGAACCAAGATTTGGCAGAAATGGGAAAGAGTTCCCCAAGTGAGCTGGCTCTAACTCTTGCGGCTAGGACGCCAGAGTATGAGCAATACTAACAAAGGCAAAGAGAGCTGAACTCAATGCTAGAAGCCAAAACTCAAAAGCACCAAGAGAATCTCCGTCTTCAAGCTTCAATAGAACGCAAAGGAAATACGGAAGAACAAATTTCTGAGGAAGATGAGTTGGCCTTGTTGCACAAAACTCTTCGTGCAATGTACAAAAGAGGCAAAGTCCCAAGAATGAAGATGCCCTACAAAAAGGAAACTCGCAAGCCTACATATGCAGAAATGAAGGAGATAGTCTGCTACAAATGCAACAGAAAGGGACACATGGCCAAGAAATGTACCACAGGGCTTACATCAAAGGAAATGAAGTAAAAGGCGCTGGTTGGTGCATTTGAGAGTGCATGGGACGACCTTGACTCAAGTGATGAAGAGCCAGACAATCAAGTCGCTTACATGGCTATGGAAGACGCCCCAGAGGACGTCTCTGAAACTAAGCAAGAGGTAACCCATGAAACCATGCTAAACTCTCTTGAAAGATGTTCAAAACCAAAACTCATTAAATTGATAACTCAAATCATGCAAGAAAGCTATGCCATGAAACAAAGCTTTGAAGAAGTTGAATCTGAGAATATTGTTGTGGAATGTGAAAATTGCAATACCATGTCTTTTCAACTAGAGTCCTCTCAGGAAGAAGTCAAGTCCCTCAAAAGTCAGCTTGTGTGCTTAAAACTCGAAAACGCAAGTCTTAAGGATGAGGTCAAAGTTCTAGGAAAGAGTCCTATGACTGAAACTGTAAATCCTATAGTCTTTGTTCCAGCCAGGAAGGGACTAGGGTATGAATCAAGATCAAAGAACTCTCTCCCAAGTGATTTCGAAGCTAGGAAAACAACTGAACTAGAACTTGAGAGGGAAAAGACAAAGAACTTGGAAGAACGCATAAAAGTTCTTGAGAGTGGTGAGAAAGGACAAAAGGACTACTACACAAATTCTGTCAGGCACAAAATTTACAAGAAAATTGCCAAGGGAAAAGGATCTAAGGTAGTGGACCCTGAGAAAATGAAAGAAAATAGAATTCAACGTCCTTGCAAAAAGTACTACCTTGGAAACTACTATAGGACGTGCTGACATTGTGGCAAAGGTGGTCACTACCAGTACGAGTGTCTTAAGCTGAAACAGGATCTTGAGAATGGAAGGAAAGCTAAAAATGGTCGTGAAAATGCTAAACCTAAAGTTACTGATAGGACGCATGCTAGTGTGCCAAAAGCTAAAACTCGATCTCCTAGGACGCATGCTAGAAGATCAAATGATGTGAATGTTTATGATCATTTTCCTATGAAGAAGTTTTACCCATGTAACGAACCAGGTAGGGGTCACCTTGCCTGGGTCGCAAAGAACTAACTCTTCTTTTCAGGTGGAAGTGAGGGGAAGCCCATGGATCATCGATAGTGGCGCTTCAAATCATATGACTGGAAGCCAGATCCATCTCACTTCTATCCAAGCAAATGCCACGGGAGGAACTGTCTCGTTTGGCAACAAGGGCAAAGGAAAAATCAAAGGGACGGACACCGCAAAGTTAAATCAATCCATCAGTGCGTCCAAAGTCAGTCTTGTCGAAGGACTGGGTTTCAACCTCCTTAGTGTCTCTCAAATTTGTGATCAAGGTGAAAACTTAGTCACATTTGACTCTAAGGAGTGCCTGGTCATCAACAAGAAAACAAATCAAGTCATTCTCAAAGGGACTCGCGAGAATAACGTCTACATCTTCAATCAAAGGTTCAAGCCTGCATCCAAGTTGTGCTTATCTGTCTCTGCTGTGGACGCCGATCTCTGGCATCGACGTCTTGGACATGCGGGACCTAGCACAATCTTCAAGCTTCATCAAAAGGATCTTGTAAGAGGTCTTCCCCGAATTGATCTTGAGCAAATCGAGCAATGTGAAGAATGCATCAAAGGGAAGCAGACAAGATCGTCCTTCAAATCCAAGAATGAAGTGAGCACAAAGAAGCCATTGGAACTTCTTCACATGGATTTGTGTGGACCCATGCAAATCCAAAGTTATGGTGGAAAAAGGTACATGTATGTCATTGTAGATGATTTTTCCAGATTCACTTGGGTTCTCTTCTTGGTGTCAAAAGCAGATGCCTTCGGGATGTTCAAAATCTTCATCAAGCAAGTAGAAGTTGCACTTGGGACGATCTTGAAAGCCTTAAGGTCAGATCATGGAACGGAGTTTAAAAACTCAGAGTTCCTTGACTTTTGTGACCAATAAGGAGTCTCCCACAACTTCTCTTCTCCTCGAACTCCCCAGCAAAATGGTGTTGTTGAAAGAAAGAATAGGACGCTGGAAGACATGGCAAGGACGATGCTCTTGGCCAGGGGCGTCCCCAAACACTTTTGGGCAGAAGCCGTTGCCACCGCAACCTACATTGTCAATCGAGCTATGATTCGTCCTTTGCTAAAAAAGACGTCCTATGAGCTCCTAAATGGAAGAAAGCCAAACATCTCACACCTCAAAGTCTTTGGGTGTAAATGTTTCATTCACAACAACGGCAAAGACAACATCTGCAAATTTGATGCTAGGAGTGATGAAGGAATATTCCTTGGATACTCCCTCACAAGTAAAGCCTATAGAGTCTTCAACAAACGGACTCTTAAGCTTGAGGAAAGTATCCATGTGGTGTTCAAAGAAAATGCTTCTCTCAAGAAAGAACCAAGTAAGAAGGAACGTCGCTCCTCTCCAAGGGACGATGATGAAGATGATGAAGAAGAACCAAGAAGCTCCTCCGACAAATATTATGTTCCTAGGAACGCCCCTGAGTCTCGCGATGAGGTTTCAATGGGCATCCCTAGTGAACAACAAGAGTCTTCTCAAACTTGGTCGCTAAACCAAGTAGAAGCCGGCGAATCAAGTCAACAAGGAGAAAGGCACAGTGTGGACGCTCCAGCTGAGGGGGAACACACTGAGCCAACCAATGAAGACGACGGTTTTGACTCTGATGAGTCTGATTGGACGGACCCTAGGTGTACTCCCTCAAGGGATGCTACTCATAGGGGATCCAACCTTTCAAGACTTCATTCCACAGATCAAATCATCTCAGATATGTCAAAAAGAGTTAAAACAAGATCAGTTGTGAATCAGTCTCTCAACGCCAATATAGCGTTTTGTGCCTTCAATGCCTTCGTGTCCTTAGTTGAACCTAAGAACATAAAGGAAGCACTTCAGGACGCTGATTGGATTCAAGCCATGCAAGAAGAACTCAATCAATTTGAGAGAAACAAAGTTTGGACTCTCGTCCCTCGTCCGAGAAACAAAAATATCATAGGGACGAGATGGGTCTATAGAAACAAGCTTGATGAGAGTGGCCGCGTATCGAGGAACAAAGCAAGGCTTTTGGCTCAAGGCTATAGACAAGAGGAAGGGATCGATTATGATGAGACCTTCGCTCCTGTCGTTAGAATTGAAGCCATTCGCCTTCTCATTGCCTACGCCGCTCACAAGGGGTTCAAGCTCTTTCAAATGGACGTCAAGACAGCATTCGTCAATGGCAAGCTTAAGGAAGAAGTGTACGTCGCTCAACCTCCAGGATTTGAGGACGCTGATCACCTTGATCATGTGTATTTCTTGGACAAGGCACTCTATGGACTCAAGCAAGCCCCTCGTGCATGGTACGATAGGTTTGCGTCTTTTCTCTTGTCCAACGGGTACACGCGAGGTAACATCGATAAAACACTATTCTTAAAGAAAGTCCTTAAAGATGTTTTGATTGTCCAAGTCTATGTCGATGACATAGTCTTTGGAAGCACTAACATGAAACTTGTAGAGGAATTCAAGAACTTGATGAGCAGCGAGTTTGAGATGTCTCTCATAGGAGAACTCAATTTCTTCTTGGGACTCTAAATCACCCAGCTCAAAGATGGGACGCGCATTCACCAACAGAAATACATTCGTGAAATGCTCGAGAAGTATGGGATGAACTCTTCAAAATCCATTGATACTCCCATCTCCCCCAACACTCGCCTTTATGCTGATGAAGAAGGCAATAGTGTAGATCAAAATCTCTACAGAGGAATGATAGGGTCCTTGCTATACCTAACGGCAAGTCGTCCCGATATCATGTTCGCTGTATGCTTGTGTGCCCGCTTCTAAGCAAATCCAAAGGAGTCCCACATGCAAGAGGTCAAGAGAATCTTCAGATACCTCAAAGGACGGGATGACCTATGCCTATGGTATCCCAGAAGAACGTCCCTCAACCTGGTAGCATACTCTGACGCAGATTACGCTGGCCATGTGGTGGATAGGAAAAGCACATCTGGCATGGCGCAATTTCTTGGCTCGTGCCTTGTATCTTGGGGATCCAAAAAGCAAAACTCCGTGGCTCTCTCTACCGCGGAAGCTGAGTACGTTGCTGCTGCTTCGTGCTGCTCACAAGTCCTATGGATCAAGTACCAACTTGAAGATTATGGTACGTTCCTCAACACAGTCTCTATCTTGTGTGATAACACCAGTGCTATTAGTATTGCCAAAATCCTGTTCATCATTCTAGGACGAAGCATATTCATATAAGACATCACTTTCTTCGTGATAATGTTAAACTTGGATTAATCAAAGTAGATCATGTTAGGACGGAGGACCAAGTAGCCAATATTTTCACAAAAGCACTTGATAGACGTCCCTTCGAGCACCTCAGGTTGCTTTTAGGGATGATAACTTTTAAATGATCAAGTCCCGTTCTATTATTCCCTCCATGATTGGCTATGTTTTGTTGAGAACTTGTTTTAAAATGTGCTATTCATTTAAAGTCATCTTTAAAGGACGCTAGTCTAAGACATATGTTTTGCTTGTGTTTTTAAATGTCATTCATTTCGCTTTTCATCTCAAGAGTATCCCTGATCAAACTACCCTCATTATAAGCCGAAATGATGGGAACTCTAAGCTTACCTAAGCCGAGAATCTTGCAAACGCGTCCTATGAGCGTTCTTTGTCTTATCTTTACGGGACGTACTTGCTTGATTTTCAAAAATGGTTCTAAGTGATCAAAGGGACGCATGTTAAGAGCTAAGAGTTGTCCGTACAGAGTTCTAAGTTCAGAGTTTGAGATTAGTGGTTGGGACGCAGTGGTTCAGATTTGAGTAAAGCAGTGTTGTGTGTTGCAAGGACGCCAGGTCAGAGTCCTTTGCAGTTGTGAGAAGTTTGAATTTTGAAAATGGGAAGTTGAAATGTCGTGGAGAAGTTGAATGCGGATCTCGGGATATGTGTACCGGGTGCGCAACAGCTGTGTTTCTTAGCAAAGAAGTAAGCCACGTGCGGGATTGCGGGTGGAAGAAGCCAAAGGAAAGTACCCTATTACCCCTGACCGTTCATCTTTGTATTCTTCCTATAAATATGCCCCTGCTCAACCCTGAAAAAACTTCTTCGCTCCCCTGCTGCTTACACCATTTTAGCAAACTCTCAAGTTCTCTCACCCAGATCCCGAAATCACCTTCTCAAACCCTAAATCTTCCTCTATAAATTCATCTTCTCCAATGGCCAACACAAGAGCAACAAAGAACCCTTCTCCTTCCTCGGCGGCGAAAAAACCCGACCTCCTCGAAGTCTCCTCCGGTGAAAGGCCGGTCTCTAATGGACTCGAGAGGGCGACCTGCTGGGCGCCATGAACCCACTCGCCACCATTCCTCCTCTCAAGCCACCCAACACCGCCACTCCACCACCCCTCCCCAACAACATCGCTCCCAACCTCCTTCATAAAAAGCTCAACCTTCCCGATCCAAACCCGCTCCCAAACGCTTCCAATTCCTCGAGAAGCCGTTCAAACCCGAGCCTGAACCCGACAATGTCGCCAAAGGCTCCGTTCATAGGCTCCGTGCGCAACCTAAACGCCGTCCTCCCCTCGATCCACTTGTTGAGGACTGGCTAGAAAAGGAGCCAAGGACGCTCGCCAACATCTGCCTACGGGCGTCCATAAGCGACTATCCTCCTAAAATCCAACGCCTCCTCCACTATTTCATGGTCACATACGTCCAACCTCGCCTCAAAGAAACCAATCACACCAACCCTCCCTTCATGGGCCTTGGGATCATATCTGACTCCTTCGGCGGAACCGTGGAGGAGCTCGCTAAGTTACTCCCCGATATCTTGGAGTTCTTACTCGCTCCTGCGGGCTCCGTCCCTTCCCAAAAACGTAAGAGGCCTTCCTCCCCCTCCCCCTCAAAACAACAAGTCAAAGGCCCTCCCTCTTCTTCCCAAGCCCAACCAGTCCCTTCCTCCCCGCCTCCTGCCCCAAAGCGTAGGTTGAAGACGTCTGCTCAGCTTGAGGGCGTCACTGAAGAGCAAATGGCAGCTATCCGCCTCTTTGAGCTGCAAATTGAGAAAGAAGAGAAGGCGCGACAGGAGCAAGCAGAAAAGGACGCCATTGCTGCGGCGATCCAGAAAAGCTTACAAGAAGTCCCTCTCCTCCCTCCTCCTCCACCAAAGGTAGAGGACGTGACTCCAGCCCCTGCTCCTGTGGCTGCATCAGATCCGCTCGAGGCGGAAATAGAGGCGGACTTGGCAAAACCGATGCCTAAAGTCCCAAGGGCAGTCCCTCAAGAACAGGTCCCGGCCAAGGACGCTGTTCCAACAGTTATTGCCCTGGAGGATTCCCCCGCTAAGGTAACCCCTCCCCCTCCAGCCCCACTTAAAATCAAACCACTATCCGTGGCCCCGCCTCGCCCCTCTGCCCCCACCAAAGCCAAAATAAGAACTCCCACTCCCTCTCCCCCCAAAGCTCCCTCTCCCTCCAAAGCTCCCTCTCCCCCCAAATCTCCCCCTCCTCCTCCAAAAGCTCCCACTCCTCCTCCGCCTGCTTCGGCTGTTGAGGAAAGACCTCAAGTCCAAGGGACGCCTCCTCCCACCGTCCCTACATAGTCCTTGGCACGGACTCCAGCTGCGGACGCGCCTCCTCCAGAACAGGCGTCCGTTGCTAAGGACACCGAAATGGTCGAGTCCCATGAACAAGGGGACGACGCCTCGGATGAAGAGGAGACTCCTCACCAGGATGAGGACCCAGAGGATGAGGAGGGTGACGGCGATGAAGAAGACGCCGGCGATGAGGTGATAGTGAGCAACGGCAGTAAACAGAAACGTTTAAAGAAGATTCTGTCGCCGCTCCTGTTCACCGCCCAGTTTTTAGAAGAGAATCAGAGGCAAGAGTTTTTGGAACTGCTTGAGTTCCAGGGATGGACGCACTTGGGCGCCGAGGCCGCAGAAGTTGATCCCGAACAGGTTCTCCGCTTTTACTCCAAATTCGAAATATCAAAAGTAAAAGGGAAGCCTCAAGGGACGTTCGAGATAGATGGGGACGAGTACTCAATTGCTGAGGGTACCGTCCGCAACATGCTAGGCCTGCGTCCTTCTCCGCCAGATGCTCTGCACGACCTTCCCAACAAAAAATTTGGCCGTTTCTCCTAGGAAGAGATCTTCAATCGCATTTTCAACGGGAGACAGCCGGTTGCTAAGGATAGGGTCGCTCATTGCCTCTCCAAGACGGGCGTCCTTGCGCATCACTTCATAGTGCGTATGGTCGTCCCCCGCCAAGAAAAGAAGTCGATAGTCCAGATCACTGATAGTATCTTACTGGACGCCTTCTTGGAACGCAAGCCCATCAATTTGCCGCGGGTCATCTTGGAGCACATGGGCAAGTGCACAGGCAGCCGACACTCTCTTCCCTTCCCAGGTCTGGTCAAACAGATAATGAAGCAGCAAGGCCTCTACGTCCCCAAAACCGAGCAGACTTTTGGAATCCATTGGAACGTTAGGCAAATCTCCCTCCCCCTAGTTGGCAAATTGAGGTGTGATGAGCCGCTCCCTTCTGTGAAAAGGCAAATGGCCAAAGAGAAGAAGGACGCAGAACGTCGAGCTAAGGCCGCTGCTTCCGCTGCACAGACTGTGGAAGGTGAGACTGAGCCAAATCTTCAAGTAGTTGGGACGCCAGTTGAGGACGTTGCTGAAGAAGAGGACGAGCTCGATGGTATGAGCGTCCCTGATGAGGTTGAGAAGCACTCCACCGAGTATCTGATGGGCATGATGATCGAGAACCAATGTATGATGATTAATCTAATTCAACAGGTTCACGACACCCTCCATACTCACACAGAACTCTTGGAACGCAACAATGAGCTCCTTGCGCAGAACAACTATCTTCAGGAGCAGCATCTCAAGGCTCTCGGCAAGCGTCCCAGAAAATGATCATGCTCCCCCTTCTTTTCCCTGAAAAAGTTTATCGTTTGTTTTTGTTGTGTTTTGTGTGTTAAGACTTTGGGACGCTGTCCCCTTTGAACCTTTTATGTAATGATCGTACTCTTCATTATGAATGCCTTATATTACATTTGTGACTCATTTTGTCTCAACGTTCCTTTCTTTAGTTATGACTTGGTGCTTGCATTTTTTTTAACTTGTTCTCCTTTTCGATGATGCCAAAAGGGGGAAGTATAGTTTTGCAGAGATGCGATTGTCTTTAAGTTGTCATAGAAAGCATGTGTTTAGGGGGAATTTCGGCCAAGTCCAAAGGATGCTAGTTAAGAATAAAATAGAACGCACCTAAAAGAATGTGTTGCATGCCAACCTAAGCTAAAAAGAAAATCAAGTGTAGTCTCTCATGCTAAAAGCTTTACTTCTGTGCGTATCTTTCAAAAGAGTTTGTCATCATCAAAAAGGGGGAAATTGTTGGGACGATATTAATGACGCCATTCATTAATATCTAAACCAATAATGATCGTCCCTTGTTTTGATAATAACAAACTCAAATGTATTTAATAAGTTGTCCAAGTGTTGATCTCAGGTAAGTCCAACGGACGCAAATGAGCGAAAAGGACTACAAGTGAACGGCAGTCCCTAACTCTATAGGGACGCACATCATCAGAACTTCCAGAACTAAACGTAATTGGCGAAGTCCCTGCGCAGATAGGACGGCGTCCTCATCAAGAAGGGACGCGCGCCAAAATACGGACGAAGTTCAAATTCAAATCAAGGCCGCCCCAACATGATTACATCATATTCGGCCGTAGTCCTCAGAAGGAAGCTTCCCTTGTCTGGGCACGTGTAGACAATTCCAAAGATGTCGCTTTCCCAGCAATGGTCCCCTGTCCACGCGGAGGCTTCCCAAGCGTCAACAGAGTTGACTCTCTCAAGAGGCTCATCGTACCGTTGATGAAAGATCAAGGATCCTGCAAAGCCTCAGAGGACGCTAGAGGACAAGAACCACTTCCGCTATAAATACCCCCCAAGGGGTATGCATAGCGGTGTGGACTTTGAAGACTTTCTCTCAAGCTCTCCCGAAGCATTCAAGAACACAAACGAAGATCAAGAGGATCAAGTGAGCTTGAAGCAAGAGAAAGAAAGTCCAACCAAATCAAATCCAAAACAAACCACAAAATAGTTAGAGTTGTAGTTTGTCTTTCACAACGAATCGTGAAAGACGTGAGTGATAGCTTCCTTATAGCTAAGAGAGTTAGGTTACTTTGTTAGGTGGAAAGGAGTGTTACTAGTGAGGTTAGGGACGGACGCATAGCTCAGTGAAGTGTAACGACTCGCCTAAGTTGTAAGGACTCTCTCTTAATAAGATAAGGACGACTATTGAAAATCCTCCAAGCGGAGGTAGAGGTTTACCCATAAGACTAGTTGGTCTTAGTGGGGTTCCTCTATAAATACTCGTGTCCATTATCTTATCTTGTTTTCTGTTAAGTCTAATTTCCGCTGCACCTAAGGACGCCCTTAACCCAGTTAAGGACGCCTTCACTAACTAACTTACGATCCAACAGTGATTATAAACACTTAACAAATTTTTATAAAAGTGACTTGGAATAATCTCAAGTATCAACCTTCTACCAAAAATAATCTCATGTTTTAATATTACCTTTAGCAATCCAAACTATATTAATATTAGGAAAAATGATTTGGAATAATCCCAAGTATCAACATTCTACCAAAAATAATCCCATCTTTTGAAATTGCCTTTAGCAATCCGAACTATGTTAATATTAACCGAAAACGATTTTCCGATCACTTCTCCGGTAAACTTGATGACGTGGCAACTGGGAACATGAGGTGGCAGGCTAATATATCACACTTTTATTTTTATTTTCCATGTCACAAACAAAACAAAAAGAAAACAAGTTCCACATCATTATTGGAGAGGGGATTGCACGTGTTTAGGGATTGAACGAGATTCAAGCAAGGGAAATGGTGAAATTTGGTGTGATTTTTTTTTTCCTGGTGAAGAAGGCGACCTGTACGGCTTTGGGTCGGGCTTGAAGTTGGTGACGGTGTGTGTGTGGCCTCGGAAGCGGTGGGTGGCGACGTTGTAGATGTAGGTGGCCTCGTCCTCGTCGTTGAAGGTGCCCAGTCACAGCGGTGGTGCTTCTCGTAGATCTGGCCGCCCCGTCGCCCGTTCGGCCGTGGAACCACCCCCTTGTACTTGGATGGCGACAACTTCTTCGCCGCCGTAGATGAAGACGAATCCGCCTGGTTCGGTGCTGGGTCTAGGACCACGCTCATTGCACTCCCCATCTGGCTCCGACACAGCCACGTCCCGAATGACTCCGCCGACGGCGGCGCAAGGGAGGGGACGATGGTTTCGTTGGTGTTGTGGTTGTCGGTGCAATTACACCAAAACCCTAAATTCGAATGTTGAATCTCAAAACCCTAAATTCGAACGACATAATGATCAAGCGTTTGGGATCCTTCGTCAATCTACCGGAATTTCAGACAAAAAACCCCTTTTCATGAATCATGGTGCTCTTCATGTGCGGCGGCCAGTGCTTGTTCTTCGTGTTCATAACTCAATTGCTCTGTTTGATCCTGCTTGTTTGTTTTTTACTTTAATATAAGGTATAATGTTAATCTAACAATAACAATATAAATGACGTGGCACTTGTTTTTTTCTTGTTTAGTGACATGGCAAAAACAATATATGAAAGTGTGATATATTAGCCTACCACCTCATGTTCCCGGTTGCCACGTCATCAAGTTTACCGGAGAAGTGATCGGAAAATCGTTTTCGGTTAATATTAACATAGTTCGGATTGCTAAAGGCAATTTCAAAAGATGGAATTATTTTTGGTAGAATGTTGATACTTGAGATTATTCCAAGTCATTTTTCCTTAATATTAACAAAAATCGATATCAAAAGATTCTCCGGTATACTTTCCAGCGTATTTAATGACATGGCGGTCGGAAATGTGATGTGGCGAGGAATTATTTTTTATTTTAAATACTTATAACCCATGTCACACCTACCACCATATTATCACTTGCTGTCAACATATTATCATAAAAGATTAGAACACAAATTAACAATTGGAAAAAAAATTAAAACTTGCAATCAAGAACCAAAAAACATAGAACTAGTGTAATCATCCACTCATCTCCAAAAAATCAAATCTACAGATGATATTGGACCATACCAAAAAATCAAATCTGCAGAGTTTGTGCTTCAATCGGGCGTTTTAAATGGAAAATAGAAGAGCGTAGACAACCAATTTAATTTGTAGACAACCCACTTCCTACAAGTGAATTTGTAGATAGCCAATTTCCCGGAGATGTGGACGGTGAGCACCACGTAATCGTAATCGGATTCAGGCAAACATGCAACTTTCTCCATGTATGCTTAGCGAACTGAAGAGCGTATTCCTGCCCTAGTTTCCGAACCCTAATATTGGACAAATCGATCAAGTTGGGGATATCCGCAGGGAGGGGCTTGATTTGGGACCGATACATCGGATTGAATAGGCGAAGGGATCCAACTCTGCCCAGCTCCGTTTTGATCAACCAAGAAGGGGAATCTAAGGTTCGGTGGGGCGAATTGGGATCGGAATGAGACGCTGGATTTGGGGAAGATGGATACGAGAGGTGGAATATGGTGCGTTTGGAGAGGAAGAAGCCACCTAATTCGACGGAGAAGCCATCTTGGGAGAGGTCCAGGAAGGGGTTGTAGAGGGCGTCGGCTCTAGGGGAGGCGGTTGAATACCGGACGGAGTGGAATCGGACGGTGTCCATTGAAGATTCCAGACGGCTGCAAATCATGTGTAGCTGATCGGCCGGAAGATGGTTCCATTCCTCCATAGTTGCAGGTTGAGAGACCTTTGTTTTCCAACAAGCGAGAGGGAGATGAATAGATCGATGACATGGCAAGTGATAATATGGTGGTAGATAGGTGTGACATGGATTATAAAAATTTAAAATAAAAAAGATTTCTCGTCATGTCATATTTCTGATCGCCATGTCATTAAACCCGTCGGAAATTATACCGGAAAATCTTTCGATATCGATTTTGGTTAATATTAACATAGTTCGGATTGCTAAAGGTAATATTAAAACATGGGATTATTTTTGGTAGAAGGTTGATACTTGAGATTATTCCAAGTCATTTTTCCAAGAAAATTTGCCAAACATAGTTCAAGAGTGCTTATTTTGGACTTATAAGCACAAGAGTGCTTATAAGCACTCAAAATTTGACATGCCAAATGTTGAGTAAAAATATATAAAAATCACAAAACATATTTTATTTGATTTTTAAATTTGAGTTCGACCCTTTCTTGTTACCCTTTTGATTAAAAGTTGTACAAATACAAATTATTTGGTTTGTTTTAAGATTTGAGCTGCACCCATGTTTGAACGGGTTGCCTACATATCTTCTTAAGGAGAATCAAGCCTCATTTAGCTCGATTTATTTTGTAATTTTAGTGTGCGCGTGAATTTTCACGCATCTGAGGAACGAGACCAGACCCACCTTCTAGGAAGGGTTGTCTAAGCTCGGTCCTATTATCATCTGCGTGACGCGAATGAGATTAAACCCACCTTCTAGGAGGGTTGTCTAATGCTTCGCATTTGGCGTGCACAAAATTTTTAGTGCGTATTTTCTAATTGGATTTAACTTGGGACATGCGACAGAGCTCGATATATTTGATCGAGTTACCTACGTAGCCCTTTTGTGGGCGTCAAGTCTTTACGTAGTTCTCCATAAAAATTTGATTTGGGATCGTGATTGAACTCGACAAACAAAACAAATTAATTTGTGTCGAATTTCCTACGTACCCTTTTAGAAGGGATCAGATCTATACGTAGTTCTTGAACTTTGATTTGATTTACAATCTGTAACGATATCCATTTGAATATGGTATCGAACTTCCTACGTATACGTTTAATACGGAATCAAGTCTACGTAGTTCTTTTTAACAACCTAATACGTTTTTTGCATGGTTAAATTTTTTTTAATAACCAAACAAATTAATTAATTTGATCCAACTTTACCGATCACTTTGTTTATTTAGATTTCTTCACACACCCATATAATATAATATATATATATATACGTGCATGGCCAGAAAAAACCCTTTGAGCACAATAATACTTTTGTACCCATATTTCATTTTAGGATGATTTTAACAAAATCAAGTCAACTTATGTTACGGTTTTGTGCAAGTCTGAACCGATTAACTTCCAAAGAAGGCCTTTTTTAGGAGATCAAAATCTTGATCAAGTGTGGTTTTAAATTAAAACTCATCCACTTGTGGCCTTCACAAATTTAAGTGCATTCTTAAGATCATCATTTTTCTTACGATCTCATGTTTTCCTTTGTTAATGGGTAAAACAAAATTTTGTTTGTAAATACTACACACAAAATTTGACAGAATATGTACTTAGATTGGATCGTTTCATGATTTTGAGATTAATTAACCTCTTTGAAAACCTTGAATAAGGTTATTTGAAACCATAAGAATTAATTAATCCTTTAAAGCCTTGATTAAGGCTAATTGATGATCTTGATTAATTAATCAAGAGATTTTAGGAACTCTTGCTCCAATTTGATCGACAAGGAGTACTCGACTTAATCCAAGGCATATGAGATCCTAATTAGGTTCCCAAGAACGTCTTGAACTTTTTTAAGAGAGTACTCTCCATTTGACCCCATCTTCATGGATTTAAGACTCTTAAAAATGACGTTTTTGAATGAGGAAGAAGGGAGGAGGAGACATACTACCTTTAGATTTTTTTCTTCTCAGTTTCTTTCTTCCCTCCTTGTATTTTTTGCTTTTGCCGATCATGAAGAAGAAGAAGAAAAAACCTCCTTACGTAAGTGCCTCCTTATTGTGTGAAAGATGGTGGGAAGTTACTAATTAACTACCCATTAGAAAGTTAAACATGGATAACTTCCACGTTTCCACACATATTCCAAAGACTTTTTTTTCCCTTGATTCAAAACAATAAACACATCCTAAAGATTTGGGTTTTGATCGGTTTTGTTTAAAACCATGATTTGGGCCTTAATGATAAACCTTAAAGGCTTATCTTTCCCATAATTATTTTTTAGCTCGTTTGTTTTAAAAATTCCTCCTTAGAACATGGTATTTGATTTCTAAAATATTCCCAATGAAATTCATTAAATTTACTCTTCAACAGTTACCCCCCGAACTTTGTGCGTGTGAAGGATTGAACGCGTCTAAAGTTCATTTTTTTTTTGTGTCTTTAAAGACTTTTTAAGTCATATTCAATTTGATTTGCGGTCCAAAGTAGATAGAAACCTCTCATATTGTTCCTATTTAAACTTTGGTTCCATGAGGAAAGCAATCCAAACGATGATTTGCTCACGACCATTAAGATGGCGGGATTGTATGGGCATATGGGCCTTTGGGAAGTTTAGTTTTTTTTTTTTTGAGAGAGAGTTTGGTTTGTCTTTGAACTTGAAGTTTCATGCCTATCTGACCCATATCAACTTAAGTTAAGAGACTTGATGTTTTCTTTATCTTGGGAATTTTCTTGGGGGGATTTTAAGGACCATATATGATGATCAAATAGGTTTATGGGTTTGAAAGATTTCTTTTATGACTTGGGAGAGGAGAACATATGTGTTCGTAAATCTTTGAGATAATTTATGAATGGTTCTTTGGAAGGAAGTTTGTAAATGAGAAGACTTAGACTAGTCATCGCATTTGAACATGATGACTAAAGTCTATAAAATTTGACCAGAAGCTTTTCTTTAGTTTCTCGAAGAGACCTTTTGTAGGTTTCTTTTTTGTTTACTTGATTTTTTTTTAACCATCTTTGATTTCTCTATGCGTAGTCAAGATTATGATCACGCAACTACAAGAAATGAAGATTTATCATTGTCCATTTTCTTCTTCTTGGCGAAGAAGGTGTTGTGTTTGTTCTTTTGTGGCTGCATCTAGCATTTTTGATTGACTAGATTGCCTACGTACCCCCTTTGTCAGGGATCAAGCCTCTCGTAGTTCTTTGTGAACCAATTTGGTTTTAGTATGATTTTTTGCTCACACACTTTGGAAGAGAATATCTCGATCCACCCTCTAAGAAAAGGTTTATGAGAATGGTCCAACTGTTATATTTGTGCTTTCTCTTAGCCTTTTCGTACACATGGGTGAGGCAACTTGAACCTACCTTCTAGGAAGGGTTGTCCAAGTTACCTTGACTATCATTTGTACAAGGCTTTTTGATTTGACCCATTTTTGTTTGTGACTGAATTCGATATGCGATGAACTTGATATCAAACTTCCTACGTACCCTTGTTGGGATCAAGTCTTGACGTAGTTCCTGGACGTCCATCTTCTTTGTTTGCATGGACATAAGCTTGATGATTGTACCCCCTCTCTTAAGGGTGTCCACCACTTCCCCTTCTCCCCTTAGGAGTTCATATCGCCACTAAACTTGTGAGCGAGAAATTTAGATTTCTTGTTCTTGACCTTCCACTTTTTGACGCTCTTGACTTGAAACACTTTATCCTTCGCTTCACTATCTTTGTCGAGCCTTTAAAAAATAGAAGGTCTAGATGTTTGGCCTCTTGAAGTGGCGCTAAGCCTTTCGAACACGTTAGACTTAGACATTTCACTTGTTGAATTTGAATCGAGCCTTTTGAATACAGACATTCGAGGCGTTGCTTCTTTATCTCGTGAAGTCATTTTTATCTCACTAGGTATTAGTATGATTGGCTCTTTAAGACTTGCGGTTATAACTCCCTCTTCTTGGGATATTTGCAAGTTCTTGTGAAGAGTTTCATCAACGTCTAATGAGTTTTCTTCATACGTATTGAACGTTGAGGTCATGCAACATTGAGAAACCTTTGAAAAGTCACCTAGTGAGTCATCCTTGAGGAGGCTTTAAGGGACAAAATCCTTTAGGGTGATCGGAGCCCTTTTAGACGGGATGCGCTCTTCTTTAGAAATGATCTTCGACTTATTGCCGTTTTGAGGTTTCTTCTTCTTGTTCTTGAAGGACTTAGAGCTTGAGTGATATCATTTTGAGGTCTTCTTCGACTTATACACATTTCCGCTCAAAGCCATTATTACCCTTATCATTGAAATACATCTCTTTGATGTTGCAACAAAATGTTTCCTCCCATGACATTAGTTGATTTGTGTCAGGGTATGCTTGTACAAGTTGGACATCATCATCCATATTGAGTTGCATGGGCTTCACTGTCAGGGGTAATGAGATTGTCGGAGTGCTCTCAATTTCACTACCTCTTATTGATAGTTCACATACTTGAGGAGTCTCTTTGATTGTGGGGATAACCTTGGAAACCTCTACCATAGAGACGGTTTTTGATGTGGTTGCTGACATTACCCCCTCAATTTCTATCTCTCCTCTTTTCATCATTTGTTCAATTATATCTTTGAAGGTATAACAATTCTTAATTGGATGACTGATAAGTTGATGGTAAGAACAATAGTTTGTGTCATCCTTCTTGTCAACCTCATTAAGCCCTTTTGGCTTTGGGAGTGTCAAGAAATTTGCACCCATCAACTCATGGAATATCCCTTCTACATCATCATCACCAAAAGGATACTTCTTTTTCTTTCTTTCATGGAGAGTTGGTCTTTTGGCAAGTGCTTGGACTTTCCCTTTATCTAGAGTCTCGAAGTTACTCTCGGTTCAGGGTTTGTCACTAAGTTTGATAAAGGTTGCCATACACTCTTCTTGATCTTGGGGCTTCTCGCCACTGTCTTCTTCAACTTCACTCACTTGAGGATAACCATATCCTTGCTTTCGACGAGCAAGTTGTCTTTCAATGTTGCAAGCCTTTGACACCATAGCGTCGAACGAACAAGGTTCTGCACTACCGACATGCACTGCTAACTCTGGAAGCAAGTTATTGGCGCACATTTGAACGGAAGCTTGCTCACTTAGTTTTTCGGGGCATTGGAGCCTTAAACTTCTCCACCTAGCGATGAAATTGTTAACGAGCTCGGTTGGCCCTTGAAAGGTGTTTGCAAGATCTATTATCGAGACCTTTGCTTTTGAGCTCACAAACTGAGCCAAGAATGTTTTTTGCAAATCTTCCCATGTTTGAATCGAACCCGGTCGGAGTTGAGTATACCAAGCGAAGGCTGATTCTTTTAACGATTGGACGAATTGTCTTATTAGCAAGGCATCACTTAAGGCAGTTTCACCACAAGCTGAGTAAAAATGAGCAAGATGCTCATGTGGCGAGCCATTTATGCCATCAAACTTATCGAACTTTGGTCTTTGGTAGCCTGCGGGAAATGGAATTACATCATAGTATGTTGGGTATGGCTTTCTATATACAAGCATAGGTGGATTTTGTGATGCTTGAAATTCTCGAAAGCCTTGAGCGATCATCTCTTTGATTTCTTGTGGAGAGATAGGTGTGCTACCACTTGGACCACCACTATTTGACCTTGTTTACTCTTGTCTTCTTTCATTTGGTTGATTGTTGACTTGAGCCATAAGTGAGGCTATTTGAGCATCTTTCTCGGTAAGTTGCCTTTTCAACTCTTGAAGTTGCTCTTCGATGGTTGATGTATTAACCATGAAGACCGATGCATCTTCTTGTTCATCTTGGAAGGTCAATTTTGTTTCACTCCCTTCCCAAGATAAAGGCGGAAAATCCTCCTCTTGGAAAATAGATGAAAAGTCTCCATGTAAGAGGGAACTTGAGTTTTCTTTCACTACTCGTCGATTTTTTAACACGGGACAAGATGTAGTCGGTATCCTTGAAACTATGTCAATATACGATCTTACTTTAGGACTTCTCCTTGTATCCCGGCTCACACATGTTTGAGCTTTGACCATTTCACATGTTGGCCTTGATGGACCTCTCTTTTTAATGAGAGCACGAGAAGCTGGATCGACTTGTTGCACCTCTTGATCATTGTCGGATCGCGAAGGTTTAGTAATAGGGATGTACCCTACAATGTTAATTGGAAGGGACCCTATGTAAATTTGTCTTGGAGTACCGACTTGAGAAACATCAAGTGACGTCTTTGGTGAGATAAAGTCTCTAGCAACTTTCCAAAGAGTCTCCTTAGCAAGCTCCAAGGCAGGAGAAGGAGCAAGTTTGTGGAGTGCCCCGCCTTATGATGGTTTGCTCCATTCTTAGTTTCACCACTCTTTCTCGACCCATTACCCTTTTTAGCATTGATGGGAAGTCGATTGGAAGTGATGACATTCCCACCATTGGTCTTGATGACTTTGATAGTAGGGGAACGAGAAGCTCCGGTGAATGGCCTCTTACGAATAGCGGTTGGAAATTCACCTTCACGAAATTCTTTGGCTTCATGCTTAATGTCATTGACGAACTTCTTGTCACTTGGGCAACAGGGTTTATTGGTTTTGAACTTCTTACCCCCATGTCTTGCAAATGTTGTAGGGGATGTCGGAATGCGCATAGAGACAACGCTCTCATTTAAGGGTAAGAATTCCTCAAAGGAGTTCTTGGTTGGAATTTAAGCACAAATTGTGTCCCTCTTGATATCAAAGACAACTTCAAAGGACCTTTTGCGCATCCATTTGCCTCTGTGCACAACAAGAGTTGTTGGAAGCTCGTTGAAATTCACGATCACACTTGACGCCATTTTCTTGCAATCAAAAGAGATCAAACATTAGTAAAAGTACAACTTAAAGATGAAAAGGAAGAAAAAGCCCCACCGTGCGTGCCAAAAATATGTTGAGTAAAAATATATAAAAATCACAAAACATATTTTATTTGATTTTTAAATTTGAGTTCGACCCTTTCTTGTTACCCTTTTGATTAAAAGTTGTACAAATACAAATTATTTTGTTTGTTTTAAGATTTGGGCTGCACCCATGTTTGAACGGGTTGCCTACGCATCTCCTTAAGGAGAATCAAGCCTCATGTAGTTCGATGTATTTTGTATTTTGTATTTTTAGTGTGCGCATAATTTTCACGCATCAGAGGAACGAGACCAGACCCATCTTCTAGGAAGGGTTGTCTAGGCTCGGTCCTATTATCATCTGCGTGACGCGAATGACATTAAACCCACCTTCTAGGAAGGGTTGTCTAATCCTTCGCATTTGGCGTGCACAAAATTTTTAGTGCATATTTTCTAATTGGATTTAACTTGGGACATGCGACTGAGCTCGATATATTTGATCGAGTTACCTACGTAGCCCTTTTGTGGGCGTCAAGTCTTTAAATAGTTCTCCATAAAAATTTGATTTGGGATCGTGATTGAACTCGACAAACAAAATAAATTAATATGTGTCGAATTTCCTACGTACCCTTTTAAAAGGGATCAAATCTATACGTAGTTCTTGAACTTTGATTTGATTTACAATTTGTAACTGAATTCGATATCCATTTGAATATGGTGTCGAACTTCCTACGTATCCGTTTAATACGAAATCAAGTCTACGTAGTTCTTTTTAACAACCTAATACGTTTTCTACTTGAATGGTTAATTTTTTTTAATAACCAAACAAATTAATTAATTTGATCCAACTTTACCAATCACTTTGTTTATTTAGATTTCTTCACACACACATATAATATATATACGTGCGTGGCCAGAAAAAACCCTTTGAGCACAATAATACTTTTGTACCCTTATTTCATTTTAGGATGATTTTAACAAAATCAAGTCAACTTATGTTACGGTTTTGTGCAAGTCTGAACCGATTAACTTCCAAAGAAGGCCTTTTTTAGGAGATCAAAATCTTGATCAAGTGTGGTTTTAAATTAAAACTCATCAACTTGTGGCCTTCACAAATTTAAGTGCATCGTTAAGATCATCATTTTTTTTACGATCTCATGTTTTCCTTTGTTAATGGGTAAAACAAAATTTTGTTTGTAAATACTACACACAAAATTTGACAGAATATGTACTTAGATTGGATCGTTTCATGATTTTGAGATTAATTAACCTCTTTGAAAACCTTGAATAAAGTTATTTGAAACCATAAGAATTAATTAATCCTTTAAAGCCTTGATTAAGGCTAATTGACGATCTTGATTAATTAATCAAGAGATTTTAGGAACTCTTGCTCCAATTTGATCGACAAGGAGTACTCGACTTAATCCAAGGCATATGAAATCCTAATTAGGTTCCCAAGAACGTCTTGAACTTTTTCAAGAGAGTACTCTCCATTTGACCCCATCTTCATGGATTTAAGACTCTTAAAAATGGCGTTTTTGAATGAGGAAGAAGGGAGGAGGAGACATACTACCTTTAGATTTTTTTCTTCTTAGTTTCTTTCTTCCCTCCTTGTATTTTTTGCTTTTGCCGATCATGAAGAAGAAGAAAAAAAAAACCTCCTTACGTAAGTGCCTTCTTATTGTGTGAAAGATGGTGGGAAGTTACTAATTAACTACCCATTAGAAAGTTAAACATGGATAACTTCCACGTTTCCACACATAATCAAAAGACTTTTTTTTTTCCTTGATTCAAAACAATAAACACATTCTAAAGATTTGGGTTTTGATCGGTCTTGTTTAAAACCATGATTTGCGCCTTAATGATAAACCTTAAAGGCTTATCTTTCCCATAATTAATTTTTAGCTCGTTTGTTTTAAAAATTCCTCCTTAGAACATGGTATTTGATTTCTAAAATATTCCCAATGAAATTCATTAAATTTACACTTCAACACTAAACGGACTCCTATAGTCACATTTTATACAATCATTACATACCCACATGGAAAAAATTAAACACACATAAATGCGATAAAGAGCATATATATTCATATTAATAAAACAAGCATGTCGGGGAATACGATTCATAACACACCAAATGTAATAGAACAGCACAAAATTTATCCAAATTTATGTAATAGGTCCTCATCATAATTTTTTTCTCAAACCCCTCGCTTTTCAAAATTTTGCTTATCTTTCCTTAATTTATAATTATGCCAAACTCCACATTTACCCTCCTTCCTCCTTTTGAGGAAACCTACATCCTTGTATCCAGCCACGATTTCTCGCCTCCAAAGTCGATCGGTTGTCTTTGGTTGAGGTTTCGTCGTCCTTCTTTCATATTTTGCCCAAGCTCGGATTTGGAATTACTCCAACCATCCTCGCCTTGGCATCATGTCGTTTCCCTCGAGTCGTCCTCTTCCCCCGTTCAAATCTATCGTCATCGCCAACCGGCCGACCTCCGTTGTCATTCGATCTTTGACTATTGACCTTCCATTTGCCTATTCGGGTCCTTGCAAACTCTGACTCTCAATCCCGTAAATGAATAGTAACTCCGTTCTAATTCACTTTGCATTTAATTTTAAATTCCTTGCAAGAGCGCAAGGGTCTATGTGATGTGCATACACACCACATTTGTAAATTCTTAAATTCCACCAAATCTACAAGGTTCATCAATGTCTGCGTTCCGGTCATTTTCTTTCAAAGAGAGAGGTGAGTTTTTGATAAGGACCTTTTAATAAATTAGAAAATTTTTATGTTTTATTAGTATTTTTAGTGTGTTTCAAATAGTAGTTATGATTTTTTTTTATAAGCCACAATTAAGTTATGTGAAAATACACAATCATTTGTGTATTTTCATATCATTTTCACATAATCCTTTTGATAAGCCACAATAATTTTGACATGGATGTGCGATCAAATTGAATAAGGTACATTTTCATTTATCTCCTTACATATCCTTTTTACATAATCCATTCCCTAAGAGAAAATAGGTCTAATCGCATCTTAATGCATAAAATATGAAATTCATAAGTAAGTATATACATGTAATGACATATTTTTGATTGTCGACCAAATCATATTGCATTTGAAAGGGACAAGGCAAAGGAAAGCTATAGTGCATAAGGTCAATTTAGTTTTAATAGACGCTTTATTGTGTGTAGGGTCGTAGATGAGGGTGTGCAAGAAGCCTTATAGCACAGGGCTCCAAAAAAATACAAAGGTCTAATTTTTTATTTATACTATAAACTAAAAAATCATAATATACTAATAATATATAGGACCTCATAAAAAAATAGAGTAGGACCCCCAAAATCTTTGAAACGGGCCTAATTGTGTCGTTCCAAAAATGTCAGATTTCCTATTATATAAATACCAAGTCGGCCCCCCTAGACCTCTACATTTCATGTTTGATTCGATTTGAATCATTGTTTTTATCATTGTTCATTGGCACCCACGAGAACCATTTTTGAACAATATGCAAGTTGATCATCAATGATTGGTATTTTGCTATACGATTTATGAAAATTATTCCATGATAGTTGGTGTGTCATATCCACTAGAAATCAACTTTTGAAGATGTAAACAACAATTGATTGGCTCGCTTTATGATGTAAAAGTTATTAAGATCAACAAAGACATATCAATTTCGTTTCACCAACAATATTGTTATCTCAGAGTCCATTTGGTAAATCACTTATTAACTTATAAACATTGATGCTTATAATTTCACTTATAGACTTATAATTTTGAGTGTTCAGTATGTAAGTTGCATATATTATAAAAAAATAGTTATAACTTAACAATATAAGTCTACTTTTTTTTATTTAAGCATGCGGGATGCTGCTACTTTTTTATGTGCTTATAAGAACCAAAATAAGCAAAGAGTGTTTATAAGTAACAAATAAGCACTTAAAGGAAGGTTTGCTAAACAGACTATTAGGTTGCATTGACCAACTTTTATGATACTTCGAACAACGTAAACTCCAACCATCATTTAAAATTAATTTGTTTAACTCTTCCACCTAGATCTGTCAAAATCTGACCCGATCCGAAAAATCGACCCGAACCGACCAGAATTTTTAGGGTGGACTTCAAAATCAAACCAGCCAAGGTTGATAAGGAAGATGATTGGGGTTCCGAGGAATGGAAAGCCATGGAGACAAGTGCAAAGTTATCGCCCTTCTACAAAATTCCATGTGTGAGCTGGGCCACAAGGGTTGGAAACCTAGCAACTTCTAAAGAGATATGGGAGGCTATTGAGAAGTTCAATGTTGGGATGATAGACAGGAAGATCACCTAATGAACGCTAAGAGAGAGTTCTATTGCTTTCACATATTTTAGGGTGAATCTGTCCAATGTTATGCTTTTCTCTTTGAAGCTCTTTGTAATAAACTCACTCAACTAGAAATCTCTTCCTCTATAATCACAGACAGAATGAAAATTCAACAAGTGATAGAGGGACTCATTGGGGAATGTAACGTTGACAAGATGACTTTCAAAGAAAACACCTCTATGAAACCCCTTCCCATGAGTGAGATTTTTGGAAAGTTGAGATCTTATGAAGTCCGAAGGTAAAAGGACAAAGTTGCAACTAAGGAAAAAGGAATTGCTCTGAAGATACAGGCTTCAATTCTCTGAAAAAGGAAAGAATGTGCAAGTTTGAAATGTTTTCCTCATACGATGAAGAGCTAGTCCTTATTACCAAGGTTGTCTGTGCTATGTACAAGAAAGGGAAATTCAAGAAAAGCTTCTCTAAGCAAAAGAAATTTACAAACAAGATTTCCGATCATGAAATGAAGGATGTTACATGCTTCAAGTGTAACAAGAAGGGACACTTTTCTAAGAACTATCACTTTAGGAGCGGTTCTCATCACCAAGAGAAAGGGAAAGCTTACATTGATGCTTGGGACGGTCACGATGATGATTCTGAGTCATGGGCAAGGCCTAACAATTGCATGAGGGCCTTTGGAGACGGTTCAAAGGATGCTAGTGACGAGGTAACAAAATCTTCTGAGTGGACTTCCCCGAATTGATCCAAACAAGGCAAACACTTGCGAAGCCTGTACTCAAAGGAAGTAGACGAGGAGTTCCTTCAAATCAAAGAACATTGTGAGCATAACAAAGCCTTTGGTACATCTCCACATAGATCTTTGGAGACCCATGGGAATGCTCAACTATAGAGGAAAGAGGTACATGTTTGCTATAGTCAATGATTTAGCTAGTTTCACTTAGATTCTTTTTCTTGTTTGCAAAGCAGATGCATTCAGGGAGTCTAAAATCTTCATCAATCAAGTACAAGTTGCTCTTGGAATGCAGCTCAAAGCTATTAGATCAGATAATGGGATAGAATTTGAGAATTTAGATTTCTTTGATTTCTACAACAGGAAAGGTGTCTCTTACAACTTCACAACCCAAGGACTCCTAAAAAATGGTGTTATGGAAAGGAAAATAGAACTTTGAAGGACATGGCAAGAACTGTGATGTTGGAAAGTGGAGTCCCCAATCATTTTTGGGCAAAGGCCATCTCCACCGCAGCTTGTATTCTGAATAGAGTAATGATCCGTCCCTTGCTTCAGAAAACGTTTTATAAGCTTATCAAGGGAAGGAAGCTCATTATAGCTCATTTGAGGACGTTTGGGTGTAAATGCCTCGTCCCCAACAACGGTAAAGACAATTTGGGAAAGTTTGATGCTAGAAGTGATGAAGGAATCTTCCCCGATTATTCCCCTTAAAGTAAAGCCTATAAAGTCTTCAACAAAAGAACTTCAAACATTGATCGAGGAATGTATTCATGTTGTCTTAAAGGAGGAATCAATTCTCAAAAGAAAAGTTCCAAATCATAAGGCACATGCTCACTTTGTACCTCCTAAGGACATAGACAATGATGAAGAAGATGAATTTCCAAAGAAGAGTTATAAGGATTATCTTGGTAGCACTTCCTGTCAAAATCCAAACAATGATTGGAACCTTGAAGCAAACAAAGAAGAAGTATCCCTTGAGGTTCCCAGAACTAATGAAGAATGCTCACAGACTTGGTCACTCAATCAAGGCTGTGATGGAGGAAATGAAGAATCAAGTTTATAGGGGTAACTTAGAGAAAATATGGATTCTCCAACTCAAGGGGTACTCATTGAGTTAGAATCAAGGGAACAATTAGAGGATGAATGATATGATCCTAAGTGTAGAGATGAAGCAAGGGATACCAGGAAAAGGACACCCTAGCTAATCTGGGATCATCCAGTTGAGCAGATTATCTCATCTTATGAGCAAGGAGTTTAGACCAGACTAGTTATAAACAAGTCAAGTGATGAGAATCAAGCCTTTTGTGCATTCAATGCCTTTGTATATATGATTCGGGCTATTTTGTATGAGTTAACTTTTGTATTTTTAGGGCTATATTGAGTGTGTTTAGGTTAGATTTTGTGGTAATTGTAATTTCTAGGCCGAAGACACAAGAATGCAAGATTCAAGAGTTTTAAGGCGTTTTGAGCTGTCTGCGCGACACTACTTGCTTGCGAAGGCTATATCTTGAGCTACGGAGGTTGGATTGAGCTGATTCCAGTTCCATTAGAAAGCTAACTTCAAGGGCTTCAATTCATCTGTTTACACCGAAGTCAGATTCCAAGCCGAAGATGGTCAAAACGGCCTCCGAAGTGATGCCATAGGTTTTGTCCGAATACCGCGACCGCGGCAGGAGAAGCGCGACCGCGGTGTCTGCCGAGACGATTTATTCCTTTATGTTGCGAAAGCGCGGGCGCGGTGGGAGCGGCGCGACCGTGGTGATGCCCGATCCGAAGGGGGCCGAAATCTTTCTATCTTGTTTCCTTTTCTTTTCTTTCCTCTTTCCTTTTCTATCTTTTCTCCTTTCCTAATTAGATTAGGGGAGCATGCTCCCTGGGGCTATATAAGGAGTCAGCCCTAGGTTTTAGGTATTCACATTCCAATTCGTAATTCATAATTAGGTTTTTAGTTTAGTTTTGAAGGTCTCCTTGGGTTTGTTCAAGGGAGAAGCTTTGATGTATGAACTCGTGAGGTTTTGGTAATTGATTTCTATCCTTTGGTTGATATTGATACTCTTGTGCTTAATCCCATGATCTATGTTTGATTTTATGAGCCTGATCAACTTGTTTGATTGACTTAGATCTATTGTTTGATTTAGAATTGGTTGTTGTCTATGCATCTTTCCTAATTCTCGAAACAACTCTATTCTAGGACCGTGGACTAGTTTAGAGAAGAGTATTCAATGGTTTAATTGTGCATGACACTAGTAGCTTGATTGCATGATTTGATTTCCTAATATCCTTGTTCTCTATGCTAATTTTAGGTTAAGCGTCCTTGCCTAGGTTATCGAATTGCTTGGACCGTGGACTTGCGATTGTTAATGATCAAGATAGGAATTAACCGTATGTGTCAATGAAATCAATGGATGAATCTATGATCGAGTGATTATTTCATGAGTGGATCTTTTGAATGAACCTGCTTCTTATCTATTTGTTTATTTGTTTGTTATTTGTTTCCTAGGTTAGTTTAGATATCTCTTTGATTTCCCCCCATATATTTTGTTGATAATTATATTAGTACTAGAAGCCATAGTTCTCTTGTGTTCGACCCCTTACTTACTTGCTATACTTAGTTTGTAGTTTGGGTTATTTATCTTTGATCTTGGCACGGCGACTTTAGCCGAGTCAATATATGATAAAGCCAAAGAACATTTTTGAAGCACTTAAGGACGCTGATTGGGTGTTCGTCATGCAAGAAGAGCTCAACCAGTTTGTAAGGAACAAAGTTAATTTGGAATCTCGTTTCTCGTCTAAAGAATAAGAATGTTGTAAGGACTCCCTAGGTGCTCCGTAATAAGCTTGATGAAGGAGGAAGATTTGTAAGGAACAATGCTAAACTTGTGGCTCAAGGCTATAGGCAAGAGGAAGAGATTGACAATGATGAGACTTTTGCTCCAACTACAAGGATCAAAGTCATTCTCCTTCTGAAAAAGGCTTTAAACTGTATCAAATGAACGTAAAGAGCTCCTTCCTCAATAGACATCTTTCGAAAGAAGTCTATGTTAGTCAACCTCCAGGCTTTGGGAGTGAGAAGTTCTCAGACCATGTGTATTTTCTTGATGGAGCACGCTCTGGTCTCAAGCAATCACTAAGGGCATGGTATGATAGGTTTGCATAATTTCTTCTGTCTCATGGTTACCTTAGGGGTCCATAGACAAAACCTTGTTAATTAAGAAATCTTCTACAAATATTTTGATTGTCAAGTCTATGTTAATGACATAGTCTTTGGAACTACTAACCCCGTGCTTGTAGATAACTTCAAGAAGTTGATGGGTAGTGAATTTGAAATGTCCATCATTGGTGAACTTACCCTCTTCTTGGGATTCCAAATCTCTCAAGTGAAGGAAGGGATGTTGATAAGCGGTACTTTAGTCGCCTTAATACCTATCAAAATAATCCAAACAACCCAACTAATGTAGTAGGGAATTAAAGGTCGATCCCACAGAGACTCAGGTTTTCAATGTTTATTGTTGTATTACTTAGAGTTAAAAGGGGTTTTTTGAAATTGTTCTAATAACTAAACTAATTAAACATGCAAAACTAAGGATGATTTGTAAAATAGGAGAGAAGCATGCTCAACTAGTTAATATCCATTGCGAACTTGATTATTGATCATTCATTATTAAAATTCTCTTTTTACCTTGACTAATCTATTGTGGAATGCTAATAACCCAACTTCATGGAATTATTAATCATACTTCAATTCTAGGTATTAGCCCGATCGGTAATAACAACCCTAATTATCAAATAACCTAAGAGACCTCCTAGATTCAACTTGAATACATACGGAGGCCCTCGTACTTGTACAAAATGTGCTAACGGACCCCTGTACTTTTTTTTGTTTTATTGAGCACCTGTTGTTGGATCGTTAGTCTAAGGGACGTCCTTTACTTTGAGTAAAGGCGTCCTTTGGTCAGGAGTCCCTACGAGGTGTAGGGGCGTCCTTTAGTATTGCAGCGGAAATAAAGACTAAACAGATAATAGATGAACGCAGTGAATTATAGAGGAACCACTCAAGACCAAGTAGTCCTTGAGTGTAAACCTCTACCTCCTTGGAGGATTTTTGAATAGATCTTTCCTTTCTATTGAACGTTCTTACAGTTTTACTAGCGAGTCTTTACAGTTCTCTGACACTTAGCTTTTCCCTAAGTTCACTAGTAAAGAACTCCTTTAAGCCTACAACTTAAGCTTGCCCAATCTACTAAAGGACTCTATTCCTACGTTCTGCAGTACTTCGCAGAACACTCTCTTTCCTTTTGGGTTTTCTTGATACAAACAGTTTTTGTGATTTGGTTACAACTCTCACTCGATCTAACACAAGTCCTAGCACTGTTCTTGAGTTCTTGCGTTAGTTCTTCGTGTTCTTGAGTGAGTCGCTTTCTCTTTGATTCTCTCTGAATATTCTTGAAAGCGTATTTGTCACAATAAATGCCTTGCGGTATTTATAGGACTTGGGGAAGGGCGTCATTCTCGTTCTGACGATCATGCCCTTCAGGTACGTGGCTACAGGATCTTCTTCCACGAGTTTGGCGGTGATGAGGAAGCTTCCTGTATCCAGCTGTGTGTGATGAACTCCGCTACAGGATCGGCCGCCATGTGTTGATGAACTCTGCTACAGGATCGTCCGCCACGTAGTGTTAGACTCTGCTACAGGATCGGTCTCCATGTGTCCTTGGATGATCAAACATTGTCGAGTGATGTCATCCTGTCGGCTAGTGAGTAAGGACTCCTTTCTTGAGTTCCTACTTGCTTGGGACTCCGTCCTTGCTCATTTTGAAGTGAAGACCAAGGAAGAGCATTTGTATCCAACAATTGAGCTAAGAGCATCGGACGGTGGCTTGCGTGGACTAAGACCAAGGAAGGAGCGCATTTGGCGTTCTGTCACTGAAGCTTTTTCACCTTCAATTTTGAAGTGAAGGGAGCCATCTTTTGCCTTGTAGCGCAAATCCCTGTAGAACGCCTTGACCTGTTCTTTGTCAACAATGGTCGGCGCTGGTCCAACGTTCTGCCATCCTTGAAATCTCAGAAGATCAAGAAACTCCTGAACTGAGTCATCGTCGAAGGAGGCTAGCCACTCTTCAGAGTAAATGAGAGGGCTAAGGACTTTAACGGGCACATCAGCATTCTTCCTTTTGCGCTTGCCCTTGGGGGACTCAGAGTCCTCATCATCATCTGACTCGTCCTCAGCTTTCTCCGAGTCACTGTCAGAGGCGTCCTTTGAAGGAGCGTCCTCTGTGCCTTGTTCTTTTTCAACTTCGCCACCAGCAGTGGCTTGATCAGCATCAGAAGTCTGTCCTTGGGACGTGCCCTCGGCGTCCTGAGCCTCTGTCGGATTTTCTGTTGTTGTTGGCTCAGCGTCCGCGGGGACTTGATTGGATTCTGTTTGGATTGAGAGAGAGGGGTTTTCTTGTGGAGTTTGGGTGGGGTTGAGGATGGGGAGGGATTGGTTGTAGGGAGGGACCTCTTGAGCATCACGCTCGAGCTCTTCAAAGAGAGATGGCTCGGCGTTCTCCTGAGCGACCTGGTGCTCACCAGCGTCCTCAATTTGTGCAGGAGCGTTCACCTCTCCTTCATTATCGGAATCCCCAGTAACATCAATAAATGGGGAGTCCTGAGCAGGAGTACCTCTTTCGCTCCCAGATGAGCTAGAGGAAGAAGAGGAGGAGGAGGGAACGTGCTCAACCTGCGCGGGAGCTTCCTTGGCCAGCAACACCTTGGGCTTTTCGCCAGCTTTCCTGCGGCGGAAGGTGTGCTCAAATGTGCGTTCTGCCTCCTCGGGGCCACTCTCGGAGGATGGACGGCGGGACCTTGGGGTCTCGGGGTCTTTTGGAGGTGATATGTGGGCCGGGGCAGATGGGAAAAGAGCCAAGTTTAGGGGGGACGGGGGAGGAAAAGGGATTATAGCGTTTTGTGTGGATGGTTGAGGGGACGGTGGAGGAGTTGGGAGTTGGACAATTTGGATTTGGGGGGGAGGAGTGGATTCCTTGGAAAGGTTGGAAGGCCGTTTTGTGGTGCTTGACCTTTTTGTGGGGGGTTTGGAGGATGGGACGCTAGAAGTCTTGGCCTTTTTGAGGGGCCTAGGGTCGTGAACCTTCTTGGAGCGTCCCTCCGAGATATGAGGTGGAAACTTGTCCACAATTTCAGTTGGGTTGGAGGAGGAGAAGGGTTTGGATGATTTTGAGAGGGGAGAGGATGGTGGAACGTTGGACCAGCGCCGACCATTGTTGACAAAGAACAGGTCAAGGCGTTCTACAGGGATTTGCGCTACAAGGCAAAAGATGGCTCCCTTCACTTCAAAATTGAAGGTGAAAAAGCTTCAGTGACAGAACGCCAAATGCGCTCCTTCCTTGGTCTTAGTCCACGCAAGCCACCGTCCGATGCTCTTAGCTCACTTCCCGAAGGCGGTTTTGAAACGACAGATCAGAAACTGCCTCTGGTCGAGCACGTCTTTCAGGGCAAAAGGCCTATGGGACTTGACAGGGTAGCTCACGTTCTGAGCAAAGTTGGCGCAATCGTTCACTACTTCATTTGTCGCGCCATTCTTCCAAGGCAGGAAAAGCGTTCAATTGTGCAAACACACGATATCATCCTTATTGACGCTATTCTTGAACGCTGCCCAATCAACTTAGCCAGAATTGCTATGCAACACATGGCCAAGTGTGGAAGGAAGAGGCACGCCTTGCCATACCCTGGAGTAGTAAAGGCAATATTGCTGTCCCAGGACGCTTATGATGAAAGCCGTCCCTCTGAAGAACTTGGCTTAAAATGGAATGCCAAGAAGGGACTTGTTGAGATAAGGCATAATGAAGAGCTCCCGTCCGTTCTGAAATAGTTAGAAGCTGAGGCTGAGGAAGCTCGACTGAAAGCAGAAGAAGAACGCTTAGCTGCTGAGGCTGAGGCCGCAAGGCTTAATTCCACGCCTCAAGAGTCCCCTCAAGATCAAGAGCCTGCTGTAGATCTTACAACTCTTGATCAAATGCTCTTAGGGCCTTCTTCTCCAGCTATTCCAACGGACGCTCCCTCCTCAAGTACAGGTCCTTTGCCCCGTTCTGCTCCTGCAAACATCTCTCAGCATCCTCCAGCAGAACTCATGGGTGCCATTATGGATAATCAGTGCCTCATCTTCTCTGCCTTAAAGGACTTATCTTCTGCGTTCTCCAAGGCTGCTGAACTTCAAGAAAAATTGCTCCAGTTTTATCAAGATCAGCAACGTTCTCAGTGATTACCACCACCCCTTTAATACCCTATCATTTTGCCTTTGCTTCTTTTGAACTTCAAACATTATGACCGTGGTCTGTAATAACTCTAATTTTGTTTGAATGACAGTTCCACTATTTGCTTGCATGTGTTTGTTTAAGCGTTCCACTGCTTTTAGTTGTGTGTTTGTGCTAACGTCCTTATCACTTGTTATCCTTTTCGATGATGCCAAAAGGGGGAAGTGTAGTTTTGCAGAGATGCGCTATAAAATAGTTATCTAGAATAAGCAAGTGTTAAGGGGGAACTATTAAGTGAAAAGTTTAAGAAACGCCCATGCTAGAATAAAAGAGGATGCTTAGAAACTTTTCTAGGACGCAACTCTCTCCCTAAAATCCAAATGTTAAAGAATCAAAGTGTGAAAACTTGCGCTTACTGAAATTTCTCTAAGTGTTAGAGGACGCTTCTAAGTTTTCATGCATGCTAAGTTCCAATGTTAAAACTATTCTGCAAAAGAGTTTGTCATCATCAAAAAGGGGGAAATTGTTGGGACGCTATCAAGAACGCTTGCGTACTTGTTAGTGTTCCACACAACCGTCCCTTAGTTTTGATATGACAAACTCACTTTGATTCTGATAAAGTTGTCCAAGTGTTCAAGAACGCCCAATTAATAAAGGACAACAAGTGTATGAACGTTCCCTAGGCTTAGGGACGCCAGCTAACAGGAAGTAAGGACGAGCAAGAGACTACTTGAGCAAGGACGGAGTCCCAAGCAAGTAGGAACTCAAGAAAGGAGTCCTTACTCACTAGCCGACAGGATGACATCACTCGACAATGTTTGATCATCCAAGGACACGTGGAGACCGATCCTGTAGCAGAGTCCAACACTACGTGGCGGACGATCCTGTAGCAGAGTTCATCAACACGTGGCGGCCGATCCTGTAGCGGAGTTCATCACACACAGCTGGATACAGGAAGCTTCCTCATCACCGCCAAACTCGTGGAAGAAGATCCTGTAGCCACGTACCTGAAGGGCATGATCGTCAGAACGAGAATGACGCCCTTCCCCAAGTCCTATAAATACCGCAAGGCATTTATTGTGACAAATACGCTTTCAAGAATATTCAGAGAGAATCAAAGAGAAAGCGACTCACTCAAGAACACGAAGAACTAACGCAAGAACTCAAGAACAGTGCTAGGACTTGTGTTAGCTCGAGTGAGAGTTGTAACCAAATCACAAAAACTGTTTGTATCAAGAAAACCCAAAAGGAAAGAGAGTGTTCTGCGAAGTACTGCAGAACGTAGGAATAAAGTCCTTTAGTAGATTGGGCAAGCTTAAGTTGTAGGCTTAAAGGAGTTCTTTACTAGTGAACTTAGGGAAAAGCTAAGTGTCAGAGAACTGTAAAGACTCGCCAGTACAACTGTAAGAACGTTCAATAGAAAGGAAAGATCTATTCAAAAATCCTCCAAGGAGGTAGAGGTTTACACTCAAGGACTACTTGGTCTTGAGTGGTTCCTCTATAATTCACTGCGTTCATCTATTATCTGTTTAGTCTTTATTTCCGCTGCAATACTAAAGGACGCCCCTACACCTCGTAGGGACTCCTGACCAAAGGACGCCTTTACTCAAAGTAAAGGACGTCCCTTAGACTAACGATCCAACACCTGTACTTATCCAATTTTGTTCTATTGAGCACTTGTGTCCCAATTAGTGTTCGCATGCATTTTACGCGGTCTGTTTACTTGCCATGTAATGACCACATAACACGATTTTTGCCATTTAATATCCACATAATGCAAATTCAAGTCACGTAACACTTTGTAATGCCACAAAATACCGTAAACAAAAAATTTAAACAAAATTGATTGTGGTGTTTTACGGTATTTCATGGCATTACAAAGTGTTACGTGGCTTGAATTTGTAGTATGTAGAGATTAAATGGCAAAAATCGTGTTACGTGGTCATTACATGGGAATTGAATTTGTAATAACACGTGATTGAACTCTCTTCTCTAATCAAATATTCATACCAGTCCTAGATTGATTAAAGGTTTTACTTATAATCTAATTAACACCGACCGGTAATTAGAAAGATCTAGTTGTACATCAACTTAGAAATCATACTAGGTGATCAAGCTAATAAAACCCTAGGTCAAACTTACTCAATTAAGAATAGAGAAAACAATCTAGTCAAGGAAAATTAAGAAAATCAAACCTCACAATAATACTTCGTTCACAACTTCAATTAACTAGTCAAGCAAAAGGAATTTAGTTAGTGAAAGACATTGAAAAGCTTACAAAGTTTCCCCTAAAGGGTTTCTTCTTCTTCTCCAAGTCTCCAATAACCAATGTCAAGATTCAAAAGATGATAAAACCTAAAACTAAAGCTAACTATATATAATATGTCTTCCAAAAATATATATAAAAACAACCCATAAGGGCCCAAAAATATCTCGTAACAAACTCTGACATATCGTAGACACGGGCGAAAACTCGGGGTAAACCACCCAAAACTCGGCCAAGTTTTAGCTGCCTCATCCCGAGTTTTCACCGCCGAGAGTTAGTACACGAAACGCGGTCTAACCACATGAGACGTGGCCGCGTTTCTTTCAACTGCCGCGATTCACGCATTGGTCGACAAGTGACACTTTAGAGGCCGTTTTGACATACTTCGAGTTAGAATTTTGACTCGGAGCAAAATAACAAATTGTAGCTCTTCGAGTTAGCTTTCCAATGACATCAAAATCAGCTCAATCCGACCATTGTAGCTCCATATCCATCCCTTGCAAGAAAGAGGTGTTGAAACAACAACTCCAATACATAGTCCGGATTCTAGTGTGCTTTTCCCATCAACTCTTGAGCAAATCTTAAGGCTTGGTTCCCTTCTTGCCTCCTCCAATGCTTTGGCTTCATCTCCTCTACACTTGTTGTCTTCACATCTACAATCAAAAACCACAACAAAGTGTAGATATCCGAATCTTTCTACAAACTAACAAAACTAGCAAAACTAACTAAAACTAAACCAAAAACCATAAAAATCCTAACTAAACATGCTCTAAAACACTAACTAACATGTGTCTATCAAATTACCCCATGCTTGAACCTTGCTTGTCCTCAAGAAAAAAATAAAATCAAAGTCATACCACAACTAGCAAGTCAAGAATCCATCTCAATATCAATCCACACTTCATCGCTTAAGCTAAACCTTAACCAAGACATCATTGCATACATGGAATAGAAGTTTTTAAATCAAATCATTCATCTATTCTAGACCTCACCAAGGTAATGTTTTGCACTCTCACTCAAGTGTTTAAGGACATGTGTTTCACTCAACATCAACCTTGAAAGCTAGACTACCATAGGGTTGCATCAGTGTTCTAGATCTCCACTACGAATGATTAAACACACAACAAAAATCATGAGGACTTTTTAAGGGTTGTAACGGGGACAAGGTAAAAACAAGTAGGTAGGGAAATATTTGGTCGTGTGGTGCTAAAGATCCGGGAACTAGTGTGCACAAAAACCCAAATTACAAAAAAACACTATCAACTTCATAATTTCACCACTTATTTCACCCTCTTCTCATCACTTTTCTTAATTTCAACACTGTTGCTCATTTTTTTTTCTTTTCATAAGAGACATATGTTTTTCTTTTTCAACTCCTTATCTTTTTTTCCTTCAACACAACACTCTTCCTTTTCTTTCTTTTCAAACCATCCCCATAGTACCACAAAGAACAATTCTAGCTAAATCCTAATTCCTAGATGGGTCAAGCTTATATCGGCTAGAAGTTATTTTTGTGGAGCTACAAATTAAGGCTAATAGGCTCAAAAATAGGGGCTATCAAATAAAGGAATAATGCAAGGTAGATAAGGATAATATGATCTAATGAACATGCCTCAATCATCTTAATGTCATGCATTTAAATCATATAATGTAGTTTTGAAAAAGATTCTAAACGCAAGTTCTAGAGCTAGGCAATCAAAGTGATACACTTAAGAAAAGGATGCGAATATGGAATAAAGGATCAAAATAATCTCACAGAGGATATATGTCTAGAACTTCATAAACAATTCAAAATTTCAACTTCTCATGCATGCTCAATCCTATAATCAAGATTAATAACTTAAAGAATCATGCTTCAATCCTAAGAGACTTCAACCAACAAGCAAGTCATAGGTTAAATATCACTTTTAACTTAGAAGAACAAGTGGTCAAGAAGGGAAATTTGGATCCTAAAATGCAATATTTTTGTGATTTTCAAAATTTCAAATTTATAAATTTTTTTAATGATTGTTTTTGAATTTTAATCAATAAAAACAAAAATTAAACATGCAAATGCAATTATATGAATGTTATCTAAGACTAAGCAAGAAATCCCTTCCCCCATGCTTAATTTTACATTGTCCCCAATGTAAAGTAAAAGTAAAGAGAAAAGAAAAAACTAACCGAGTCATCTACTAATCCGGATCCTGAGGTGGTGGTGGGAAGCACTCGGCGGCCGAGCTATGGCATGTGCAACCCGAGTTATGAGACCTGTACGCCAGGCTACCTAGAAACAAAAAAAAACACAACTACACTAAACCAATACTAAGAATCAAAACAACTATCCTAATCATTTGGGTTGCCTCCTAAGAAGCGCTTATTTTACGTCCTTAGCTTGACGAGAGAACAATTTCACAGGCTTACACATTGTCAATGCCCTTAATAACCTGTCAATACTCTGCGAACTTATCTCACAAAAACATAAGTAACACAAGCATAAAGTGAAACTACTTAACATTAAACACCGTTTCAACTTGTCAAACTTGTATGACCAATCTTCATGACATGGCATATGCTCAAACCAAAACAGTAAAAGAGGTGGGTTATCAAAATACTTACTAAATGGATCAAAGCTCTTACCAGTATTACCACTTTCACCCAAGGTGAACTTTGAGAAATTCCTAGATTCTTCTTTATGCTCAAAAATTGGTTCTTCGAGGGAATAAGGAGTGACGGGTAATGAGAGATTGGAATAAAGGATGCATGAACCATCAATATAAGAATATTTTGGAATTGAAAGCATGGATGGCTCTGCTAGCGAAGGACAATCTTCTATGATAACAACCGGCTCCTCTTCTTTCACATAGTCTTCAACATCATCTCCAAAGAAGCTATCATTATCACTAAAGAATTCCTCCTCCTTAAGTGTGGATTGCTCCTCAACTTGCATTTGGGTGTTTAGGTCCAATGCTTCAGACTCTAATGTGATTTCTTCCATTGTTTCATGAACATCAAAAGGACATAAGATTGTAGAATGTAAAGAGAGGAGCATCTGTCATAACGTCCCATAGACTCCAAAGCCATATCATTCGTACTCTTAACAAGATCCCTTATCATATCCTCAAGTGAAACATCATGAGTATCATCTTGTTGAGGCATTGATTGAGATGATTCAACGACCCAACACTGATGGCTCATGTAGCAGAGGAAATCCAAACATTCCATAGGTTCCATCACAAAAATCCTTCTATTGCTCATGTAGTAGGTCATCCTTCGAGTCTCAAGATTCATACCTTTGACAACACCACTACATATATCTCCAACCATATACTGATATCCCCAAGCCTCATGCTCATCCACATAATCTTGAAGTCTAACCAAATACTCATGAAATTGTTCATCTTGAAACTGTGTACACTGAAACAAAGCCATGGATTAGTAGCACAGGTGTGGACCATAAGTTAGGTCCACACAAGAGTAACAAAACAATAAACACAAGAATTCAGCCGAGTCCCCGGCAACGGCGCCAATTTGATAAGAGGTATTTTAGTCGCCTTGATTATTGATCATTCATTATGAAAATTCTCTTTTTTTCCATGTACACAGTTTCAAGATCCCACAGAGACTATTGTAGTAAGGAAGTAAAAGTCGATCCCACAGAGACTCAGGGTTTCAATGTTTATTGTTGTATTACAAAAGAGGTTTTTTGAAATTATTCTAATAACTAAACTAGTTAAACATGCAAAACTAAGGATGATTTGTAAAATAGGAGAGAAGTATGCTCAACTAGTTATATCCAATGCGAACTTGATTATTGATCATTCATTATGAAAATTCTCTTTTTACCTTGACTAATCTATTGCGGAATTCTAATAACCCAACTTCATGGAATTATTAATCCTACTTAAATTCTAGTTATTAGCCCGACCGGTAATAACAACCCTAATTATCAAATAACCTAAGAGACCTCCTAGATTCAACTTGACAACAGCATTAAGATTCAAGCATGAATAGAAACATGCATTCAGAGCAACCAAACATCCAAATAACACGCGATTGAATTCTCTTCTCTAATCAACTAGTCATACGAGTCCTAGATTGATTAAAGGTTCTACTTATGATCTAATTAACACCGACTGGTGATTAGAAAGATCTAGTTGTAAATCAACTTAGAAATCATATTAGGTGATCAAGCTAATAAAACCCTAGATCAAACTTATTCGATTAAGCATAGAGAAAACAATCTAGTCAAGGAAAATTAAGAACAATCAAACCTCACAATAATACTTCGTTCACAACTTTGATTAACCAGTCAAGCAAAAGGAATTTAGTTAGTGAAAGTTATTGAAAGGCTTACAAAGTTTCCCCCAAAGGGTTTCTTCTTCTTGTCCAAGTCTCAAATAACCAATTTCAAGATTCAAAAGATGATAAAACCTAAAACTATGGCTAACTATATATAATATGTCTTCCAAAAATATATCTAAAAACAACCCACAAGGGCCCAAAAATATCTCGTAACAAACTCGGACATATCGCAGACACAGGCGAAAACTCGGGTTAAACCACCCAAAACTCGGGCGAGTTTTCGTTGCCTCATCTCGAGTTTTCACCGCCAAGAGTCAGTACACGAAACACGGTCTAACCACATGAGACGCGGCCGCGTGCCTTTCAACTGCCCGCGTTTTACGCACTGGTCGACAGGTGACACTTCAGAGGTTGTTTTGACCTAGTTAAAATTGGAACTTGGACTCGGAGTAAAAAGACGAACTGTAACTCTTCGAGTTAGCTTTTCAATGAAACCAAAATCAGCTCAATCCGACCATTGTAGCTCCATATCCATCCCTTTCAAGAAAGAGGTGTCGAAACAAAAACTCCAATACCTAGTCCGGATCTAAGTGTGCTTTTCCCATCAACTCTTGAGTAAATCTCATGGCTTGGTTCCCTTATTGCCTCCTCCAATGCTTTGGCTTCACCTCCTCTACACTTGTTGTCTTCACATCTACAATCAAAACCAGAACAAAGTGTAGATATCCGAATCTTTCTACAAACTAACAAGACTAGCAATACTAACTAAAACTAAACCATAAACCATAAAAATCCAAACTAAACATGCTCTAAAACACTACCTAGCATGTGTCTATCAGATGCGTATCTATAAACAGACATACATTAGAGAAATGCTTGAAAAGTATGGGATGCACACCTCGAAATCCATTGATACTCCCATCTCTCCAAATACTCGCCTTGATGTAGATGAGGACGGTATGTGTGTGGAACAGAGGCTTTATCAAGGTATCATTTGTTCCTTACTTTACCTCACTTCTAGAAGGTTTGATATCCTGTTTTGTAGTTTTCTTATGTGCACGTTTTCAAACTGACCTTAAGGAATCACACATGAAATAATGAAAAGAATTTTCAGGTATCTTAAGGGACGTGTGATCTCTACTTGTGGTATTCAAAGAAGTCGTTTCTTGAACTTGTAGCATATTCATATGTAGACTACGTATAAAACTTGTAGATAGGAAGAGTACGTCATGAATGGAACAATTCCTAGGCTCTTGCCTTGTGTCCTAGGGATCAAAGAAGCAAAACTCCGTAGCACTTTCAACTGCGAAAGTCGAGTACATAGTTGTTGTATCCTGTTGCTCAAATGTCCTTTGGATAAAGTACAAACTTGAAGATTATGGTACATCCCTTAGAACTGTTCCCATTAAGTGTGACAACACCAGTGCTATAAACATTGCTAAGATCCTTGTTCATCATTCACGTACTAAGTATATTCATATAAGGTATTATTTCTTACGTGATAATGTAGAAAATGGTCTTTTATTTTTTGCAACATGTTAGGAATGAGGACAAAATTGTTGATATCTTCAATAAGGCACTTGATAGCGTCCCTACGAGCACCTTCTTATGCTTTTGGGGATGATCACTAATAATATAACAAGTCATGTTCCATTATTCCCACAATGATTGACTATGTCTTATGGAAATCATGATGTAGGGACTGTGTGTGTTTGAAAATCATCTTGCATAAGGATGCTAGTCTAAGGCATGTCATTTGTATTGCATGGAACTTCATTTATTTCGCTTTTCTCTAAAGAGTTCACCTAATTATAAGCAAATATGATGGAAACTCTAATATTACCTAGGCTAAGAACCAAGGAAACACGTTGATGCGATCCCTTCCCTTACTCCCAAGGAAGAGGAAGACACCATGACAATGCGTTCGGACGGACCCATTACTCGAGCTCGTGCTAAGGCCATCGCTCAAGCAACGACGTCCTTTGTATGGCAAGCCTCTCAGTCCTTTAGCTTAGTCCCTGAAGAACCACCTACATGGGTGCTGAGCGTCCTTAAAGCCAATCCTGAGGAAGGGGCCCTGGCGTCCCTACCGGCACCCTAGAAGTCCCCATCTCTAGAGGACGCCTGCTGCCAAGGACAATCCTAGGGACTGCACCAGGGCGTCCCAACAATTCCAGCAGCTTCCCTTCCAGCGTCCTCAGCATTAGAGTCCCTCAGCTCATGAGCAGAGTTCTCAGCAGAGTCCTTAGCAGAGTCCTCAGCAGAGTCCTTAGCAGAGTCCTCAGCAGAGTCCTCAACAGAGTCCTCAGCAAAGTCCTCAGCAGAGTCCTCAGCAAAGTCCTCAGCAGAGTCCCTTAGCTCTTGAAGAGTGTCCTCATCAGAGTCCCTAAGACTTGTTTGTTCTAATCTTTGTCTTTCCTTTTCCTAGCTAGCTAATGGATAAGTATTACCTTTTGTAGTAGAGACAAGAATATTAGGTCAGATTAGTTGTCTGACCATCTATAGTATGCTTAGGGTATTGGGCCAAGACTTGCATGTTTTAGGCCCAACCCATAAATGCTAGGGTTTCCTTTTGTTGCCTAAGAGCCTCCACTATATAAGGAGCTCTCCTCTCTTGTAATCTTCACGTTTGCAATCAATGAGTTTTGGCTTGAATCGAGTGATATCTCTTCACCAAAACCGTGAAAGTCAACCCTTTTATCCCTCTTCTCCGACGCCCTCCTTTCCCCGACCTCCAGTCGTTTCCTCGTTCGACGGCGAGTTCTTCCACCCGTCGAGTCCTTACCACCGTCCCTATCTCTTCCACTAGCGTCCCTACCACATCCACCAGCGTCCCTACCAGCGTCCCTACCTTCGCCCCTCTACCAACGTCCCTACTACAACGCCAGCGTCCTTACCACAGCACAGCTACCAGAGTCCCTACCGCAGCACAGTTACCAGAGTCCCTACCGCAGCTACCAGAGTCCCTACCTCAGCTACCAACTTCCCTACCACCACTACCACCTTCCCTATCTCAGCTTCCACCTTCCCTAACTCAGCTTCCGCCTCCTTGTGTTTCCCTCAATTATCGGATAAGGCCCAACTTGTAACCTAGATCCTTGGCCAAGCGAGTCCTTCTTGGAGTCCCTAGAAGGCGAACGCATCAACTGGTATCAGAGCCCAAGTTACGTAAGCCTTTTTATTCGAACTATTGCATATCACACTTGCTTCCCTTTGTGTTCCTTGAACCAGTCCTTATAAAAATCCAAAATTTTTTTTTTCTAGCCTCACCTTGGTAGTAGAACAAGTTTTTACTACCATAGTCCTTACCAAAAAAAAAAAAAAACTTTTTACACCCATTTGCGAATGCAGTCCTTACATTCTTGGTGATTTCGATTACTTGTTACATATTGGTTTCAGTCGTGCTTAGGTTAGTAACCTATTTGTGCTACTTGCGTCCCTCAAAGGACTCTCTTTCGGTTAGTAACCGCATTCAAAAAAAAAAAGCAAAAGAAGTCCAAATAGAAAGCCAAAATAAGGCAACTATTTTGGATTCAAGAGAGTCCCAAGACAAATCCACCTTGAGGACGCCTGCCTCAACAAAGAAGCAGTCCTCAGCACTTAGCACGTCAATATTGTTGCTTGTAATTGCATTGATCCTTGCGTGTTTGAGTTGCATCGTGTAGCCTTTAGCCGCCTCTCGCACATAAAGCCTTCCTTGACCTTTGTGTGTGCATAGTCCCTTCCGACGAGGTTAACAATGGACGTGACCCACCCCAAGTCCTTAACCAAGAACGCTCAAACGAGGACCTCAACCCTCCCCAACTCACACAAGTACAACAAGAAAATGCAGAGTTAAGACGCCGGCTCGCTGAGGTCGAGTCCCTTCTCCAAGCCCAAGCGGCAGTTCGGGTTCCTCTAGTGAACGCCCCACCTCAAGTCCTTCACTCCAGATCTCAAGGACTAGCCATCAGCCTCTCCGACCAAGCTGGCCCAAGTCAGCCGAATGGTTAAACATCTCACCAAGTGCTTCCCAACAGGACGTCCTCAAGGGACGCCCCTCAACAACACCGTCTCCACTCCACCATTGAGCCCCGCCGTCCTCAAGGCCAAGTCTTACGGAGTGACCCGCATGCCTACGATGCTTCCTCAGGCCATGAGTCCGAAGGCCCAGGTATGTCTCCTTCCTCTTTTCGTTTTCATGATCGTTATGACCCAAGGAGAGCTCATCGCCAAGCACCGACCCCTCAGCGTCCTCAACTGCGTCCCCAAGACCAAGGTACCGAGGAACGGGAACGCCGGTTGTACAATAGGCGTGACCAACGCTTTGGTGAGCACCCCTTGAGACGAACACAACGGCATGAAAGGCGCGTTGCACAAGGAAGGGCGCCGTCCCTACCTCCAGCACAGGCGTCCTTAGGCCAATCGTCCGATACTCCAGTTTGAGAAGACGAGTTCAATGACTTCGACGATGAAGAATATGAAGACTCGGGCTTACCCAATCCCCACAACTTCCCACCTTTGGGTGATCCACCTGAATTGGACGACCGCCCCGCGGACTGGATTCCCCCGGCTCCGCCTTTAGTACGTCGCCATGAAGAAGTCCCTAGAAGGGACGGACGCCATGATGCCAACCGACGCCATGAGCGTCCCCATCGACACCAAGGTGAATGGCGCGGTAATGCCCCTAGAGCGATACCACCAAGACCTTGGAGTCCCATTGATCCTGGTTTTGACCTACGTGAAGATCGTGGGGACTATGACCAACAAGCTACAAACCGCCATGAGGTCAAAGTCCGAATTGAACATTTTGAAGGGCATTATGATGCAGTTGCCTTCCTTGAGTGGATTGCCGCCACAGCGCACACTTTGCGCTATTGTCGGACGCCTCCCCATGAATGGGTCCATTTAGCTACGCTCCATTTTCGTGGTCAAGCACGAGTATGGTGGCAACGCTTTGTGGATAACCGTTTAAGGCTAGACAAAACACCGGTAACCACTTGGGATCAACTTGTGTACGTCATGACACAAAAGTATGTTCCTAAGGACTATAAGAACCAGATGAGGATGGACATTGCAACACTTCGCCAAGGAAGCATGACTCTCATTGAGTTCTTCTCTAAGTTGGAGGATATGTATTACAAGGCCGGCTTTCAGTTGCCCCCTCCACCTTAAAAACTAGGTTCATCTCTGGATTGAATCAGTCCCTTAGGCACCAGCTTGAGCCTTTGTCCATCACAGATTTGAACAACTTGATGCATACGGCCATGACCATCTATAAGAACCAACAAGAATTGCGTTCTTACCAATCTCGGCCAAATCGGTATGCTTCCTCTAACTCTCGTCCTTATGCTTCCACTAATTCATCTCATAGTATGCAAGGACAGGGTTCTTCTTCAAAGCAATCCCCATCCCAACGTCCTTCCCAACCACATGGAACGAACTCCACAAGCCGTCCTCAACAAGGGCGTCCTTCCCAGCAAGGGACTCCCCTTGAGCGTTCCAGGGACATGGAGTGTTTCTCTTGTGGCGGACGAGGACACTATCAAAAGGACTGCCCCAACAAAAAGAAAGTGTTGTTCTCCACAACCACATGGGGATATGAGTCCTTATATGAGGAAGAAGTCCCACCAGAGCCATTATATGAGGACTCCTATGCTGTTCCCCAAGAAGAAGAGTTCGATTGTGCCCCCGCACCAATGGACTCCGGCCACTGCCTTGGGTTGGTTGCTAGGAAGGCACTCATTTTGAAAGGATCCTTACAAGACCAACGTGAAAATCTCTTCCATACTCGCGCTTTGGTTGGTTCCACCAGCCTTAGTGTGATTATTGACTCCGGGAGTTGCACCAACCTTGTCAATGAAAAGGTAGTCAAACACCTTAACTTGGAAACAACTCCTCACCCTGCCACTTATGGACTACAATGGTTGAACTCCACAGGTACCCAAATCACTCATCAATGCATGATCACCTTTTCCATTGGTCCTTACACGGACACATTACTTTATGATGTCGTTGCTATGAACGTCACACACTTGTTGTTGGGACGCCCATGGGCTTTCGACCGGCGCGTCCTTCACGATGGATTCTTGAACACTTATGTGTTCAAGTACCACGGGAAGCGCGTCAAACTCTTACCCATGTTGCCTAGTGAAATATTGCAGGATCAGGTACAACGTGACCGCGCTAAGGCAATTGAAGAAGAATGGACGCGCAAGGAACGCAACTCGGCCAACACCTCGGATGCAAAGCCGTCCCTATTTGATGGCCAACAACAGCGTCCTAAAGCCGTCCCCAAAAGGAGTCCCTTGGACCAAGCGTCCCTTACACCCAAAACAAACGCGTCCCTTCAAGGCACGGTTGAACCCCGTGGGTTGGTCAAACAGCCGTCCCCATCTCAACCGCCACTTTCAGGACGTGCCCATTGCTTCTTGATGGTGCCGATGTCCCTCACATCTTCTAGCACAGTCCCTAATGATCCGACCGTCCCTAGCGTCGTGGCTTCCCTTCTAGAGGACTTTAAGGACGTCTTCCCTGACGACCTTCCCCCAAGACTTCCTCCGCTACGCGGAATTGAGCATCAAATTGACTTGATGCCAGGGGCCTCTCTACCAAATAGAGCTCCTTACAAAGCTGGCCCAAATGAAACCAAGGAACTCCAAAAGCAAGTGCAAGAACTCCTTGAGCGTGGCTATGTAAGAGAGTCCCTAAGTCCTTGTGCCGTGCCCGTCATTCTAGTCCCTAAAAAGGATGGCTCCTGGCGCATGTGTATGGACTGCCGTGCAATCAACAACATCACCATCAAATACCGGCATCCAATTCATAGGCTCGATGATATGTTGGACGAGCTCCATGGTGCCACCATGTTCACCAAAATCGACTTGAAGAGTGGCTACCACCAAATCCGCATGAAGGAAGGCGATGAATGGAAGACAACCTTCAAGACAAAATTTGGTCTCTATGAGTGGCTTGTCATGCCCTTTGGTCTCACCAACGCCCCAAGCACCTTTATGAGACTCATGAACCATGTCCTTAGGGACTTCATTGGTAAGTTCCTTGTGGTCTACTTTCATGATATCTTGATTTATTCAATGAATCTCAATGACCACACGGAACACATTAAGTTGGTATTAGCATGCTTACGCCGTGAAACACTCTTTGCCAACTTGGCTAAGTGTACCCTTTGCAAGCCTTCCACTGTCTTCCTTGGCTTTGTGGTCTCTAGTGTTGGTTTACAAGTGGACGAGGAAAAGATCAAGGCTATCAAGGACTGGCCTACTCCAAAGAGTGCAACGGAAGTCCGCTCCTTCTTAGGACTCGCCGGTTTCTACCGCCGTTTTGTCCATCACTTCAGCGTCCTTGCTGCCCCATTGCATGCCTTAACCAAGAAAGGCACAATCATAGAGTGGAAGCAGCATCATGAAAAGGCGTTCCAAATCCTTAAGGACTCCCTTTGTAATGCTCCACTCCTCCAGCTCCCGGACTTCACTAAGCCCTTTGAGATCGAGTGTGATGCGTCATATTCCGCATGCTCCGTGGGAAGACCTTTCAATGGACTTCATCACGGGACTGCCTAGGTCCAAGAGGGGTAAGGAGTCCATCTTTGTAGTAGTGTGTCGTTTTTCAAAAATGGCCCATTTCATTGCGTGTACAACAACGAACAATGCAACAGACGTGGCTTGTTTGTTCTTTGAACACGTAGTGAAGTACCATGGCATCCCCCGCACAATCATAAGTGATAGGGACGCCAAGTTTGTAGGACATTTTTGGAGAACACTTTGGGGAAAGTTAGGCACCAAACTACTATTCTCTACTTCCTTCCATCCCCAAACCGATGGCCAGACGGAAGTCACCAATCGGACCTTAGGCTCACTCCTTCGAGTGATACTTAAGAACAACCCACGCTGGTGGGAGGACTTACTCTCTACTGTAGAATTTTGCTATAACAGGTCCAAACACTCGGCGCACTCCATGAGTCCCTTCGAGGTTGTCTATGGGCGTAATCCGCTTACTCCCCTTGATCTCTCACCCCGTCTCTTGCAGCAAGGAGAACACTTCGATGCGGCCAACCGTGCTGAGTACATCAAGAAGCTGCACATGAGTACGCAGGAACGCCTTGAGCGTCGTGCCCAACAATATGCCAACCAACATAACAAGGGACGCCAACAGCTCATCTTTGAGCCTGGGGACTTGGTTTGGCTCCACTTGCGCAAGAGTCGCTTCCCTTCAGCCCAGAAGACCAAGCTCCACCACAGGGGGGACGGTCCCTTTCGCATCCTTGAGCGGATTGGACCAAATGCTTACAAGCTTGAGCTACCAGATTCCTATGGGGCCGTCCATGCCACTTTCAATGTCGCGGACTTGTCGCCATACATGGACCTTGAAGATGACCACCTTTTGGAGGAAGCGGGGACGCTTCCCACTCAAGGGGGGAGGATGATGCGATCCCTTCCCTTACTCCCAAGGAAGAGGAAGACGCCATGACAATGCGTTCGGACGGACCCATTACTCGAGCTCGTGCTAAGGCCATCGCTCAAGCAACGGCGTCCTTTGTATGGCGAGCTTCTCAGTCCTTTAGCTTAGTCCCTGAAGAACCACCTACATGGGTGCTGAGCGTCCTTAAAGCCAATCCTGAGGAAGGGGCCCTGGCGTCCCTACCGGCACCCTAGAAGTCCCCATCTCTAGAGGACGCCTGCTGCCAAGGACAATCCTAGGGACTGCACCAGGGCGTCCCAACAATTCCAGCAGCTTCCCTTCCAGCGTCCTCAACATTAGAGTCCCTCAGCTCATGAGCAGAGTCCTTAGTAGAGTCCTCAGTAGAGTCCTCAACAAAGTCCTCAGCAAAGTCCTCAGCAGAGTCCCTCAGCTCTTGAAGAGTGTCCTCAGCAGAGTCCCTAAGACTTGTTTGTTCTAGTCTTTGTCATTCCTTTTCCTAGCTAGCTAATGGATAAGTATTACCTTTTGTAGTAGAGACAAGAATATTAGGTCAGATTAGTTGTATGGCCATTTATAGTAAGCTTAGGGTATTGGGCCAAGACTTGCATATTTTAGGCCCAACCCATAAATTCTAGGGTTTCCTTTTGTTGCCTACGAGCCTCCACTATATAAGGAGCTCTCCTCTCTTGTAATCTTCACGTTTGCAATCAATGAGTTTTGGCTTGAATCGAGTGATATCTCTTCCCCAAAACCGTGAACGTCAACCCTTCTATCCCTCTTCTCCGACGCCCTCCTTTCCCCGACCTCCGGTTGTTTCCTCGTTCGACGGCGAGTTCTTCCACCCGTCGAGTCCTTACCACTGTCTTTATCTCTGCCACCAGCGTCCCTACCACATCCACCAGCGTCCCTACCTTCGCCCCTCTACCAGCGTCCCTACTACAGCGCCAGCGTCCCTACCGCAGCACAACTACCAGAGTCCCTACCGCAGCACAGTTACCAGAGTCCCTACCACAGCTACCAGAGTCCCTACTTCAGCTACCAGCTTCCCTACCACCACTACCACCTTCCCTATCTCAGCTTCCACCTTCCCTAACTCAGCTTCCGCCTCCTTATGTTTCCCTCAATAGTCGGATAAGGCCCAACTCGTAACCTAGATCCTTGGCCAAGCGAGTCCTTCTTGGATTCCTTAGAAGGCGAACGCATCACACGTCCTATGACCTTTTATGTTTTTCTTTTTCGTGACGTACTTACTTTAAAACGTCTTTTGTTCTGAACATATTTTTGGGTCCCATATGCTTTTATATTTTAAACAATCTTGATTTCTATTACAATTCTTTAATTCAATTAAGGTGACATTAAGGGAAGTTTTTCTTAATTGTAATCCGATTCTCATTAATGAAATAAAGTTGATTATTCTCATATCATTGCGGTAAGTTATGTTATAAGCTTTGTGTGATGTTGGATGGTAAATTTTGTGCTCTTTTTTTATTAGGAAAGGAATCTGATTTACCAGACAGAACCGGTAAATCGAGAGGCTGAAACAATTGGTAATCGGACAAGCCGACACTAGAGCATAAACACACAAAACTCCTCACAAGCAAGGAAAATCCCTTAACGCTAATCAAAGGCTAGCAAAGAGAACGAGAGAGAAGAGCCAAGCACTACAAAGCACAGCACCGCTGATAAACAGGATAATAAGGTCTCTCCAAATAGGGAGTGCAAAACGAGCCTCCGCGGCGTTGCCCCCACTTAGATGAGGGATCTTCGGAAGCTCAGCTCAACAACAACCTCGATCAGACAAGACTCGATCCAATTTAAATCAGCTCCTAATTAGCAAACTAACATGTAAGATTAGCTTCAAAGGGAATTCCGTATGAGATTAAACCTCATATATACCCACAAAATATTTGGGGTGTGGTTATTGCTGAATCCATTTTTTTCAAAAGCCCTATGCAAGAACGGGATTAAATGGGATTACCATAGCTATTGTGGCATTTGTCAAATAAAAATGATAAAATTGCTCAAAAGTAACATTAAAGATGAAATTGGTGCGAATTTCATTTTTCTATATATTTTTCTATGAGAATTGTGGTGGGAAACAAAAAGCAATCATATTATAGTTCACCCACATTTTTGTAGAGTGATTTTGGTTTAGGTTGGTTTTTATTTTTCAGAAAAATGACGCCTTGTTTGACTCTTTTTTCTACAAAGTATTTTCTTTTCTACTGTTTTTATTATTTCTTTTATAGGAAGATGACGCTAGAGGTTATTGCAAAGCATGAGGTGCATAACGGAAGCATGTTTATATGGGGTTTCTAGTGATTTGAGAGACTATATTAAGGATTTGGGGATAAGATGCCATGATTTCCCATAGATTAGTACAAATCTGGTTCTATATTTGGTGCTCAATGTCGGCACATCAGAGAGAAAGTTTGTGTAAAACTGGATGATTTGGTTGAGGTTTGTCTTCTCAAGTAACTGAGACAAAAATAATTGATTAGGTGTATGTAAATAGGGTTATGTCTCTTATTAATGGAGTGAAGGTTTCCTTTGCAAAGCAATTTTTTTGATTCTCGACCACGATCGTGGAATTTTGGCCAAATCCAAGACAGATTGATAGTCAAGTCGAGGTAGAGATAGTGGCGACCCCAAGTGGGTGAAGGTGGTGGTGGATCTGGGGAGAAGAAGGTAGAGTAGGAGGAGGCCAAGCGAGTAAGGATATAATCGTAAAAGATATAATCACATTCAACTAGGGCATCGAAAATAGGTCTTTTTTTACTCAACATAATATAGGATCCCAAGGCTTCCTTTTTTAGGATTCTAACTTTGTTGCTTTAGATGCATCGAATGAGCACGAGTTTAACTTGTGCTCTAAGATAGTCCATGCCTTGTAAGTAGATTAAGCATGAGTGGCATGCATCTATAAAGGCATGGAAATTAAGAGTCGTTTGAATCCAAAGAAGAAAAAATATGTCCGTTTTCTTCCACTCAACATATGTAGGGTTGGGCTTAGCTAGTGTTATAGAACCGATTGACATATTGAGTGTGGCTAGCTGGTGGTGCACTCCCGACTTGAAAATTGATCAAGATCATAACCGACTAGAGAAGACTTGATGGTATTCTACCATATATGATAGTTGGTCCGTTTAAACTTGGCCTTGAGATTGGGAATTGGAGTCATGCTTGAAATGTCGGTAGTTTGATTGAAAGAGAGTGTCAGTATTTATTTTCCCTTGTTGTATGTCGATTATGGTTGACATTACTGCTGTCAGAGGGAGGCTTGTCGTTGGAAATCATGACTGATGCAAGCGAATAGCATCATTGTATGAAGATCAAACGAGAAAGAGATAAGGGTAGGGTCGAAATTATGCTTTCGATACCATGTAAACTAGGAGAATTGTATATTGGGAAGGATGATTTTTTCCAATGAATGAAAGAGTTTAAATAAACTAAACATCTATAACATAAAAAAATTACAATTCTCCTAGTAAAATAGGAGAATTGTAATCTTATATTTCTCGGACTCCAAGATGAACAAGATAAACTAAATATCTTTACATTAAGATATACCAAAAAACTTTCTATGGTAATACACTACAATTTATTTTATAAAATTACATTAGAAAATTTATTATAAAATAAAGAGAAATTTGCACTAAACCACCCGTTAAATAGGCGAATTTACACTTAACCACCCATTATACAAAAATTTATTTTAAACCACCCAAAACTCTCATTCCGTTAACAAATAGCCACCTACAAGCTTTTCCGTTAAAAATTCCATTTTCTCCCGCTCATTTACCCTTTTACCCTCAAATATTCATCTAATTTCCCTAAACCCTTCCTCGACTCATTTTTCCATCCTCTTATGCAATGTTACTAATTATTTTGATGGAGTTTAATGGCAGACGATTGATCAAAGATCGACTTGATGGAGGTGTTTCTTTCAGAGGGCGATTTCACTAGCGCGTTTTGTTCCTCGTTCATTCTCAAATCTCTGAAGCATTTTGAACACAAATTTGAAATCATTGGACTGTCGAAGAAGCTGAAGTTAATAGCGCACAACATATAACCTTCTTGTGATTGAAATCCTTCTTCTTCCTCCAATTTCAAATTGCTCGAATCACAAAAAAAACCAAGAAATATTTAGCACATACTCGCTGGTGATGAAGTTGATAAACTCAGATCCACACTCCTGAACAGTCTCCTTAGCATCCTTGGCAATCTTGGCATTAGCAGGCAAGGCCTTCTTCATAATCCGACTAATGCTAGCAATCGATGGGGAGAAACCTTGCCTGCTCGCGAACCTTGGATCGAGGGCTCAAATCTCCACCGCTATCATGGCTCCCTCCGCAACTTGGGCTTGACGGAACCTTCGACATCGCTGAACCCTAATTCCTGTAAACCACAACATCAGCAGCAACAACAACGACAACACCAATTGAATTGGGCCAAAACAAAGTGGAAACCCTAAATCAATCGCCGCCATAGAAGCCCCAAATATGAGGAAAAGAAGGGGGAATTTGGAGGGAGACGAGAGGGTATTAAAAAAAGAGGCAAAAGTTTGGAAGGAGATTGCATTCATTAGACATTCAGGAAGATCTGACGTTGGAGAAGGAGGAGCACACAACTCGGATGAACAGTTGAAGGGCAATAGGGTAAAATCATGGAATTAAACGGAATTTTTGATGGAAAAAGCTCAGGGGTGGTGTTTTGTTAACGGAATGAGAGTTTTGGGTGGTTTAAAACAAATTTTTGTATAATGGGTGGTTAAGTTTAAATTCGTCTATTTAACGGGTGGTTTAGTGCAAATTTCCCTAAAATAAAATTAAAAGAGATTTATAACGTATGCCCTAGGGACATCGAATAAGCATATATCTTGTTTTGACAAGTTTTATTATTAGTTATTTCATAATTTAAAATTTGCCTCCTCGGGGATTATGTATTTACTTTTAGGGAACGACATGCTTACCCAATGCCATAGGAACTCGCCTATGTTAGCGAGATTGTGCATATTGTTCTTTTGTGTGCATAAATTAGAATAACACTTTCATTGAAGATCTATAGTGAAATAATAGATCCTCACAAATTTGTTCTTCTAAAAAGCACTTCTAAGTCTCATTTTAGGCTATGCCTAGATGTTAGACGATTCCACTACGCATACCCTCTTAACCTTCAGTGTTAGACGATCAATCTCCACCTAAGGACAACTTCTGTATTTTAGAAACCCACAATAATATAATGGTTTTTAGCATAAAAGTATACATTATCAAGACACTAAACGATACATCATCTCTACGCAGAGACAATTGTCGTTGGAGGCATATTATTATCGAGAACGCGCCCCACGTGTGCAACAAAAAGATTGTGAGTACGAGGGTTTGCAGGTTGTGTGTCAGGCCAGCACCGCCTTGGGCGATCCAAGGCCATGGCCAAGGGGAGAGCTACTGGCCGGAGAAAGAAAGAGTCCCCTCCCAGGAAGGCTGGAAGTCCCTCACTCTCTAGAGAGAGTGTGGAGGCGGTTTCCGAAAACACCATTCGCGTGAATAACCAGAGGCTTTTGCGTAGTTCAGCGAGGGCAGCCATGGTTGCTCGCCAGGAGGAAGTTGAAGAGTCCATTGAGGAGCCGATCGATCATGCTTTTGAATCCATTGATAAGGTGTCGGGCTCCTAAAGCTTACCTGATTCATGAAGCGAGGCAGGAAAGACTCAAGTTGTTGTGAAGGACTTGGAGGGTATGAAGGAGGGTCTTGAGGATGGTGAAATCAATGCTAATCCCTCAGAAAAGGTGGGTGACTCTACTGATGCGCCCCAGCAGAAGCTGATATTTCGGGAAGCTCTTGCCGGAAACAGAGCCAACTTGGGAGCGAGAAGGCTGAACTTTGTTCTGGGTTGTGAGGATGGCATCATCAGGATTAAGAAGAAGGACGTGGAGAAGAACGTTGAGAAGTGGAAATGCACTTTACTCGGGATGATTGCGAGGTGTGGAAGCTCCTTCAACATTATATTGTTCAGAGCTTCGTAAGGGCAAGATGGATTGGGTGCAATTGCCCAAAGATAATCAGGACTGAATCTGGAATCTTGTTATTCAAGTTCGATTTGGAAAGTGATGTGGAATGGGTTCTCTCGAATGGACCCTAGCTAGATGGTGGGAGGAACTAGACCTCTGACCCTGAAAAGCTGGAGCGAAGGAATCAAGCTTGACCCTTCTTGCTTCGAAACAACTCAGGTTTGGGCCAATCTCCCGAATCTTGATGTGCGTTTCTGGGACGATGACTTCTTTGAGAAGGTAGGCAGCACCATAGGAAAGCCAATCTTGGTTGACAAGTGACTCGGCTAAAGTAGTTGTGCCAAGATCAAAGATAAATAACTCAAACTACAAACTAGTATAGTATACAAGTAAGGGGTCGAACCCAAGAGAACTATGGCTTCTAGTATGAATATGATTATCAACTAAAGTTATGGGGGGAAATCAAAGAGATATCTAAACTAACTTAGGAAACAAATAACAAACAAATAAACAAATAGATAGGAGGCAGGTTCATTCAAAAGATCCACTCATAAAGTAATCACTCGATCATAGATTCATCCCTTGATTTCATTCACACCTATGGTTAATTCCTATCCTGATCATTAACAATCGCAAGTCCACGGTCCAAGCAATTCTATAACACTAGGCAAGGACGCTTAAACCTAGAATGAACATAGAGAACAAGGATATGTAGGAAATCAAATCATGCAATCAAGCTACGAGTCTCATCCACATGAAAACCATTAAATACTCTACTCTAAACTAGTCCACGGTCCTAGAATAGAGTTGTTTCGAGAAATAGGAAAGATGCATAGACAACAACAAATCCTAAATCAAACGATAGATCTAAGTCAATCAAACAAGTTGATCAGGCTCATAAAATCAAACATAGATCATGGGATAAAGCACAAGAGTATCATTATTAACCAAAGGATATAAATCAATTACCAAAATCTCACAAGTTCATACATCATAGCTCCCCCTTGAACAAACCCAAGGAGACTAGCTCTCCTAACTAAGCTAAAAACCTAAAAGAGAAGATTTAAACTATGAATTGGAATGTGAATTGAATGTTGGATAAAACCTAAGGCAGACTCCTCCTTATATAGACCCAGGGAACATACTCCCCTAATCTAATTAGGAAAGGAGAAAAGATAGAAAAGGAAAGAGGAAAGATAACAAGATAGAAAGAAGATAGATCTTGGCCCGCTTTGGATTCGGCATCACCGCGGTCGCGTCATCATCATTGCGCCCGCGCTTTCACGAAAGAGAAGAACAAGTCGTCTCGGCAGCCACCGCGGTCGTGGTATTTGGACAGAAACTCTTGCATCACTTCGGAGGCTGTTTTGACCATCTTGCGCTTGGAATCTGACTTCGGTTTAAATAGATGAATTGAAGCCCTTGAAGTTCTATTTCCAATGGAACCGGAATCAGCTCAATCCGACCTCTATAGCTCAAGATATAGCCTTTACAAGCAAGTGGTGTCGCGCAGACAGCTCAAAACGCCTTAGAACTCTTGAATCTTGACTTCTTGTGTCTTCAGCCTAGATATTACAATTATGCTCAAACCTAACCTAAAAACACTCAATATAACCCTAAAATACAAGAGTAAACCTCTACAAAATAGCCCGAATCAACAAGGCTACTGAAAATCAAGAAAGGCTCTCGTTTGCAAGGTTGGTGGTGGAGATCTCTACAAAAATGCCTATCAGAAATGAAGTTGTCTTTCTTGGAGAAGATGGTGAAAAAGGTAGAGCAGCAAGTGGACTATGAATGGATCCGAGATAAATGTGATAAGTGTTGCTCCTTTGGGCACGATCAAAACGACTATGGAAAGGGCAAGGCGACAAGAGCTCTTGGAGCCAGATTTCGCGCATATAAGAGGCAGGGGCCTTGGCATAAGAAAGTGTGGGTCAAAAGGCAGCCAGAGAAGGCCCCTGAATCAAGCAAAGGGAAGAGCTCAAATGAGGTTGTAGTTAAGGGCGGCACGCCTGTCCTAACTAGTGATTTAAGGGCCCAAAATGGTGTCATCAAGGCTAATGATCAAGTTCCAAGAGAGCAGGATTGGGAAGAAGTCAAGGGAGGCAACAGTCGGAGGAGTGCTGAATACGCTGCTAGCTCTAAAGGAAAGTAGGTTTTGATTGAAAAATCCAAGTTTGTTGCTCTAGAAGATCACATGAATGGATTGGAGACTATTGAGGAGGAGGCAGACAATGACACACTTGTTTGTAATGGATAGTCTCTCAATTGCCACATGGAATATTAGAGGCATCAATGATGTCTTTAAGACAGATTTTGTCCATAAGCTAGTAGTAGATAGTAAGCTAGATATGATTGTTTTGCTTGAAACTAGAGTTCGTGACAATAAAGTGGAAGAGGTGTCCAAATCTCTTCTCAAAGGCTGAAACAAAAGTATGAAGTGTCTCGGCCGTAATGGTAGAATATGGTTATTTTGGAAATCCCACGCTAGAATTGATGTGGAAATTTTGATCGAATCCACACAACTTGTTCACTGCTCCATAAGCTCTCCTTTAATCAACAGGTCTATCCTGACCTCATTTGTTTATGACTCAAACTCTGACACGGAAAGAACCGATCTCTGGAAGCTTCTAAGTCAAATTGCAGTTTTGGCTAATGACCTCCCGTGGATTATTATGGGGGATTTCAACGCCATCAAGGATCCTGGTGAAAATTTCTCGCACAGGAGTGCTAATTCCAACTTTAATAGCGATTTCCTTGACTGTCTTAATAGTATTGGTGTCTTTGATTTGCATTATTCAGGTGCTTTCTACACTTGGTCTAACAAGCAAGAAGGTGAGGATCTCATTATGTACAATCTTGATAGAGTGCTAGCTAAGCAGAAATGGCTCGATGGATTCAACAACTTTGCTGTCAAGTTTGATACCCCTAGATGCTCGGATCGCAGCCATGCTATTCTCACCGTGGTAGGCGAAAAATTGATTGAGAAGGCTCCATTCCGTTTCAACAACAGATGGGCCAATCACCCGGACTTCATCTCTGTTGTTCAAAATGAGTGGAATCAACACCAAGTCAGGGGATGTTCCGTGTACAGGCTGGTCTATAAATTGAAGAAGCTAAAAATTCCTCTAAAGAAGTTGCGCTCAAAAAGTATAAATGAAGAGGACGAGGAGATAAAAAAATCAGCATAACAAACTCAAGCTAATCCAAAGTGAAATGCAGTCCTCTCCATTTAACCACGAGCTCATCAACCTTGAAAAAGAGACGCTCAATAGCCTTAGAAGCTCGGTTAGAAGAAGAAGAAGAATCCTACAACAGCTGGCCAAGCTTCATTGCATTAAGTTTCAAGATTGTTGTAGCAACTATTTTTCCAACTCCATCAAGCAACGTCGCGCCCACAGTGCAATCAAAAGCTTGACTAATGATGATGGGGCAGTCCTTACAAATGATAGTGAGATCAAAGAGTTGATTGTCAAGCACTTCAACAATTTCTTGGGAGTTAAGGGCACTGACAGCAGACTTGACAGCTCAATTGTAAAGTATGGACGCATTCTTGAAGAAGTTGATAAATACTCCATGATCAACCAGTTTAGTAGAGAGGATTTCAAAGCTGCACTTTGGAGTATTAATAAGAGCAAAGCACCAGGGCCTGATGGTTTCAACTCTCACTTCTTCAAGTGGGCATGGACGTTAATAGATGAAGACTTTACAGATGTTGTGCTCGAGTTATTTGTGAATGGAATTTTTTTGAAAGAAATCAGCAATGTTGTCATTTCTCTTGTCCCAAAAGTTGACAATCCGAGCACTCTTGATGACTTTAGGCCAATCTCTTGCTGCAACGTGATCTATAAAGTAATCTCCAAGATGATTGTCACTAGAATTCGGAGCTTTCTCCCAAAAATCATTGATAAAAATCAGGGACCTTTCATCAAAGGCAGAAGTATACGCCATAACATCGTCGTATGCCAGGACATTGTAAAGAGTTATGCAAGAAAATATATAAGTCCAAGATGCGCTATGAAAATTGATCTTAAGACGGCGTTTGACACGGTCAGCTGGAGCTTCTTGTTTGAGATGCTTGAAGAGCTCAATTTTCACCCTGTTATGGTGAATTGGATAAAAGAATGTGTCACAAATTGTCACCTCACCATCAAAGTGGGGAAAGAGTTCTACGGGTTCTTCAAGGCCGAAAGAGGGTTGAGACAAGGGGACCCCCTCTCCCCTTATCTCTTTGTGATAACCATGGAGTATTTGAGCAGATCCCTTAAAAAGAATGCTACCGAGAGCAAGATCAAATACTACCCGGGCTGTAAAAGAGCTGAAATAACTAACCTGTGCTTCGCCGATGACCTCTTTATTTTTTTCCCATGGCAGCACAGATTCCGTCAAAGTTATCAAGTCTATTCGTAATGATTTCAGCCGCTGCGCAGGCCTTGAGATGAACTTGGACAAGTCTAGAGTCTTTTGTGCGGGCATCGAGAATCATTTGGAAGCTGACATATGTGATACTTTGGGCATGAGCAAAGGCGATCTTCCAGTGAAATATCTCGGCGTCCCCCTTTGTAGCTCCAAAGCTAAGTGCAGGGACTTCAACACTCTCATCTAAAAAATCAGGAGCAAGGCCAACGGATGGGCGACTAGGCACCTTTCTTACGTAGGCCGGCTTGTAATTGTTCGGGCCATTTTCTATGGTATTCTTCAATACTGGTGCAAACTTTTCATTCTTCCTAATTCCATCATTATAAAGGAGATCAACAAGGTGCTTCGAAACTTCCTTTGGAGCGGGAAGAGTGAAGGTAGTAAAGCCCCGGTGGCTTGGAAAAGAGTCTGTAAGCCAAAGGAGGAAGGAGGTTTGGGGCTTAAAGAGATTCATGCTTGGAACAAAGATAATGTGGCTAAACTTCTTTATGATGCCATGAAGAACTCTGACTCGGTGTGGCATGAATGGGTGAAGAAACGCACTTGAGAGGAGATAGCATCTGGGCTGTTCGAAGGGCCAGTTCTTCTAGCGCTATCTGGCAGGTTATCCTACAGCTCAGGATTAAGTTCACTGCTTCATTGGAAGGCGATTTTGCTCCCCTTCTCTTAAACTCAAATCATGGAAAGTTGGATTGCAAAGCCCTTTATGAGAGCATTAGGGAGCGAAGCACGATTGTGGTGTGAAAGGACTTGATATGAAACAAACTCAACATGCCTCGCCTAAGCTTCATTGCATGGAAGATTGTGCAGGGCGGGGTTAGCACCAAAGACAAAATGAAGTGTTGGGCATGATCCAAGATGAAGCTTGCTCGTTGTGTACTATGCAGGCTCCGGAAACTTGGGAGCACCTTTGGTTCGAGTGTGAGTTTTCTAAGAAAGTACTCACGGGCGTCCTCAGCTGGGCTAAGATTCCAAGATGTAGAGAGTATTGACAATTGGATCTCACAAGCTGCTACCTTGAAGGGTAAGAAGACCCTTGCTTACAACCTATGGAATCATTGTCATTGTGTGGTCATGTACCACATATGGAGAACTAGAAACGAGATCGTTTTTAACAATAGAGTTGCTAGTATTGAGGAGTGCATTATCATTTGTATAAGAAACATTAGAAATTGCCTCAAGGCTAGGTGGAGTAAAAGATCTAGAGAAACCAGTTGGTTTATGGAGAGACTTGGAATTGAGCAGGATGAACAAGTTGTAAATAGCTAGTTTTCTAGCTCCTGTGTAACTTTTTTTTTCAGTTAATATAGTTACCTTTTTATTCGAAAAAAAAACTGTCAGTTTTAGAACACCGATAATTGTAGGCGGGCATGATTCCATATCAATTAGTTAGCATTTATTACTCTATCTTATTTATTATGCTATCCATATTTATTTTGCTTTATCCTTTAATAGGGTAGTTACTCTAGATTAGGATAATATTTATAGAGGAGGATCTTATCTTCGTTTGGAATAAGATTTTGGTTGACTTGAGGAGCAAGCCAGTGCGCTGAAACCCTAGTGGGCCGATCGGCCCATAGGCGCGCCTAGCTCTCCTTCGCCTGTCCCCCTTCCTCTATAAATACACATGTATTCGCTCATGTGCCTGGTAAGTTCTAAGCTATCGCTCTGCCTGACGCCTTGTGACTTTGCCCTATTTGACTTAAGCATCGGAGGTGGATTAGGGGTCGCCCGCCCCTAGGTCCATTGTTTTGCAGGTCATTGAAGGTGAAGAGGCTGGGAGAAGAAGAACATTGAAGAAGGAGTTGAGACTTGCACACGGCATATTTTGTGTACTAATAATAATAATATAATAATTTTTAGCATAAAAATGTATGCTTTTTTATAAAGAAAACAAAAAAAAACTAGACACCGTCAAAAACCCAAAAAACGTAACAAATGATTAATAAGAGGATTCGTGTCAATCGTTCAATTTGGTGCACGGTCCAAATATTTCTAGATCCATGTACGTACGATCCATCAATTCAGCTTTCATATAAGAAAATCACTCTAGATAGAGACCACCGGAGAGGGAAACGCCGACGGGCCAATTAAGGTCCCCCATTAGCTTTTGGTTAAAAGATACACGTACGTGCTTGACTCGCCGCCAAATGTACAGATTTTACATTTCTTGCTAACCATATCCTCAGACAAAATCTATATAAAAAAAAGTACGGATATTTCACACGGTAACCCTGAAGTATTGCTTAATTCAAAAGGTGTACTAAAGATTGGTATATTTCATAAGGTAACCCTAAACTTTATTCCAATTTCTTTCTATATCCAAAAATGTTAAACCTAACTTTTCATAGTTAACTTTTTTAGAATTAAATTTGGGATTAGATAATCTATACTATATATTAAAGTCGAGACTTAGCGAGCTTCCACGTTAATTCTGACCTCACTCCATTTAAGAAAATAAAATATAGACAAATAATTTTAAACTCTTTCTTATTCTTATTAATTATTGTCTATCATCTACCTTTTTCTTTTTCTAATTTTTATCATTTTTCACCTAATTTCTATCACCTAATTTTTATCTTTTTTCAACTATTTGCTTAGACATTCTTTTTTATAAATCCAAGCTATAAATATATTGTCAAAATTATTTGTCACTCTGAATTTTCGTGTTTATTGTATTTTTATAATTATGTACATTCGTCATTTCTTTGTCTGTCTTTTTTTGTCCCATAAATTTATAATTTAAGCTTCAGATATCTAACAATATCTTTGAAAAATATCTTTAAAATATATGAACTAAAATTGTGTTATAATATTCATTTTTAAATTCTATTGATCTATAACTCTATCATTATTAATTTAATTATAAATTTATAAGATCTATTAAAATATTCATTTTATTTCAAAAAATATTATTACTTATACAAGTCTATTTTTCTAAAATATTTATTTAAATAAGTCACAATTAACTCAATCTTTGATTTCTATCATCATATAAAAATCTTATTAATCGTAAAAATATATATGCTAATAAAACATTTCACTTGAGATATCATGGTTAGCGTTTAGTTTAATGTTTTGGGTACAAAACAAAATTGGAATAAATTTTAGGGTTACCATATGAAATATACCAATCTTTAGTACACCTTGTGAATTAAGCAATACCCCAGGGTTATCGTGTGAAATATCCGAAAAAAGAATTGATCTGTCAACTTTTTCAAAGGTACTATTACCATGGATCCTATTACCATGGAGTAGTAGAAAAAACTCTACATAGAGTTGAAAGATTTTTAATCGTTGATTAAAATGAAGGGCTAAGATCTTACGTAATTTTAGAAAGTTTTTTAAAGGTTTTTTCTTTTCTTTTGAATACGGAAGAATATCTGTATATTTCTTCTATAGGTCTTTTTTTCCTGCGGTGCATTCTTCCTCCCTCCCCACTTTCGCTCTAAACAGAAGATTGAATTAAAAAAGATTCAAATACAGGAACATTTGATACAAGACCTATCAATGGTAAATATTAAGATGCATCCAATTGTACCATTGAGTTTTGACTGAAACCCTTTGAATAAAACCAGATACTCTAGCAAAATAATCGAATACTTCAAACGTTATATACTTATTTTGTCTTGTCTTGTTGATAATTGGGAAGAGCACTCATATATAATCATGGTCATCGGAGAATCAATAGAGGAGCCAAAAGCCCCGATTCTAGTCCGGACGACGACAGAGGAGGGTTTGGTGGACTCGTTAGGACGGCAGGCGACTCGGAAGGCAGGCCGCACAATCGAACAATAGGCCGACGTTGAGGCAGAGCTCCTCAGAGTCATCATACTCTATAGAGATCGTTGACTGATAGGAATCATATATACTCCTGAAGTTCGGATATAAATTCTATCATATAGAATTGCAGATCCAATCTTCAAAAATGGATGATTGGGAAGAGATCGTCCGCCGGCAAGTTCTGTCGTATTGAAATGGGGAGGAATGAGCTATGTTTTTTTTTAATAATTAATTATAAATATTAATTTACAAAAATAATTGTATTAATCTTAGCCATTGACTGAGATCAATGGTTTGCAATTCCACCAACTTTATGTAGAGTTTTTTCTACTACTCCATGGTAACAGGATCCACCACTATTACCACAAATAGAAATTAACGGTTATAGATGTCGACCGATTGAAACATATTCATGATATCCTTTATTATTAGAGAATCAAGATGGCAACAAATATTTATGAAAATGGCAGTACGAGACAATCATAATAATTAGATAACTGTATGCGTATAGTTCCTTCTTTTTTGTTGTCATTGATATAACATCACTGCATAATAATTTTCCAAAAAAAAAACATCACTGCATAATAGTGAGATCAATTATTAAACGGTTTTTCTGTCGTGTCCTAAAGGCACACTATTTACTAAATATACGAATTAAAACCCTAAAAAAGAAATAGTGAATTCATCACAAAAAAGATCAAAAAAATAAAAAATTTATGATTTACTAAATCTTTCTATTATTAGTTGTTTATAGGGTGCCCCTAGGGCACATAATAAAAAAATTCATTACAGTATTAAATTGGATCAGTACAATCAGATACGAGTTCTGGTAGGTCGAGACAAGTTAACTTAAACATATCAACAAATAGGTCAAAGATATTACTTATATATAGATTTTTCAATAGATAATTTCAAATTATGAAATGTATTGGTTAAAATAAAATAAAAAGGGTAATTTAAAAATTATACTCCGTATTATGTTAAAAATACCATTTATTTGAACTATATTCATATATACAATACACCAAAACAATTATTTAAATTTAAACTATAATTTTACAATCTGAAAGAACTTTAGAATTAGAAAACATGTATTAATAATCATTATATTTTCATCACATTCGCATTTGAGACATTAAACAATATTTTGGCTCGTTGAACTATGGCAGTTAGTTTAAGAAGTGTTGATTTTGCTATTTAAAAGGTCTGGCGGTTCTTCATTTGATGTAATTATGATTTACATAATGTGTCATCATAACTATATACTAAAGCGGAGGCTAGAAATAATATTTAGCACGACACGTGTCACCTTCTCATTGGACCACATCATCCATCTTCATTAAAACAATTTAAATTCTTTAATTGGTTGAAATTACAGTATAGACCCCACATTATAGCTCTTCCATTTAAATTTTTTTTCTAAAAAAAATGTAAACTCAAAATTTTATACATAATTTTAATTTCCACATTGATAGTTTGTTTTAATTCAACTTTAATACCCATGTTAGATAATGAAGAAAGCAAATCTTAAAACAATTTGTACTTTTAATCCCTTGATCAAATCGTGTCTTTAATCTTAATTTCTTATCTTAACTTTCTAAAAACATTTAGATATTTTCTAATTATCCAAAATTTAAAATAAATCTATCCAAATCTTACAAAAAATCTATCCAAAATTGTACACATAATGGAAATTCGCTCTTTATAATTTTCAATAAATATATTTTTATTTAGTTATTATTTTTTGGTCGAATTTATTTAGTTACTTTTTTAACCTAGAATCTATCTAATATGTTATGTATCTTATCTTTTCCGTCCTTATACATCATCATCATAACTATAACTATATACTAAAATGAAGGTTAAAAATAATAGTATTAAAAATATCGTGCCTTCAAGGCACGGAGACTGATACTAGTTTACATGATAACAAAAGAAATCGGAATATTTTTTCATATTTAAGCACCTACATAGTACATGTATTTAAATCCTATTTAAAGCAGTCATATCTTATTTATTAGATTTTTTTAGCAACATTTATTAGATATTTTTAAATTAATCTTTCCGTTTATGCCGCTGATCAGGACCGGGAACCTCCATACCGGTCCGGTCCAAAAATCCGGTCCGGACCTGATTTTGCCCAATCCTAGTACCGTAGGGAACAACCCTCCCTTTCTTTGGTGTATATATTCGTGATTTGGGAAAACCCTCCCTTGAGTGAATGAACTATATATGGGATGCTCCATTATTGTTGGACCACTCACTCAAACTCAGGTAAATTTTTCACCATGCCTGGCTTGATCACCAGAATTCAATCGTCTCGTTTAATATTTAGATCACGTTATCTATCTAATTAGCTTATTCCGCTGTTCTGGTAACACATGATTATCCTTTGAAAGAATGATGGCTGATCAGTAGTATAGATACAAGGGCATTCTGTCTAATTAACTGATGCACATGAGCATGAATGATGGGAATGGCTTGATTTTGAATCATGGGTGTTTGTCTCTATGCAGGTGAGCCTCAAGCTGAATCGTCCACTTCCTTCGTTGAGAATTAGGGTTTGAACAGTGCTCTCTTTATGGAGGCTCTAGAAGAGGTATGTATACGTACAAATACAATTGCTTGCTAATATAATTCATCTTGGTGATTAGGGTTACAAGTATGCACCGTGACCTAAACCAAGGTTGTTGCTTAGTCTTTGTTTGATCAGATGTGTAGGGGGACCGATCCAAACCCACCATTGGAAGATATGTATAAGGCCCTCATTAGTAAGAAGAGGAGTTCATCTCATAATCTCGAGATTGGGCTTGAAGACGAACTAGTCGCAGAAGAAATGGAGCTTCCGTTGATAGACCTCGGGAGAAGGGACAAGGAAGAGTGCAAAAGAGAGATAGTTGAGGTTTCCATGGAGTTGGGGTTCTTCCGGGTGACCAACCATGGCGTCTCTGGGCACACTCTAGAAGCCGTGAGGGTGGAGCAGACGAGGCTATTCAGGGAGCCCTTCTTGAAGAAGCAAAACGACGCGCTTATGAACATGTCCCCCGGGAGCTACCGTTGGGGGACTCCGACTGCCACGAGTCTCAGTCAGCTGTCGTGGTCGGAGGCGTTTCATGTCCCGTTGGATGATGTCTTCTCCGCTCGTTGGGGCGCTGATCTCTGCACCTCGGAGACTCCGAGGTATACCTCACTTGCTTAGCAACTACATACATTATATTCACGTGATTCATGCATTATTAGAACAATATACATAAGGTTTTCAAATCATGTGGTTAGATAATATGAGTGCAAATTGTCCTATTAATCTTGGTTCATCTTCTATGTGCATGTCCAGACTTTTGATATGTGGCATGACCGGCTGACCCATACCAACATATATATACATGTATCCTTGCCTAGATCGAAATCATTATTTCTGCTGCGAGCTGATCGAGTGATATCTATACGGGGCAACAAGTGAAGATCGATTGAGCATTTTGTTATTGTTGGAATGGTTTTGATAGAGCGTTTTTTTCTCCCTAGCAAACTTAAACTCTTGAAACCCTTGAACCCAACACGCCAACCTTTTCAATTGTTTATTACATAAGTGTATGAGTTATTTAACGGTTATTTTTAGCAAAAGCTATGTTTTTACCACTTTTTTACCTACTTTTTAAGGTTTTTGGGCCACGATAGATTTTATATAGTGCTCTAGTCTACGCATCTTATGTGTATATATTTTGCAAATATTTAGTATGTTAACGGTTTCTAACTAGTGTACGTTTTGGAAGTTCCAACTAAAAAAACATACTCCCTCTGTTTGTTTGTCCAATATTCCTTTTTGGATGTCCCCTTTTATCCACTTTCCATTTATATTCACTCTTTTACCCTCATTATTTCAGTCTCTCACCTACTTTATCTCTTTTCACCCCAATTAAACACATCTTCTACCCATAACTATTCAACTCTCTCACCTACTTTATACTTCTTTATACCAACTTTCACAATTACCCATACTATTTTATACCGTTTTTAAAACCTGCAAAAATTATTCTTTTGGGCGAATAAAAGGGGACGGAGGGAATATTAAATAACTTATTTGTTCATTTCACCGGATCTAAAAATTCCAAGACGGCAGGTGGGTCGGGAATTTCTCGGGACGCGGGTGATAAGTTGCACAAGTAATGGATGGTTAGGTTGATGTGATTGATTACCATTTGGTGAGGTGCACAAGGTTCTTTATCCACCAATAATCACCCAATCCATTTCCATCAGTATATGAGCCTGAGGTGTGTTGAAAACCCTTTGAAATTACTTAATAATAACAAGGCTTTTTCAGTCAGATGTGTCGATGTTTAGTGTTGCATTTGAAAGGAGCATAGCTAGAATGAGTTGTGGAGAGCCATAGGACCAATGAAAATTATGAAAGGAAGAGTAGAAAGTAAAAGAGAGAAATGACAAGATGTGGCCGCTAATCATGTGTTTTAGCATGCTAATTTTTTAATTGAGCGTACTAAATGCTTGCTTGTAGAAATATAGCCATCTTGCTATGAGCTCTATGATTATACTTTTTGTACATGATCAATATGCACCACTAATATATCTCATACATATATACACGCACGTCTAGCTAAAATATGTCACTTGTGTACTTTTTTGTACATAGATATGCACCACTAATCATATGCACTATAATGTTAAATATGCACCTCATATATATATATATATATATATATATATATATATATATATAGAATTAGGTTATATTAATACACTACACTATGGATAGATATAGAGCATTTGATCTATAGATAATAAATTATCCAAGTTTAATAATAAAGTTGTAGAAAGAGAAAATATAATCAACTCTATAATGATAGGGTGCCGATATGATTGACCATATATACGTACATGATTATAATATATTATATATCTGTTGCTTTACTAGTTGTATTTATGAATTTCGGAGGCATTTATGCATAAGCAGGGAATATGCTACATACAGTCATAATTATATTATATGTTATAAGCATTGATCTAATACAGGATATACATAAGTTTTTATGGGTTTTATTCTTAATTTGGAAAGTACACGTAAGTATTTTCGAAATTCATGGATACAATCAATAAAAACCCATGTATATCATGTATTATGTCCATACGTATATATATTACAATCATCAATATGATATATTATAATTATGAACTTGGGTAATGACTTTCAGCTCCTTATAATTACAAGATTATGTATACTTTTTTTTTACTATCTCTCTTATAATTTTAAGATTAAATCTAATATTTTTATTTTTTTTAAATCCAATACTTTGTATTTGTCCACGATGCATCACTATAAGAGATGTTGTACTAAAACATAAGTCTCTCTCTATATATACACACAAATCTAGCTAAAATATCTAGTACTTGAATTTACTACACAATAGAGATTTACACTTTAGATGCATATATTTGTACTTTTAATGCTTAGATAGTTAGATATGCAACTCAAGCAAATAGTTTGCTAACATATGCCAAAGAAATGCATTATTGAAGGTTTTTCTAGTTTATCTTACCTCTTCGTCATAACTTAACACTACAACAAAAAAGTGCTTCTCTTATGATCCAAACTGTTTCATAGGGGTCACTTGTAAATTAATTAAAATACAGATATGTAATGCAAATATGATCAATATTATGTATCAAAAGAAACTTAGACTCTTTCGACCAAAAAAAAAGAAACTTAGACTCCATTCAGCTTACCTGTGATAGCGGATAATGGCCGGGTTGTGTAAACTGCTAGTTAAGTGAACCTCTTTGGAGACTTTATATGAACTAGCATTATTGGTGGGAGAATCTTGTTTTTTCACCTTTTTAAAAAAAAAAATTCGAGTCAATTCTAGATTTGGTATTCAGTGGAGGAATGTACGAAGTACTAGCGCGATCGTGAAATCATTCCTGCTCATAACTCATGCTGACACCCACTTGCATTATTTTGTCTTTCTCAATCAGATTTTAAGTATTTTTCCCACAATTTACCAATTAAAAGATGTAGTCAATATGTCGATAATAAGAGCAACCACATACTTGAATAAAGTGCCAACCAAGCAGCAGTGGGTACCTTCGTGTTTTAGCCATGCCATGCTTATCCTTTCCCTAACCTAGCAAGCTAAAATGTGTGTTTGCATTAATCATTTGGTCTAATAAGGTCGGGCATGAGAAGGTTTGCAACAAAGGTGACGGCCTTAGCACAAGATGTAGCAACCATTTTGGCAGAGAATCTAGGACAGGACTCGGCTTTCTTCAGGCACAACTGCTTGCCCAGCACTTGCTATCTGAGGATGAACCGGTACCCGCCATGCCCAAACCACTCCAAGTTGTTCGGCCTCATGCCTCATACCGACACCGATTTCCTCACCATCCTGCACGAGGATCACATCGGAGGCTTACAGATTGTCAAAGACGGCCGCTGGATTGCTGTCAAGCCTCATCCGGGTGCTCTTATCGTCAACATCGGAGACTTGTTCCAGGTAATTGTGTTATGTGATCGAAAGGAATACTCGCGATCGATCTCACTTGATGTTTAAAGTACGTACAGGCTTGGAGCAATGGCGTGTACAAGAGCGTGGAACACCGGGTTGTGGCGAATGAGGTGGCAGAGAGGTTGTCGACCGCGTACTTCTTCTGCCCCTCGAATGATACGGTGATTCGGAGTTGTGGGCAGCCGAGGCTGTACAAGGATTTCACCTTCCAAGAGTACAGGCAACAAGTCCAAACTGATGTCAAGACTCTCGGTCACAAGATCGGCCTCTCTCACTTTCTCCTCTCAACTACAGCTCCTATGTTCTCTTGGGGACTTGAGAAATGAAGCTAAGCTGAGTCCCAAACCAAGCTAAGCTTAATGAGGAAAGGGAGGAATTGATCGAGTCCTAAGTGTCTAATGTAGAACAGACTCGTGCTATCGCATGAGACATGATCAGTTTGCTTTTACTAAGACATGTTAATCAAATCGGAGTATAGAGTCTAAAAGAAAAATATATAAGGAGAGCATTGTTGATGTCATAAGTAATGCTTCTCTGATGTTCGAAGTTACTATATATGGGCATAAACTTCTTCATAAGTGCGTGGGACTTGATCTTGTTTTGGTAAAAAGACTTGTTGCTCATTAAAAACAAAAAAAGACTTGATCAACCAAGTATTTGTTCGATTTATATAGTGTTTTTACATTTACTGAAATGCCAAGTGATTGAACTGGTCAATAGAATAAATCCATTCTATCATATTGTTTATACATCCTCTTGAATTAGTCTCGTTAGTACACAAAATATGCCGGTGTACAGGTTTCAACTCTCTCTTTAATGACCTTCTCCGCTACGCACCTCTTTGTCTTCAGAGACCTACAAAACAATGGATATAGGGGCGAGCGACCCCTAATCCACCTCCGATGCTTAAGTCAATAAGTGCAATGTTGAGAAAGGCGTCAGGTAGAGCGAATAGGCTATGCTTACCAGGCACATGGCGAATACATGTGTATTTAGAGAGGAAGGGAGACAGGCGCAGGGGGACGCCCCCTAGGTGGGCCGATCGGATGGGCTAGGGTTAGGGCTAGGCGAATCCTTGCCCCCCAAGTCATCCGGTAACTTATCTCATCTAAGGATAAGATCTTCTTTCATAAATATCCTTAATATAGAATAACTACCCTAATAAATAAATAAAAGGATAGATCAGAATAAATATGGATAGGCATAATAAATAAGATATGACAATTAATAAGATATGCTAACTAATTGATGTCGGAATCAATACCCGCCTACAATTGCCCCCTCCGGGACCCTATACGCGTGTACCTTGTACTATCCCATGTATAGGGACCGGAACTAAAGCGGTGAGTGGTCATGCAGATTAGGTGCTCTTATTCGTATATTCGTACATCCGCATGCCATGAATGCGGGATCCATGCAACTCTTATGCAAACGTCGCATAAGGCCTTGCTGACGAATTTGAATGCGGGGAACCCCTAGCATGCCTTGTTCAGTCCTACGAAACGAACCGCGAGCGTGGGCCGTTTCGTAGGACTGAACAAGTGAAGATCGGTTCTAGGTACGTAAGTTGATGTCTTACGTCCATGCGGCCGCTTGACAGACCGCTTAGCGACTCTTCCGGAGAGGTTCGACTTCGACAGCAAAGGTCGGAGCGGAGAGGCGGTTACCGCAAGGGTCAGATGCTTCCCTTCACGTAAGCCTTGGTGTCCTTCTTTGTGTGGGCACACCGTCACTCTTAGGAGGATGCTCGGAGAAGCGGTTACTACAAAGGTCGGACGCTCCCCCTCGCTTAAGCCTTGGTGTCCTTCTTTTGCGTGGGCACACCGTCGCTCTTGGTAGGATCCTTGGAACCCGTAACTTCTTGATGAAAGCGGTTTCTTTCATAGGCGGGGTCGATTGTCCTTTTGCATGGGACATACCCTTTTCGTACTCAGGTTCGTACCCAATTTCGAGCCACTTGGAGCGACTTTCCAATATTCGCTTCTGAAGAAGGAAGATAGTACGTCTTCTTACCTTTTCAGAACATCTTCAATCGTCCAGATCGGACAACCGTAGCTCCTGAACGAGCCCGCGCAATACAGCGGTGCGTTGCTTTCATGAGAGCAAGACTGCCCTGTTTTAATCTGCAATTTCGGGCTGGTTGAAGTGCGATTTGGCTCTGGATGCCAACAGAGGACTTGTATATAATTTCTTCAGCTTTCCAGTGACGTAAAGCTCGTGATTTTTCTATGTTTCTTACTCCTGAACGAGGGGCTAGAAGCAGGCTTCCCTGTCCTGTGCGCCTCGTCAGGACAGTGGGCTTTGGGCGCTTTTTTGACCCTCTTCGAGAGAGTTTCTGGGGATATCTTCTGAAGATGATTTGCAGATCGCTCTTTCCTCTTTCCATTTATACGTGGATCGTCCAATTCGGATAAGCATAGCTCCCGGACGATTGATCGGAAGTTGGCTCATCGATCCTGTCCGCGAAATACAACGCAGTCTTTTAAGACGCGATTTCGACCCAGATGCAGCGAATTTCCGGTTTTGACGTGTGAACGCGAAACGTAGCATTCGGAGTCTACTTTCCAGCGCCTCTTGAATTATCACGTTCCAACCACCGTGGAGCGCAGACAAACCATTACAGCGTCGTAGGTTTCGCGTTGATCGTTGGGCGGCGATCAAGCCCTTCGACCCCTTGAGCGCGACCTCTTGCCCTGGTCAAGGGATCACTGTCGACCCTCCTCTTGCCGATATGTGATGAATTTGGATTCCATGCTAGGGACCTGAAAGTTTAGTTTTGCAAGCCACGGCGAATACGTAGTAATCCTTTCAAGACGTTGTGTCAATCAAAGTTCGTTTGGAGTCGAGGTCCCCATCTTTACACTACACCCTTCTAGGTCTCGGTCCCGGATTCCATCATCACTTCGCTCTGAGTTGTGCCGATTAGGATTCGGGAGAGTCGTACTCTCTCTTGGAAATGATGTTATGCCAAGGATGTGTTTACCCCCGGTGGACACCGGCCTTCAAAGTTCCAACACTTGCTTCATCGTGCCCTTGCGTAGGACACCTTTTCGGGCTCGGTTGATACCATCTTGACGGCATCGGGTCATTCGGATCCCACGATGGGATTAGGGCTTGCGCTCGTACCCGCGATCGTAGTCGACGATCTTCAAGTGTTACTGGGCCCGCGCTCGCGGACCTGTCACTGCACTCGCGGTGGCGCTCGCTCATGAGTCCCTCTTTGCTCGTCGCCTTGCCCGCGCTCGCAGACCTATCACCGCGCCCACGGTTGCTCTACCGCGCTCGCGGCTCCGTCAACGCGCCCGCGATTATCGTACAGATTGCTCTTGGCGATGAGCGACGACTCATGCGATGGGATCAACTCTGATCCGTACTTCGTCGTCTTGAACCTTCGTGGACGCTCGTCTTCCCGATCTTTCCGTTGATTACGGATCTCGATCTAGGGATTTTCTTGACTATTCGTACGAGGTCACAAAATGTCTATGATTTAGGGTTTCATTCGATTAATGAATCCTTGTAACAAGATTAGATCTTCGACTAATCAACAATTAGTCAATCCAATTACACATCGTCTTTGATTATTTTTTGATTCACCTTTTTGCTCGTGATCAAAGGTTGGGCTTTTAGCAATTGATCAAGGCTCATCAACATGAGTTTATCTCCATTTTGTTAATTTGGACGGTCGATTACCATCTTCAGCTTCGTAATCAAAACGTTCACTTACTCTTCTTTAATAGATGCATACACAACAATTTGTATATCTATCACAATACAAGTATAAGGTTTAATTTGTGCATTAAATGTGCTTCGTACACAACTTTGTAATGTTATATATAGATTTGACGTAATAATTGTTTCATCACTTAATGGTGAATTTATATGCATAGATTTTGCTGGAAAGATCGAGTATCAAATGTATGCATGTATATATCTTGTACTAGTGACATATATAAGATCAACATTAGACTGCCTGAATATTACAAGACAAGCCTAAATTATCCGTACAGATAATTTAAAAAACAAATAATAAAAGTTATTGACTCAATAGCATTCTACACTGAAATACAAATAAAGATAGTCTTGATTGAGAAGAGTAGAAGAAATAGCAAGCCTAAGACTTGCTATTTCCGAACCTAGTTGTAGCACAAGGTAGGGTGTCGAACACTCGGGAGTTCGTTCGTTCAGTGTACCAAAAAGACTTGCAAATGGGAAAGAAAGGCTAAAAACAAGGAAAATCAAAGGAAACCACTCGGGACCGACATGGTCACTTCGGCCCGAGATGGATCGATGAAGAAATGGCCAGGACCAACACAGTTGTAAGTCGGGCCCGACGTCTGGGTAAGTCGAACTGAGCAAAAATGGAGAGATAAGTCATGGGTTTTTGGGATTCTTCTCTAACTACATGTCGGTAAATCCACCCCAATTAAGCCAATAAGTGTTGATCCTTGTGAGATCGAGGTTGTCCGCCTCGGCCCCGCCACTTCTACACATCGACCCTAGGGAATTTTACCTCCCTTTCGATACATGGTCAAGTGATAGGCAAAAGATAGCTTCCGTTCACTCTTGCCAATCACAAGTCCTTGATCCCTTGCTTCCACAAGAGATTGTAACTCTATGTAGAGTGGGTTCCTAGATCAATCACTTAAGGCTATGGAACTGGGGGTTCAAACCCAAACCTAGTTAGAGGTTTCCCCCATAGCCCAAGACCAATGGAATCTACTCCATAAGGCTAAAGTAACAAGCAATCAAATCACAAGGCAAATAAGTCTCAATCATCCAAATCAAAGCAAAGCAAAATTTCATTTAAATCAAAGGAAAATCACAAGATCCAAATCCAAATCCACAAATTGCAAATTAAAACAAAGACAAACTCATAATTCTTCCCTAGATCTAACACCTTCTCCACCGATTTTCCTCTTCTTCTCCTCTCCTTTCCTTCTCCTTGCTCTCTAAGTCTTCCTTCAGCCTTTGAGAGTGATTAGTTGTGTCTAAAGTTGGATCATCCTCTAATTGTCTTCTCTCCTTTTAATTAGGGGCCAAGAATATCCAAAAATGGAAGAGGGGCAAAAGTTGTAGATAACATTTGTATGCCTTGATGCCCAATCCACAACTCCGCCGAATCGGACCGACACGGGTGTAGCTCAGGCCCGATGTACTGGCACCTCGGTCCGATGTCTTGGAGTCGATCGATCTTGGGCCCGAGTTGCTGGGCAACTCGGTCCTGGCGTCGGTCCACTCTTCTTCTTGGCTTTTCTTGAGCTCCTCTTCATTGATCGCTCGGCTCTTCCGCTCCTTTGTGCTCGTGCTTTGCTCCTCCTTTGAGTCTCCTTCCCAAACCTCCTCAAAACACGCCAAATTACCTACAAAATGCAACAAATTCACATTGTCTCCGAATCTTAAAGAAAATCGGAGTCTAAGCTAAGAAGGAACAAAACTAACAAACAAAGGAACAAAAGACACCTATTTACAAGGGAAATTAATCTCTAAAACACCACCAAAATGAGAAACATCAGAATACCCCATACTTAATCTTGCTTGTCCTCACGCAATAACAATGTAAGCAAGACCGAAACATAGTCTTCAAGTAAAGCATCATATGAAAAATCAATCAAGTATAAGTGATAGATATGCAAGCAAGATTACATCATCACACATGATCAAGTGTTCAAGGAATGAAGTTAATTGCAACCAAGCCTCACTTTAGGGATATGAAAATATGTATCACTCATCATGTGTTTAGGTATAGCAATGAACACTCAAACTCAAGAATCATGCTAGAGAAGACTTTACTATTGAAGCTAATAACACCAATTCCTCCACCTAGAGATGCCTATTACAATGCACACAAAGAATATGAACTTGGCTTAATGGAGGTCCTCAAAGAGGTTCCATTCGGCCGGGTTGTAATGGGGTTTTTGGTATTTCTCAATGTAGGAATCATTTTGGTCTTGTGGTGCTTACAATGGAGATTGAACTTCCTAATCTCTCACCAACTTCACCAATAATTCCACTTTCAACTTTACTCATCCAAAAGACTTTGAGTTTTCTTTTCTTAACCCACTCTTTCAATTAACATTCCACTTCATCTTTGCACTTAGGCTTTTTGTTGGATTTTTTTCACTTTTGCACTGGATCGACTTGCACTACACGTTTGGCCCGAGGTCACCTTGAACTCGGTCGGACCCTTTTTTTTCTCACTTAAGCATTTTGCTTTCAATCCACTTCTCTTTTCCAACATTTCTTTTCTTTCTTTTCACTTTATGCTCAACAAAGATGCACTACCCACTTGATTTATAATTCCATTCTTTGCCCTTCACCAAAGAGCATCTCAACTCTCCAAATATACTCCCAACCTTCCGCTAAAGTCCAATCCCATAAGGGTCTAGTCATATAGGCTAGGAATCATATTTTTGAGGAGTTTCAAACAAAGGCTAGGCTAAAACGGGGCTACAAACAACGGTTTATCTTCAAGGTAGGATATGGAACATTTTGTGACTAAGCAAAATAAAGTTCAAATCAATGCGACAATGCATAGAACAAATCTCATATTGGTCTTGGAAAATAGATAAACACCGCAATAGCAAGTTTTACTAAGCATGCATGACCTAATTCACACAAGAAAATGAGGGATATGCAATCAGTAACAAGCATCTCTAAAATGGCCAAAAATAATCATCTCACAAGTTTCACTCATACTTAGCTGCATAGAAACTCATTCTAGAACTCATGTGCTCAATAAAATCAAGCAAGATATCACATCACATCAAAAGCAACATCATTTAAGAGGCTAAACCATCCAAAAATATGTAAAGGAATTTACATGCTCACATCATCATTAGCCTTCTTTGGACATCTAAGATGAGAATTCCTAGTCCAAAAACAAAATCTTTTTGTTGTTTTTAACCGAAATGTTTCAAAATTTTTTGGATTTTTGCAAAAACTTTCTTAAAACAAAACAAACGCATCCATTCAAACCAAATCAAACTCAATCATCATTCATGAAACATACCATGCCACTATCCAAAAGTAAACATCCCAAAACAACTAAGAACAAACACAAGAAACTAACACACGAAACTATGAGCAACTAACCCCACCCCATACTTAGAATTTTGATGTCCTCATCAAAATAAAGAGATCAAAACTCAAAATAAAAGAGAAACGAGTTAGAAAAACTCACAATTTCTTATTCTTGATTGGCATGTCTAGATTTAGTCCGTGAATAGGAGAGCCCAAGAGGCTCTAACTTCTTCACTTGGATCGACCTTGTGATAGAACTTCTTCAACCAATGACCATTCACTTAGAACACTCGTCCATTCTCATCAACCACATCTACCGCCCTTGAGTATGAATTCGGTGAACCACGAATGGTCCACTCCACTTTGTCCTTAACTTTCCGGGAAAGAATCAAAGCCTTGCATTGAAGAGAAGAACCTTATCACCAACTTGATAGGTCTTTGGAATCAATTTCCTATCATGTCATTTCTTGGTCTTCTCCTTATACAACTTAGCATTTTCATAAGCTTTCAACCTCAATTCTCCCAACTCATGAAGATCCAAAAATCTCTTTTCTCCGGCTAAGTTGACATCCCAATTCATCTCCTTAAGTGCCCACTTAGCCTTGTGCTCTAACTCCACCGGAAGATGACATGCTTTGCCAAAAACTAGATTGAAGGGTGTAGTCCCAAAGGTGTCTTGTAAGCGGTTCTATAGGCCCAAAGTTCATCATCAAGCTTAGATGCCCAATCTTTCCTTGACCTAGACACCGTCTTCTCCAAGATGGCCTTGATTTGGCGGTTAGATACCTCAGCTAGCCCACGTGTTTGAGGATGATAAGGAGTAGCAACTCGGTGAGACACCCCATACTTGATCAACACATTCTCGAAGCATCTCTCTATGAAATGAGGTCCACCATCACTACATAGGACTCTAGGCACACTGAATCTTGCGAAGATGTTGCTTTTCAAGAACTTCATCACTACTCTTGCATCATTAGTCCTTGTCGGAATGGCTTCCACCCATTTTGAGACAAAATCCACGGCCACTAAGATGTACTTGTACGGCTCCGAAGTGGGAAATGGTCCCATGAAGTAGATTCCTCATACATCAAATAGCTCCACTTCTAGAATTCCGGTTTGAGGAGTCTCATTTCTCCTTGACAAATTCCCCACTCTTTGGCACTCCTCACATCTCCTCACATACTCATGCACATCCTTAAACATGGTTGGACAATAGAAACCACAATGAAGTATCTTTGTCGTGGTTTTAGAACTCTTGGCATGGCCTCCCGTTGGCAAGGAATGACAATGACGAATTATGCTCTCCCCTTCCTCACTTGGAACACACCGTCTCTAGATTCGATCACTCCCTTCTTTGTAGAATTACGGATCATCCCAATAATATTGTCTAGCATCATATAAGAATTTCTTCCTAGACGAATAAGACAAATTTGGTGGGATCACTCCCCCTACGGCAAAGTTAGCAAAATCCGCAAACCAAATGATAACCCCTCGTTTCATGGCACCAATAGATAGGAGACAAGTGGGAGAGAAAGAATTAATCAATCGAGAACGAGATGGAATGGTGACCGAGTTAAGAACCTTACTTGTTCGCATGGATCGACATTGTAGAGACACAAGCCCGACATGATTGGACATTAGTCGAGTTGCACAGGCGCACAAGTCCTTCGGGCCCGACTCCGTGGACCTAGGTCCCGAGTTGCTGGAGCTTGCCTGGACCTCGGTCCGACCTTTGACACCTCGGACCCGATATACCATCTTCGTCGATCCCTCCTTTTTTTCTTCTTCCCACTCATGAGGCCTTCATCCGCCCTTGTGTCATCTATTTCCACACCATTCTCCATCTCCATCATGTAATCAATGGGCAAACGAGATAGATGGTCAGCTACCACATTTTTCGAACCAATTTTATCCTTGATCTCATGGTCGAATTCTTGAAGGAGAAGCATCCACCTTAAAAGCCTTGGTTTTGCATCTTTCTTTTTCATAAGGTACTTGATTGCCGCATGGTCCGTATAGAATACCACCTTAGACCCCACAAGGTATGATCGAAATTTCTCAAATGCAAACACCACTGCAAGGAATTGTTTCTCCGTTGTTGTATACTTACATTGAGTTTCATCCAAAGTTTTGCTTGCGTAGTAGATGGCATGCAACTTTGCCTCCTTCCTTTACCCAAGAACGGCTTCCACGGAAAAATCACTTGCATCACACATCACCTCGAACGGAAGGTTCTAATCGGGTGATGCCATAATCGGGGCCAAAACTAAGACATCTCTCAACCTACAAAAAGCACTCATGCAATCCTCGGAAAATTCGAAGGAGACATCCTTCATCAAAAGGTTAGACAATGGTTTTGCAATTTTAGAGAAATCCTTAATGAAACGTCGATAAAAGCCAGCATGACCTTGGAAACTCCTAACATCGCGCACACAAGTAGGTGGGGGGAGTTTTTCAATTATTTCAACTTTGGCCTTATCCCCTACTAGAAATGAGATGCCCTAAAACTATCCCTTCCTTAACCATGAAATGACATTTCTCCCAATTAAGCACTAGGTTGGTCTCCTCACATCTAGCTAGGAGCCTAGGACCCTATCCAAATTAGCTAAACAAGCATCAAAAGAGGAACCATAGACCGACAAATCATCCATGAATACTTCCACTATATCCTCAACCGTGTCGGAGAAGATAGACATCATGCACCTTTGAAACGTTTCCGGAGCATTGCACAAACCAAAAGGCATGCGTCTATAGGCAAATGTTCCATAAGGACATGTAAAAGTCGTCTTCTCTTGATCATCGGGATGAATAAGGATTTACCAAAATCCGCTATACCCGTCAAGGTAGCAAAAATATTCATGTTGTGCCAATCTTTCAAGAACTTGGTCTATAAAAGGAAGGGGAAAATGATCCTTACGTGTACCACTATTTAACTTCCGGTAATCAATGCACATACGCCATTTTGTAGTGGTTCTTGTAGGAATCATTTCACCTTTATCATTTAGCACAACGGTTAGCCCTCCCTTTTTAGGAACTACATGTACGGGACTCACATACTTACTATCCGAAATTGGGAAGATGATTCCCGCATCCAACATCCTAAGTATCTCACTTTTAACCACTTCTTTCATATTAGGATTTAAAATCTTCTTTGTGGTTCAATAGTGGGTTTGTGGTTATCCTCCATGTAAATCCTATGCATGAAAATTGAAGGTGAAATTCCCTTTAATTTCTCTAATGAATACCCTAAAGCTCCTCTATGCTTCCTTAAGACCTCTAACAACTTAGACTCTTCCTCATCATTCAAATTAGCATTTATGATCACAGGCAATGAAGAGTTAGGGCCAAGGAAAGCGTACCTCAAGTCCTTTGGTAGTTCCTTGAGCTCATGAGATGGTTCCGGTGGTGCTTAGACTTCTTCCATTTGCCATCCTCCCTTTTCTCATTCTCCACAATGTTGATGACTAGCACGTTGTTTGTCACTTCAACTCAATGAGGTGGTGGGATGGCTTTCAACTCTAGCTCTCTCGCCTTTGGCTTGTTAGATATAACCTCCCATTGCACTCCTCTTGGAAAAGATTGAATCATCTTGGCTTCTCTATGCAAGGCTTCTTTTGAAGTTGGCTTAAAGGAGAATTCAAGCTCTACTTCTCCAAGGTCTAGGGACAAATGACCCTTCTTGACATCAATGATGGCTCCCACCGTAGCAAGGAAAGGTCTTCCTAGAATGATAGGCTCACGCGGCACCTCTAGCATGTCAGCCACAACAAAGTCCGTCGGGACGTCATGACCCTCCACACACACAGGGTAATCTTTTACTACCCCGATCCGGTCAATTGATGTTCCATCGGCTATGGTCAATCTCATATTAACCGAAGCGATGAGTCCCATAGCGGTGGACTTCCATATTGTGTAAGGTATGACACTAATGCTTGCTCCGAGATCACACAAAGCTTGAAACTTCCAAGACCCAATTCCCACGGTAATTGCAAATCTCCCCGGGTCTCCCAATTTTTGAGGTAGCTCCAAAATCTTCACCTCGTCTTGCATCTCTGATGTCTCTCATTTTGGTGGTGTTTTAGTGGTTAATTTCCCTTGTAAATATGTGTCTTTTGTTCCTTTCTTTGTTAGTTTTGTCCCTTTTTAGCTTAGTTCCCGATTTTCTATGAGATTCGGAGACTATGCGAGTTTGTTGTGTTTTGTAGGTAAAATGGCGCATTTGAGGACGTTTTAGAGGAATTTTCAAGGACGAGCAAAGCTAAGGAGCTAATGAGCGGAAGAGCCATGCAAAGAAAGAAGAGGAGCTTAAGGGAAACCAAGAAAAGACGAGGATCGAGGCCCCGGAACGACATCCTACCAAGCCGGGCCCGAGTTGGTGCTTTAGTGGCTCGGACCGATGTTGGCAACGTCGGGCCCGAGGTCCATGCGTGTCGGTCCAAGTCGGCAAGATTAGGATTGGGCTCCAAGGCACATTATTGTGATCTACCACTTTTGCCCTTCTTCTAATTTTGGAATTCCTTGGTCCCCAATCAAAGAGGAGGATAATTAGAGGGAGCTTAGACGGAGCTTAGGAGGAACACACATCTAATCACTCTCAAAGGCTCAAGGGAAGACTTGGAGAGCAAGGAGGAAGAGAGGAGAGGAAGAGAGAAGAGGAAATCGGTGGAGTTCTAGGAGAGGATTAGTGAGTTTGAACTTGTTTGCTTTTCTTTAGTGGATTCAAGACTTGGATCTTGTGAACCCCTTTGATTTGAATGCAATTTGGCTTGGATTTGAGTTTGATGATTGAGATTTGCTTGATTTGCTATTTGATTGCTTTTTACTCTTACTTGATGGAGTAGATTCCATAGTATTGGGCTATGGGTGAATCCCCTAGCTAGGATTGGGTGTGAACCCCCAATTTCATAGCCTTGAGTGCTTGATCTATGAACCCTCTCTACATTGAGCTTCAATTCTCTTGTGAGAACAAGGGATCTAGGGCTTGTGGTTGGTAAGAGTAAGCGAAAGCGATCTCGAGCCCGTCACTAGACCTAGCATCGAAGGAGAGTGAAAACTCCCTAAGGTCGAAGTGTAGAGTGGAGGGATCGAAGGCAAACAACCTCGATCTCATAAGGATCAACACTTATTGGCTGAATTGGGGTGGAATCACCCAAGTCTAGTTAGGGAAGGAACCCAAAAACCCAAGACCGATCTACTATTTTGCCTAGTTCGAGTTACCCAGTACATCGGGCCCGACTTCCCCAATGTTGGTCCCGGCCAAACTCACATCGATCCAACCTCGGACCGAAGTGACCAAAGTCGGTCCGGGTTGTTCCCTTTGATTTTCCTTGTTTTTGCGTTTCTTTTCCGTCTTTTTAGTCTTCTTGGTACACTCAACGCACAAAATCCCGTGTATTCGACACCCTACCCTTATACTACAATTGGGGTTCGGTTTATAAATTTAAATTTTGATATCATCCGATCCGGACGACCCCCATCAATCTCTACTATAGACCTCTTTTCGCTCAAAATCTCTCTCAAGAACATAGCATAAGAAGTCATCTCATTCAAAGCATCGGTGAACGGGATCGTTATGTTCAACCCTTGTAAAAGCTTCAAGAACCTCTTGAACTTACCCTCTACAACATCCTTGGGCTTCTTTGATGGGTAAGGAAGAGTTGTGCCACCTTGAATCTTGTTAGGATCGACCTCCTTGGACCGGATCGGCTCATTCATATTCCTCTCTGCCTGGACCGATGTAGGCTCCACGTCGGGCCCGATGTACTGGTCTTCGGTCTGGGGGCAGAGCAATGACTGGGGTGTCGGACCGACGTCAAGGCATGTCAGGCCCGATACCCTCTCTTCCTCGGTCCAAAGCAGGGGACCTTCTCTGGCTCCTAGCTCAATGTCTTGGCATTTCGGGCCCGAGTTGCTGGGTAACTCGGTCCGACTCTCTTCTCTTGGTCTTGACACATGTGGCTTGGGTAGTTTCCGACCACTCCTCAACCCAATAGCTCGGACTTCATTCTGATTCTGCAGGGCATGGGGATTCTCCTCGGGTCGGCCAGGAAGTCGAGTAAAGATTTGAGCAAATTGGTTGTCGGCTTGCCTTCTCCAAACACATAACTCATTGACTTGAGTACTCATATCATTGACTCGAGTCTTCACATCCTTGAGATCATCCTTTATCTCTCTCGCCCATTGAGGGGTTTGTTGATCATAAAACCCCGGAGGTCGGTATGGTGGTGGTTGGGCCCTTGGCTCGTTTTGGTTGTAGTTGCTGTTGTAGCCATTGGATTGGCTTTGATTCCACCGTCCATTTCCTCCATTGCCTCTATTGTTGAAGTTTCCTCCATTGTTGAAGTTGCCTCTTCCTCTAGAATTCCTTTGAACAAAATGTGCCTCCTCGATTTTCTCGGCCAAGCGAACTTGGCTCTCGTTGGGACACTCTTATGTAGCATGTTTGAGAGATCCACACTCTTCACAAGCTCGAGTGGTTTGCTTGAAGTGGTTCACTTGCCTCCTCAACTTGGTCACCTCACTCTCTAGGAATTGGAGCCTCACATCCTTGTCAATCTCCTCACTCTTCGGATCATAGAGCCTCCTTGTACCATCACCTTAGACTCTTTCTTCCTTGTTGACTTGGCTCACCCCGTACATGGCCTCATAGTCGGAGAGTTTATCAAGTAACTCCCAAGCTTGCTCCGGGGTCAAGTCTATAAATCCACAATCGGTGTGGAGATTTAGCTTGTCCTTGGTGGCGGGGTTGATTCCTTGGAAAAAGATGTCTTGGAGAACATATGGTTGTTGCCCATGGGTTGGACATTGGCACAACATCGATCTCTTTGAATTGATCCCAAACCTCAAAGAGTGGCTCGTTTGATCCTTGTTGGAAACTTGCTATCTTTCTTCGAAGCTCCGTTGTTTTCGTTGGTGGGAAGAACTTCATCAAAAACGCCTCGTTGAGAGCCCGCCATGTTGTGATCGACCTAGGGGCTTGGCTCTCGAGCCAATGTGCCGCCTTACCCCCAAGAGACCATTTGAAAGCCTTGAGTAGCACATACTCTAGCGTCTCTTCATCCGTCGAGATAGTCTCACACATATCCTTGAATCGCTTCACATGCTCAATTGGACACTTTTGAGGTCGCCCCTCGAATTGGTCCCTCTTGATAAGTGATATGAATTGAGTCTTGATCTCGAAGTTCTTTGAAACCTCCGGTAAGACAATGGCTGGCTCGGGCACCTTCAACTCCGGATGCATGTATTGGCGTGCATTCTGGGGTTGAGCATTAAGTTGAGCCTCTAGCCTCAATCTTTGCTCACGCTCTCTCCTTGTCTCGGCGTCTTGGTTTTCTATCTCAAGTTGCATCTGAGCCATGTCGGCCCTCATTCTAGCAACCTCATCATCATGTTGTACTTGGTTCTCCATTCTCTTCTTCTTTCGGGCCTCTTTGATGATGCTCTCCGAATCACTTACTAGCTCAAACTCAAGTGTTCCTCGAGTGGAGCGAGCTTGCATAAACCTATAAGCAAAGACACAAACAAAACCAAATCAAAACAAACAAGGTGTTTGGGCTAATCCCTCACCCAAATCACTACAAAATCAAAGACTCAACAAAAGAGGTACCTCAAACAATATGAACTCCCCGGCAATGGCGCCAAAATTCTGATCGGTCCGGATCGGAGGGTCTCAAAATTTAAAATTTATAACCGAACCTAGTTGTAACACAAGTTAGGGTGTGTCGAACACTCGAGAGTTCGTTCGTTGAGTGCAACAAAAAGACTTGGAAAGGGGAAAGAAAGGCTAAAAACAAGGAAAATCAAAGGAAACCACTCGGGACCGACATGATCACTTCGGCTCGAGATGGATCGACGAAGAAATGGCCAGGATCGACACAGCTGTAAGTCGGGCCCGACGTTTGGGTAAGTAGAACTGAGCAAAAATGGAGATATAAGTCTTGGGTTTTTGGGTTCCTTCTCTAACTAGATGTTGGTAATTCCATCCCAATTCAGCCAATAAGTGTTGATCCTCGTGAGATCGAGGTTGTCCGCCTCGGCCCCGCCACTTCTACACATCGACCCTAGGGAATTTTACCTCCCTTTCAATGCAAGGTCAAGTGATAGACAAAAGATCGCTTCCGTTCACTCTTGCCAATCACAAGCCCTTGATCCCATGCTTCCACAAGAGATTGTAGCTCTATGTAGAGTGGGTTCCTAGATCAATCACTTAAGGCTATGGAATTAGGGGTTCAAACCCAAACCTAGCTAGAGGTTTCCCCCATAGCCCAAGACCAATGGAATCTACTCCATAAGGCTAGAGTAACAAGCAATCAAATCACAAGGCAAACAAGTCTCAATCATCCAAATCAAAGTAAAGCCAAATTTCATTCAAATCAAAGGGAAGTTACAAGATTCAAATCCAAATCCACAAATTGCAAATCAAAACAAAGACAAACTCACAATTCTTCCCTAAATCTAACACCTTCTCCACCGATTTTCCTCTTCTTCTCCTCTCCTTTCCTTCTCCTTGCTCTCCAAGTCTTCCTTGAGCCTTTGAGAGTGATTAGTTGTGTCTAAAGTTGGATCATCCTCTAATTGTCTTCTCTCCTTTTAATTAGGGGTCAAGAATATCCAAAAATGGAAGAGGGGCAAAAGTGGTATATAACATTTGTATGCCTTGATGCCCAATCCACAATTCCGCCGACTCGGACCAACACGGGTGTACCTCTGGTCCGATGTGCTGACACCTCGGTCCGATGTCCTAGAGACGATCTCGGGCCAGCAACTCGGTCCTGGCGTCGGTCCACTCTTCTTTTTGGCTTTTCTTGAGCTCCTCTTCATTGATCGCTCGGCTCTTCCGCTCCTTTGTGCTCGTGCTTTGCTCCTCCTTTGAGTCTCCTTCCAAAACCTCCTCAAAACACGCCAAATTACCTACAAAATGCAACAAATTCGCATAGTCTCCGAATCTCATAGAAAATCGGAATCTAAGCTAAGAAGGAACAAAAGACACCTATTTACAAGGGAAATTAAACTCTAAAACACCACCAAAATGAAAGACATTAGCCCCCGCTTTTAAAACAGATATAGACTACAAATAGATTCAGTCACAATGAAGCAACGAAATAGTATGGTCTCGAAAAATAAATCCAACAAATGCTGAACAATTTAATTGGCGCAAAGCATCAAAACTAAGTTGTATCCATTCTGGAGGAGGTTTGAGTTAATTATTATTATTTTTTCTCTTTCGATTGAGTGATTTATACTTATCAAATTTAGCATTTACAAATTCTCATTCCAAAACCTGGGAAAGAGCAAGCTCAAATGGAAGTCTATATGGTCAATACAAGAAGGGTTAAAAATAATAGAATTCCTATGACCCAGATAAAACACCAAGGGAAACACATCTGATGACTATTTTTGTTAAGTGTTATTGTTTCAATCGAGTTATCATTAAATAATCCAGAGGAAACTATTTGAAAATTATAGTTTAATTTTTGTTGGACACAATTATAATAACAATTTAGTCGATTAGTTCCTGGTAAACAATCAGCTCATGCTTTCCAAAAAAAATCTTAGTTTTAGGTGGCAATTTTAATTTCCAAATGGAGGCGAATGATTTCAAAATATCAGGATTTGTTGAATCAATTAAACATGAAGTAGACTTCAGTGAGAATTCACCATAGATAGTAGGCAACCAAATAAGTTGGCAAGTAGAGCGATGAAGTGGGATCCGTATCATAGATACATACCTAACTAGCTCGGGGGGAATGAGTCGATTTAGGACTCTTAGTCCTCACATTTTTTTCAGGTTAAATAAAGGAAGCAACTTTTAAATTAATGTTACCATCATTAACATATTGTTAGAGGTCAATACTATCCGTCCAATTATTTGTCCAAAAGTTTATAGATTTTCAATCTTCAACCACCCAAAAATTCCTTTAGGAAAAGGATTCCCTAACATTCATGATTCGGCCAACTACCAAGAGCTTATGATACTGGAAAACAGAAGTGTTTCCAAGATATTTTTCTGAGATAATCTTCACCTAGAGATTATTGGGTTGTGTCAGAATTTTTCAAATAATTTTCATATGAAAGGCAAAGTTAATGTTTAACGCCGTATGCAACCCAACACCACCACATCCTTAGGAGAGCAAATTTTATCTCAACTAATAAGAGTATTGGTAGTTGGAAGTGTATTTATTCCAAAAGAAGTTTTTGTTGACTTTATCAATCTTGTCTAATATACCTTTAGGCAAGAAGAAGCTTTCCATTAAGTAACTTACCTAACATTGTAAATTAGATTGAATTAAGATAGTTCTTTCGACTTGAGATATGTAATTAGCTTTCCATTGAGACAATGGTTTTTTCAACTTGGTGATTGACTCGCTGAACATAGCATTCTAGACTTTACCTTAAAAATCATAATTTCAAGATGTTTTTCCATAGAAGTTGTTACTTGAATATTAAGCACAGTTGCAAGTGAAATGGCAGAGGGTCTAGAGATATTAGTTGATGCTTGAAATGAACTCTTATGGTAATTAATTGACAAGCCAGATAGTTTAGGAAAGTTATAAAGAAATCGTTTAATGTAAATTATATTTATGTGGGTTGCATTAACAAAGATAATTGTGTCATAAGCAAAACTAAGAAAAGGTAGGTAAGTACCAATTTTAACAAGTTAAATGCCCACATGATAGCTTCAAGTTCTAGGGTTCTCACCAAATATTCTATAGCGAGAACAAAGCTAAATAGGGTAATCAGATCTCCTTGTCGAATTCCACATTTGGAAAGGAATTCATTTCATGGTTCATTATTAATAAGTACTGGCGAGGAAGAAGTCGTAATACCAGCTAAATCCGTATAGGGTGAAACCCAAACTTCGCCAAAATTAAACTAATAAAATTCCACTCAAGCTTGTCATAAGCTTTTTCCATATCTAGTTTAATTGCCATCTATTCCTGAATTCATTTATTTTTTTTATGAAAGAATAAAAAATATTTCATGTGCTAGTAAAATATTGTCTTAGATCAGGCAATCTTTGATAAAGGCACTCTAAAGAGGATTAATTATATTTGGGAGAAGGCGATCAATTTGATTTGGTAAAAGTTTCATAATAACTTTGTATATAATATTACAGAGATTGATTGGTCAGAAATGACCGGTAGTACGTCATCGGTGTATCATTTTTAGGTATTCAAGTAATAAAAGATTTGTTAATGGAATAAAGGATATATCTAGAATGAAAGAAGGCATTAAACACCAACACAAGGGAGGAGCTCACTATCAGCCAATGATGTTTAAAAAATTCAGTTGTGAGCACATCAAGACCAAGCATTTTATTTGGGGAGAGTTGAAGCACTATATTTTTATTATTTGAAGTAGAGGGCAATTTAGAATTAACATCCTTTTCCAAAGGAGTGATAGAGTTTCGGATGTGTTAGGACGATATTAAGGATGCCTGTTGAATAAAAAAAATTATATATATATATATATATATAAGATGATAAAATTACATGTGAGCATGTACAATAGTACATGATTTCTATATACTAATATGGACTCCATTGACATGGGATAAAATATGGGCTTAAATGTCCATTCAGTAAGTTGTTCATGCTATATATAGTAAGACGCTTATTGATTAGTTTAATGACCACTAATAACATATAGTCGGATTTTGATGAATATATTTATACAATACATGCATGTGCATGTACGTATAAATCAAGCACCAAAAATTGTATGCATGAAGCCTGGCCCCCAAATACTTCACTTTGGCAAAATTAAACGCAATGTACGGTTATAAAAGGAAGCTAATTAAGGCCAAGCTTGACTTCTCCTTGATCCAAGCTAGTGTAACATCCAAATTGAATTGGCCACTGTGTAACGTCTCCACAATTGACCTCTTATGGATTGGCCTCCAAGTTTGAGGCTTGTATAAGGCCGCTCGTTTGCGCGCTCCAAAAATTCGGTTGCGCACTCAAATATGGACGGTTTCTGAAACTGTCCAAGCTGAACCCGGGTTTTTGGAAATCTTGAACAGATTCAGAACCCGTCCATAAACGATCATCGTTTCACTTAAAAAAGGCCCATATGGGCAGGTTCTGAAAATGTTCAAGTTTTTAAAAAAACCAACTTCTATGGGCAGGTTTCGAACCCCCACAAATACAAATTTTAAATTTCGAATAAAACGGCTCCTATAGACAGATTTTGAACCCATCGAAGTTAGGGTTTTTGAACCGCTCCTATGGACAGATTCTGAACCCGTCCATAAAGGCCGTTATGCAGCCGACAGATTTCACCTTTTATGCGACCTCGTGCGTTTTCACTATTCACTTTTCAATTGTTAATTCATCCCACGAAACTAGAGAACATATACGACAAATACTTGTCTTGAGATGTCAACTTCGAGTAGCGGGACCACAAAGACATCATCGTTTAGCGGGTCATCATATTCGTCGGAGTCATCATCTTCTGTGGGCAATAGTCATCTTCCGAATAATGAACGGGTTAGTATATATTGTATCCTAAAATTAGACTAGTTCATGCAATTGCTATGTTTATATTTTGCAATTTGTTTGGTTCAAATTCGAACTATAGTGTCATGAAAAATGGTTATTGATTTCTTAATTATTGTTTATAATTTTTTAGTACATGATTATTTATTTGCATGTTGTTGAAATTGTGCAAGTTCGTAGTTATTACGAGTTGTTTATAAACTTTCCATTTTATTCATAGGTTTGTCCGTCTAGTGAGCATTATGATCATACACAAGTCGACTTCTCTACGCACTTTGCAGATGACGGGTTTGATGCAATGGAAGAGTTGATACAATGGGCTAGAAAGACCGGTCTTGGTCTATCTATGCTCATTTCGACTAAGTCGTCCAGCCCCGAGAAGATCATTCTTCATTGTTATAGGTCCCTTGTTGTGTTAAGTGAATATGGGCCGTACACATGTCTCCAATTGTGGGCCCCCAATGGAGCCGATCCGCCTTCTATGTTATATGCTATTGCACTTGTCGGGCCCCCCTCCGCCAGACATTTTGTACCGGTATGTTTTCTTAAACAAGCACATTATTACTAAATATAGGTGTTTTTAACATAAATGTGTTACTAAATATTGATTTTGTTATGTTGTGTATAGATTTGGTTGTTAAACGATGAATGTCCTATTCCTCCACACCTAGGCAATGGAAAATTTACAAGTACCCGAGTGTTGAACGATGGCACCACCGCTACGAGAGCCGAATGCAAGACTATGTGGTTCAACGAAAGAAAAGTGGAAGGAATGATATTTTAACTTAAGATTGTAATTCTTGTTAGACATTGTAGTTCCACTTTTGAGTATCACTACTATGTTAAAACGTAATATTTTTTTTATATATTTACCTGGACCTTAGATTCCCGGATTTATATTTAAAAATTAATGGTTCAATATATTTTGGCTACTCTCTGGAGACAAACCGTCTGCGCAACCTTCGCACCACGACTGGTCTTGGGCGGGTTACAAACTCGTTCATGGACGGATTCGTAACCCGTCCATGAACGGATCGTAACCCGTCCATGAACGGATTCGTAACCTGTCCATCTGCCAGTTACAAACCCTCTTGAACGGATTAGTAACCTGTCCATCTACCGGTCACATCGCCTTTAAACTTACACTTACATATATTACTATTATGATTAATCTCACATATTCAACTAGCAAACGACTCACAAGAAGTCCTCATGGTACTTGACGAGTTGAACCATCATAAAGGTTTTCATGGCACATTACGAGTTCAACCATCGTGCAAGACTTCATGGTATAAGACGAGTTCAACCATTGTGAAAGACTTCAAGGTATAAGACGAGTTCAACATTGTAAAGGACTTCATGACCCATGGCAGGTTGAACCATCATTAAGGTCAATATAAAACATAAGAGGACCTAACCTAGTGGCTAGCGCTTAATGATGAAGTTCTTCATTGTCAATATAAGTTATATGTGGCATCCGATTTGTAACTTAAGATTTTTTTTATTTTTTAAATGATAAAACGTTGAATTGTTGTAAAAAAATGGATATAATTATTTGAAAAAAATCCAGAAAAACGCTCATTAGGTTAAAACCCCCATGTACTAATCCAGAAATCGACCATAGGGTTTAGGGTTTAGGGCTCAGGGTATGTGTAATGCCATATGGACGGATCCGTAAATCGTTCATGGGAATTTTGCACACCCATATATGGATGGATTCGTAACTCGTTCATAGGAAGTTTTCAAACCCGAAAATTTTCACACCCTCATATGGACGGATTCGTAACTCGTTCATGGGTAGTTTTCAAACCCGCCCATGGACGGATTCGTAACTCGTTCATGGGCAGTTTTCAAACCGCCCAACCAAGTACTCCCTTCTAAGTCGTTTAGGGGTTATGCATGTCGTATAAGTAGGTCATATTTTTTCTAAAATATTCGAAATATAACATGGTAGAGCATAAGCTAGGAAAATAGTGCAAAATAGGAATACTAAACAATCATGCCTAAACGTCAAAATATGTTCAAAATAGGCCCGTGGTCAAAATACGCAAACAACCCAAATAGTCAACAAAGTAGTGCAAATGTAGACATAAGCTAGGAAAACTAAACAATCATGCCTCCTCACTCGGCAATCCCTCGTGATGTACCTCGGCGTCTCTCTCAGCCTCCTCTCTCGCCCGCTGTTGGATCGTTAGTACTGATGAACGCCCTTTACTTTGGTAAAGGAGTCCTTAGGTTAGGCGTCCCTACGAGGTATAGGGGCGTCCTTGAGTATTGCAGCGGAAATTAAGTACTAAATAGATAATAGATGAACGCAGTGAATTATAGAGAAACCACTCAAGACCAAGTAGTCCTTGAGTGTAAACCTCTACCTCCTTGGAGGATTTTTGAATAGTTCTTTCCTTTCTATTGAACGATCTTACAGTTGTACTGGCGAGCCTTTAAAGTTCTCCGACACTTAGCTTTTCCCTAAGTTCACTTGTAAAGAACTCCTTTAAGCCTACAACTTAAGCTAGCTCAATCTACCAAAGGACTCTATTCCTACGTTCTGCAGTACTTCGCAGAACTCTCTCTCTCTTTTTGGGTTTTTCTGTTACAAACTGTTTTTGTGATTTGGTTACAAGTCTCACTCGATCTAACACAAGTTCTAGCACTATTCTTGAAATCTTGAGTTAGTTCTTCGTGTTCTTGAGTGAGTCGCTTTCCTCTGATTCTCTCTGAATATTCTCTGAAAGCGTTGGCGTCATAATAAATGCCTTGCGGTATTTATAGGACTTGGGGAAGGGCGTCATTCTCGTTCTGACGATCATGCCCTTCAGGTACGTGGCTACAGGATCTTCCTCCACGAGTATGGCGGTGATGAGGAAGCTTCCTGTATCCAGCTGTGTGTGATGAACTCCACTACAGGATCGGCCGCCACGTGTTGATGAACTCTGCTACAGGATCGTCCGCCACGTAGTGTTGGACTCTACTACAGGATCGGTCTCCACGTGTCCTTGGATGATCAAACATTGTCGAGTGATGTCATCCTGTCGGCTAGTGAGTAAGGACTCCTTTCTTGCGTTCCTACTTGCTTGGGACTCCGTCCTTGCTCAAGTAGTCTCTTGCTGGTCCTTACTTCCTGTAAGCTGGCGTCCCTAAGCCTAGGGAACGTTCACACACTTGTTGTCCTTTGTTAATTGGGCGTTCCTGAACACTTGGACAAATTTATTAGAATCAAAGAGAGTTTGTCATATCAAAACTAAGGGACGGTTTGTGTGGGCACACTACCAAGTACGCAGGCGTTCTTGATAGCGTCCCAACAATTTCCCCCTTTTTGATGATGACAAACTTTTTTGCAGAATAGTTTTGACATTGGAACTTAGCATGCATGAAAACTTAAAAGCGTCCTCTACCACTTAGAGAAATTTCAGTAAGCACAAGTTTTCATTCTTTGATTCTTTAACATTTGGATTTTAAGGAGAGAGTTGCGTTCTAAAAAATTTTCTAGGCGTTCTCTTTTGGTCTAGCATGGGCGTTCCTTAGACTTTTCACTTAATAGTTCCCCCTTAACACTTGCTTATTCTAGATAACTATTTTATAGCGCATCTCTGCAAAACTACACTTCCCCATTTTGGCATCATCGAAAAGGATAACAAGTGATAAGGACGTTAGCACAAACACATAACTAAAAGCAGTGGAACGCTTAAACACACATAATGCAAGCAAACAATGTAATAGCCATTCAAACGAAATTAGAGTACGGTTATTACAAACCAGGAACTTAAGTGTTTAAAATAAAAAGAAGCAAAAGCACAACAGTTGAGGGAATAAAAGATGGGGGACGGCGATCACTGAGGACGGCTCTGGTCTTGGAAGAACTTTAGGAGTTGTTCTTGAAGTTCAGCCGACTTGGTGAGGGCCGCGGACAAATCTTTGATTGCAGAGAAGACATGGCACTGATTGTCCATTATAGCACCCAAGAGTTCTGCAGGAGGATGTTCAGCAATACTTGCAGGTGCAGAACGGGGCCGTGGACCTGAGCTAGAAGAGGGAGCGTCCGTTGGAAGAGCTGTAGGAGAAGAAGGCCCTAAGAGCATTTGATCAAGGGCACTAAGGTCAACTGCTGGCTCTTCTTCCTGAGGAGGCTCTTGACTCATTGAGGCAAGACGTTCTTCCTCAGCCGCAACTGCTAAGCGTTCTTGCTCAGCCTTTTTCCTTGCTTCCTCAGCCTCAGCTTCTAACTGTTTCAACACAGACGGTAGCTCTTCATTATGCCTTATCTCGACGAGTCCTTTCTTGGCATTCCATTTCAGACCGAGTTCTTCTGAAGGAGCACTGTCATCATAGGCGTTCTGTGACTCCAGAATCAGCTTGACCAGCCCTGGGTACGGCATAGCATGTCGCTTCCTCCCACACTTAGCCATATGTTGCATTGCTATTCGTGCTAAGTTGATGGGGCGGCGTTTTAGAAAAGCGTCAATTAGTATGAGATCATGTGTTTGAACGATTGACCTTTTCTCCTACCTAGGAAGGACGGCGCGACATATGAAATAATGAGCTATGGCGCCTACTTTGGTCAGAACGTGGGCAACCCTGTCCAGTCCGAAAGGCTTTTTGCCTTGGAACAGCTTCTCAACCAGCGGCATTTCTTCATTAGTCGTTTCAAAACCGCCTTCTGGAAGTGAGCTTAGAGCGTTGGACGGTGGTTTTTGAGGGTTGAGACCCATGTAAGAACGGACCTGGCGTTCTGTTACTGAAGCTTTCTCACCGTCAATTTTGAAGTGGAGGGAGCTATCTTTTGCTTTGTACCTCAGATCTTTGTAGAACGCCCTGATCTGCTCCTTATCAACCACAGTGGGAGCAGGCCCAACGTTCAGCCATCCTTGAAATCTCAGAAGCTCGAGGAACTTCTGAACTTTATCATCTTTATGGAAGGAGGCGAGCCACTCTTCAGAATAGACGAGAGGGCTAAGAACTTTCACGGGCGCGCCATCATGCTTTCTTTTACGCTTGCCCTTGGGGGACTCAGAGTCCTCAGCATCATCTGACTCGTCCTCAGAGTCACTGTCAGAAGCGTCCTTTGAAGGAGCGTCCTCTGTGCCTTGTTCTTTTTCTGCATCGCCACCAGCTGTGGCTTGATTGGCACCAGAGGTCTGACCCTGGGACGTGCCCTGAGCGTCCTGAGCGTCTGTTGGATTTTCAGATAGGGGCTCAGCGTCCGCCGGGACTTGGTGGGATTCTGTTTGGATTGTGGGGGAGGGGTTTTCTTGTGAAGCTGGGGAAGGTTGGAGGATGGGGAGGGATTGGTTGTAGGGGGGAACTTCCTGAGCATCACGCTCGAGTTCTTCGGACAAGGAAGGCTCGGCGTTCTCTGAAGCGACCTGGTGCTCACCAGTGTCCTCAATTTGTTCAGTAGGAGCGTTCACCTCTCCTTCCGCTTCATCATCGGAATCCCCAACAACGTCTATGAAAGGGGAGTCCTGAGCCGGCGTACCTCTTTGGCTCTCAGATGAGCTAGAGGAGGAAGAGGAGAAGGGAACGTGCTCAATCTGCGCAGGAACTTCCTGGGCCAGCAACACCCTGGGCGTTTCACCAGCGCGCCTTCCTTCGGCGAAAGGTGTGCTCAAGAGTGCGTTCTATTTCCTCCGGGCCACTTTCAGAGGATGGACGGCGGGACCTTGGGGTCTCGGGGTCCTTCGGTGGGTAAATGTGGGCCGGGGCAGAAGGGAAGTTAGCCAAGTTTAAGGGAGAGAGGGTTTGGGGAGGAAAGGGAATTAAGGCATTTTGCTTGGAGGGTTGAGGGGACGGGGGAGGAGTAGGGAGTTAGACGATTGAGATTTGTTGAGGGGGAGGGGTGGATTCCTTGGAGAGGTTGGAAGGCCTTTTAGTGGTGCTGGGCCTTTTTGTAGAGGGTTTGGAGGATGGGACGCTCGAGGTCTTGGCCTTTTTGAGAGGCCTTGGGTCGTGGACTTTCTTTGAGTGTCCCTCCTTTAAGTGGGAGGGGAACTTATCCACAATCTCCGTTGGTTTGGAGGTGGAGAAGGGTTGGGTAGATTTTGAAAGGGGAGAGGAAGGGGTTGGAATTTTGAGGAGATTTTTGGTGGTGACGGTTGGGACTTGTGGAGGAGGGGGAGAGGGACTTGGCACTCTTGACTTTAACATTCTATAGGCCAAGGAGTCCCTTGGGTACATTGGAAAGTCTGGAAGGACGGCATTGTGGAGGTCGGGAATAAGTTCAAGAAGAGGGCCAAGATTCTCACCTCCGAACTGAGAGAAGAAGAGCACATCGTCCATCCGTCCAGGCAAGTCTTTGTAGTTGGTGTTGTGGAGACTTGGAACGACGAACCGCTCAATGAACTTCTCATAGTTTCTTGTCTTTATGGCGTCCGCCTTCACCTCAGGTAGATCCATGCGTTCCCTCATCAAATTGTAAAGAGTTCTTGGCTTCCTGTTGATGAAGTCCACTAGAGATTCATTAAGAACTATGGGTTTTGGTTTCTCGATGTAGTGGGACTTCACCAGCTTTCTACGCTTCCCGCCGGCAGAAGATCCGGCCACGTTCAACTGTCTTTGAGACATGTTTTCAGATGAGCTTTAGAGAGAGAAAATCACCGGAGTTCTAGAGAGATGTCAGAGCAGATTTGAGAGCGAGGAAGTGGTTGAGCGTAATAAATGAACGAGAGCGACTATTCTAGCCTTATATAGAAGAAGCGGTGGCACAACTGTAATTACCACTGTTTTACTATGCGACACGTGGTGAAACTTCCCCCTTAAGCATTGAGCAAAAGCAACTGTCATTGTTCAAACTTTCAAATATTCAAATTTCTGACGCTTCAACTGCTTCTCAAAAACTAAACTGGCGTTCTCCCTTTCACACTATGACGTTCTCTCATACTTAGCAAAATTTACCTCATCGAGAATTTACCTTCTTCAAGCGAACCAATAACCAACACAACCGTTCCAGTGATCACCTTACGAACCATTTGAGAACAAAGCAAGTACGTCCCGTAAAATAAAATAAGAAGCTCATAGGACGCTTTTGCAGAGTTCTCGGCTAGGGTAAGCTTAGAGTTCCCATCATTTCGGCTTATAATGAGGGTTGGGTGATCAGGGAAACTCTTTTCAAGACAAATAGAGAAATTTGAATGGCGTTCCAAAGTAGCAAACATATGAAGTTTTAGACTAGCGTCCTTGCAAATATGAATTCAATGCATAACAGTCCTTAAACACTTAGAATCTACTAAACATAGCCAATCATTGAGGGAATAGTAGAACGGGACTTGCTACTTAAAAGTTATCATCCCCAAGAGCAACCTGAGATGCTCATAGGGACGTCTATCAAGCGCCTTAGTGAAAATATCAGCTATTTGGTCTTCAGTCCTTACATGCTCCATACTAATGAGTCCTAGTTCAACATTATCACGCAAGAAATGATGCCTTATATGAATATGCTTTGTGTGTGAATGAAAAACAGGATTCTTAGAAATTTCAATAGCACTTGTGTTATCACAACGAATAGGTATAGTTTCAAGATTGATACCGTAGTCCTCTAGTTGATATTTGATCCAGATAACTTGTGAATAGCACGAGGCAGCAGCAACGTACTCGGCTTCTGCAGTTGAAAGCGCCACAGAGTTCTATTTCTTAGATCCCCAAGAGACTAGGCATGAACCAAGGAACTGTGCCATTCCTGAAGTGCTTTTTCTATCAATCACATGACCAGCATAATCAGCGTCCGAGTAGCCAACAAGCTTGAAGGACGTCTTCCTAGGATACCAAAGACAAAGATCGTCGCATTCTTTGAGGTAGCAAAAGATCCTCTTAACTTCTTGCATGTGGGACTCCTTTGGATTCGCCTGGAAGCGTGCACACAAGCAAACGGCAAACATAATGTCGGGACGGCTTGCAGTCAAGTAGAGCAAAGAACCAGTCATTCCTCTGTAGCGCGTCCCTTCCTTGAGTTGGTTTATTTGAAGTCCCAAGAAGAAATTGAGTTCTCCAATGAGGGACATTTCAAACTCACTACTCATTAAGGACTTGAACTCATCTACAAGTTTCAAGTTAGTGCTACCAAAGACAATATCATCAACATAAACTTGGGCAATTAAAATGTCTTTGTGAACTTTCTTTATGAACAAAGTTTGATCAATTGAACCCCTAGTGTATCCATGAGACAAAAGAAAGGACGCAAACCTGTCGTACCATGCACGAGGGGCTTGCTTGAGTCCATAAAGCGCTTTGTCCAGGTAGTACACATGGTCCGGGTGAGAGGCGTCCTCGAAACCAGGCGGTTGAGCAACATACACTTCCTCTTTCAATTTTCCATTGAGGAATGCAGTCTTGACGTCCATCTGAAATAACTTGAATCCCTTGTGAGCGGCGAAGGCAATAAGGAGATGAACGACCTCAATTCTAGCAACAGGAGCAAAGGTCTCATCATAGTCTATTCCTTCCTCTTGCTTGAATCCTTGAGCCACCAGTCTTGCCTTGTTCCTTGACACACGTCCACTTTCATCAAGCTTATTTCTGAATACCCAGCGCGTCCCTATGATATTTTTGCCTTTGGGACGAGGGACGAGGGTCCAAACTTTGTTTCTTTCAAACTGGTTGAGTTCTTCTTGCATTGCTTGAATCCAGTCAGCGTCCTGAAGTGCTTCTTTGATATTCTTTGGCTCCACCATAGAGACAAAGGCATTGAACGCACAGAAGGCTAGATTTGCACTCTGGGACTTGCTTGCAGCTGACCTGGTTTGAACTCCTTGAGAAAGGTCTGAGACAATCTGGGATGTTGGGTGATCCCTAGAGAAACGGGACTCCCTTTGAAATAATTGAGCAAATCTTGGATCAATATCTCCATCAGAATCATCACTATCATTCTGAGCATCATCGTCGGTGCGTTCCCCCTCAAGGAGAGCGTCCACACCTTGACGTTGCTCATCTTGTTGACTTGATTCAGCCACATCCTGTTTAACTGGAGATTCGCTACGAGATGGAACTCCCTGAGCAAAACTAGGAACGTCCACTGAGACTTCTTCTGGATTTGGAGCAGCGTCCTTAGGAACATAGTATTTTCCAGAGGACCAATCTTCAGCTTCATCTTCAGAGTCGTCCTGTTGTTGTGACGAGGAGCGTTCTTTCTTACTTGATTTTTCTTTGTGAGAAGAGCTCTCCTTGAACACAACATGAATACTCTCCTCGAGCTTTAGAGTCCTTTTGTTGAAAACTCTATATGCTTTGCTGGTGAGGGAGTACCCAAGGAATATGGCTTCATCGCTCCTTGCACAAACTTTCCAAGTTTCTCTTTATCATTGTTGTGAACGAAACATTTGCAACCAAAGACTCTGAGATAATCAATGCGAGGCTTCTTTCCGTTCAACAACTCATAAGATGTCTTTTTCAGCAAAGGACGGATCATGGCACGATTGATGATGTAGCATGCTGTAGCAATAGCTTCCGCCCAGAAGTACTTGGGGACGCTATTAGCCAAAAGCATAGTTCTTGCCATATCCTCCAGCGTCCTGTTCTTTCTTTCCACCACTCCATTTTGTTGAGGAGTCCTTGGAGCTGAGAAGTTGTGCGAGACACCATGTTGATCACAGTAGGCCAGGAACTCTGAATTTTGGAATTCCGTCCCATGGTCTTATCTTATAGCTTTGAGAGGCGTCACAAGAGAAACTTCCACTTGTTTGATGAAGACTTTGAACGCATTGAAGCAATTTGCTTTGGACACCAAGAAAAGAACCCAAGTGAATCGAGAAAAATCATCTACGAGAACGTAAATGTACCTCTTTCCACTGTAGCTCAGCGTCTTCATTGGTCCACAGAGTTCCATATGGAGAAGTTCCAAAGGCTTCTTTGTACTTACTTCATTCTTGGACTTGAAAGACGTTCTTGTTTGCTTCCCTTTGATACAGGCTTTGCACTGTTCAACTGTCTCAGGATCAATTCGGGGAAGTCCTTTCACAAGATTTCTCTGGTGTAGCTTAAGGATTGTGCTAGGTCCAGCATGGCCAAGACGGCGATGCCAGAGATCAGCGTCCTTCTTTGAAGCAGATAGGCATAACTCTGATTTAGGCTTGAACTCTTGATTGAAGATATAGACATTGTTTTGGCGTACTCCTTTAAGAACGACTTTGTTAGACTTCTTATTGATAACGAGGCACTCCTTTGAGTCAAATGTGACTAGGTTTTCACCTTGATCACACATTTGAGAGACGCTAAGGAGATTGAAGCCAAGTCCTTCAACAAGACTCACATTAGTTGCTTTGATGGACGGGTTAAAAATAGCAGTTCCCGTTCCTTTGATCTTTCCTTTGCCTTTATTGCCAAACGAGACAGTTCCTCTCGTGGCACTATTCTGGATAGAAGTGAGATGGATCTGGCTTCCTGTCATATGATTTGAGGCGCCACTATCAATGATCCATGGGTGTCCCCTCACTTCCACCTGCCAAAACAAGGTTAGTTTTTGGCGACCCAGGCAAGGTGTTCCTTACCTGGCTCATTACAAAAGTAGAACTCTGGTTTTGGCATAAAATCATTAATGTTAACATCATTAGAAATGACATTCTTGCGGAAAGAACTTCTAGAACGTCTAGGACGCCTAAGATTAGCTTTGGGAACGGACTTAGCATTCTCATTGTTAGTCATAGCCTTTTTGCCACTTGCAATATCTTCTTTCAGTTTCACACAGTCATACTTGAAGTGGTCTCCTTGTCCACAGTACCAACACATCCTATAGTAAGTACCGAGGTAGTACTTCTTGTTAGGACGTTGGATTTTGTTTTGCTTCATCTTTTGGGGATCGCACACTTTTGAACCGTCCCCTTTTGCAATTTTCTTATAAATTTTATGACTGGTGGAATTGGTATAGTAGTCCTCTTGTCCTTTTTCTCCACTTTCTAGAACCCTAATTCTTTCAAGAAAATTCTTGGTTTTCTCTCGTTCAAGTTCAAGTTCTGAAGTTTTGCTAGCCTCAAAGTCACTAGGGAGAGAGTTCCTAGGTTCAGACTCATAGCCTAGTCCTCTTTTGGTTGGGACAAAAACTATTGGCTTGACTTCCTCAACTATGGGACTCTTTCCCAACACTTTCACTTCTTCTCTACGCTTAGCGTTCTCAAGTTTGAGACACATTACTTCAGTTTTTAGAGACTTAGATTCTTCATATGAGGACTCTAGTTGAACAGTCATGGAACTACAGTTTTTACATTCAACTACAATATTCTCATTTTCAAGTTCAAGTTCATCCATTCTATGTTGCATGACAACACTTTCTTTCATGATTTTTCCAATAAGTTTAATGAGCTTGGATTTGGAACAATTTTCTAAAGAACTCATCATAGATTCACGGGTTACCTCATTTTCAGATCTCGGAACATTCTCCTCAACAATTGTGACGTCCTCCATAGCCATGTACGCCACTTGCTCATCAGGATCTTCATCATCATCATCAGAAGAAGAACTTCCATTGTCCCATGCAGAGGCGAACGCTCCAATGAGGGCTTTTGTTTTCATGTCCTTTGAAGACATTCCCGTTGTACATCTTTTAGCAAAGTGTCCTTTCTTGTTACACGTGTAACATGTGAGTTCTTTCATTTCTGCCTCAGTATACTTACGACTCTCCTTCTTGGGCATCTTGTGTTTGTTGAAATATTTGTTCCTTTTGCCGAAGGCACGAAGAACTTTGTTGAAGAGAGCAAGTTCTTCCTCTTCCTCAAGCTGTTCCTTAGTCTTGCTTTCCTTCTCCTACAAGGCTTGAACGCGCATCCTCTCGCGGTTCTCACTCTTGTTGGCTTCCACCATTAAGGAAATTTCTTGCTGACGACGAATATAGTCAGCGTACTCTAGAGTTGTGGACGCCAAAGCAAGATCAGTTTGAGGGTTGTTTGCTAGTTGAGCCATATCAGAGATCCTTCTTTCTTCGTACTGTCTGAGCTTCCCATAGATTTCTTCCATATCTAGAGTTTTGTTGGCGGTATTCTCTTTGAACGTTGTCCTGTCAAAGTTCCAGACGCCAGTCAATCCATCAATGACCACTTGAACTCTATTCCTCATGGAGATTTCTGTCTCTGGGATGCCCAGATTCCTCATTTTAGTGACAAGAGCCTCGAAACGGTACGAGTAGTCGTTCACTGTTTCATTTGGCAACATACTGAAAGCATAGAACTCCTTTTTGATCTTTAGTTGAACGTCCTCCTTCATTTCAGCTGTTCCTACATGGAACTTCTCAAGAGCGTCCCACTGTTGTTTAGCTGTTGGCAAGTTGCCAACTCGAGTGGCGTCCCTTTAACATAGAGATGCTTGAAGGAAACACATGGCTTTTGCGTTGGTTTCCATCAACTTAAACTCGTTAGGACCCCACTCGTCCTCCTTATCAGCTTTGTCAGCGGGTACCTTGAGATCTCCCGTCATAATGACCTTTCAGCATTGATAATTTTGACCTCTGCAGAAATTTGCAAACCTTGTCTTCCAGCGGTTGAAGTTGCCGTCCGTCAGGCGCGGAGGCTTCACAAAAGAGATTCCAATAGGTTCCATGTCCATCTTTACCTGCAACTCAGTAAGAATCTAGAGCGCCTATTCTGATACCAATTGTTGGATCGTTAGTACTGATGAACGCCCTTTACTTTGGTAAAGGAGTCCTTAGGTTAGGCGTCCCTACGAGGTGTAGGGGCGTCCTTGAGTATTGCAGCGGAAATTAAGTACTAAACTGATAATAGATGAACGCAATGAATTATAGAAGAACCACTCAAGACCAAGTAGTCCTTGAGTGTAAACCTCTACCTCCTTGGAGGATTTTTGAATAGTTCTTTTTCTTTCTATTGAACGATCTTACTGTTGTACTGGCGAGCCTTTACAGTTCTCTGACACTTAGCTTTTCCCTAAGTTCACTTGTAAAGAACTCCATTAAGCCTACAACTTAAGCTAGCTCAATCTACCAAAGGACTCTATTCCTACGTTCTGCAGTACTTCGCAGAACTCTCTCTATCTTTTTGGGTTTTTCTGTTACAAACTGTTTTTGTGATTTGGTTACAAGTCTCACTCGATCTAACACAAGTTCTAGCACTGTTCTTGAGTTCTTGAGTTAGTTCTTCGTATTCTTGAGTGAGTCGCTTTCCTTTGATTCTCTCTGAATATTATCTGGAAGCGTTGGCGTCACAATAAATGTCTTGCGGTATTTATAGGACTTGGGGAAGGGCGTCATTCTCGTTCTGACGATCATGCCCTTCAGGTACGTGGCTACAGGATCTTCCTCCACGAGTATGGCGGTGATGAGGAAGCTTCCTGTATCCAGCTGTGTGTGATGAACTCCGCTACAGGATCGGCCGCCACGTGTTGATGAACTCTGCTACAGGATCGTCCGCCACGTAGTGTTGGACTCTGCTACAGGATCGGTCTCCACGTGTCCTTGGATGATCAAACATTGTCGAGTGATGTCATATTGTCGGCTAGTGAGTAAGGACTCCGTTCTTGCGTTCCTACTTGCTTGGGACTCCGTCCTTGCTCAAGTAGTCTCTTGCTGGTCCTTACTTCATGTAAGCTGGCGTCCCTAAGCCTAGGGAACGTTCACACACTTGTTGTCCTTTGTTAATTGGGCGTTCCTGAACACTTGGACAAATTTATTAGAATCAAAGTGAGTTTGTCATATCAAAACTAAGAGACGGTTTGTGTGGGCACACTACCAAGTACGTAGGCGTTCTTGATAGCGTCCCAACACCCGCTCTTCCGCCCTCTTCGATGACTCCCCTCGCTTCCAAATAGATGGGACATGATATCTATTATGATAAAATTTCTAATCAAATAAATATATTATTTATAAGGTATGATTTCTAATTTCTATAAATTCATTTCCAATCTAGAAAATCATATAACTCATTATGATATAATTTCTAATCAAATAAATATATAACTTCTAAGGTACCATTACTAATTATAAAATTTAATTTCACATCTAAAAAATTATATATCTCATAATACTATATATTCTAAGCATATAAGCTATAAATATGTTAAGTCAAACAATTGATTTCAATTTTAATTACAAAATATCTCATGAGTCGGTATCCTCCCACAAGTCGCCGGCGCCAATGGCTCCACCGACACCTCCTCTCTGCCCAACTCCGGCGCCATCTCTTCCCCAACCGTCTCCGCCGGCACCACCCCTCCCACCGCCGGCGCCGCCTCTTCCCCTCGCTCCACCATCCCCCCCACCGCCCGCTGCCCAATGGCTCCACCGAACCTCCATCGCTACTGCCCAACGCCGCCGCCGCCGATTCTCCCTCCCCGCTGCCCACCACCGCCGCCTCTTCCGTCGCCGCCCCTCCCTGCACCATCCCCTCCGACGCCCGCAGTTCTCCCTCCACCGAACCTCCCTCCCCACTGCCGGTTTAGATCCCGCCAGTGGAAGTCTGCCCGGATCCGCCAGTCGCCGCCGACGTCAGTACATCCGCCTCCTTCGCTGGTGTTTCCATATCCGCCTCCTTCGCAGTCGGACTCGAACGGAATTGGACGAGTTTGGAATTGTTGGATGACCCCGATTGTAGGCGGCTGCTGGTGTAAACCCGCACAATATTAGGTCAAATCTTGGACGGGTTTTGGATTTGTTCAACTTGGACGGGTTTAGGATCTTTTCTATAAACAGCCAGCGAACTTCCGGTTTATTTGTACAATTCCAAAATCCGCACATCCGAGGGATTATTAAATTAATATGGACGGGTTTCGGATTTCTTCAAGAAAAACACGGTGGATCTGGTTGTATAAAGGACGTGGTGGATCTGGTTTCGGAGAAGAAAAAAGAAGGCATATAGGAAGAAGAAAGAACACAGAGAAAGGAAGACACAACTTAGGCTTTGATATAGAAGTCTTGGAGGATTTGCTTGCTTCTTTCCCACAAAGATCAAGTCCTCAGATATATACCGGTAGTGCTCTTCTCTTTAAACTCTCTTCAAGTTCTAATTGTTGTTTTCATATGCTTTGGATCCCAATTCATACAGTACCTAGCATATGGCAAACTGAACTTAACAACTTGTGCTCGATCGAGGTCGCTTTTCTCAACACAACCTTGAAAGCCCGTTCCGATCGTTGTTGGTTCGATGTCACCTTCAAAGTCCATAATTTGTTGGTTGATCCTATACCGAGGGCTCGATTCAACGCCATTTCGAGGGCATTTTCTTCATCAACGGTAGTCGGCTCAAAACATTCCGTTTCGCCGCTACAATGGAGGTCGTCCATCTCGTCACAAGAAGGGGAATCGTGGAAGAGATCAAGCAGCTCGTCGGAGAAGCCCTCGCCACTCCCTCAAAGAAGACCCTGTTGGAGATGTATGCTCAAGAACGTCAAAAGCCTATTGTTGGATCAACATCGAAGGGCCACTCCGCATCAACGGTACCGAAGGCTCCGGAGGTTGTTCTTCCCACCATGAAAAGGTAGCCATGGAAGAGAGCAAACAACTCACTGGAGAAGCCCTATCCGCAAAGAAACCACCCTCGAAGGCCATCGGAGATGAGCGGACGTCACCCGTTTTGAGGAGAAACATTCCGTTTCGTGCCTCTTATGGGTAATCGTGTCTACAATGACGGCTTATGACTTGGACTGAGACGGATCGCTTTACATTGAGATATTGGCGGATTTATGTTGACCTGGAGCTGAGTACTTTGCCACCGCAACCATGCCACGTTGACCCGAGATGGTAGAGAAGTCATGTGTTGTAAACGCGGTGAAGATTCAAGGCAAACTGACCATGAAATGCAAGCTACGTACTCATTCAAGACCTTGGGTTGACACATATGCATAGTTACGAGGCTCTACATGTTTAAGGCTATGTATGTATAGTATACGCATGAAATATTAGTGGAGACTCCAGCGGGAAATTTGCCATGGACATACATATACATCTATGTGTACTATATTCTACGTACTTCATGTCTCATGTCCAAATCAAATTGGCCAGCCAAGTCAAACTGATTGTGTGGAGAAGTAGACACAAAAAACTATATATACGTATGTAAGTACATCCAAGGTTCATGGAGATATCAAGTGAAAATTTCCCATAGATATATGTGTATATATATACATAAAACAATTCAAGGGAAAACACCAAAGATTCAGTGTACCCATTTCCAACGTACACATGCTTCCTTGTTATATAACTCTAGCTAAGAGTCATGAAGGCTTATTTTGAAGGAGAAGCGATCCAATTCGATCAAGCCGTTGCGGGATTGTAGGAGTCGAGTCGACCCTTTTTCATAATCCAAGCTGTGCCAAGACTCCCCGGCTTCGTTGCTCCGTTCACCACTCTAAGCCTACCACTAGCTAGTGTAGAGCAAGGCTTCTATGTGACTAATTACTTTTACAAAATTAGAGAACATATAAAGAAGGAAGGGTCGGGCTAGTACATACATGCATGTAAATGATTGCTTGTGGGTACAAACAAGTCAAGGTTGAAATCAAAGAGGGGTGTACGTGAGTGCAATGCCTTTAATATATAAGTCAGGAGTGAGCAAGGACACAAAGACGATGGGATTAACTTCGGAGTAGGCGCGGTGGGAGCGTCGCGGTCGGGGTGATGCCGAATTCCGAAGCGGCCGAAATCTTTTCTATTTTGTTTCCTTTTCTATGTTTTACCTTTTTCCTTATCTATCTCGGGGAGCCTGTTCCTTGGGCTATATAAGGAGGAGCCTGCCTTAGGTTTTAGGTATCCATTATCCAATTGTTATCTCAATAAAACTCTTTGCTTTCTTTTATAATTGAGAACTAATATCCCTTGGAGTTTATTCAATCAAGGAAGCTTTATTATGAAATTGTGAAATTTTGGTAACTTCTTTATCCCTAGGTCTTTATTGATACTTTTGTGCTTCATCTCATTATCTCTGTTTGTTTATATGAGCCTGATCAACTTATTTAATTGGCTTAGATCTATTGTTTGAATTAGGATTGGTTGTTGTCTATGCAACTTTCCTATTCTTGAAACAACTTTATTCTAGGACCGTGAACTAAATTAGGGAAAAGTATTCAATGGTTGTTTTATGCATGAGACTCGTAGCTTGATTGCATGATTCAATTTCCTATTATCCTTGTGTGTATTGCATGATTTGAATTAAGCGTCCTTGTTCATATCATAGTTTTGCTAGGACCCTGGACTAGCGAATAATTAAGATAACGATTAGAGTTGACCTAGGAACATAAAGAAGTAGATGAATTCATGATCAACGGATTAATAAAGTGGAACTGATTGAATGAACTCTGCTTGTTAAAATTATTTAAAACCTCTTTCAAAATCCCCCCCTTTGTGTTGATTTGCATGAAACGAATAGGGTTGTAAATGAACTGAGCCGTTCGTGAGATATTCGGCGTTTGATTCGGTAAAAATTCGTTCGTGTTCGGTTCGGTTAATAAACGAGCCGAGCTCAAACTGTTCGTTAAGGTAAACGAGCCGAGCTCAAACACCTAGAAATTCAGCTCATTTGTTCACGAACACGTTCGATTATATATTCGTGAACACGTTCAATTTTATATTCATTAATATGCTCGGTTATGTGTTCGACGTAGGCTCGAGTAATTATATACGACCATAATATAACTTGTTGAGGCCTCCACATTTTTTACTCACCTTAGTGGACCAGCCCATAGACAATTTACACTAGTTAAAACTATAAACCTAAATTAAAAACCCTAACCAACCACAGCAACCTCTTTTCACTTTCTCACTCATGTAATCCCATCCCTCCCTTCACTCTAAACCCTCCCTTCACTCCCTAAATCTGGTACTCGCCATCTCCCTTCACTCGGTGTCTCGCCGTTGCCTTTCACCACCGCTCCGGCGCCGGCGCTCCGTCCCATCATCACCGTCTCCTCGCCTCTCCTTCCCTCCTCCTCCACCACTCGGCATCTCGCCGTCACCTTTCATCACCGCTCCAGCGCTCCGTCGACCCTTCATCACCGTCTCCTCGCCTCGCCTCTCCTTCCCTCCTCCTCCACCACTCGCCATCTTGCCGTCGCCCAGCCCAGATCTAGTATTCGCCGTCGCCTCTCCTTGTCTCGTTGCTCATCTTTGTTAGTCTCGCTGCTCACTTTTTGATATTTTGTTTTGTCCAACAATTGCAGCGACCGGTAGAAAGAGTGGTGCGAGTGCTTTCCGGTAGAAGCAAACGACGTTGTCGCCCAGATCTGTAATTTCCGATAAGGTATCTCCACTCTCCTTCGTCTTCTCTCTAGGGTTTTCGAATCTCAAAGTTTTCATCTAGCTCTTTTACAGTTGGATCTGTAAAAAGGAAGGGACATTAGGGTTTGTTTCAAATCTCACTTGTTATCTTCTGGTTTGTCTAGTTGTTTGAACATGCAAGAACTGAATTAAACAAAAGTAAACAACAAACAGAAAAAAAAAAAAAGAGTCCGAGATTATTTAGTACTCTCTTATGATTGATAAAACAACAACCATTGCATCAAGAGATAGTTTACTTGCAGGCTTGCAACACTTGACTGTCCCTAGGTATCATCAAGATAGCTTGTGTTGATTTTATCAGTTTCAAAAAAGTAAGAACAAACTGAGCTTAGCTACAACAATATTGTTCCATAGAAAAAATTAAATGTTGGATATGTAGGTTGAACTCTTCCAGAAAATATTAAATGTTGGATATCTTATGTTTTAGCAATTTGTATAATACAATAAATTCTGACTTTTGTTATTTGTTTTAGCAAGTAATTCTAACTTTTGTTAAACATCTAATTTTCTTGTAGGCAAATGGATGAAAATATTGGATCAGCTGCATATTCATCATGTTCTCCAACTCCAGCTGAAAATGAAATAATTGAGGTTGAAGGTGCAAGTGCAACCCCTCAGACAACCTTAACTGAAGAATACTCCGAAAAGAATGAAGAAAAAGCCAATGAAGAAAATCATTATACAAAAAAGCAGAGAAAGAAAACCTCACTAGTATGGGATGAATTCAAATTGGTATGGACATTTATAAACTCTTTAGTCTTGAATTGGTTTTTATATTCTAATTTATATTCCGATTTTTTAGCTTGTAAATCATTGAGAAAGAAAATCATTGATTTATATTCTGATTTTTTTAGCTTGAATGATATTCTCACTTTTTTGAATGATATTCTGACTTTTTTATATTCTGATTTTTACATGATTTTTATATTCTGACTTTTTTTATATTCTGAAAGTTTCTTCTTACCTTTCATTCATTATCCCTTTCATTGATTTATATTCTGATTTTTTAGCTTGAATGATATTCTGACTTTTTTAAATGATATTTTGACTTTTTTTTTATTTTCTGATTTTTTAGCTTGATTTTTATATTTTGGAAGTTTCTTCTTACATTTCATTCATATCCCCGTTCATTGATTATCTGATTATCCCTTTCATTGATTTATAGTCTGATTTTTAGCTTGATTTTATATTCTGACTTTTTTTTAAATAGGTTGAACTACCCAATGGAACAAAACGACATGAATGTGTTCATTGCAAGCAACGCTTGAGCGCCATTGAATCTGGAACTACATCACATCTTTTGCGGCATTGGGGTCTTGTGCTAAGCGACAATTTGTTATGAAAGGTCAGAAGAAACTTTCAGTCTCTACTTCTCTTGCTAAGTTAGAAAGTGTTGGTGTTGTGCAGAATTTTCAATATTGTGCTGCTAAAGTTAGAGAAGTATTTTCTCACATGATTCTTGTTCATGAGCTTCCGTTCAACTTTGCTGAGTATAAAATATTCAATTTGCTGATGAAAATTGCATGTCCCGAGTGGGAAAAGATCAGTAGAGAAACATTAGGGAAAGATTGCTTTAGTAGTTTTGAGCCGCAAAAGAAAATGATACATGATTTATTATTGGGTGCTAATCGAGTTAGTATTATTATTGATTTGTGGACTTCTGACCAGAAAGTTCACTACATGGTTGTCACTAGTCATTTTGTAGATGCTGATTTGAGATTACAAAAGCGCACATTAAACTTTGTTGATGTTCCTCCTCCACATACTAGACTTGTTATCTCTGATGCTTTGCATACATGTTTGGTTCAGTGGGGAATTGATAAAAAAAGTATGGACAATTACAGTTGATAATGCTAGTTACAATGATGTTGTTGTCAATAATTTGAAAGGTACTTTAGAATATGCAAATAATCTTCCTCTTGAAGGCAAGTTTTTTCACGTGAGATGTTGTGCACATATCTTGAACATTCTAGTTCAGTTTGGATTAACTGAGATTACACATGTGATAAATAATGTGCGTGAAAGTGTCAAGCATATTACAACTTCTACTCCTCGTCTTCAAATGTTCAGTGACATTGTTAAAAATTTAAAGTTGCACAAGAAGAAACTTATACTTGATTATGGGATGAGATGGAATGCTACTTATGCTATGTTAGTAGTTGCTTTAGTTTATAGGGATGTCTTTCCTCGATATAAGTTAAGAGATCAGAGTTGTAGACATTTACCTTCAGAGGAAGATTGGGAAAAGGCTAGGCGTGTGTGTTCCTTTCTTGAAGAATTTGAAATTGTTACTAATATAATTTCTAGCACGGAATACCCAACTTTAAATCTGTTTCTTCCTGAGCTTTGGCATGTTAAGAAGATATTAGATGATGCAATGGTTGACCATGATAGTTGTGTGACAACAATGGCCATTAAGATCAAAGCAAAGTTTGATAAGTATTGGGGTGAGAGCAATCTGTTAATATCAATTGTAGCTGTCTTGGATCCTAGAAATAAAATGAAATTCATGCAGTTTGCTTATAAGTCATTATATTTAGATGTTGATGCTCCTGCCTATTTGGATAATGTGCGTAGGAGTTTGTATACTTTATTTCAAGAGTATGTTAAGGATCATAAAGATAAGGCAACTGAAAGGAATCTGCATCTTAGAAATATTATAGAATCTTCACAATCTTCTGGAGTTGGAGGAAAAAGGTCTAGAGGTAGAAAAGAGTTTGATAACTTGATGAGGAATGTTGAGATTATTGATGGAGAAAAATCAGAACTGGATATTTATTTGGAGGAACCAATGACCCTTCACAATGATGATCTAGACCCACCATTTGATGCCTTGGAATAGTGGAGACAACGAAATGATAAATTCACCGTTCTTTCTAGGATGGCATGTGATGTACTTTCTATTCCTATCACAAGTGTAGCATTTGAATCTGCGTTTAGTGTTGGGGGTCGTGTGATTAATCCACACTGTGCTTCTTTGGGGGCAAATATCATTGAAATGTTGATGTGTGGTGCTGATTGGCTTAGAGCTCATTACGGATTGCGTGATGAAGATGTAAAATAGGTAATGTTTCATTCATTTTATCATTTGTATAGAACTTCTTTAGGTTCACATATATTATGTGTTGTTTTTACAGGCTGTTGGTGTAGAAAGTATATCGAAGTTTGAATATTCTCTTCTTTGATGGTTTGAAGATTGAAGGAGCTAGGAACGACTGCATTTTCTTTTGTATGAGCAAATGTTGCTTAGGCTCTTTTTTTTAATGATATTTTGTTAAGGATTGCAAAACTTTGTATTGCATTATGATTGTGGTATCCAAACGATAGCTAAGACAGGGAACTGCTTTAGACATTTGTGGTATTATTTGAGACTTTAGTTTGCTTGTTTTTATGGCAAATCAGATAGCTAAGACAGGGAACTGCTTGATGCTCAAAAAAAAAAAAGATCTGCTCGTTTAAACGAGCTTGAGATTGACAGATCGATAAACGAATCGAGCTCGAGCCAAAAATTGAAGCTCGAATCGAACTCGAACCAGAGCCCGAGCAGGTATCCAAACGATCGAGCCGAACCCAAACATGTCAAAGTTCGGCTCGATTCGGTTCAATTACAGCCCTAGAAACGAACTAAATTCTAATTAAGAAACTAATTCTCTTGGGTTCGACCTCTTAATTACTTGCTTGTTATATTGTGTTTGCATTGTTTGTGTTATTATCTTTGATTTTGGCACAATGACTTTAGCCGACTCAATAAAATTAGGAAGATTGCTACCCGTTTCACTCCATTTGTACAAGGAGTGAATCGTGAACGATCCTTACAAAATCTTTCCAAAAATAGTTCCTAAGACATGATAGAATCATCCTTATAATATCTTCAAACTTGACGATTTTTCTTCTTTGTACACTTTAACTTGCCTTAATAAACAATCCTCAAGAACTTTCAATTTTCCCTTCACGGCCTTGCTTTTTATAGAATTTCGCACGTTTCTTTTCTAGATTACAAGTGGGCGACTTTGAAAGCATTTCTTCAAGTCAGTAACCTTGGTCAGGTCGGCTACTAGAAGTGCTCATCGGCAACTTGTTCGGAATCATCAAAACACTGGTAAATTTTCTAACATTAACAAGGTTGTGAGAGTAAAAACTATCGATGATCTATCGTGCAATTTTTTTATAACAATGTTTTGGTGGATCCCAGGTGCGGAAGGAAGCGTGCAAAATTAGGAGCTGGGTGGGTGGGTACGTACATAATATTCGTGGGAGTAGAGTTAATAAATTAAAGGCGCGCATGATGCCCTGCTTTCCCGTCCGCACCTTTTGGATCACATGAAACCCACAACTCTACGTATGCAAGTAGCACAACAATACCAAAGCCCGGCCTGATCGAGCGACGTGTGTAATTAATAATTAAGCAAAGTGCTTCTGCTAGGAAACAAACAAAAACAAAGAAACAAAGTGCCAAGTGCTGGCTTCTACCCTTGGGAAGTTGGGATCGATGGATGGACCGAGATTTATGAACACAATATTAACCGAAAAGCTCGCTCGCCAAGTTCATGATATATATGTTGGTATTTTATGAAATCCGGGTAAATAAGTGTACGTATGAGCTAAATTAATGAATAATATTGATGTGGAACATGAGCTGCCCAAATGCTGCTGTACAAGAAAACAAAGCCTACCTCTCTCACTCTCTCGCATGTTCTAGCTCTAAGTACATGACAAAAACACCCACGAACAGCTCGCGCTTTCTCTAGTAACGTTGTACACCTAGCTAGCTACGTAGGCCGCTAGTAATTTAAATATCCCCAACACCCATTAGCAATGGAGATGGATCGATATGATACACTACTCCCTTGCCAATACCAAGGCACATGCATGCCTTTTATTCGTAACATCAAGCTATAGACAAAAAACAGTTTGGGCCATATATGCCCAACAGCTACCTAGCTGCTTAGGAAACTGGGCGGCCTATAATGTTGATAGATGTTGGGACCTTTTGTGTTGGTGGTTGATCGAGTGCCTTCCTTGACCAATGCACGTGTACGTACGTAGTTGAAACTTAGATATTTGGTAGCTAGAGATGTATGTAGTTAAAGCTCTGCTGGCGATGTGTCCGGAAAGATGATACGATCCATGCATATACGGGACGGGTGTGAGCTGAGTGAGTCAATCTGAGGTGGTATATGGCTTGTTGATGGCCAGAGTGAAGCATATTAGTAACAACGTCCCAATACTCGATCTGCCAATATTGATTCACCACATATACATATATGATAATTCATCAACATATACATCATGCATCAGTGGATTATATATATAATTAAGCTGGTAGGTGGAAAACTCACATGGTGGCAAAGAAGAGGAGGACCCTCTTGGGATGAGAGTACCAGGGGAGGTGCGAGCGTCGTCTGCCGCCCATTTGGGTGTCCGGGGCGGCCCCTGCTGGCGGGATTATGGTGCCCCCGGTTTTAACCGTAATCTGATGATGATGGTGCTGGTTGTGGTTGTTGTTGTTGTGGTTGTTGTTATTGTGGTTGTTGTTGTTGTTGCTGTTGCTGTTGCTGTTGTTGTTGTTGTTGTTGTTGTTGTTGGGTTGGGGGTTCGGGTTTTCGGGTTCTCGGTCGATGGTGTTGGTGGGCCCCACGGTGATCACCGCCGAACAACTTCCTCCTCCTCCTCCTGCCTTTTCTTGGATGCTACTTGGCCCCATTTCTCCTGCATTCCCCAACAACCTTAATTACTATGTACTATATACATTTAGGTTCTTTATTAATGATCATTAGTCATATTACACACCAATGTTTTCTTATTAATTAAGCAAGATAATTAAGAACATGAGTTTCATTGTGTAATCCTGATTAATTAACAAAAACACATTATATTACGTACCTTTGGGCGACGATGAAGAAGAAGGAGAAGAACAGGCTGCGGCGGCAACAAGAAAGGAAGTGACGGAGTCGCCGGATCCTCGGTGATGACCTTTTCTGGAAAGGCTTCTCGGCAGCTGCTGTTCAGTTTATTTACTTTTTATTATTAGTTTAGTACTCCGTCTTATTAATTATTACGCATTTACCATTACCATTACCATTATAGGGAATTAAGATCATCTTCATGCTTAAAAGGGAAATACTAATCTTTCTTCCTTTCGCTAATTCTTTCCTTTTTTACAACTCAATTACGTACGCACACTCATTGGCCGGTTGAGGTTCTCATCACGGGCTTCCCAATTAATCGATGTTTTCGGGACCCCACTCGTACCAACACTGTTTTACAACCTCTCATAATAACACTACTACGTACCTCTAGGCTCTATCCCATCTATTATTTCCACAATTATCGTATTCATTCTTTCCAAATTTCCAATGCACTGATAATGATGCAGAAATTGAAAGACCCAAATTCATTCACACATTGGGGATCATATTGTCCAAATAAAATTAATGCTACTAGCTAGCTAAACAAGTGGAGTAAAACATGTATTGATTGAGGAATATAATTATGATGGAAAGAGGAGATCGTTCATTCTTTCTTAATTGTGGGAAAAATATACACCGCCATAGAAAACAGTCTTATAGTTATTGATGTATGTAATTTTTTTTTTTTGGTCGAAGTTGATGTATGTAAAATTGAAGATATATACTATATGTTTTTTTATATCTTTATATGGATTCAGGAAAACAAAATTACTAAGAACACTAGCCGATACAAAATACATTTAAAAAGCTAGAATGACTAGCTAACGGAGAAGGTGGTACACGTGTATTCCCAACAGCTTACAACGTGGCATCATAAATAATGGAGTACACTATGCATTTAAGAAAAGAACAGTGCCATTTAGTTACTCTTTTTTTTTTTTTTTTGGTAGAAAATACTTTAGTTACATAGTTTGATACACGTACTAAAAGTGTTTAGATGTAAGCAAAGCTACTCCATATAATTTGAATTAGTCGGGAATGTGCATATAGATATAGTGAAGAAATTAGAGATTTGAAAACATATTCAAATGTATAAATGCTTTATTAGTGTGAAATTTGGGTGAATTAATTAAGGGTCCCGACCGGTCAACAGAGAAGGCGCCCACCTCTACATGTTCAATACACGATCTCTACATGTTCATATTACCCAAACAAACAAACCACCTTTATAACACAAACAAACAAACACCACCCACTCATTCTCTCTTCATGCAATTATACAACCACCATACGCCTAATTTGTTTGTTTCTTTCTTCTTCATTCATTCTTATTTTTGTTTTAAAAACAGCGAGCAAAGCTCCATAACAAGGAAAGGAGAAGGAAAGCTACATGACAGGAGAAGAAATTAAGATCAACAATATAGTTTAACAGCTTGTACATATATAGGGTAGTACTAGTTGTTATAGCGGAAACTAGGGTAGTACTAGTTGTTGTTAAATTTAAATACTTAACACATGAGCTAACTAACAGTACGTACGTATTGGACTAGCCAAGCGTATATCAAATTGTAATCGAATATTCATAGTCAGGTCGATTAATTGCAGGGACTTACAGTTATCCTGGAATAAGCAGAGATGTGGGTAGAGAAGGCTTCCAAGTCCACAATGAAGCCATCCGATTTCGCATTCAACCCGCTCATCAGATTCTCCGACGGCATTTTCTTCGAATCCGTCCTCTCCATGTTCGTCATCTTACCCGAACCCTGGCGCTGAATCTGTACATCAAACCAATCCCAACATTTATGTCACACACACACAAACACAAATATAGACGTTTGAGCTAGAATTCGAACAAAGAGTAGTTGTAGTTGAAGAATATGATTTTCTCACAAGTTTTGGGATTTCCGCCATGTTTGGTTTCCCACAAGAATATGGTTTCTCACCGAGAAATGGTTCTGGAAAAACGGCCAACGTTAACAACAGCAACAACACAAACCCAGAGACAGAGGACCAGAATAAATTAAAGTGGTGAGAAGTGTATTTTAATTTTCTTCCTATAGGATGGAGGTTTGGTATGAATTTATAAGGCTACGAAAATTGGCCGCTTCTTGTCTTTACTTACTCCGCACCTGCTAACGTGCTGCCTCTTGTGAACTCACTTACTTTTTTTCTTGGTCGAAATGAACTCACTTACTTTAAACTCTCCAGCCAGACCATATTAAATTAATGTCTTTTATGTACATGTTTTGGTCGGATAATTAATGCATTTCCTCTCCTTTATAAATTGCTCGACTACTAAATCGCAAAAAGACATGTAAAAAAAAAACATTCGTGCGCCTCTCGTTGGTTCCTTGTACTCCATTCAAAAGTTCAAATCTTTATTATCATACACCTTCCTCAATATAAAAAGTTAAAGCACATGTTTACTATGCATTACCGTCATTTATCATTCATTAAAATGTATTGCTATATATAGTGTGGTGTAATTTGAGTTGTCATAGTTAAAACCGACCGATCCGACCCGACCCAATCAAGGGTTTTATAATTGAAACTCGAATTAAAATTCAACAAGTAAAACACAAACCCAAATCCAATTGAGTTGAAACCTGAACTCCATCACACTTTGACTCGGCTAAAGTCATCGTTCCAACTTCAAAGATAAAAACCTCAAACTACAAACTAGTATAGGATGCAAGTAAGGGGTCAAACCCAAGAGAACCGAGGCTTCTAGTATTAATTTAATTATCAACCAAAGATAATAGGGGGATTAAAGAGAAATATCTAAACTAAACTAAACTAAGAAAACAAATAACAAACAAACAAATCAAATATGGAAAACTCGATCATAGATTCATCTATTGATTTCATTCATACCTATGGTTAATTCCTATCTTGATCATTAACAATCGCAAGTTCACGATCCAAGCAATTCTATAACCCTAGGCAAGGACGCTTAACCTAGAATTAGTATAGAGAACAAGGATATGCAGGATATAATATCAAACAATCAAGCTACGAGTCAATGGCAAGATAATACAATCAATTCTCTTGTTAATCCTAGTTGCATAGACAACAAGTCTAGGTTAAGTTGTTTTCACAGATCAATTTTGTCCACGGTCCAAACCTAATCAAATAGTAGAACATCAATCAATTCAATAGGGTCGCGAGTCCTAAAGAAACAATCAACGTTCATATAATGAAGCACAAGAGAATCAATATTAACCAAAGGATAGAAATCAATTATCAAAATCTCACGAGTTCATACATCAGAGCTTTTCCCTTGAACAAACTCAAGGAGACTAGCTCTCCATAACGAAACTAAACTAAAAAGAGAAGAATTGGATTATGAATTGGAATGCCCAAAACATCCTCCTTATATAGACCTAGGGAACATGCTCCCCTAATCTAATTAGGAAAGGAGAAAAGATAGAAAAGGAAAGAGGAAAGATAAGAAGAAGGAAAGAAGATAGATATCTCGTCTACTCCGGATTGCATACCACCGCACCCGCGTCGTCTCCACCGCATGTAGGTGCGCTTTCGCAACAGAATGAAACTCGGTCTCTGGCCATCCAACGGGGGCGCGGATCCTTCACCGCAAGCCCGGAAATCGGGTAGAATCACTAACGTCACTTAAGAAGCTGTTTTGACCCTCTTCAGCTTGGAATCTAACATCGGTGTAAGAGATGAAGTAAAGCTCTTCGAGTTATCTTTCCAATGGCACCAGAATCAAGTCAATCTGACAACCGTAGCTCTAGATATAGCCTTCAAATCAAGAGGTGTCGCACAGACAGCTCAAAACGCCATAAAAACCCTTGAAACTTGAATCCCTGTGTCTTCGGCCTAGATATTACAATTACACACAAACTCTAACCTAAACACACTGAATATAGCCCTAAAATACCAGAGTTGACCCATACAAAATAGAGTGAATCACACTCGTTGAGTTGACCCGATTTATTGTATATGTTGCATGTTAGTACACCAAAAGGCGCAGTGTACAAGTTTCTACTCCTTCTTGAATGAACCCTTCGTAAATGCCTTTCGACCTTCAAGACTTGCAAAACAATGAAGAAGGGGGCGAGGGTCCCCCTAGCTAATCCATCTCCGATGCTTAAGTCAATACAGGCAAAGTCGAACAGTTTTCACGTAGAGCGATGTATGGTTCAGACCTTAATTACCTGCACATAGCGATGGCATGTGTACTTATAGTGGAAGGAGGGGCGCATATGGTCGAGTACCTATAGGGCCGATCGGAAGGGTTCGGGCCCAAGCAAGGCGATGATGACCGTGTTGTAGAGGTCATTATGCAACAATCAAATTAATTCCCTAAACTAACATTCAACTATAGCATGCAAGTAAGGGGACGAACCCAGATGAATCAAGTGTGTCACGCAATTCAGTTCAATTAATATCAAAGACAGGGGAGTTGAAAGGTTTTTTTATCAATATTAGGAAAACAAAGGATATCTAACCAGATCAGCATAAATAATCATTCGATCATGAGTTCATCTAGTTACTTAGACTTCATTGACTAATTCCAATTTTGATCATAAATAATCACATGTCCACAGTCCAAGCAATACTTAAACCTAGGCAAGAACGCTTAACATAAATCTAGCATGAAGGATAAGAATATGCAGGATATCAAATCAAGCAATCAAGCTACAAGTTAATAGGAAGATAAAACAATCAAATCTCTGTCTTAATCCTACTCCACGGTCCTAGAATCAAGTTGCCTTCTAGAAAAGATATGCTCACACAAACAATGAAACAAATCAATCCAGACGATAGAACTATGACAATTCAATGAGTTGATCAAGGTCAAAGAATCTAGGAAAGCTCATGGAATTAAGCACAAAGTGAAAAGATATTTATGAAGGTAAGAAACTGTACCGAAACTTCACGAATTCATCAATAATGCATCACTTCACAAATAATCCCCCAATAGGGATTTAGTTCTCCGTAATACAAACTTGACAATTAATTGAAACTAAGGAATAATGGATATTAAAACCTAAGGAACTACATCTACTTAAATAGTAGTCAGAATACATGCCAATCAAACTACAAAGATAGAGGAAAGATAAGAAGAAGAAAAAAATACAGAAAATTATCCCTTCGGATATGTAGCAAAACCACACACACGCCCCATACGCGACGCTCGCGGTTAAATTCGGGTCAATGATAACTTCATCGGCTTCTACCGCGCACATGCCAGGCTATCCGCGCATGTAGCCGTCGTAAAATAGAATTTATGGTTCTCTAACACCACTGCGTCCGCAACCTGGCCACCACGCCCGCGGTTCTTTAGCAGAATACAGCTTCACTTTAAAATCTTGCCTTGAAAACTCTCGTATCTTGAATCCTTGAGTCTTCGGTCTTCATATCACAATTAAGCTCAAACACTAACCTAGAACACTTAATATAACCCTAAAATATAAGAGTTATTCTATACATAAGTGAATATATCAGATTTCCGCATACTTAGATCTTGCTTTCCTCGAGTAAGATTATACTAAACATAACAACCAGCACATCAAAGATCTCAGGAAATACAAGGGAAGACAAAAAAAACACCCAACTCTCAATTCGAACCCAAAGTAGAGTAACAGTGAGCAAAACAAATAGAGCTCAAACACACACCTGAAAACATGATATAGCACTCAAGCTCTAAAACGTGTAGATCAACCTAGTTGATCCACCCAAAAATCTATTATGAATCCCTAAAGTCCCCAAGCAAGAATCATCCTAAAAACACTCGAATTTTCCCTCTCAATTCTACTTAGGCGCCCTTTCGGGTTTTCACTTAACTGCTCTTTTCATTTTCCAAAAGATGTGCTCACAAATCTCACAATCATTTATGAGCCTCATATTACCCCAGCCTAATGCTGGTCTGGGTTACCTGCTTATTACCGGAGCCGCACTTTCGGGTTTCGACTCATCCCAGGATTTAATATGGCTTTTTCAAAATTTTATGGATTTTCTATTTCTTTCCTTTTATACTCTTTTTATTATGCGAAAAGCTATGGCACAAGTGCTCCATGAAAAGAAGAAAATCATATTAATGGAAGCAAATCGAAGCAAAAACAACTAACTACACTAACTAGGATAAGCTCAACGAGTACTCATTCCACCATTCTTAAATCCTTCATTGTCCTCAATGAAGCTAAGAGTAAAGAAATAAGCAAGATAGAAAGTATATCAAAAGACTCACATAGGAAGAAGAGGGGTGAAATGGAAGAACTCTTCAAAGGTGCACAAAGAATGGAAGAAAAAGCTTCGGAATAACACTTCTACAAACAAACCGCGCGCGCGGTTGAGGTGGCGCAAGCGTGGATCTCCAACCGAGAGCAACTGGCACTCTGAGGCAAGAACTGCATGTGCGGTGAATGTGGGGCACGCGTAGTCTCGGCGACAGTGAACATGAACTTCAACCATGAATTTTGAATCTGGCTCTAGGCTCGTCTCGACTCTTGGAACTTGTGAACTCTCGAACTCGAGTCTCAATCATTATGATCAATGTAGTACAAAAAATTTGGAGGAACAAAGCTCCCCCATACTTTAATATTACAAAGAGCCAATTAAAGAAAATTCCTAAGGGGATGGAAAGGATAGAAAAAATGGAGGATAGATGGATGATAGAATGATGATAAAAGATAGAAGATGATTGACTTTTTTTTTACGAGAGCAAAGATCGCCAAACCACGTGCGCGGCTCAAGGGACGTGTGCGCGGGTCTAGTACCTGTTCGTCGGGATGGGATCAAGACTCAACCGCCAACGCAATATGGATGTCGCGTGCGTGGTCTCACACCAGAGTCATCCTTTCGAACCTCGTACCTACATGTTAGTCTCCAAAAAACGAAAACAAACTAGGCTAATGAAAGAAAAACAAAGAAGGAAGAAAAATCTATCTAACCTTGGGTTCCCTCCCAAGCAACGCCTTTGTTTAACGTCGATGGCTCGATGCCATTAAGCTCAAAAGGGGTCCTCATCAATGTGGAATTGGACTTCTTTGTCATCTTGTGACATGGAAAGCAATCCATTGGCAACACCAATTACCACCTTAGATGTTTTCATGAATGGACGAGGCAACAACAAAACTGGGTCGTATTTCCCTTCTCCAATCTACATTGCATATAAATCTGCAAGAAAATCAAACCATTCACCTGCACTAATACATCCTCCACTGTCCCTTTTGGGTGCACATTTGATTGGTAAGAAAGCTCAATAGTAATGTTAGTTTCTTGCAAAAGACCTAGACCTAACTTCGCATACATGCAAAGAAGAAGGACATTAATAGAAGCTCTTAAGTCAAGCATAGCAAGCTCAATTTTAGTTTCTCCTATTGTAATAGGCACGGTGAATCTTCCTAGATCTCCACACTTTTCTAGGTAATCGTTTTTGGAGTATGGAATTAGCATTTTCAATCTTTGAGGTTTTATTAGTTAAAGTCTTATTCTCCACTAGAACTACCATCTTAATTTTCCCTTTTTTACTTTACTTTCTTTTAATGGTACATAGCTCTTTCAAAAATTTTGCAAACCTCGGAATGCTTCTAATGAGATTAATGAGAGGGATGTTTACGTGACAATTGACGAATGTCTCGAAGATCTCCTTGTCATTGACGGGTTTTCTCGTTTCCTTCGGGGCCTCAGGGAAAGGTGGAACCGGCTTATACAAGCTAAAATGAGGAAAGTATGGTCGTACATAACTGTCGTTAGCTTTTGGGGCTGAACCGCACGCGCACTCATTCTGCCACGTGCGCGGTGCTCCAGAAATTTCCTATTCGTCACCGTGCGCGTGACCCTTAATGGCGTGCTCTTGGTTTTCCAATAAAGCTTTTAAGTTTTCTTTTAGGGTGGAACTGCGAGCGCGGGGTGGGGACCTGCATGTGCGGTCTTCATCAAACCACGAATCTTTGGGTTATAGGGAGATACCGCGCGCGTGATCCGCAGAGGGTGTGCATGGTTTCTACTTAGAACTGGCATCTTTTCGAACCACTTCTCTTCCACTCTATAGTTGCATACATTTACATTGTCCTTGTGATTTATGGGTTGGGAAGGTAGTTTCCCAAAATCCTTAGCCTCAATTCCACCAATCATGGTTGCTAGTTGACTCAATTGAGTCTCCAAATTCTTCACTGCAACCCTCGTCTCTTGGTTTTCTTTTATGAGAGCATTGATGGCGATATGGTAATTAGACGGTGGAGGGGTCTCGGAGCATAATTGTTTGGCCTGAATCGTTGTTTTTGACCTTGAGAAGCAAATTGTTGTTGTTGTTGCTCTGGCTGCTGCTGGTTATTCCATTGGAAATTAGGATGGTTCGCCCACCAAGGATTGTAAGTGTTTTGAGTATGGATCGTTTCGGGGTCTAGGTGGACCATAATTCCCAACAACATTCACCGAGGCTTCAAGCTCCTGTATGCTGGGACAAGCATCAATCAGGTGGCTCACATCATAGCAGATTCCCTAGGTTTTCACTTGTTGTACACCTTTGCTCACCGACAACTACTTCATCAAGTGTTTTAGCTCCCTTACTTCAGCATTCAGGGAATCATTCACCACATTGACGGACCGTAATACCGTTCTCGTTGATTACGGGCATGCTGAGACAAGACCTCAATCTTCTCAAAAGATTGTGTGGGGGTCAAGTTTTCATAGCTTCCTCCACAAGGCGCATTCACCATGCGCTTGTTAGCGTCATATAGACCTTCAATAACATAACAGATGAGATCCTTCGCGAGGTATCAATCGTATGAGCAACTCGCAATCAACCTCTTGTAGTGCTCATAGTAGTCGTAGAGATTTTCATCCTCCCCTTGCTCCAAAATACTTCGTTATTTCTTGATGGAAGTTTATTTGGAAGCAGGAAAGTACTTCTCTAGGAATGCTTGTTTCATTTGTGCCCAGGTGGTGATGGATCTAGGTACGTACAAGATATAAATGCCACTTTTTTGCAGAGTCCGCCAACGAAAATGGAAAAGCTTGAAGCTTTATTTGATCCTCAATAACGTCGGTTGGCTTCATGCTGAAACAATGTGGAACTTCGTAAGATATTTGTTCGGGTCTTCACCACTTAACCTATGGAAAGTAGGTATGTGATGAATCAATCCAGACTTGAGCTCAAACTTTACACTATCCCCAAGTGTAGGGAATTGAACAACTAACTATTGTTGTTGTAGATTCGGTCCAGTGAGTTGGCGAATAGTTTGCTCCGCCATCGCATCGTCTCTTTGCTCTGAATTAGAAAAAGAAAGAGAATTGAGAGAGATGCTAGATGCAGAAGCTTGGGATGCGCTTCTCAATTGGTGAATAGTCTTATTAATCTCTAAATCAAAGGGAAGAGGAGAAGTATCAATATAACAGGTGCGGACCATAAGATAGATCTACACCCACAATTATGTTCTAGACGCGAACCGCGTGCACGCTAGTGGTGCTGCGTGTGCAGTTTTCGCCCAAAACACCAAATCGAACAAAAAACATGAGAACAAATCAATTGCCCGGCAACGGCTCCCAATACGCCACGTTCGCGGTCAACGTCGGGTTAAAGATAACTTCATCAACTTTTATCGCGCACGCTCCTGGCTTTCCGCGCACGCAGCTTTCATAAGATAGATTTTTTGGTTTTCTGACACCACCGCGCCTGCGGCCTGGCTACGACGCTCGCGGTTCTTCAGCTAAATACAACATCACTTCGGGATCCTATCTCGAAAACTCTCGTATCTTTAATCCTTGTGTCTTCGGTCTTCATATTACAACTAAGCTCAAAACACTAACCTAGAACACTCAATATAACCCCAAAATACAAGAGTTAACCTATACTAAAGAGAGTATATCAGATGACTTGTTGCCTAATCCATCTCATAATCTATCCTTTAATTATGATAGAGTCTTCCACCCTAATAAATATATACAAGAAATGAACTTGACAAACAAGGCACATGCTTAATTAAAAATATATGCTAACAATGAATAAGATAAAGACATTGCTACCTAATTAATAACGGTACGATCCTACCATCTCGGGCCGAGTGTGCCTCTCACGGGGTCGCGTGTGCTTCCCATGACCCATCAAAACACTAGGTCATCGAATTGAGAACTACGATATCACACACTCTGAGCTACGGCTGTCCGACTACTCGTTGGTAGTCAATAAGATGTACCGATGCGGCCTCTCGTCGTTCCTCGATGAAGTCGAGGTGTTCGGACATGCTTTCTCACCTTGCCTACGGTTGAACAACGGTCTTCTTAGGTTTGGTAGGCCTACTTATAGCGGGATTATCGCTTCCATTCCGTGAGCTTACATGAAGGGTGATTCTCCTATCGATTTCTGCGAGGTGGCTCGATGAGCTCAAAAGATGGTTGGCAATTCCCGGGTCCATCCTCCCTTAGCCTTATCGAGACGTTTCTTTTAGCCCTTTAGTGATGGCTTCATTCTCGGCCATGACTTGTTCGTTTACTTAGGGATTTCTGATTGATAAACAGACGCACTCTAATCCCATTCCCTTGGAGTAGTCCTTGGGCTTTCCGTCTTTGAGTCGAGTCTCGCAATCGAAGATAAGGCATAACAGAATGTCAATCCTTGCAATGATTTGTTCCCCAATGAAACCTTTGAGTATCTAAGCCATGAATTATGATTAAAGGATTTTTGAGGTAGTGTACGTTTCCATCTGCTTTCGGGAACAGGCTGATGATCCCAAGTCCCATCGCGCGAGGGGCTATGGGCTCGTTTTGGTGTGGATCTTCAACCAGTAGTGAATTAGCATTAAGAACTGACAACACTTCTCACACTTCTTCACGTAAGCCTTGGTGTCTTTCTTCTTGTAGGGCCACTAAGGTCCTTGAGAGCATGCTCAAAACCCAGAACTATGTAATGAAAGTGACTTCTTTCATAAGGGGGATCGATTATCCCTTCGCATGGGTCATATTTTCCTCGTATATAGGTTCGTACCAAATTTCAAGCCACTTGGAGCAAGTTTCCAACATTGGCCTATGAAGATGAAAGACAGCAAGTTCTCTAAGCTTTTCAAAAACATCTTGAATTGAATCGATCAGATAATCGTAGCCCCCGAACGAGCTTGTGCAATGCAGTAGTGCGATGTTGTCAAGAGAATGACACTACTCTGTCTTGATCTGCGATTTCGGATCAGTTAAAGTGTGATTCTAGTGTGGTCGTATAAAGCGGACTTGTAGATAACTTCTTTAGATTTTCAGACATGTAAAGCTTGTGAATTTTCGATGTCTCTAACTGCCGAACGAGGGGTTGGAAGTGGGCTTCTCTGTTCTGCATCCTTTCAGGACAACAATCTTCAGATGCTTCTTTGACTCTTTTCGATAGGGTTTTTGGGGCTGATGGTTGAAGATGGTTTGTAGAGAATCCTTTTAGAAATAAATAAACTATTTCCTGAATAAAGACAGAGAGATCATCCTAATAGTATCTTGCAATTTACATATCTCTCAACTCTCAGCCATGATCTAATTGATCCATATCATCACACCCCTCCTCGTTTACGAGATTGTCCTCAAGCTCAAACTCAAGCACTTCAATCCAAATCCATGCTTTATGCTTGTTACCCGCATTGTGGGAATCAGCAAGATTAAAACACAGCCCTGTAATGTTTCCTTCTACCTTGGCATGCTTATGAACTGTACTTTAGGACTCTACAAGATTAAAATACCATCCTGTAGTTGTTATTTCCACTTTTACTGGTATCTCCTGCTGCTTGTCGGACGAGGATGAAGAATACACAGTACTAGAGTTTTTGTCCAATGGTGCTGCAGATTGCTGGACGGTTCCTGCACTTGAACTTTTATATATTGAAACCCTGGATTCCAGGTTGCTGGAATTGGGGATAGGGTTGCTAATTGTGGAAGACAAGGCCCCAGACCCTTGTAAAGCTCCTGCCTATTTTCTATTGCTTTTGCTAACACTATGACAATTCCAAGGTTTCCTGGCTGTTGCAACTCCAAATCACCCCTTATCTCTTCTTTCAATCCAGCAATGAAAAGACTTAGGGCCCGTTTGTTTGGCAAAAATTAAGCTGAAAGAAACGGAATGGGCTTTTCATTCCGCCCTAGCTGTGTTTGGGGCCTGTTTTTTGGGCTTTTTCATTGAGGTCAAAAACGGAGTCAAAAGCCCATTTCATTCCCCTGGAAAAAGGGTAGGTAACGTAATCCTTTCCGTTTCCCCGACTCCTCTCATCTCTGCCTCTCTTTGCTCGAATCTCTCCCTCCCTCCCGTCCCCTCATCAACGGACCACGCATCTCCGACTAGGCGACTACCATCGTCAACGGCGTCATCAGAATTTCTCCGCTCTCCCTCTTCATCTATGTCTGAACCTCCCAAATTCTCCCTCTAGCTCCTCCCATGGCGACCTCCGCCATCCCCTCCTTCCGTTACCCTTTCTGCCGAGCCATCTGGTGGTGGTGGTGGTGGTGATGGCGGCGTTGGATTAGGTACTGATCTATGGCAGAAGGAGTATACTAGCAGGAGCAATCGACGAGCGTACACAGCGAAGCCTCCTGGCCAAGAGCTCCTCGGCGAGGAGGGCGTAGTCGGCGGGAATCGGATGGTGGGAGTAGGAGGAGGAGGCGAAATTGCGGAAGCGATCGACGACGGAGTAGTGGTACAGGTAGTCTTGATCGAGAGGAGGAGGGAGAACGGATTTTCCCAAATTGTTGGTTTGAATTTTGATGAAAATTGCATAAATTGTAAACCCTAACTTTTTTATTTGGGTTTATTTTTTCAATCCCTTACTGGTGATGTGTGCCTCCAAACAATTTTGAGTGGTAGCATATTTCTTTTCCATTCCTTTCATATTTTCACTCCGTTTCCCTTTCCGTTTCAGCCCGAGCAACCAAACGGGCCCTTAGTTGCTTCCTTGGGGTTAGATCATAAGTTCTGCTCACTAGAGATTGAAATTGCCTTTGATATTCTTCAACAAAACTTGTGTGCTTAAGATTGGTGAATTCTCCTAAGGGGTTGTTGCTCTCTTCACCTACAGAGCTGTCAACCTTATTGCAAAGGGAATAAGACAAATCTGCCACCTTCTCCTCCAACGCCTTTTGACTTGTGGTCATCTCCTCCGTGAAACTTCCAGCTTGGCCCCCAATTCCTCCATGAAAGCATCTAACTTGGCCCCCAAGTTTGATGCGTCCCCCATGACAATTGGCTTTGATACCAAGATGTTATGTGCGCAATTCTAGGATCTAGTCACGGGTCTAGAGACGTGAGAACTAGGCTTAGGATCTATGGTGGATAGGTAAAGATGAAGATAGATAGTGTTGAAGGCGGGTTCGTCCTTGACAGAACCTCCTCCTAGGTTTACGTTAAAACCTTTCTTTGTTAATATTTTGCTTATCCTCTCATTAGTTAGAAAAGCCATATATATAGGCTGCATAATACAATAAAAGATAACCCTAAATCCTAACAAGATAACTACTAATAAGATAACTAGAAAGTAAAAGATAACAATCTATCTATCTAGAAATAAATAAACTATTTCCTGAATAAAGACAGAGAGATCATCCTAATAGTATCTTGCAATTTACGTATCTCTCAACTCTCAACCATGATCTAATTGATCCATATCATCATACCCCTCCTCGTTTATGAGCTTGTCCTCAAGCTCAAACTCAAGCACTTCAATCCAGGTCCATGCTTTATGCTTGTTACCCGCATTGTGGGAATCAGCAAGATTAAAACACAACCCTGTAATGTTTCCTTCTGCCTTGGCATGCTTATGAACTGTACTATAGGACTCTACAAGATTAAAATACCATTTTGTAGTTGTTATTTCCACTTTTACTCTTTCCTTTGATATACGAGTCGTCCAAATTCGATAAGTGTAGCTTCCGAATGACTGGTCGGAAGTAAACTCGGCAATCCTTCACACGAAATATGGTGTTGTCTCTTTCCTTTGAGCGTGGAAGTTAGGGTATAATGAATTATTGGATAAATGTTTTAAAATACATTTATTAAAAATTCACAGAAGAGTAGGTGGAATTGATGATGACGTGACTTAAGGATAAAATTTTAAAACTGTCTACTTTAAAAATATATAAGGACATTGATATGTTCCAATGGTAAGCCTCAGAAAAGATAAATAATTCGATATATATTATAACCATTAAAATAATAAACTTGATTATAATTCTTCATTTATTCTATTTTAAAATTAATTTATTGTATTATAAAAAATGTAATAAGTAATAGTCAAATGAGATTGGAATAAATTTTTATAATGTTGTTTAAAGAGATTAAGAGTGAAGTTGAACAATCTTAAGAAGGGCCATAAAAGTAGAGAAAATGAGGATCTAATGACATCATAAGTTAATCTTAAGAAGGGCCATAAAAGTAGAGAAAATGAGGATCTAATGACATCATAAGTTGGTAGAAGTTTAGAGAGGTTAAGAAAAAGATGTTAAGTAAGGTTAAAAATGGAGAAGGAAAAGTGAGGATTGATGGAGAAATAAATCAAATTGCTTGAAAAAAAACACGATTTTGGGTAAATGGACTCAGATGGTGACAACAATAGGGGAAGTGGACGGCGCGGTGAAATAATGAAGTAAATAGGTTTTTTTGGTGACAACTACAAAAACATCCCAGAACATGACGTCATCACACCCAACCCTGTCACCACCAAACATGTTAACGTATATGAACTTGTCACCGCATCCCCTCCCCCATACAAAACCTTGTCACCATGTACAACCCCCCCCCCCATACAAAACCTTGTCATCGCCTTTACAACTTGTCACCTCTCAAACTAATATCACCAATATTGCACTCTAATTTGTTCATCACGTACAAAAACTTGTCACCTTACCTAGAACCACCCCCAAATTGCACTCAAACTGGTCATCAAAATTTATTAGTAAGCCTATGTGGGATTTGAACCCACATTATCGTACGCTAGGCACGTTGCTCTACCATTTGAGCTAATAGGCTATTATTAAAAGTAATATATAAAAACTTATCATCACCTAGCAATCAAAGCTGTCACCAAACACAAATGTGGTGACATGTTAAACCAAACAGAGAACCTATATCGCATACAGATTTGTCACCGCATAAAAAACTGAATTACATTCAACATGTCACCGCATACAGATTTTGTCACCAAACTGGAAAACAAAAAACCCTAGATCACGCACAAAACTTGGTGACAAAACAGAAAACCCTAGATCACGCACAAACCTTGGTGACAAAACAGAAAAACCTAGATCACGTACAGATCTTGTCACCGTAAAGAAAAATTGCTTACATTCAACATGTCGCCGCGTACAGATTTTGTCACCAAACTGAAAACTTGTCACCGTTTGTGTAACCGTGACAAGATCCTGATTTTGTCACGTACAGATCTAGTTTTTGTCACCTAACTCTAGGGTTTCTGTCACCGTTTTTTTTATCTAGATCTAAAAACTTGTCACCGTTTTTTAGATCTAGATCTAACAACTTGTCACCGTTTTTTAGATCTAGATCTAGAAATATAACAAATTCTAGGTCTATATCCAGATCTAAAAACATCGACGAAAAAAAACATACGTAGATCTAGATCTAATTCTAGATCTAGAATTTTCAAAAACCCTAGATCAAGAAAATCTAAAAAAACCTAGATTTAGAGCTTTTAAAGAGAGACATACCTTGTCCGTCACCTTGTCGGCTACCCCGTCGCTCTCGTCAGCCGCCCCGTCGCCCTCGTCGGCCGCCCCGTCGCTTCGTCGGTTGCCAAGCTAGGGTATCCTCGAAAAGCCGGTTACCGCGGTCTCGTCGCCGTTATCAATAGATGAAGAGGAAAGAAGGAGAGGGAGAGATGAGTTGATGGAGTGGGAGATGAAAGAGGAAGATAGAGAGATTAGAAGAATGGGGGGTTTGAAGGAGCGTGAGAGAGAGGAAGAAGAATGGAGGGTTTGGTTTTTATGTAAAAAAAATAGCCCATTTGTTTCATTAATTAGCCCATTTTCTTCAATATGTCACCATTTTCGACCCCCCCACCCCCCCCCCCACCCCACCCCCCACACCCAATTCCCTCTGAAAAAAATGTTGAAGATATTGTAACATGGTTGAATATGAAATTTGAAAAAAAAAATGTTGTAAACACATAGTAAGATAAAACAAATATACTACTACCTATGGTTCTTCAGTTATGAAAATAATAGAAATTTATCAGCATAATATTTAGACTCCTTTATAATCAATACTACCTAAAATTCTTGATTTAAGAAAAAATATACATGCATATATATGTAGATTCTCTTCCTTACAATTATTTTTTCAATTGAAATCCATAAATTTAAAAATAGTTATCAATTAAAACATAAATTAGTTGGTTAAATTATGCACCACTCCCTCCGTTAAGAAATACATGTCGCTTTAGAGTCAGTCTTAAAAATCAAGAAGTCAAATGACTTGACTTTAATACCTGACCCTCAGTTTTATGAGGTCTTTTATTCTCTATTATGGTTTTAGATTGTTTTTACAATTAGTGAGGATAATATCGAAAAATCTGTGTTAAAATATCTAGAATAACAAGTGTTCCTTAACAACTCAATTAAGCTAAAATGAAAACTATTACTTAACAGAGGGAGTAATTCATAAACTAAAGTTTCTTGTGCATATATAGGATACATAATTAGATCACTTATTTCACTTGAATAAATAAAATTTCTTGTAGCATAGTTGGTGAATTTAAAAGATAAACGAGATAACATGCTCAACTTAATGAAGATAGGAAAACTATAAATAAAAAACTAAGACAATCTTTTTGGAAGGAAGTTAAGATGAGTTTATGAAAGTCAAGAAAATAGTGGATTGAAAAAATAGAATGTGGAAAATTAAAAAATTGGAGAAATTGGAATTTAGAAGAGATAAGAGAAATAGAAAAGAAAATTAGAAAAGTTTTTTTTTTTGATTGTGAAATTAATTAGAAAAGTTGAATATTATCTGAGGCATGAATCGATGACATGTGGCTGAAGGAGAAGATTTTAAAATTTGTTGCTTTAAGGATATATAAAGAAACGTCTAAATGTTTTAGAATGATTCCTACAATATCAATTATCAAATACAATATGACATAAAAGTACAACACGGATCATTAATAGATTAGAGTCATGAATGATGGACTATAATATTGGCTTCCTCAAAATAAAGAATTAAAGTTTCATTTGAATTATTTTCTTTCCGGTATCGTTCAATTAAAGAAGATTCGAGTTATTACCGTTAATATGCTTCTTCGCCAACTGTAGTCAAGTTATCATGCAAAGTCGAGATTGAAATTTTAATTCAAAACTTTAAGCCAGTCAGTAAGAGTTTCACCTTACATATGTACCGGTAATGTTTGGTGTAAAGTGTCGATTTGAGATATGCTACTTATATCTTCATTATCGTTTGTGGGAGTTTTCCATCTCGACCCTCTAAATGCTCGTACGTTGATGTTGTTATTGTCGTTGTCGGTGATGATGATATGTGGCCGTAGATTCGCATCGCAACCGTGGTTCGGTGTTCGCCCATGATCAAATATCATAGAGTGGAACCCGAATGCGTTGGTTTGCTGTGTCTATATTTGGGTTGGATTGATAATTGGCGTGTCCGTATGCGTGATTGGAGGTCGGTAGAAGAAATGAAACAGCAAGAGCTGGGGCAAACATATGGAGCTACAGGACGCGATGCTGGGCCACTCTCTATTTCTGGAAAGAGTCCGTTTGTGCCGACATACGCTGGACCCACAATCTGCCAAGTGAACTCAATTGCTTTGCGCTGGTTTTTGCGTTAGCTGACAAATCACAAGTTTGGGCTGGTACTCATCCACAGTAATTACGGAACAACAAGTCTGGCGCTGCTTTGTCGATCATGAAGGTCCAACATAAGATATTATTTCCAAGATAAGATATTATTTCCAAACCAATGTAGATAGTCCGCCTAACTAGCTATTTAACACGATCTTGAACTCGCTTCATGTACATGGGGTTCGTTTCAGGCATAAAGATACTAAGATGCCCTCAGGCTTATAGGCTATAGCAGGTTTTGGGTATAAAAGTGTAATTTGAGATGTTCATGTTAGATTTTTCCTTTAAATTAAAAAAGATTAAGATAGGGTTTAGCTATAAATAAAAGACAAAAAGAGGTGTCCACCACTCATCTCCTATAATCTATCTATTAGTTGAAGCTAATTCTGCCTCCGTATTGTGCCACTTTGTGATTGAAAAATTTATCTTATTAAATTTTAGTTTTATTATAATATATAATCGTAGTATTATATATATATATTTAAAAATATTAGTTTTATCTTAAGTTTTAAGTTGTTTAATTAATAATTATATACTAATATATAAATCTGAAATCTTATCATAACACCCATTTAACTAATAAATAGATCTATCATGAATTCTTTATTTTAAAGGGTTATTTTTATTTACTATTTAAGTAATAATAAAAAGGAGAATATTTATATAATATTTTTTTTAATTTTATTATAATTTTTAAAATTTATTCTTGGTAGAAAATTCTACAACTATGTTGAAACTACATCTTGCATTTGTTATAATAATATATTAAATATGTTTTTTATTAACATATCATGTTAAAATTAAATACAAATATTAATACAAAAATTAAATGATATATTTATCCTAAATATTTCTTTAACATTACATGTTGATTATGTTTTAGATAAAAGACAATTTTCTTAAATAAGATAATGATTCCTTAATTTATTTTATTTGATATATATATATACTTCTTATTGAAATAGTTTTTTTCAAAAAATAATAGCATATAATCATATATGATAAGTTGGCTTTCTTTTTTATCATGTTCAATATTCTCTATATTTTAAATATATTATTATAATAATACAATTTTTTATTTAAAACTATTGATTTGATTATATGAGCTAGTTGATTCAATTTAATTTATATACCAAAATATTTTTATGATCTGTTAATAAAATTTAATAATGCATCTTATTTTAAAACATTATTCATCGATCATTTAAATTTTTTTTAAGTATGTATGAAAAGTTAATATATGAATATAAAATATTTTTATAAATATTTGATGAAGACTTATTTTATTTATAATCCAAAAGATTCACATCATTTTAAAACAATATAAACGTATAATAATCATTGCAATTATTATACTAAATTCATATAAAGGGAATAAATAAATAAACAACACTCACGTACAAAGTACATGTCATTTGCTATTAAATAGTATAAAGAAAAAACCAAGTCTTTGTTAAAATTTGTACCATATCAATAATAGTTGTATTTTTTTTAATTATATCCTCTAAAACTATCCCTTATACCCACTTGATATTTTACCCAAATTTTATATTTTTCATATATTACCTAATTTTGATATCTTAAAACAATAATGTTTCTTTAAATATTAAAAAATGTTTTATTTTAGGTTAAAGAGATTAGTTTTTAGTTATTTATTTATTATCCTTTTTATGAAGATTCTATGTAATTAATTCAAATAATTGATTCCGAAATTGAAATGATTGTAATTTATGAGAGTGATTTATGTTAGAATAAGTCTCATAAGAGAAATAAAATAGATTCCCAACCAAGAGTTACACGTACTAGAGTCGAGCGGCGTGTGGGTAAAACGTTTTTTTATACCTTTGTTGTGTAAGTTTCTATACATGAATTTTTAGTCTCATATAACTTGATTGTGCATTTTCATACATGATAGTACGTGTATGACAACACTAAAGACAACGTATACATTTTCACTAATTGTACATTATTGTTGGGACAATGCTAAGGACTCCAAGCACTTAGCATAATACCTATAACAATCGTCCCTAGAATTTTGATAATGAGAAGCTCACTTTGATCTAAACAATTGTCCAAGATATGTCTTAGGAACGCATGTGATGATAAAAGCACAACAAGTGTGAAGCCGTCCCTAAAGAGTAGGGACGCTATCATTCCGAAAGATGGATAAGAATGAGTTTCTACAAGATGAGGACTCAGTCCCCCAATGAGTAGGAACGCGCGTGAGCTAAAATTCCTAGAGTCCTTACAAGGCCATCACCATGATGACATCACCAGACATGCCGAAATTGTCCGGGAAACTTCGTTGATCATGGAGGACACGTGAAGGCAGATCATGTTCCCTAGTCCATCACCACGTGGAAGCAAATCCTGTAGCAAGGAATTGAGGAATTTGCCAGGAATCTTCGTTCATCATCTATAGGGACACGTGGAAGCAGATCATGTAGCAAGGGAATCCAAGGGTATGATGGGAAAAAGAAAGATGTCGTTCCCAACCACTATAAGTACCCCTGTGGGTATTTATTGTGACGTAACTTTTGAGAGAATATTCAGAGCGAAAATGACCTATCACAAAGAACACTCAAGAACAGTGACGAACTGCTGTTTAGATTGGTAGAGAAGTTCACCCAAAACTGTTTGTAACAAAAAGGAACTAAGTTGTCTCTCACAAAGAACTGTGAGGGACGTGTGTGTGTCTAACGTCCTTATTGAACGAGAGTTAGGTTACAAGTTTTAGGCTAAAAGGAGTGTTTACTAGTGATCTTAAGGACGGACTCTTAAGTTCAGAGAAGTGTAAAACTCGCTTTTGTAAACTGTAAGGACTCTCTCAATATGATAAGGAAAAACTATTCGAAAATCCTCAAAAGAGGTAGAGGTTTACCCATAAAGACTACTTGGTTTTTATGTGGTTCCTCTATGAATACTTGTGTTCTTATCTTATTGTATCTTATCTGCTTAAGTCTGTCAATTCCGCTACACATGAACGCTCCCTAAGGACACCCTTGAGTCTTAACTACTAACGTACTATCCAACAATTATGTTACATGTGAAAAAGTCATATACAATTAGATATATGCATGTAGAATCGTGTTAAGTTAACAAATGCACATTAGTAATAAGTCAAAATACTTAGTCATCTTATTTGAAAAGGCCACATTCATTTGTCAATTACACACTTGTATGAAAAATAATCACACACAATGTGATATAGAACATGCACATATATACTAATTGAAAATGCACAGTCATTTTATTTGAAAGGGCATAGTCAAGCTAAGTCAAACTATAAAATCAAGCACGGGGTAGGATCAATATTCTGGGTGGGCTGAATGTATAAAAGAGAGTAAAAAAGAGATGATAAAACACTAATGGGTTTCGACCTCTGAACTCCAGGAATGAAATTCTTCACACATCAGCAACCAACCAACTACACTAGAAAAGCTATGAGTACTAATTTAAAATTTATATAAATATATCAAAATTTAGGGTGGGCTATAGCATACCCCAGCCCACCCTAAGATCCGTGTCTGTATACAATCATTCTGTCACTTTTCCCACACTCATTACACAAACACAAGAAAAAAAAAGCACACACAATACAAATCAGAACATGCACATTTATGTTAATCGTAAATGCAAAGTCATGTCATTTGAAAAGGCGCAGTCAATTTAAATAAAAATATAGAGTCATTATATATCGTCATATTTTACACATTCATTACACATTTACATGAAAAATCACACAATATGATACAGAGGATGCACAATCATGTTATTTCAAAAAGTAGAGTCAACCTATGTGAAAATACATAGCCATTCTCGTCACTCATTACACACTCATGAAAATCACATACAATGCAATTAGGAGCATGCATATCATATTAATAAAAGAATGTACAATCATGTTTTTTAAAAGAACATAATCAAGCCAAATTAAATACACAATCATTTGTTACATTTTGCCTCCTCAAAAGTAAAAAAACAAAGGTGGGTGTGTGCGCTCCAGATCTCATCCCTTCATACGACGCAATCAAAAGGATGTGGTTCATTCTCATTTCTCTCCTTAGACATCGTTCTCACATGATCCATTCTCTTATTGTATTTATTTATATATAAAATACAATAAGGTATATTATTAAGTATAAATGAAACTCTTCATAAATTAATGCAAAATATTATTTTGATAAACATACTTAGGAAACTACATAATAAACTTGATCAAATTCATTATTTTTTTTAGATAAAACATAAAAATATATATTATCAAATTTGAATAGATTATTTATATAATTAACATCATAAATTATTTAATAAAATTGATTATTTTTGAAAATATTTAATCAACTAAGATACTAGATGTATTAATTGTATTGGTCTAGTGAGTTCGACCTCAATCACTTGAAGTTTGGATGTTTAGGAATTCAACTCAATCAAATTAGTAGTTACACCGATCAAGTTATAGAAGATTTTCATACAAAGTCCGTTTGACCAATGAGTCAATAATCTCAATTTACAATTCTATATTTATTATCAAATTATTATAAATCATTAAATAATATAATTATGAAAATTAAATAAAGTTAAAATTAAAATATAGTAATAAAGAGTGCATATAGAGATCTATATGTTGTGATTTAGTGATTTAGGCTAGTCAAATTTGGATTATACATTCTTGAGTAAAAATTAGGCTCAAGTCAAAATTCGATCTCAAATCGATTAAGTCGGATTTATATTTACATTACTCGTACATATATGGTACGGGATTTGTACTAATCATATTATCAAAGTGTCATATTTAAACTTGAAACAAAATAATCATAGCATCAAAACTTATAAGTTACTTATTTTATTATCAATTGATTTTAAGTTAGTTTAAGTTGAAAATGAAGTTAACACGCTGACTTACATATGCGGGATCCTTAATTTATAGGGACGAAAGAAGTTAAAATAAAAAATATCAATATCAAAGGAAATGAAACAAGTAGTAAAGAAGAGGAATGGTGTATGTCAATCAATCCTCCTAATATATTAAAGCTCAAATATTGAATCTTGTCTTGTGGAATTTGAGAGTTCAACGTACGAATTATTGTGTAAATGAGAATACATAAATTATTGGGTAGGCCTAGAGAATAAATTTGATATGGCAGATATATGGTCTTGTTTGCTTCTCCATAATGCATATCCTTTACCAGCGAATTTCAGGGTTTTGGTTTATATAATACTATATCTTAACGGTTTGTTTATTGTGTGTCCTAAAGGTACATGATAAGCATACCAAAAACAGAAACTAAAATCCTAAAAAGAAAATAGTTAATCCGTCACAAAAAAGATTAAAAAATCAGAAATAAAAGATTTACAAAATCTTTCCAATATTAACCTCTTAAAGTGTGCCCTTAGGGCATATGGTAGAAAAATCTCTATCCTAACTAGTGAAGTTTCCCGCGCCTTGTGCGGATTTTGTTAACATTTTAAAGTAAACTATTCATTTTTTTTTACCTATATTAGCTCCGTAGTAATTGGTTATTTGGTTATTTGGTTATCCTAACTAGTAATTGTTTTTTCTTTGAAAGTAGGATACATTAATGACTTAAGTAGTAAAATGGAACAGATCTTCTACGCGTCAAATGGATTTTTGGATTATCTTTCGTCTTAAACTTCCACATAGGGATTACACGATCTGCTTGTACATGTTTCGACTCAAAATAACATCTCTATCATAAAATCCATTTTACAAATTGTACATTTGTTAGATTAAAGAATCGGTCGACTTAAGTAACATTTAACATACACAACAAAGGAATATAATGTGGAAAGAGTTTCAAATATAAAGTAGCTAGAAAGAATACGCTAAGGGGTAGAATGACGTATAAGAAAGGCGATAAATATTAGTTGGAACAAAAAGATGAGCCGTGAATCGGTGCATTTTTAAATGTTTAAGTTTTAAAATATTTATACAAAACAATTTGTACCAATAATGCTTAAAAAAGTAGTTAAAAATGATTATAAAATTATTTAGCTGTAGATATTATCCTATTGATAGATTTCAAATTGTAGATTTTTTACAATTGTTTAAATTTGGAAACAATTGATTATATCATGTAATATCTTTTATTTATTTTGAAAATATATGAAAAAATCAATTTTAATGTGTACAATCAGGTTTTGGCAAGATTTGGTTAACGAAGAGTATCCTATTTTTTATATTATGTTTTCGTTGATTTTTATAGAAATTTAGTCTTAGTAATACAACATGTTTATAAGTTATTGTGATTATTAATTTTGGGAAAAATTAATATATTATAGTAAATTGAATGAAAAAAATTAAATAAAGAAATTTCATTATATAAATTGGAGATCTTTGGACTCGTAAGAATAGAGAAAGAAATGATTTCGTCAAACCTTCATGTAAATAAAATCAAGAACGATGTTGGGATTAAATCAATTGAATATGGAGTATGATTTACTTTTTACAATAATAATGTAATCAACAACAACAACATTTACCCAGGATAATCCCGCCAAGGCAGAATCTAGGGGGTCAAGATGGGGGCATTTCAGACCTAGATGAAATACGCCCAATACAACCCAAAAGGAAAAAGAAAAGGAAAAACAAACAACTTAACAACCCTACCGAAAGACCAAAAAAGACTAGAAAACTAATCTAACACCCTGATCTTATCCCTCCACATCTCTCTACACTGAGCCAAACCCTCTGAAATCCCTAGCAAGGCGAAATCCTGCTTAATGTTGTCCATCCAGCGCTTCTTCGGACGCCCCCTGTCTCTCCGGCAAGCCCCTAAATTCAAACGCTCGCACCTTCTGACCGTGGCATCAGGGCTCCGCCTCTGAACATGGCCAAACCAACACAACCTAGATTCTCTCAGCTTGTCTCCAATGCTAGCCACTCCGAGCTTGCCCCTGATCTCTTCATTTTTAATCTTATCCATCTTCGTGTGCCCACACATCCATCTAAGCATCCTCATCTCTGCGACCGCCAGTTTCTTCTCCTGAGCCTTTGTTGTCGGCAAACATTCTGCACCATAGAGTATTGCCGGTCTTATAACAGACCTGTAGAACTTTCCCTTGAGTTTAAGAGGAACTGTTGGATCGTTAGTCTGAGGGACGTCCTTTACTTTGAGTAAAGGCGTCCTTTGGTCAGGCGTCCCTACGAGGTGTAGGGGCGTCCTTTAGTATTGCAGCGGAAATAAAGACTAAACAGATAATAGATGAACGCAGTGAATTATAGAGGAACCACTCAAGACCAAGTAGTCCTTGAGTGTAAACCTCTACCTCCTTGAAGGATTTTTGAATAGATCTTTCCTTTCTATTGAACGTTCTTACAGTTGTACTGGCGAGTCTTTACAGTTCTCTGACACTTAGCTTTTCCCTAAGTTCACTAGTAAAGAACTCCTTTAAGCCTACAACTTAAGCTTGCCCAATCTACTAAAGGACTCTATTCCTACGTTCTGCAGTACTTCGTAGAACACTCTCTTTCTTTTTGGGTTTTCTTGATACAAACAGTTTTTTGTGATTTGGTTACAACTCTCACTCGATCTAACACAAGTCCTAGCACTATTCTTGAGTTCTTGCGTCAGTTCTTCGTGTTCTTGAGTGAGTCGCTTTCCTCTGATTCTCTATGAATATTCTTCTGAAAGCGTTGGCGTCACAATAAATGCCTTGCGGTATTTATAGGACTTGGGGAAGGACGTCATTCTCGTTTTGACGATCATGCCCTTCAGGTACGTGGCTACAGGATCTTCTTCCACGAGTTTGGCGGTGATGAGGAAGCTTCCTGTATCCAGTTGTGTGTGATGAACTCCGCTACAGGATCGGCCGCCACGTGTTGATGAACTCTGCTACAGGATCGTCCGCCACGTAGTGTTGGACTCTGCTACAGGATCGGTCTCCACGTGTCCTTGGATGATCAAACATTGTCGAGTGATGTCATCCTGTCAGCTAGTGAGTAAGGACTCCTTTCTTGCGTTCCTACTTGCTTGGGACTCCGTCCTTGCTCAAGTAGTTTCTTGCTCGTCCTTACTTCCTGTTAGCTGGCGTCCCTAAGCCTTAGGGAACGTTCACACACTTGTTGTCCTTTGTTAATTGGGCGTTCCTGAACACTTGGATAACTTTTTCAGAATCAAAGTGAGTTTGTCATATCAAAACTAAGGGACGGTTGTGTGGAACACTAACAAGTACGCAAGCGTTCTTGATAGCGTCCCAACAGGAACCTTCTTGTCGCACAGAACCCCTGACGCCGCCCTCCACTTCTGCCAACCCCTCTGAATGCGAGACCTAACCTCTTCATCAATACACCCGTCGGACTGCAAAATAGAACCCAAATATTTGAAGGAATCCTTTTTCGCAATGACCTCATCGCCTAACTGCACCTCCTCAACTTACGTAAATTTGTCACTTAGACACCCCACTTTCGATTTGGACCTATTGAGCACCAGAACTTGTATTTTATTACCTATTAAACACTTGTTTGCTTACGTGTACAAAAATTTTTGCCACCGTGGCGCCACCTATATACCACTTCATTTTTTTCATTTAAGACAAAAATTTTAAACAATAAAAACAATTAAAAATTTATATATCAAATTTTCTGTTTTCTTTTTTAAAAAATATTCCTATTTTTTCATTTTTATATTTATCTACGTTGAAATGGTTGAATGGAACAATTTTTATCAAAATAATTTTTTTTATCGAAATATTGAGGAAGCCGTTCGGCGTCCGTTTTCCATTTCCTCCTCGCCGGTCGTCATCTCCGGCGACCGTACACCTTGAGTCCCACCCATGGCCCCGCCGTCTTTTCCCACCGTCTTCCACTCCCGACATCGGCCCCACTACCGTGTTCCACCTCGAGATCCTTCGCGAGATCCGAATGGGGGACCTCGGCTGAGTATGACGGCGCCCGACATCGACGAGGCCGGCGATGCGCCGCTGGCTCGGGCGATCTGGAGGAGCGTCGGGCGAGGTCGAGCCGGATCTGGTGAGAGACCGGAGGCGGCGGCTCGAGCGGGTCGGTCTCGACTTTGGGTGGTCAGATCTAGAGAGAGACGGGCAGCGATGGCTCGAACGAGGCGGAGGTGGAAGGGAGGAGGCGGCGATTGGGAACGCCCGAGCCAGCAGAAAGGATCGGAGGTTCAGGCGTTCAGTACTTCAAGGGAAAGGATTGACAGATTTAGATTTCTTGTTTTTTTCTTTATTTTTCTTATCCAAATTAAATATTTTCATTTATTTTTTTTTCTTATTTTTAATTAAAAATAATGAGGTGTCGTACACGTGGCGCCATGGTGGTAAATTTTTTTTTCACCTCATCAAACAAGTGTTTAATAGGTAAAAAAATATAAGTTCAGGTGTTTAATAGGATTAAATCAAAGGTGGGGTGTCTAAATGATAAATTTGCGTAAGTTCAGGGGGCTATATATGTTTTAACCCTATTGAAATAACCATGAATAAAAGATTTTTTTTATATTATGAAATGGGTTATAATTAAATTAGTATATATTATTGCTAAGGTATTGTAAAAGAAGTATCCAGTAATGTTATAAGGCAAAATTGTACGATAAAAGATACTACTAAGATATTTAGTAAGTTGTAGTAGATATTATGGTATGTTAGGAATTTGGGAGTATGATGAAATAGATCTAAGTAAAAAAAAAGATCAACTGATTTAGTAATAGCATTATTGGAAAAGATAGATATTTGAAAATAAAATATATAAGCTTTATGCAATTAATAAAATAAATGTGAATAATATGAATAAAAGTATTTTTTTTGCCAATGGTAAACAATTTTATTAAGAGAAAGAGAAAAGGTCAGAACGACCATTACATCCGAAAAAACCACAAATACACAAACACCTAATGAACTCGAACTTCCAGCAAGGGTAACTAGTAGGCTGTCCACATGGCAAAGCCACTCAAACCTACTAGAACCACGATGCTAAAACGAGGAACAAAGTGCCCATATGAATCCTAGGAGACGAGCATCAGCATCGTCACCTCATCATTAAGCAAGAGAGGAGTTCATTTCACAAACAATCTACTTAAAACACCCAGCCCAAAAAACTCACCAACTAACACACAACTTGGAAGACAGCCCCAAACGCCCTGCAAGGATCCAAGCAAGCTTCAACTTCACCATCAGAAAAATTGCAAGGATCTCGATGCATAGATGGAGGCCAAACGATCCCATGCGTCCTCAAGGTGACACAAGTCAGAGCTCTCAACAATAGGAAAAGAGAGGGAGCTAAAATCCAGTATCATCTGCAGTGCTTTGTAGTGGCTGGTGGATCAGAGAGAAAAGCCGATTTTTACATCTGGTGGTCAGTGTTGCTCCGATGATGAACCTGATTGGATGAGAGACTTTGTTGCGAATAAAGATAACCCACCGAGTAAGTAGTCCTTTTCGTCTTTTTTTAGCGGGATTTTCTTTTTTGCTGTGGAAATTGATGTTGAATTTGGGCAAGTTGTTATGAAACTGTGAAATTGGGGCTTGATTTACCTTTGATGCGCAGTGAAGAAAGGCCAGATCGGGAAAGTGGGCAAGGACAAGTATCTTAACAATATCAATGTGAGTGAGTTGTTTCTGGAACCTTCAATTTGCTAAAGTTGTGTTCGGCTGATTTCTAGAAAATTGAAATTAGTGTGATAAGAACTGATGAGTAGAAGTTTGTTTGTTCAGTATTTGTCACTACACCAGCCTCCCTACTACAAAGGCCTCGATCGATTAAATTTATGAGGATCAGGGTGAGGTAAACCTTCTTACAACATCAAAAGTGGATTTGAATCAAAATCTCTGTTCGAATTTGAATTAAATGTTGATGAATTGCTTTTCCAATTTGTACATATTCTTCAGTGGTTTGGAATCGGTTGGTTCGGCATGAGATTCGCAAGATTGTGAACATAAGAGATAAAAAAGCATCAACCCCTTTTCATTAGACAGAGGAGCTCTTACTTCGGCTTCAACCGGTGCTCCTCCCGATCTCAACCATGGTGGCCACCAAGACAATCGTAAGATTTCACTCTCGATCTCAACGTTTATTTCCTAACCATAATTGCTGTCAGTTCGTTTTTTTAATGAAAAAAATTGTACATCTACATTGGATTGAATCAAGCATCGGATTTGTATGCGTAGGAGAAGATTCGTGAGAACATCAACAATAGTCTCGCCTTGGTGATGAAGAGTGGGAAGTACACCCTTATCAGGTTTTTGTGGTTAGGTGAGTTCCGGAAGTTCCATTTCGTGATTATACTTTGTTTTTTTCTTTGACTGATTGTTTGATAAAACTCTGGTTTTTCTTGATGAATTTGTAATTCCTTTGAAACTTTTTGGTGATGCTGCTCAAATTGAGTTAACTGAACTCCAAATTTTCAAGTTGTTTATTTTTTCTTGTTTGTAGTGATGCAACTCCCATAACACATTAGAGGTCAAAGTTGAAGAGAAAACACATGCAAGCTTGAGTTATAGTCATATCTTAAGAGAAAATAACAGTAATTCACCGGGATTTTATCTAGGCATAGGTATGTAAGATCAATTCGCTCATCTCAAATTCGCAGTTCAATTTTCATGTGTGCTTTATTAGTTTTTATTTTATCTAATAAAGCCCTATATACAAGGCTCTGCCTTGGTTGTACAACACAAGAGGTTGATATAATAAAAAAAAAGCGATGTTGTTTATATGCACAAATTCAGTTTGGAGTTGTGGGAAGACGAATGTGCAACAATTATTTGCATATTTCCTGATTATTGACTTTTGGTTTGATGAAGTTCCGTTGTCCACGATTTCAGTATACATGATCAATTGTAGCCTAGTAGCTTAATTTGACCCGTCCTTCCACATTTGTGCTTCTGAGTGTACGACATTCATGCCCCTTTTTGTAATCCTTATGCTGTTTTTGCTGGTTTGTTTGATTTCAGGCCTTTAGAATCTCAGATAAAGTTATAGCTGTATCAAGTTTGTTGGGACGCTATCAAGAACGCCTGCGTACTTGGTAGTGTGCCCACACAAACCGTCCCTTAGTTTTGATATGACAAACTCACTTTGATTCTAATAAATTTGTCCAAGTGTTCAGGAACGCCCAATTAACAAAGGACAACAAGTGTGTGAACGTTCCCTAGGCTTAGGGACGCCAGCTGACAGGAAGTAAGGACGAGCAAGAGACTACTTGAGCAAGGACGGAGTCCCAAGCAAGTAGGAACGCAAGAAAGGAGTCCTTACTCACTAACCGACAGGATGACATCACTCGACAATGTTTGATCATCCAGGGACACGTAGAGACCGATCCTGTAGCAGAGTCCAACACTACGTGGCGGACGATCCTGTAGCAGAGTTCATCAACACGTGGCGGCCGATCCTGTAGCGGAGTTCATCACACACAGCTGGATACAGGAAGCTTCCTCATCACCGCCATACTCGTGGAGGAAGATCCTGTAGCCACGTACCTCAAGGGCATGATCGTCAGAACGAGAATGACGCCCTTCCCAAGTCCTATAAATACCGCAAGGCATTTATTGTGACACCAACGCTTTCAAGAATATTCAGAGAGAATCAAAGAGAAAGCGACTCACTCAAGAACACGAAGAACTAACTCAAGAACTCAAGAACAGTACTAGAACTTGTGTTAGATCGAGTGAGACTTGTAACCAAATCACAAAAACAGTTTGTAAGAGGAAACCCAAAAGGAGAGAAAGAGAGTTCTGCGAAGTACTGCAGAACGTAGGAATAGAGTCCTTTGATAGATTGAACTCGCTTAAGTTGTAGGCTTAGAGGAGTCCTTTACTAGTGGACTTAGGGAAAATCTAAGTGCCAGAGAACTGTAAAGACTCACCAGTACAACTGTAAGGACGTTCAATATAAAGGAAAGAACTATTCAAAAATCCTCCAAGGAGGTAGAGGTTTACACTCAAGGACTACTTGGTCTTGAGTGGTTCCTCTATAATTCACTGCGTTCATTACTTACCTGTTTAGTACTTAATTTCCGCTGCATTATTCAAGGACGCCCCTACTCCTCGTAGGGATGCCTAATCTAAGGACGCCTTTACCAAAGTAAAGGACGTCCCTCAGTACTAACGATTCAACAATTGGTATCAGAGCAGGCGCTCTAGATTCTTACTGAGTTGCAGGTAAAGATGGACATGGAACCTATTGGAATCTCTTTTGTGAAGCCTCTGCGTCTAACGGACGGCAACTTCAACCGCTGGAAAATCAGATTTGAGAACTTCTGCAGAAGCACAAATTATCAATGCTGGAACGTTATCAGAAAAGGTGATCTCAATGTTCCCGATGACAAGAAAGACAAAGAGGACGATTGGGGTCCTGATGAGTTCAAGCTGATGGAAACCAATGCAAAAGCTATTTGTTTTCTTCAAGCGTCCCTCTGCGAAAGGGATGCCACAAGAGTTAGTAATCTCCCCACAGCAAAACAACAGTGGGAAGCTCTTGAGAAATTTCATGTGGGAACTGCAGAAATGAAAGAGGACGTCCAGCTGAAGATCAAAAAGGAGTTCTATGCTTTTACTATGTTGCCAAATGAAACGGTAAATGACTATTCGTACCGTTTTGAAGGTCTTGTTACCAAAATGAAGAACTTGGGCGATCCAGAATCAGAAATCTCCATGAGGAATAGAGTTCAAGTAGTCATTGATGGGTTAACTGGAGTTTGGAACTTTGATAGGACGACTTTCAAAGAAAACACAGCCAACAAAACTCTAGATATGGAAGAGATCTATGGGAAGCTCAGGCAGTACGAAGAATGAAGAATCTCTGACATGGCTCAGCTAGGAAAGAATCCTCAAACTGATCTTGCTTTGGCGTCCACAACACCAGAGTACGCTGAGTACCTACGTGGCCAAAGAGATCTAGCATTGATGATGCAAAACAAAGAAAAACTGGAGAACTTGCGTCCCAAAGAGAAAGAAAGAAAGCCAAAGGAAGAGATTGACTCAGATGAGGAACTCTCTCTTATTCACAAGGCTCTCAAGTACTATAACAAGAAGAACAAACATAGTAGCAAGAGTAAGTCCTACAAAAAGGAGAGTCCCAAGTACACAGAGGCTGAAATGAAGGAACTCACATGCTACAAATGCAACAAGAAAGGACATTTTGCCAAAAAGTGTACTGTGGGAACGTCCTCCAAGGACAAGAAGAAAGCTCTCATTGGAGCATGTACAGCTGCATGGGATGATCTCAGTTCAAGTGATGATGAACGTGAAGATCAAGTTGCATACATGGCAGTGGAGGACGCCCCAGCTGTTGAAGAGAACACCTCCGACAATGAACAAGAGGTAACTCATGATTCCATGATGCGTTCTTTAGAAAAATGTTCAAAACCAAAACTTCTTAAACTCATTGGTAAAATAATGGAGGAAAGTCTTGCTATGAAAAGAAGAATGGATGAACTTGAAGATGAAAACATTGCAGTTGAATGTGAAAATTGTAGTACAATGACTATTCAACTAGAGTCCTCATGTGATGAAACTAAGTCCCTAAAAACTGAAATCATATGTCTCAAACTTGAGAACGCTAAGCTTAGGGAAGAAGTAAAAGTGATGGGTAAGAGTCCCATAGTTGAAGAAGTGAGACCTATGGTTTTTGTCCCAGTTAAGAGAGGTCTAGGTTATGAAGATGACACTAAGAACTTTCTTCCTAGTGACTTTGAGGCAAGCAAAACTTCTGAACTGGAACTTGAAAGAGAGAAATCTAAAAATCTTCTTGAAAGAATTAGAGTTCTAGAGAGTGGAGAACGAGGAAAAGAAGACTACTATACTAATTCCACAAGTCATAAAATTTATAAGAAAATTGCAAAAGGGGAAGGTTCACAAGTTTGTGATCCCCAAAAGATGAAGCAAAACAAGATTCAGCGTCCAAATAAGAAGTACTATCTTGGTACGTACTATAGAACGTGTTGGTACTGTGGACAAGGAGATCACTTCAAATACGACTGTTTAAAACTTAAAGAAGATGTTGAAAATGGAAGAGCTGCTAGGACTAACAATGAAAATGATAAGTCCGTTCCTAAGGCTAATCCTAGGCGTTCTAGACGCTCTAGGAACTCTTTCCGCAAGCATGCTATTTCAAATGATGTGAATATTAATGACTACATGCCAGAACCAGAGTTCTATTTCTGTAACGAACCAGGTAAGGAACACCTTGCCTGGGTCGCCAAACACTAACTTTGATATGGCAGGTGGAAGTGAGGGGACGCCCATGGATCATTGATAGTGGCGCCTCAAATCATATGACAGGAAGCCAGATCCATCTCACTTCTATCCAAAGTAGTGCCACGGGAGGAACTGTCTCGTTTGGCAACAAGGGCAAAGGAAAGATCAAAGGAATGGGAACTGCTCTTCTCAACCCATCCATTAAAGCAACAAATGTCAGTCTTGTCGAAGGACTTGGATTCAATCTCCTTAGCGTCTCTCAGATGTGTGATCAAGGTGAAAATCTAGTCACATTTGACTCAAAGGAGTGCCTAGTCATCAACAAGAAGTCCAACAAAGTTGTTCTCAAAGGCGTTCGCAAGAACAATATCTACATCTTCAATCAAGAGTTCAAACCTAAATCAGAGTTGTGTCTATCTGCTTCAAAGGAGGACGCTGATCTCTGGCATCGCCGACTTGGCCATGCTGGACCAAGCACAATCCTTAAGCTACACCAGCGAAATCTTGTGAAAGGACTTCCCCGAATTGATCCTGAGAAAGTTGAACAGTGTGAAGCTTGTATCAAAGGGAAGCAAACAAGAACGTCTTTCAAGTCCAAGAATGAAGTAAGTACAAAGAAGCCTTTGGAACTCCTCCATATGGATCTTTGTGGACCAATGAGGACGTTGAGTCACTGTGGAAAGAGGTACATTTACGTTCTTGTAGATGATTTTTCTCGATTTACTTGGGTTCTTTTCTTGGTGTCCAAAGCAGATTGTTTCAATGCGTTCAAAGTCTTCATCAAACAAGTGGAAGTTGCTCTTGAGACGCCTCTCAAATCCATAAGATCAGACCATGGAACGGAGTTCCAAAATTCAGAGTTCCTGGCCTACTGTGATCAACATGGAGTCTCTCACAACTTCTCAACTCCAAGAACTCCTCAACAAAATGGAATTGTGGAAAGAAAGAATAGGACGCTAGAGGATATGGCAAGAACTATGCTCTTGGCAAATAGCGTTCCCAAGTACTTCTGGGCGGAAGCTATTGCCACAGCATGTTACATCATCAATCGTGCCATGATCCGTCCTTTGCTAAAGAAGACGTCCTATGAGTTGTTGAATGGAAAGAAGCCTCGCATTGATTATCTCAAAGTCTTTGGTTGCAAATGTTTCGTTCACAACAATGATAAAGAAAAACTTGGAAAGTTTGATGCAAGGAGTGATGAAGCCATATTCCTTGGGTACTCCCTCACCAGCAAAGCATATAGAGTTTTCAACAAAAGGACTCTAAAGCTTGAGGAGAGTATTCACTTTGTTTTCAAAGAACGTTCCTCTCACAAAGAAAAGCCAAGTAAGAAAGAACGCTCTTCTTCACAACAACAGGACGACTCTGAAGACGAAGCTGAAGATTGGTCATCTGGAAAATACTATGTTCCTAAGGACGCTACGCCAAATCCTGATGAAGTCTCAGTGGACATTCCCAGTGTTGTTCAGGAAGCTCCATCTCATAGTGAATCTCCAGTTCAATAGGATGTCGTTGAATCAAGTCAACAAGGCGAGCAAAGTCAAGGTGTGGACGCTCTATCTGAGGGGGAACGCACTGAAGACGATGCTCAAGATGATAGTGATGATTCTGATGGAGACATTGATCCAAGATTTGCTCAACTATTTCAAAGGGAGTCCCGCTTCTCTAGGGACCACCCAACATCCCAAATTGTCTTAGATCCTTCTCAAGGCGTTCAAACAAGGTCAGCTGCAAGCAAGTCCCAGAGTGCAAATTTAGCCTTCTATGCATTCAATGCCTTTGTCTCTATGGTGGAGCCAAAAAATATAAAAGAAGCACTCCAGGACGCTGACTGGATTCTAGCAATGCAAGAAGAACTCAATCAGTTTGAAAGGAACAAAGTTTGGACCCTCGTCCCACGTCCCAAAAGGAAAAATATCATAGGGACGCGATGGGTGTTCAGAAATAAGCTTGATGAGAGTGGACGTGTGTCAAGGAACAAGGCAAGACTGGTGGCTCAAGGATTCAAGCAAGAGGAAGGCATAGACTATGAAGAGACCTTTGCTCCTGTTGCTAGAATTGAAGCCGTTCGTCTCCTTATTGCCTTCGCCGCTCACAAAGGATTCAAGTTATTTCAGATGGACGTCAAGACTGCCTTTCTCAATGGAAAGCTAAAGGAGGAAGTGTACGTTGCTCAGCCGCCTGGCTTTGAGGACGCCTCTTACCCGGACCATGTGTACTACTTGGACAAAGCGCTTTATGGACTCAAGCAAGCCCCTCGTGCCTGGTACGACAGGTTTGCGTCCTTTCTTTTGTCTCATGGGTACACTAGAGGTTCAATTGATAAAACTTTGTTTATAAAGAAAGTTCACAAGGACATTTTGATTGCCCAAGTCTATGTTGATGATATAGTCTTTGGTAGCACTAACATGAAGCTTGTAGATGAGTTCAAGTCCTTAATGAGTAGTGAGTTTGAGATATCCCTCATTGGAGAACTCAATTTCTTTTTGGGACTTCAAATCAATCAACTCAAGGAAGGAACGCGCATTCACCAACAAAAATATGTCCGTGAAATGCTTGAGAAGTACGGGATGAACACGTCCAAACCTGTTGCAACCCCATGTTCTCCAAACTCGCGTCTTTACGCAGATGAACAGGGAAAGGACGTTGATCAAAAACTTTACAGAGGGATGATTGGTTCTTTGCTCTATTTGACCGCAAGCCGTCCCGACATTATGTTTGCCGTTTGCTTGTGTGCACGCTTCCAGGCAAATCCAAAGGAGTCCCACATGCAAGAAGTCAAGAGGATCTTTCGCTATCTCAAAGGACGCGACGATCTTTGCCTTTGGTACCCCAGGAAGACGTCCTTCAAGCTTGTTGGCTACTCGGACGCTGATTATGCGGGTCATGTAATTGATCGAAAAAGCACTTCAGGAATGGCGCAGTTCCTTGGTTCATGCTTAGTCTCTTGGGGATCTAAGAAACAGAACTCTGTGGCGCTTTCAACTGCGGAAGCCGAGTACGTTGCTGCTGCCTCGTGCTGTTCACAAGTTATCTGGATCAAATATCAACTAGAGGACTACGGTATCAATCTTGAAACTATTCCCATTCGTTGTGATAACACAAGTGCTATTGAAATTTCTAAGAATCCTGTTTTTCATTCACGCACAAAGCATATTCATATAAGGCATCATTTCTTGCGTGATAATGTTGAACTAGGACTCATTAGTATGGAGCATGTAAGGACTGAAGACCAAATAGCTGATATTTTCACTAAGGCGCTTGATAGACGTCCCTTTGAGCATCTCAGGTTGCTCTTGGGGATGATAACTTTTAAGTAGCAAGTCCCGTTCTACTATTCCCTCAATGATTGGCTATGTTTAGTAGATTCTAAGTGTTCAAGGACTGTTATGCATTGAATTCATATTTGCAAGGACGCTAGTCTAAAACTTCATGTGTTTGCTACTCTGGGACGCCATTCAAATTTTCTCTATTTTGTCTTGAAAAGAGTATCCCTGATCACCCAACCCTCTTTATAAGCCGAAATGATGGGAACTCTAAGCTTACCCTAGCCGAGAACTCTGCAAAAGCGTCCTATGAGCTTCTTATTTTATTTTACGGGACGTACTTGCTTTGTTCTCAAATGGTTCGAAAGGTGATCACTGGAACGGTTGTGTTGGTTATTGGTTTGCTTGAAGAAGGTAAATTATTGCTGAGGTAAATTTTTGCTAAGTATGAGAGAACGCCATAGTGTGAAAGGGAGAACGCAAGCTCAGTGTTTGAGAAGCAGTTGAAGAGTCAGAAATATGAATATTTAAAAGTTTGAACAATGACCGTTGCTTTTGCTCAATGCTTAAGGGGGAAATTTCGCCACGTGTCGAACAGTTAAACAGTGGTAATTACAGTTGTGCCACCGCTTCCTCTATATAAGGCCTGAACAGTCGCTCTCGAATTTATTACGCTCAACTACTTTCTTGCTCTCAAACTTGCTCTGACATCTCTCTAGAACTCCGGCAGCTTTCTCTCACTAAAATCTCATCTGAATCATGTCTCAACAACTAAAGAACGTGGCCGGATCTTTACCGGCGGAAAGAGAAGAAAGCTGGTGAAGTCCCACTATATCGAGAAACCAAAACCCATCGTTCTTAATGAATCGCTGGTGGACTTCATCAACAGGAAGCCAAGAACCCTTTACAACTTAATAAGGGAACGCATGAACTTGCCAGAGATCAAGAATGATGCAACGAAGACTAAGAACTATGAAAGGTTCATCGAACGCTTCGTCGTGCCAAGTCTTCACAAAACCAACTACAAGGACTTGCCAGGACGGATGGACGACGTTCTCTTCTTCTCTCAGTTTGGAGGTGAGAATCTGGGTCATTTACTTGATCTTATACCCGACCTCCACAATGCCGTCCTTCCTGAATTCCCTATGTACCCAAGGGACTCCTTGGCCATCCAAATGACCAAGAACCGTGTACCAAGTCCCTCTCCCCCTCCTCCCTCAGTTCCCACCTTAACCACCAAAAATCTGCTGAAGCGTCCTGCCCCTTCCTCTCCCCTCTCAAAATCTTCCCAACCCTTCTCCACTTCAAAACCAACGGAGATTGTAGATAAGTTTCCTTCCCACTTAAAGGAGGGATGCTCCAAGAAAGTTCACGACCCTAGGCCCCTCAAAAAGGCCAAGACTTCTAGCGTCCCATCCTCCAAACCCCCCACAAAAAGGTCAAGCACCACAAAAAGGCCTTCCAACCTTTCCAAGGAATCCACCCCTCCTCCTCAACAAATCTCTATTGTCCAACTTCCAACTCCTCCCCCGTCCCCTCAACCATCAACGCAAAATGTTATAATCCCCTTTCCTCCCCCAACCCTATCTCCTCTAAACTTGGCTCACTTCCCTTCTGCTCCGGCCCACATTTCCCCATCGAAGGACCCCGAGACCCCAAGGTCCCGCCGTTCATCCTCTGAAAGCGGCCCGGAGGAGACTGAATGCACTCTTGAGCACACCTTCCGCCGAAGGAAGGCTGGTGAAAAGCCCAAGGTGCTGCTCGTAAAGGAAGTTCCTGCGCAAGTTGAGCACGTTCCCTCCTCCTCCTCTTCCTCCTATAGCTCATCTGAGAACCAAAGAGGTACACCTGCTCAGGACTCCCCCTTCATTGATGTTATTGGGGATTCCAATGATGAAGCGGAAGGAGAGGTGAACGCTCCTGCTGCACAGATTGAGGACGCTGGTGAGCACCAGGTCGCTCCAGAGAACGCTGAGCCTTCTTTGTCAGAAGAACTCGAGCGTGATGCTCAGGAAGTTCCCCCCTACAACCAATCCCTCCCCATCCTCAATTCCTCCCAAGCTCCACAAGAAAACCCCTCCCCCACAATCCAAACAAAATCCCAACAAGTCCTGGCGGACGTTGAGCCCCAATCTGAAAATCCAACAGAAGCTCAGGACACCGAGGGCACGTCCCAGGGTCAGACCTCTGGTGCCGCTCAAGCCACAGCTGGTGGCGATGCTGAAAAAGAACAAGGCACAGAGGACTCTCCTTCAAAGGACGCTTCTGACAGTGACTCTGAGGACGAGTCAGATGATGCTGAGGACTCCGACTCCCCAAAGGGCAAGCGTAAAAGAAAGCAAGATGGCGCACCCGTGAACGTTCTTAGCCCTCTAGTCTATTCTGAAGAGTGGCTTGCTTCCTTTCGCAATGATGATGAAGTCCAGGAGTTCCTCGAGCTTCTGCGATTTCAGGGCTGGCTGAAAGTTGGGCATGCGCCCGCTGTGGTTGACAAGGAGCAAATCAAAGCGTTCTACAAGGACTTGAGATACAAAGCAAAAGATGGCTCTCTCCACTTCAAAATAGATGGTGAGAAGGCATCAGTCAATGAACGCCAGGTCCGCGCCTTCATGGGACTTAGCCCCCAAAAGCCCCCGTCCGACGCTCTTAGCTCTCTTCCGGAAGGCGGGTTCGAAACAACTGATGAAGAACTGCCTCTTGTTGAGCATATCTTTCAGGGCAAAAGGCCCATAGGACTAGACAGGGTGGCTCACGTTCTGAGCAAAGTAGGCGCCATAGCTCATTACTTCATTTGTCGCGCCGTCCTTCCTAGGCAAGAGAAAAGGTCAATTGTTCAAACTCATGATATAATTCTCATTAACGCTTTTCTAGAACGCCGCCCCATCAACTTAGCAAGAATAGCAATGCAACATATGTCTAAGTGTGGGAGGAAGCGACATGCTCTGCCGTACCCGGGGCTAGTAAAGCTGATTCTGGACTCTCAGAACGCCTATGATGAGAGCGCTCCTCAAGAAGTACTCGGTCTGAAATGGAACGCAAAGAAAGGACTGGTCGAGATAAGGCACAATGAAGAGTTGCCCTCTGTGATAAAGCAGCTAGAGGCTGAGAAGGAGGAAGCTGGAAAGAAAGCAGAAGAAGAACGCTCAGCTGCTGAGGTTGAGGCCGCAAGGCTTACTTCTACGCCTCAAGAGTCCTCTCAGGACCAAGAGCCAGCAGTCGACCTTACTGTCCTTGATCAAGTGCTCTTAGGGCCTTCTTCTCCTCCAACTCTTCCACAGGACGCTCCCTCTTCTAGCTCAGGTCCAAGGCCCCGTTCTGCCCCTGCAAATCTGGCTGAACATCCTCCTGCAGAACTCCTGGGTGCGATAATGGACAATCAGTGTCATGTCTTCTCTGCGATCAAAGACCTGTCCGCGGCCCTCACTAAATCAGCTGAACTTCAAGAGCAACTTCTAAAGTTATTCCAAAATCAAAGCCGCTTCCAGTGATCGCCGTCCCCCCGCTTTTAATCCCTCAACTTTTTGCCCTTGCTTCTTTTGTTTCAAAACACTTGATCCGTTTGTGATCACTTTTGTGTAATAACTCTGATTCTCGTTTGAATGGCTATTACACTGTTTGCTTGCACATGTTTGTTTAAGCGTTCCACTGCCTTTAGTTGTGTGTTTGTGCTAACGTCCTTATCACTTGTTATCCTTTTCGATGATGCCAAAAGGGGGAAGTGTAGTTTTGCAGAGATGCGCTATAAAATAGTTATCTAGAATAAGCAAGTGCTAAGGGGGAACTATTAAGTGAAAAGTCCTAGGAACGCCCATGCTAGAATAAAAGAGGACGCCTAGAAAATTTTCTAGGACGCAACTCTCTCCCTAAAATCCAAATGTTAAAGAATCAAAGAATGAAAACTTGTGCTTACTTAAATCAAGTGTTAGAGGACGCTTCTAAGTTTTCATGCATGCTAAGTTCAAGTGTTAAAACTATTCTGCAAAAGAGTTTGTCATCATCAAAAAGGGGGAAATTGTTGGGACGCTATCAAGAACGCCTGCGTACTTGGTAGTGTGCCCACACAAACCGTCCCTTAGTTTTGATATGACAAACTCACTTTGATTCTTATAAATTTGTCCAAGTGTTCAGGAACGCCCAATTAACAAAGGACAACAAGTGTGTGAACGTTCCCTAGGCTTAGGGACGCCAGCTGACAGGAAGTAAGGACGAGCAAGAGACTACTTGAGCAAGGACGGAGTCCCAAGCAAGTAGGAACGCAAGAAAGGAGTCCTTACTCACTAGCCGACAGGATGACATCACTCGACAATGTTTGATCATCCAAGGACACGTGGAGACCGATCCTGTAGCAGAGTCCAACACTACGTGGCGGACGATCCTGTAGCAGAGTTCATCAACACGTGGCGGCCGATCCTGTAGCGGAGTTCATCACACACAGCTGGATACAGGAAGCTTCCTCATCACCGCCATACTCGTGGAGGAAGATCCTGTAGCCACGTACCTCAAGGGCATGATCGTCAGAACGAGAATGACGCCCTTCCCAAGTCCTATAAATACCGCAAGGCATTTATTGTGACGCCAACGCTTTCAAGAATATTCAGAGAGAATCAAAGAGAAAGCGACTCACTCAAGAACACGAAGAACTAACTCAAGAACTCAAGAACAGTACTAGAACTTGTGTTAGATCGAGTGAGACTTGTAACCAAATCACAAAAACAGTTTGTAAGAGGAAACCCAAAAGGAGAGAAAGAGAGTTCTGCGAAGTACTGCAGAACGTAGGAATAGAGTCCTTTGATAGATTGAACTCGCTTAAGTTGTAGGCTTAGAGGAGTCCTTTACTAGTGGACTTAGGGAAAAGCTAAGTGCCAGAGAACTGTAAAGACTCGCCAGTACAACTGTAAGGACGTTCAATATAAAGGAAAGAACTATTCAAAAATCCTCCAAGGAGGTAGAGGTTTACACTCAAGGACTACTTGGTCTTGAGTGGTTCCTCTATAATTCATTGCGTTCATTACTTACCTGTTTAGTACTTAATTTCCGCTGCATTACTCAAGGACGCCCCTACTCCTCGTAGGGACGCCTAATCTAAGGACGCCTTTACCAAAGTAAAGGACGTCCCTCAGTACTAACGATTCAACAAAGTTCGACTCTAATATGCTTAAACCTCTTATCTTAGGGCTTTATATCTCATAAATAAGGACAGAGCTTTCTGTTTAATAGGTGGTGTAGAGAGATTGATTGTGGATGCAGCTACAGAACTTGCTTCTCACGGCCATGATGTCCATATGTTCACATCTCATCATGATAGAAGCCTATGTTTTGAAGAGACCCTTACTGAGTTACTGGTAAGAACTTCATATGATCTCATTTAAAGTTTCTGTTTGTATGGTTTACTTGCATATGTTGTTGAACAGTAATCTTTGTTCATCAATGGTATATCCTGCAACTAAATTCGGAGTCACACTTTACGGTGACTTTCTTCCATGGCATATTTTCTAACGCTTAAATGTCGTGTGTGCCCTCCTTTGACTTTTTTCGGCGTATTTTATTGCCATCTACTTTATAGAGGAGTCCGGGAAGGCGAGGACGAGGAGGCCGGGTCAAGTGGTGGACTGGAGAAGTGGAGTCGGAGAATAGCACAAGTCGACATAGATTCCGATATTATTTTTAATTGTGAAATCACTCTTGATTTTTTTTTTGATCAACACTCTTAATTACTATTGAGGGAAGAAATTCAATTGATTGTTTGATGGATACTGCAATCAAGAGTTGTTGATGCTGAAGGAGGGCATATATCAAATGAACGACCAACGGAAGAAGCTGACAAGGTAGAGATACCTCATGGAAACCTGGAATCAAAATTAGAAGAACAGCAGGAAAATCTAGATGAAGATAAGCTTGCAAATCTGGCACCTCAAACACAATCAACGGCGAGTGATGTTGGATCGTTAGTAACTGAGGGACGTCCTTTACTTTGGTAAAGGCGTCCTTAGGTCAGGCGTCCCTACGAGGAGTAGGGGCGTCCTTAGGTAATGCAGCGGAATAAAATACTAAACAAGTAAAGATGAACGCAGTGAGTTATAGAGAAACCACTCAAGACCAAGTAGTCCTTGAGTGTAAACCTCTACCTCCTTGGAGGATTTTTGAATAGCTTTTCTTTTATGTTGAATGTCCTTACAGTTGTACTGGCGAGTCTTTACAGTTCTCTGGCACTTAGCTTTTCTTCCTAAGTCCACTGGTAAAGGACTCTTCTAAGCCTACAACTTAAGCGAGTTCAATCTTTTAAAGGACTACTATCCCTACGTCCTACAGTACATCGTAGGACTGTCTCTTTCTTTTTGGGTTTTTCTGAGTACAAACAAGTTGTGATTTTGGGTTACAATTCTCACTCGATCTAGCAGAAGTCTTAGCATTGTTCTTGAGTTCTTGAGCTAGTTCTTCGTGTTCTTGAGTGAGTCGCTTTCCTCTGATTCTCTCTGAATATTCTCTGAAAGCGTTAGCGTCACAATAAATGTCTTGGGCTATTTATAGGACTTGGGGAAGGGCGTCATTCTTCTTCTGACGATCATGCCCTTCATGGACGTGGCTACAGGATCTTCCTCCACGAGTATGGCGGTGATGAGGAAGCTTCCTGTATCCAGCTGTGTGTGATTAACTCCGCTACAGGATCGGCCGCCACGTGTTGAACTCTGCTACAGGATCGTCCGCCACGTAGTGTTGGACTCTACTACAGGATCGGTCTCCATGTGTCCTTGGATGATCAAATGTTGTCGAGTGATGTCATCCTGTCGGCTAGTGAGTAAGGACTCCTTTCTTGCGTTCCTACTTGCTTGGGACTCCGTCCTTGCTCAAGTAGTCTCTTGCTGGTCCTTACTTCCTATTAGCTAGCGTCCCTAAGCTTAGGGAACGCTCACACACTTGTTGTTCTTTGTCATTTGGCGTTCCTGAACACTTGGACAAATTTATTAGAATCAAAGTGAGTTTGTCATATCAAAACTAAGGGACGGTTTGTGTGGGTACACTACCAAGTACGCAGGCGTCCTTGATAGCGTCCCAACAAGTGACAACCTCTTCTGTATCTTAACAAAGCTAAACAGGCACTATCCTATATTGCTTTGAATTTCCATTATGGTCAATATGCAGAAGTTGTTTTTAAAATTTTGGCCCTTCTAAACAAAGGCCTAGCTGGTACCGTTGGAGAAAAACCTCTAGATCATTGATACTAACAAACTACTATGGCATCTTCTTGGAACCTAAACTAAAATTGAATATCTCAAGTTGTTGATGAAATTAGAGAAAATGATTTAATCATTAAAAAGCTGAGTATTTTGCTTTTTTTTTTTATTTAGAGACATTTAATTGCTTGCTTAGTAGAACAGTGTTATAGTATTAAATATATTCTCTACCATCGAACCATTCCGATCCCTAAGAATCATAGGAATTATAATGTACATTAAGCTTTACATTTATTTTAATTATTAAGCACTATATTTATGATGCTTAATGTCTTTTTTCTTCATCCTAAATTAAATGTATAAACCCTTTAAATTAGACTTAAAACTTTTCAAAACAAGATTCTTAGTGGTTAATTAGCATATTCAACTATATCCATGATTGCTGAATATTTGGATTAGCGTATCGGATTACATGCATAATCAATGTACTATGACTAATCGAAAAGAATTAGAAGAAAGGAGGAATACAAAATATATTTTTGTGGTCTTAAAGGAAAGGAATCGAGAATATTTGTGTGAAGTGCACTAGATTTATTTGAAATTAAGGAACAAGGAACATATATTCGATCAACAAGGGTTTTATGGATTTTTTATGTTCAATTTGAAACTTTGTACATAGTGTTGTGACATCTCACATTTATGATTGTGGATCAGGATGAGGGTTCTTGAAGGTCAAGGTTGTGGCTTTGAAAGAAGTGTCGTTGCCAAGAAAGACGTTGATGATGTTGTTGTCAAAGTTGAATCCGACATTGCTATTTCGGAAGGGTACTGATCTTACACTGTGTTCTATGATATCAAGATGTGAAAATTGGTTGCTTATTGAGACGTGAAAGTTGAACTCTTTTGCGATTGCTATGATGTTACATTTTCGCAATGAATCATGTTATACTTTGGTTGACGAAGTGGGAATTCCAGATACACACTATAACACTTCAGACAAGACAATAATAGAAGCTATGCCAAAGGACTTCATAAAATCAAGCAGTATTTTGAAAATTTTTAATTGTCTAAGTGCATTAAGGAACACAAAAAACGGTTTTTTAATTGTGTGCCCTAAGGGCACATGATAAGCATATCAAAAACAAAAATTAAAATTCTAAAAAGAAAAGAGTGAACCCGTCACAAAAAATATTAAACAACAAACAATTTAAGATTTATCAAATATTTCACAATAGAAAAAATCGATACAAAAAATGCAAGCATGGGTTAAAGGATGAATTTGAATGTTGCTAAATATACAAAGATAATTTAGGGATGCACATAAATAGCTCTCCGATGTAATACCTGAGCAACAAATGGCTCTAAATGAATTTCTGAAGATGGTTTAGGGTTTAGGTTTTAGGTTTTAGGTTGGTTATAAATCATTTTTGTAGTACATTTACTTTATTTTCACCTTTTGAGATTCCTATTTTGTTACTACATACTAGCATAAAATCTATAGTTATTGGTTAACATAATAGTACAAATAAGTATATTAGTCTTTCGACCAAAAAAAAGTATAGTACTCTAATTGTATTCAATTGTTTTATAGAATCTTATACATATTATTTAATTATTTTTATCGTTTGATATGATATATAATTTTTTTTCTTATAATTGATGAATATTATCAATTTCTATTTTTTTTACAACGAAAAAAGTCGGTTGTGAATTTACAAAATTACTGAAAGGATTTTTAATATAGTTATTTTGTTATGTATTTTCCGAATTTAGTTATGTGAATAAATTAATATATGTTAAACTAATTTTATGTTACATTATTAGAAGTTTGAATAGTCCAACAATTACCATTACCAATAATCGGACCTATTGTAACGTCATATAACTATTGAAATAAGACAAAATGTGTTACAACAGGTCTACGCTAACACTTTTTTGGAAATTTTATACCGTTACATCCGCTGCCGTTACCATAGATCTAGGGTAACAGATGTTTTACCTATAGTAATGGTTCCATATTCCCGTAACTCAACCGTTACCTTTGGTTAAAAATCCATTACAAAAGATGAAACCATTACATTTGATCAAAATCTGTTACCTATGATAGAACCATGACATTTGCACATACATCCATTACCTTGTTCACTAGACGCACAAATGTAATTATAGATTATATAAGTGTTACCTTAGTATCACATATATGACATATTGAAATTAAAATATTATTTATATATTATTATACAGATAAATTACATTATTAATGGATAGCAAGAAATATAAATAAGAGGAAATAAAGAAAGGAAGCTTGCATATTAATTAATATTGTTAGAAACTATATACACAAAAGTTTAACATAAAATTCATGCATCCTAGCTAGTACAATACATAAGGTACCATTGTTTGCAACTCATACATCACCAAAAGGTTAGCATTCTGCAAGCTGCTAATTAATGTATTCCATAATCACCAAAAAGTTAACATAATTCATGCATCCTATATATACCTAGTACATGCAATTAATCTGCTCCATCTCCTTCTTGTCCATCTCCTCCTTGTCCATCATCTTCTTGTCCATCATTTGCTTGGGCATCAACTTCCTGTCAATGCAAGCAAAGAAATGACCAAAATCAGTAATCTGAAACACATAACAGCAACAACATGCACATATCTTATACCAATTCATCACATGACCAAAATTCAACAAAATCAAGCACACGTATAGCATGCACATTATACCAATTCACATGACCAAAAATCAATAAAATCAAGCACACAACAGCATGCATAATATTATACCAATTCACATGACAAATCAACACAATCAAGAGCAAGACATCCGGTATCACCGTACTCAGAAGTTACGAGTCTCAGCACCATATCTGGCTGTCTCATTCACTAGTGCAAATGGAGTCACACACCCCAAAGGGACATAGAAGAAAAACCAACCATTAAAATCATAAAAAGCACACTATTGTTCTCTCATCCATGATTTATTATAGTACATCCACCAATTGTTATACTGTATATACCATACAAGAAAAACCTCTAGTGGAACATCAACATCAATCTTTAAACGTTGAATTGTATTTGATTGCAAATGAAGTTGTTTTACCCAGCCTTGGAAAAGAAGTAGTAATGAAACATAATAAGTTGCACAAAAAGAGTTATTATCATATGCCACTATTAAGTAAACCAACCTGAAGAAGTTTTGTGATAAAAAAAACCTGAAGGAGTTCACTTAATGCTTCTTCAAGTGCCATTCTTAACCCTCCCTTCCCCAGACCGAGCCTCTGAGATAAACCTGGTCAACTTCGAATCCATAAAGGAGGTTTCAAGGGTGTTATTTCAAGCTATAAAGAATGACTTAAGTAGCAGTACGCAAATTTTTATTCTTTCGAAAAAATGAAGCAATATACATCTCCATCAGGATGGTTTTCACTCTGACAATCAGATCAAAGTTTATGCTGAATTACCATCAGGACAATGATATTAGTAGTTCAGTACACTGCAAACATGATTTAGAGAAGCCATGTATTTTTCTGCTGAGTAGAATATAAAAATTTGGTCTATTTCCTTAATCAATGGGGTTTCAGGCCATTATTTTGTCTATTTCCTCAAATGCATTTACATTGCAGGGTTACTTTTCTTACAAAAAAAAAACAAAAGCCCTAAGGTTCAATCTTGGTACTAACATCAAAAGAAGGCATAAAGAGCACTGTCTCAGCAAATGTTACCAGCAACTGACCTGGAATTCTCCCTCCATTGGAATACAATCTAATGAATAAGGTTGTTGCAGGCGAGCAATAATGCGGTCCTAAAAGAAAACAAATACAACTTATACAACAAAGCTAATCAAGATCAAATAAAATCTGCTACTCCAGCACACTATCCAGGCGCAGATTCAGCATAACAAATGCCGTAGTTCCCTATAAAGTTTCTATAGGGATATACACTGTAACACAAAAGCAGGACAAGATAAATCAGCACACAGGTCTTTTAACAAACCCAAATATTTGATATGCAGGTAGTAAGCACCTGGAAAACAAAGACTCGTTTGAAATCAATAGAAAGGAATCAACATACACTTACCTTATTTTGAATTACATCTTTCAAAACAGTCATAATTCTTGCCAAAGTGTCACACTTCTTTTGCATTTTTGATACATGCGTTAAATGGGCCACATTCTTCTCATCCTAACATCATAAATACACAAACAGTCAGCTGCTTGAGAAAGACATCTTAAGGCAATTATTCGTAATGCTGAAGTTGTTCTAGCATCAAACAAGAAAAAATGCAATCCCATTATCTACTGCTTCACTCATTTAGATGAGCCAAACTGTGTATATCAGTTTTATGGTTTTTTAAAGTTTGTCAACAACCAAATTGATCATGCACTAATAACCACAGATTAAATGCATGTCGTTCAAAGACCAATATTAGAAATCAGAGTATCATTCGAAGCTCAACAAAGAGCTATGTAAAGTTATAGAAAACCCGTTAAGCACAAGACGTAAAACACAAAGAGAAATACCTTTCTACCTCGAAGCTCAACTTCATACTCTGCTATCTTTCTTTGGACAGCAATGAGTTCCCTCAAAACTCTTACCAAATCATCATCCTTTTCAGCAGTAGCAGAAGCTGAATTTTGCAATTCTTCTTACAGAGAGAAAGCAATAGTTTCTCAAACATTGAACTCAACAATGTAAGCAAAGAATATAGATGTTAAAAAGAAGAGTAGTTGATTTGCCACTAGCCCCCTACCCCTAAAAGGCTAATGACTCTATTCTACAACTTGTACAAATGATACTGATACAGCAAGTAATAAAAAAATATCAAAACCAAGTCTTAAGTGATCTTGACAAGCTCATAGCTTTGGGAGCTACCTGCACAGCCTGGTCAATCAAACCTGTGCTGCCTCCTTGTGCTTATGAAATATAATACATTCCTCAACAAAGAGAGGTATTACCTATGAAACCAATAACCTAGGAAAAAAAAAACTATGGAACAGAAGTACAGCAAAATCCATTTGAGCTTTCACAAATGAGAAAAGAGACATGTATTAGCTCAAAAGATGCAAACATTTTCACTAAGCCTAAACTGTACTTGAAACTAAGAAAATGGGGTTTCAGCAACACCCACATCAAGAAAATGGGGTGTTAGACAAAAGTTGTTAAAAGAAAACAACCATGCACAAACACATTTCATTTAATTTTTTTTTATAAGTTCAACCCTTAACTATATATCTCTACAACTTCTAATAATAATATAGACACACTTAGTCATATTTTTTATAATTCGGGCTGCACCCAAAATTTGATGGGTTGCCTACGTATCTCTTAAAGAGAATCAAGCCTTACGTAGTTCAGAGTTTGATTTAAAATTTGCGACTAGACTTGATATTTTTTATTTGTATCAAGTTTCCTACGTACCCTCTAAAGGGATCAAGTCATCGTAGTTCGGGGTTTTGGATTTTTGATTTGAGATTTGGCGACTGTACTCGATATTTGGCATCGAGCTACCTACGTAGCCTTTTATAGGCGTCAAGTCTTTACGTAGTTCTACCATTTTGGAAAATGAAATTTGATTTGGAGTATGCGACTGAATTCGAGGTTGATTTGAAGTTGATCTCGAATTTCCTACGTATCCGTTTGAGACGGAATCAAGTCTACGTAGTTCTTTCATTTCGACATAAAAATTTGGAATATGGGGCCGAATTCGAGGCTGATTGAGTTTGATCTCGAATTTCCTACGTATCCGTTTGAGACGGAATCAAGCCCACGTAGTTCTTTATTTTGGCATGACGACTTTTGTGTACACGTATATTTTATCTTTATTTATCATACGTACACATGTACATGCGGCTCTTCTTAGATATGGGCCGATTGTGATCACGTCCAATATCCAAGCTATCTTCTTTCTTTTTTTCTTTTTTTTCTTTTTTTTCTTTCTTTGGATATTTATGCGGAGATCAACTCCATGTATACCGATATGGCAGCCCCAAAGGAAATATCAATATTTTTGATCTCCCGTATCAAGATGTTCGATCACACTAATGTATATTTGCACCCAAAACATCCAATTTTTGATCTTGCAATATTTTGGAACATGTTTGTACCCCACGATCTTGTAATTTTTGGAAGTGTGTGGCTAGTGCTATGATCTTCACAGTCCACACATTCATGTATATAGCAAGCTTAGGAAAATTTTGTTTATTGTTTGAGAGGCTCCTTCAGCAAGAATCCATTTGAAGAATTGAGGTACTTTGCTTCAATTATTTTTTTAACTTATGCTCGTACACACAAGGTCACTTATGCTTTGAGTTTGTCTTACATAAGCCATGGATTCATGCATGCTTAATGCTTTTATATGGTGTCTTGTTTATGATAGATTCCTATATGCGGTTGAGTTCGAGACTTGATCTAGGTGCCTCGCTCGTACTCGATCGAAGCTCGGTCTATCTTTTGAACTCGATCGAAGCTCGATCAATTGCTTGAACTCGATCGAACCCGATCACCTTGTTGTTTTACACCATCACGTAAGCTTTCATTTTTTTTTACCATTTTTTTTGCTCGAACAAGGGTTAATTAACAATTAAATTCATTTGACTTGGTAGGCTTCTATCCCCATTGAATTGCTTGAAGCCAACACACGTTGCTCCATACCCTTTGACAAAGTCCATGGTGAGTTTGCATATATACTTTGTTGTGTGATGTACATATGAACCTCCTGATTTTGGCATGAATGTCTTGATTTTGGTAGAAAGAACACTTGTAGATCGGTTGTGGATATACGTGCCAACCTTTGCGGTTTCATCACTTTTTTTATACTATTGGAAGTTATATCTTTTAGGAAAGAATATATCTCTATCCTAATTGATTTTATGTAAATATCTTGTATTATCTTGTTACCTTTTGGCCCAAGTCAAGATTGACTATATATTGTAAATCCTTTGGAAATCAATACAGTTCAGTTTTCACGCACAAAACTTTCCCTTGCCTCTGTTTTGTTCATGGCATCAGAGCAACCCTAAACCACGATCCTTGGATTCTCCAATTTTTTATTTTTTTTCTTCCTTTACTCGTTCTAAGTTACTTGAACGACGACCATGACCGATCCCGCCGCTGTCACCGCTGCAGCCATGAAGGCTTTAACGGATGCAGCCGCTGCTGCAAACTCTACCCCGAAACGCGGAGCGCTTGATGTGACCTCCCCGTATTACTTACACCCTTCCGACCATACCGGCATGAAGATTAGCCATGTAGTCTTGAAAGGTGAGAACTTTCAAGAATGGGAACAAGCCTTACGGAATGCTTTTCGAGCAAGACGTAAACTTTCTTTCATTGATGGAAAGATTGAAAAGCCTGCTGAAGGTACCGATGCTTTCGAAGACTGGTGTAGTGTTAACTCCATGATGGTGGGGTGGATACTTCAATCAATCGATCCGACCTTGCGATCATCCCTGCCCTACTCTGACTCTGTGAAGGTCCTATGGGATAACATTCAGCAACGTTTTTCCATGGGTAATGCCCCTCGTATTTACAAATTGAAGACTGACATTGCCCGTTGTCAACAAGATGGACAACCGGTGGCTGCCTACTATGGACGACTTCAACTTCTCACCGAGGAACTGTCCAAGTACTCTATAACGGTCGGGTGTTCTTGCTGCAAGTGCGCCTGGCGTGACAAGCTTCAAACTGAACGTGATGAAGCTATGGTTCATCAGTTCTTGATGGGTCTCGATGATGCAAAGTACGGGACTCTTCGCTCTAATATTTTGGCTCAAGATCCACTACCGAACTTCAATCGAGTGTATTCACTGGCTGTTCAAGAGGAGGTTCACATCTCCATGTGTGCTGAACGTGCAGCCAGATCTGATGCTGTTGCACTTGCAGCCAGAGGTCGCCCTTCCTCTTCATCTCGTCCTCCACCTCGATCTGATTCGTCCCGCCCCAATCCTAATGCTAACAAGCAGTGCACACATTGTGGTAGGCCGGGCCATGACATCACCTCTTGTTTTAAAATTATTGGCTACCCGGACTGGTGGGAGGAGGCTCGACAAAAGCGCAAATCTGAAACTTCATCGGGTGCTGAATCTGGTCGTGGGGCTGCTTCTTCTGTCTTCTCTGCTGCTGGCCAAAATCACTCATCATCAACACCTGTTGGTCTCGCCAATGCTGCATCAGTAGCCTCTTCTCCTCCTCTTGCGCCTTCCTTTACTGCTCAGGACAAGCATTCCCTCGTTCCTGGTGTTTCAGACCTTGACTGGCAACGTATGATTGAGATGCTTCAACAATTTAAGGGCTCTGCTGAGGACAAGTTGATGGGTAAGCTGTCGGGTACATGGATACTCGACTCTGGCGCCTCGTATCACATGACAGGCCGAAAAGATTTTCTTTCTAATTTACATACAGTTTCTCCATTTACTATTTTATTGCCTGATAACTCTAAATCTATTGCTACTCAAGCTGGAACTGTTACGTTTGGTGATACTCTGACCATTGAGAATGTGCTATATGTCCCAAATTTTCACTGCAATCTGATATCTTTGGGCACTTTGATCTCTGATTTGCATCTCATTGTTACCTTGACTGATAAGTTGTGTGTGATTCAGGACCGCACTTCGAGGACGGTGATTGGACTCGGAGAAACAAGGAAGGGGGTCTATTGGCTCAGCTCGGGTCGTGGAGTCGCTTATGCAGCTACAGTTTCAGTCTCGCCTGATTTAATGCACAGACGCCTGGGTCATCCTGCATATCAGTCCATTTTGAATCTTCCATGTGTTTCCTCTATTAAGCATCATTCTGTTGAACCTTGTTCTATTTGTCTTCAATCTAAGCAAACTCGAGACAGTTTTCAGTTAAGCTCTAATAAAGCGGATGATTTATTTGAGCTCATACATGCCGATGTTTGGGGACCTTATAGTGTTCCTTCTACTTGTGGTGCTGTTTATTTTCTTACTGTGGTTGATGACTACTCGCGTTGTGTGTGGGTATTTTTGATGGCTCATAAAAGCGAAGTGCCTCGTTTAATTCAAAATTTCTTTGCTTATGCTCAAACACAATTTCAGAAACAGATTAAGCGCTTCAGGGCAGACAATGGCACAGAATTCCTTCCCTTAAGGACGTTTTTCTCTTCTACTGGTGTTGTGTTTGAGACGTCATGTGTGGCAACTCCTCAACAAAACGGTCGAGTAGAAAGAAAACACCGTCACTTGTTGAATGTTGCTCGAGCTCTTCGCTTCCAAGCATCATTACCAATTCGCTTTTGGGGAGAATGTGTCCTTACAGCTGCATATCTTATCAATCGTACTCCTTCTAAGGTGCTCTCTTCCAAAACTCCTTTTGAGATATTATTTGGCAAAGCACCATCTTACGATCATATGCGGATTTTTGGGTGTTCATGCTTTGCATCGAAGCTGCCTAAGCCCAAGGACAAATTTGATTCTCGCAGTAGACGTTGTGTTTTCTTGGGATATTCCTACGGGAAAAAGGCATGGAAACTTTATGATCTTGATACACAACAATTTTTTGAGTCACGGGATGTGGTCTTTGATGAAGACTCTTTTCCCTTTAACTCGTCGAGTTCTGCTGAGCAGCCTACTGCTGATTTTGTGACTCCATTGGATGATCATCCGTCTATATTTGATCCTTTACCCAATTCTGGCTTGCCATCCAACGACAGGGGGAGTTTTGATCATGTGCACACTGTTGCAAATCCAGCCGATGCACCAGTACAACAGCAGCCTCCGGCTATCCTTCCGACACCCCGTCGTAGCGATCGCCAGCGCCAACCTTCATCTAAACTCCGCGACTTCATTTGTAACACGACCCGATGCTTTGACCCCCCCTTGACTGATTCCTCGCGTAGTCCAACACCATCCTCAGGTACATCTTATCCCTTAACTGATTTTGTTGATTGCCATAATTTTTCTAAGCCACATGTGGAGTTTCTGGCGGCCGTGACAGCTTCTGTTGAGCCTCGATCGTATGCTGAGGCAGCCCGATTTTCAGAATGGCGTGATGCTATGCGTGCTGAGCTTGATGCGTTGGATAGAAATAACACATGGACTCTCGAATCTCTTCCTGATGGCAAGAAACCCATTGGTTGTAAATGGGTATTTCGCATTAAGTATAAGTCTGATGGCACTATTGAACGACATAAAGCTCGTTTAGTTGTTCTTGGCAACAAGCAGGTTGAAGGCATTGATTTTAATGAGACGTTTGCCCTAGTTGCTAAGATGACATCAGTTCGAGTGTTCTTATCTGTTGCTGCTATTCGAGGATGGTCTCTTCATCAAATGGACGTTCATAATGCGTTCTTACATGGAGACCTCGATGAAGAGGTATATATGACACCACCTCCTGGTTTCACATCTCCTTCGGGAAAAGTTTGTAAGTTGCAGAAATCCCTATATGGTCTCCGTCAAGCACCTAGAAACTGGTTTGCTAAACTCGCTTCCGCCCTTGCTAAATTCGGATTCAAGCAGTCCTATGCAGATTATTCATTATTTTCTTTTCGTCGTCATAACACTATTTTGCATGTTCTAGTGTATGTCGATGACTTGATTATCGCAGGCAATGACTCCTCAGAGATCTCTCGGTTCAAGTTATATTTGAGCTCTTGCTTTCATATGAAAGATCTTGGACCTCTAAAATACTTTCTTGGCCTTGAGGTTGCACAAGGACAAGACGGTATTTATCTCTCTCAACGCAAATATGCATTGGAAATTCTCTCTGAAGCAGGCCTCTTGGGGGCTAAACCGGCGGCTTTTCCTCTCCAGCAGAACCATGATCTTAGTCTTGCCTCAGGTCCGGATTTTCCTCATCCAGATCGCTACAGGCGTCTCATCGGTCGCCTCATCTACTTGACGATTACTCGTCCAGAATTATCATATTCTATTCATATTCTGTCACAATTCATGCAAACTCCTAAGGATGCTCATTGGCAAGCTGCTTTGCGGGTTCTTCATTATATTAAAGGGCATCCGGGTCAAGGTCTCTTCCTCTCTCGTGATAGCTCATTACAGTTGACTGCCTATTGTGACTCTGATTGGGCTGCTTGTCCCATTACCCGTCGCTCACTTACAGGCTATTATGTTTCTCTGGGTCATTCTCCTGTCTCATGGAAAACCAAGAAGCAAGTCACCGTTTCCCGCTCTTCCGCTGAGGCTGAATATCGCTCGATGGCATATGCAGCTTGTGAACTTCTATGGCTTAAGGCTTTTCTCCGGGATCTTGGTCACTTACATTCATCTCCTATGCGTCTCATTTGTGATAGTCAGGCCGCTCTTCATATTGCTGCCAATCCCGTATTTCATGAGCGCACTAAACACATTGAGATTGATTGTCATTTTGTGCGAGACTTAATTCAATCTGGATGTATTACCACAACTTACGTTCGCTCAAGTGATCAATTGGCTGACTTGTTTACGAAAGCCTTGGGAAAGCAACAGTTTCTCTATCTATTGTCCAAGTTGGGCATTCGAGATCTACATGCTCCAACTTGAGGGGGAGTATTGGAAGTTATATCTTTTAGGAAAGAATATATCTCTATCCTAATTGATTTTATGTAAATATCTTGTATTATCTTGTTAGCTTTTGGCCCAAGTCAAGATTGACTATATATTGTAAATCCTTTGGAAATCAATACAGTTCAGTTTTCACGCACAAAACTTTCCCTTGCCTCTGTTTTGTTCATATACGTTTGATTTGCAACAAAGCCTTAATTTGCAAAGTATTTCCAAAGTGTACGTACATTATATACACTTGCTGACTTGCATATCCATGTTAATTCTACCCTTTGAGAAGCCATACATTCACATACATACCGTATATACTTTGTTTCAAGAGATTATAATTTTTTTTGGTTTGCATATGCTAGGTACAACACCAACTCTTAATCGAGGCCAGTTGAACCATCATTGCTTCTTTGGGTTCACTTGAAACCTCCATTGTCTTTACATAGCTGTACGTATATAACGCACAACTCTCAAGTCTTTTTCCAATATATATGTTTTATTTTGTCGTACAGTATGAGTGACTTGTATGTAGATCATGAGGTTTTTTTTTTCAAACGAGGCTACCCCCATGTATGTATATATCATGTAGGGCACAATTTAATTTCTTTCATTTTTTTATTTGCAGGCTTAAGTCACCGATCATGGTAACTAGCTCCATTGTCGGTTCAAAATCCCCGTCCAAATTCAAACCCGGGTCCAAATCCGAGAAGGTAAAATTTTGACATTCTTCCCTCGTGTTTTTTTTAACGAGATTTCAAGAATCATTGCACCCTTTTTTTGTTGTGCATAGTCATCTTTTCCAAGAAACAATTCGTTCCACAATGAAAACACTTTGTTTCGATTTATCGATACATCGTGTTTTAACATGAGGGACGCTTCGTTTCGAATAGATTTTCAAGAAACATCCCGCCTCTAAAAAGAGGCGTTTTGTATCTATTGCTTTTTTAACGAAACATTCCGTCTCTAAAAGAGATGTTTTGTATCGATTGATTTTTGATGTTTGAAACATCCCGTTTCTAGACAGGAACGTTTTGTTTCGTTTGGTCTTGACTTACAAAACCTCTTGTTTCTAAAAAGAAACTTTTGGTATCGTTAATCTCGACCTACGATACATCACGTACCCAAACGGAATTGTTTGCTTCGATTTTGTTTTTCCAACACATCATCTTGTATCGATCATGTTTTGAATCATATCTTCCATATACCTTAGAAGGAAAAAAAGATCCACAAAATGATTAGTTAACATGTTGAAAAGGTAATAACAAGGGAAGAATACTTACTCTGGTTTTTTTTGATTGAACCCCGGTGCAGAGACGTGCTTGTTCTTTTTTCTCTACGTTTGCAATGCTCTGTTTTCCTCTTCTTTTTTTTTTGCTTTGAAGATGGCCCCAAATTCACCAGAATATGTGTGTATATAGCTAGTGGAAACCTCCTCTGTCCTTCCACCTTTTACACGCCAGTCAAAGCGTTATACCACTGGAGGAATTAATTTGTGGAGGTTACGTACACAAACTTGAATTGGGGGGAAGTTAAGGACAATTAGACCCTAATTACTTCTCCTAACCCAACGTCTCACATTGTTAGTTTCATGTGTGTGCAGGAGGTGGGGCCCAAGCTTCATACAATACTCCCTCTGTCCCATAATGTTCGTCCAAAAGGACGCTTTTTGCGGTTTTTAATGCAAGGTATAAAGTGGTGTTAGGAAATGAAAAAGTGGGTTAAAGTGGGTAGAAGATATGATTGCATAGGGGTATTTTTGTAAGTTTGTAGGGAAAAAAAGTTGAAAAGAGATAAAGTAGGTGAAAAAGTTGAATAATGAGTGTAAATTTAGAGAATGGATAGGGGTAAGATTGGAAGAAAGTTATTGATATATAAGGAAAGTGGACAAACATTTTGGGACGACGGATTAGGAAAGTGGACAAACATTATGGGACGGAGGGAGTATATTTTATGTGCATGTGACTAGCTAGATAGTAGCCATATGTACCTATATATACTAGCTAGTCAAAAACATTGATTTGCATTGATTTTTTTTTTTTTGGTAGTTTGAGAACTTTTATTATTATTATTTTTATTACATAATCAACCTTATTTTGTGTTAACTATAATTTTAATGTTATATTTCATAAACTTCACATTATGGACCAACGCGGGATTATATAGACATTTAATGTGTGTTAACCGTAGTTTTATATTACACACATATATATATTATATGATCGCCCTTTTTTTTATTGATCATAATGAGTGAAATTTTTCCGTCAACATGGGGTTTTAGTACAAGGGACACCAGTTTGAGGTTGTCAGAAGCTCAAGTTACTTGGGCCCTGCTCAGGACTACTGAGTGAGTTTTGAAGCCTTGAAACTAAGAAAAGTACAACAAAAGATGATGATGATGATGATGATGGGGATGAGATTCAAAGGCAAAAGCAAGCCAAGAACAAGGAGATCATGTGTGGAGAAGGAAATCATCATACTACTAATACTAATGGGAGTGGAAGTAGTAAGGAGCAACCATCACTTTCTGGTCTTGATCTCAACTCCACAATAAGAAGAAAAAGTTGATTGCTTTGTTGGATGAGGTACACTTTTTCCCCTACTGTATTTTTTTTACATGCAAAAGTATATACTATAACAATAACTATAGAAACAAAAGTTGCTGGAACAATTGGTTGAGATTGGAAGAACATTTCCATAAAATTAAATGGCTTCACATGGTGGGTGGCAATTAATCCATTTTTGAGGCTTCATTAACTCATCCGAACCCTCTATTCTCATTTCTTTTCATGGAAAATTTCTTACAAAACCGTGCCAGAATACTCACAGCTTAGCAAATTAAGATTGTGCCATAGACACACATTTCAATCAACCAATCGAGAAATGTACATTGGAGATCCAAATGAACAATCACACAATGCTAGCATCCAATCAAGATCTACACCTATGAATACAAATTCACACCACTTAAATCCACACAAAACGAGAGGGAGGGAGAAAGATATGAACTTGAGAAGGCGGAAGACAAATCGGGAATCCCAAATCGGAGGCGATAGCGAGGGCATCGAGGGTTTGACGGACAAGCCATGCAAGGTGTGGGCGGAGGAGATGGAGGAGGAGGAGTCCGGGGAACCGAGCGGGTGGAGAGAGAGCGAGGGTCCACGCAAGGGTCAGTGTCACTCGGGTGTTGGCTTGGGGTCGTGGCAGAGCCGTCAGACGAGGTGGAGTTACGCCAGATCCGGGGTGGGTGGTGAGCGAGCGCGAGGGAGAAAGGGGTTGAGTGCGAGGGTGGCGAGAAGAGAGAAAGGGGCGGTCTGGCGGGGTCGAGGGAGAGTGGGAGCGGGCCGCCGGCGTCGGTCTGCGGATCCACAAACCAGAGATGTCGGGGGCGATCCGTTACTTTACATTTTGTATTTATTTTCATTTCAAAAACCGTTACCTTTGTTATCTTCATATATATGTTACAGTAGCCCACGAATGTTACCAAAAACCGTTACCTTCTTTATCTTCATTTGAAACCGTTACCCTTTAAATAAAACCATTACCCTAGATAGTCTATTGTAACGTCACCAAAAACCATTACAATTTTTCTATTACATTAGGTCCGATTATTAGTAGTGATATACAATCTGACTAAACTCAATTTATTAACTAAAAATAATAGCCAAACTATTAACATTAACATGTTCACTAAAAATAAAACACGGACAATTTTTCGGTCAAATTTTGGATTAGTGGTATTATTGTACGGTCCTTATATATAAGTTAGCAATATACGTATACTGAAGTAGATTTAAGCTTTAAGAAAAAACAATCAATAATAGGATCATATTTTACTACGTTTCGAAAGTTCTCTTAAGTATATTTATGTAATTTTTCACATTATATTAATTTATACTTTTTATTAGGACCTTATATTTCTATAGTGGTTTAATTTTTCGATATTTTATTAACTTATTATCTTATCGACCAACTTTGGACCGGAGAAGAATATTAACTTACCGTACTTATTAATTAATTTATCGCGTATTAATTTAAAGTTCTACCGTAATATCATAAGATGATGAAACTTCTTGGTCTATCTTCTACTATGCATATAACATGGATGGAAATTTTGTAAACGACTCGATTATCAAAACATCATCATATTTTTATGATATATACAAACCAATATCTTTGATTTCTTTATAAAGTAACAATCATTCTGCCGTAGACAAAGCCCCTGCATCACACAGGCACTGACCCTAGTCTGTAATAAAACAGTACATGTAATGGGAGACCCGTAAATTCCCTTAATCATACTTGACTTCAAGACTACATTAGCCTTTAATAATATAAATCAGGCGTTCTTGCTCAAAAAGAATAAAAATCAGGCGTTAAGCTAGCTTGGACCATCGCCCAGAAGTGTTACCACAACTCGGAGAAGTGTTTGGAAGGTTACAATTTAAGAGGAGGGCGTGAGCGCATAGAAACGACTCAGGGTGCTGTATCTGACCTGGCAAACCGGGTAGAACACATACAGCCACGTGGAAGAATTCCCACAACAACTCGGCATAAACCCAAAGGCCGACCTAAGACACGTGGCACACTGCGTCCCGTTCAAGTCAGGGCTACACTGAACCAAACTATACAACGACCTCGGATCAGAACCATTGGACACGACCACTTCGTTTGTCGCAAACCCGGGGCGGGAGCCGTTGCCCCGGACGGCCTCCTCTATGAGCCCGTCAACGGCTCCTTGGAGCAGAGCCGAGAACCGACTCGGACTCGGATCCGACACGTTTCTATCACTGGACCACCAAGAACGAGGGTACTCCGCCTCCTCGCCCGACAAGGACTGATTGGCGTACCGGAGGGTGCACTCCTCGTACCACATGATGGCGGCTTTCGAGTTCGAGCAGTTTCTCAAGACGTTGTGTGCTGCTGCCCGGATGCAGGCGACGCAGAGCGGGATTTGGATGTCGCCTCGGCAGTAGTATTGGCTATACACTTGGTCGGGGCCTTTGCCAGTGGTGAGGGTGTCGGACGGGGACGATGATGCTCGGCGCTCGATGTTCGAGAAGAGTCTGCTTAGGTTGTCGTGGTATGTGCTGCTGTGGGTGTAGTTGCCGTAACCGGATCGACACACTTCCGTGAAGTAGGTCGGTCTCGTGGGCGGTTGAGCGGCTGCACGATTTGCCCCAAGCGTTGCGAGGAGCAAGGACATGAGGATCGGAAGTCGGTACATGCTTGCGAGGCGAGTTAAGTTTGTTAGGTCTGCTGCGGCTTTAGATTTTGACATTTTTGAGAATGTATTCTTGATTGGTTGGTTTCATTGGAAAGGTCAAACCTGTATATGAATACAATGGTTATATATTCTAGCGTGTAGCAGTACATTTTAACTAGTCAAGAACAAGGTTTGATTTTTCTTAATTATGTATATATATATTGAGACGTAGTACACGATTTCCTCCCAAATATATAATGCTAATTCAACAGCAACTTCGTATTACAAATACGTGTATGTCTACATACCCGATATTGTATTGTTATATATAAAAGACAAAGAAGCTTGATAGAGTCAAAGAAAGGGGGAGCTGCGCCGTTTCCTACATCTTGCATGTGTTAGAAATGGTCAATGGTAGACCAAGGCTCCTTAATGAAACTATAGTTGGTCGGGTCAACAACAGGCGAGCTGTTCATTGCATGGGAGAGCCCTGGGCCAGAGACGACTGGTTCAAACTCAATTCCAGTTGGAAGTATTCGTGGTGGAAACACCGGAACTACGTATGATTCTCTCTCTTAAGTTATCGTAAAACGCCACATGGAAGTTTTATTCAGGTATTTATAAGGCATAATCACGTTATTTGAAAATGATAGTGATATTAAATGGAATTACACAATCATCTTATAGAATAAATAAATAAATTCATTTGTCAATCACACACTTGTATTAGAAAAAATGATACACATTGAGATATAGAGCATCCACATGCAATCACGTTATTTGAAATGACACACTCATGTTAAGGGATAATACATAATCATCTCTTATAGGAAAAAGTTGTGTCAATTACTCCCTCCGTCCCCTTTTGTTCGTCCAAAATGACGGTTTTCATGGTTATTGAGAAAATGTGTAAAGTTGTATTAGTAAGTGCGAAAGTTGAATTATGTGGTAGAATTTTTTGTAAGTTACTGAGGTAAGAAGTTGAAAATAGATAAAGTGGATGTGATGATCGATAAAAAAAAATTAGATAAGATGGGATCGTTTTATAACTTAATAATATTATAAAGTTGAACAGTGATAAAGTAGATAATAAAGTTGGATGACATAGGTAAATTATGATATTTGGTGAGGTTTAAATAGTAAGAAAAGTGTAGATTTGGTGAGGTTTAAATAGTAAGAAAAGTGTAGATATAAAAGGAAAGAAATAAAGCATGACAAACAAAATGGGACGTCTGAAAAGGCACACTCGACAAACAATAGGACGGAGGGAGTACATACTTGTATGAAAATAAATCACATACAATCTATGTATATATATAAAAGTCGTAAGGATTGGAGCCACCACATTGCGCCACGTAGGATTTTTTCACGTGTCGTCATTATATTCCGCCACCTATGATTTTTACACGTGTCATCATATCGTTGATCCATGTCATATACTTTTATTTCTTTATTTAGCCACATCATACATGTTAATCCATGTCATATATTTGTTTGAGCTTTTTTTGAAGGTTAAAATATCATGTGTATCAAATTTATCCAAAAAATATATTCACCAAATCTATTTTTTATTATCAAATTTGGATATGGAAATACGTATGCACATTTTCCATTTTAGCTATTAAAGACCATCTTTCAAAAATTAGATGATAATAAATCTTTCTTATTGTTTATCCATATTGGTCTTTCCTTAACGATATTGTAATATGTAGAGTACCAAATCTTCTCAATCCATATTTTGGTTTCTTAACAATGAACTATTAAAGATAACATGTATAAAAGTTAAATAACTTCCCAAAAAAATCAATCGGGAAAATCTTAATCAATGTGAATTCTATTTAATTATTAACGATTTTAGTTAAATTATAACCATCATTAGTTTTAATTAATTACTAATTATATTTATCTTTATATATTGTAAACCTTTGCTTTAATATCAATTTAGAGTTGTAATCTATTTGCTCTAATAATCGTAACCAAATCTATGATATGTTAAGATTTATATGTATCTCCATCTTTAAGTAAGGTGCTAAAAAAAATTAAATTACATATATTATAGGCTTATGTCGATTTGTGTTTCTTCCTCAAGTTGATTTATTAAAAAGTAATATTCAATAATGTATCTTCGAAATTTATGTATATGTATAAATGAATTTAATCACTTTAATTGAAATTAGTTAATGGCATTAATTTATCAAGTATTATGTACTAAAAATAATTAAATTACATGTATTATAGGCTTATGTAGATTTGTGTTTCTTCCTCAAGTTGATTTATTAAAAAGTAATATTCAATAATGTATCTTCGTATTTTATGTATATGTATAATTGAGTTTAATCACTTTAATCGAAATTAGTTAATGGTATTAATTTATCACATATTATTTACTAAATTAATTTTAATTTAATTTATTAAGGATCTCATTTATATTTAATAGTCCTTTTTGTATTTTATCTATGATGAAATAACACATATTAGCTATAGTAACCCGTTGTTTTATTAAGTAATGTTGTGGGATATAATCTTTTTGAAAATCGGGGTAACCATTATCTACTCACTTTCTTAATTCTTTAGGTATATTATTACAAATTGCATTTCAATAACACATGTTGTAAGTAATTTTTTTAAATGACATTGAAACTTTTGTATGCATCTTTTTTAATTTTTATACATATTGATTCTACCAATATTTTTTTAAGAGAACTTAATAAGTTTTAACTATTTATTTTAATGTCATGTTGTTTTTATTTAATTTTACTATTAAGGTCACATTTTATTATTTTGATAATTAAAGTTATTTATCATAAACTGCTTTTGATCTATAAAAAATATTATAATCCCGTGCAGGGCACGGGGATTACTCTAGTGAGATATAGAGCATGCACGATCATATTATTTGAAATGACACAGTCATTTAAGGGAAAAATGCACAATCATCTTATAGGAAAAAGGTATAGTCATTTATCAACTACACACTTATATAGAAAAAGATCACATAATGAGATATAGAGCATGCACAATCATGCTATTTGAAAATGCACATTCATGTTAAGTGAAAGTACATAGCCATCTTATATGAAAAAAAACATAGTCATTTGTCAATTACACACTTATATAGACAAAACTCACACGCAATAAGATATAGAGCATGCACAATCATTTTATTTGAAAACACATAGTCAAATGTTAAGTGAAAGTACATAGTCATCTTATATGAAAAAGGCAAAACTATATGTCAATTACACATGAAAAAAAAAACTCAGTAACTCTCAAATAATAAGATACGGAGTATGTACAATCATATAACTTGAAAAGGCACAATCATGTGAAGTGAAAATACACAATCATTTTATTTGAAAAAGGCACAGTCATTTATCAATTACACATGAAAATAAATCATACACAATGAGATATAGAGCATATAAAGTCATGTTATTTCAAAAGGCATAGTTATGTTAAGTGAAAGTATACATTCATCTTATTTGAAAATTAAAGACACAATCATTTGTCAATCACACTTGTATGAAAAAAAACTCACGCACAATACAATTTAGATCATGCTCATTCATAATAAATGTAAACACACATTCATGTCATTGAAAAGGATCAATCAAGTTTAGAGAAAATACATAATCATTCTCGTCTTATTCTAAAGACACTATTACACACTCACATCAAAAATCTCACACAATGCGAGTAAGAATATACACATTCATATTAATCAAAACCACACATTCATATTATATAAAAATGCACAATAAAGTTAAGAGAAAGTAAACAATTATTTATTAAATTTTGTCTATGAAAAAGTAAAAATAAAATAAAAAACATTCACACGAATATGAGATTTCAACTCTACATATAACGCGATCCAGCTAATGAGATTCGTTCTCATTACTCTTCTTAGATTTGGTTTTCACATGATCCATTCCTATATATATATATATATTACCAGGATCATATATTCTCTATCAACATGATCAACGAGGCAAGTGTGGTAAATGCAAACCCGACCTTCACTCTCTTGCTGCTTCCCGTTTTTGTACTATCTGAAATTAATTGTGAAATTATACAAAGTAGTTATGTTATGAATTCATGCCTTCCAAATAAACAAACATGTATAACTAAATTATTGTCATGCATATAATATATTGTAGTTATGAATATAGATAATCATATACAGTAGCATATTATGATCGAGAATATAAGTTCCTAATTGTTGGTACTCTATCCTTATGTGATTGTAGATCTTCGCAATCTGCAATTTTAAGAATAAATAGATTTATTTATTATATGTAAATCTAATGGTTTGTATTTATTTATTATTTGTTAACATAAACTAGTGTAACAATAGATAATATATAAGTCGAAGACCACCTATTATGGGTGCACGATCTATACTGTGATAACGTTTTGAAGAAGTATTACTGCTCCCTCCGTTTCAAAAAACTTGACGCTTTGGACACTTTAGCTTGTTTTTATAAATTATCCATTTCATATATTTTTTATTTTTTTCCCATTTTGTCCTTCATGATAACCTATGATATGTAAGGATATCACCTTTTTCCATGTTAGCCATGCTTTTTAGTTAGGAGTGTTGTTGTTATTATTGTATATGAGTAGTTTAGATGTACATGAACAATCTTTAATATGTGTGAAATGTCCAAAATGTCAAGTTTTAAAAAAACGGATAGAGTATAATTTTTTCTCTTATCACCTAGGTAAAAAGTAAAAGGTCTCAAGGATTTTGTCTTTCAACTTTTGCAGGAAACTTCAGCATGTCATAATATATGAGGTGGTCAAAATTCTCGTTTTTGTAAAAGTGACTAGTGAAAGGTGGTTACTATACTTAAACTAATTGTAACTATCAACTTTTATTAAAAAACAATCCGGAATTTGAAAACCACCATCAACAATACTAACTATTGCAATATTAACGAAAAACGATCCCGACCATTTTCTCACAAGTTTTCCGTGGAATTGATGATGTATCGATCGTGAATCTGACATAGTAACTTAATATTTTAGACTAGATTAAAATATATTCGATCCTCACATCATCGATAAAACCAGAAAACTCGTCCAAAAATGATGCTTGATCGTTTTTTGTTAATATTACAACAGTTTGTATCATTGATAGTGATTTCAAACTTCGTACTATTTTCGATTGAACATATATTGATACTTAGGATCATATGTGTCATTTTACCTATACTCTTACCACTGATCGAAATGAAATAAAACTGACCTTATATGTGTTTGAAGAAGAAATACATTTAACATCACACTTTTGTATGTATTTTAAGAAGAAAAACACCTTTAATTTAGATTGTAAGTTTTTTTTTCACTAAATTACGTTGTATTTTTCAAAAGCTATTTTACTGTTTATACATAAAGTAAACAAAATAGATTTACAATGGTATATCAACAAACCTTTTTTTACCACATAACAAAAAAAGAGTACATCTTGATACTGAGTTCATTAGAAATGCCTAATGCACGTTGGCTGAACGTGCATTAAAAAAACTAGAATTCATGACCCGTGCGTTTAAAAACTATTTTCAATCTCTATTAATCCTATTAATCAACTTTAATTGAAAAATTGTATAAAATTGTATGAATGTGAAGAATGGATCAAGGTATGATAACATAGAATATAATAGATTATATTAAGTATAAAATAAATAAATATTTCATAAGAAATAAATCAATTGAAAATTTAATTCACTTGCAAGAGAATCACTTATTATTTGTATCTAAATGCAATTATGTACATATGAAAGATATAGAAAACTAAAGAAAGCATATGAAAGATCAAAATAATATTGTTGGCTATTCACAATATTTTTATATACATTAAAACTATAGAAGTTTAAAGAAAAAATCCTCATATATTATGATTTAGGGTATAAGTATATTTTGTGTTTTTTGTTAAAAAAATACACATATTTTATGATTTATGGTATTTACATATTTTGTGATTTACGTTAAAAAAATACACGTTAAGAAAATATTCATATATATATATATATACACACACACATAATACAACAAATACCCACATACACATGCTTAAAAAATACACATATTTTATGATTTAGGGTACAAACATATTTTTTGATTTACGATAAAAAAGTTAATAATTGATTTATTTATATACTTGAACCATTTATACAAATAGTACAACAAATACACACAAAACACATTTTAAAAAAATACATATTTTATGATTTAGGGTATATAAATATATTTTGTGATTTACGTTAAAAAAATACACATTAAGAAAACATGCAAATAACACAAAAATGTTGCTAGAGAGGTTTGAACCCCAAACCTTTGGGTAATTAGAAGAAGGGTTTACCACTATGCTATTATGGTTGTTTTGATTATAATTGCATAGTGTTTATTATATAGAGAAGATTGCAACCAACACTTAATAAGAGCAATTAATAAGGACACCACCTAACTTTTATATATATATAGATGGTCAAATCAATGTACAATGTCCATCAATCCAGTTTTATGCACATAGCAAGTCTAACCGATGCATCAAGTACGTTGTCCTATTTTTTTATGGCGAAACAAGTCTCTACGTCCCTAAATTCCCTAAATTTGTAATGTTCAAATAAGCCCGTGAAACACTTAATGTTGAATGTTTGACCGTGTATGGCGTACTTTCTCATTTGAGCACAATAAGTGGGGGTGAATAGTACTAAATGAGCATTAATAGTGCATGTAGATAGAGTTGTTGAAGTTAAGAAAAGACTGATTATCTTTAAAAGGCTTATATATTCTCTTAATGATAGCATAGAATGTCATCTCTGATGTAAAATCCAAATTCCAACAACTACCACATTGACATCAACAACACTACCGACAATATTCCAATAATTTTGGGATATTTGTGCTTAAAAGACAAAAAAAAATTAAGTTAAGGGGTCTATTTGAACATTTCAAAGTATAGCATGCTAGTTGACAAAAACATGCAATTTAAGAACATTAAAAAAAGTACGTCTTATTTTACATTTTTATGAAAAAATTAATTAAAGTTTTTTATTACACTTCATGCTTTAACAAAAGTCGAATCTCAATTTTTTTTTCGACCAAAAAAAATGTAATATTTTTTTGTTAGATAGTGACATTCATTTCTATTGTACATATCAATATCCATTCTCAGACCATTTGGTAGTTACTATCTGCAAAGTGCACCCATTTTGCATGATATTTTTCCTACTTTTTAAATTTAAGTTCAAAACAAATAATATGACACGTGCCTTAGATTTTAACTATGTCCAAAACGTATATATAGATCAGAAACAACTTTAGCTGAGAGCTGGTTTATAAGGGTCGTGTTAGAGTACGTAGTTAATGCTTGGAAAAAGAAAAGAAAAAAAGAAAAAAGCCGTCTACAGCCGAATCAAAGTAAGCAAATATGCAGAGACGATCCTGTATTAATTAATTATTTCACGATCATACGTACCATTTGTCGACGATGGAGGCGTTGTTACTGGCGGCGGAGGTTCCAAAGCAGGCGGCGGCGGAGGCGAAAGCGCTTGGGATGTGGTCGACGACGACGTGTAGTAGAACAGCACATCGCTATACCTTAGCTGGCAACTGGAATAGAAGACACGCGTCCGAACCGGCCACATCCCGCAACACCTCGGAATGCTATCGTACGCCGTCCAAAGACACGTGTCGCACTCGGTCCCGTTCACGTCGGGGCTACACTGCACCAGGAAGTACGCGTTCTGGAAGGGGGACACGGCTGCTTCCGAAACCGAGAACCGGCTGAAGCCGTCGCCATAAGCGGACTCGTTAATGAGCCGGCTCAGGGTGCTGTTGAGGACAGCAGAGAACGTGTCCGGATCCGACACGTTAGCGAGACTCCACGAGTACGAGTGCCGGCCCATGGCCAGCTCACCGAACATGGACACGTTGCGGTAGCGCAGCGTGCAGAGGTCGTACCAAATGACGGCGGCCTTGACGTTGGAGCAGTTTTGGAAGACGGCGACCGCGGCCTGTAGGACGCACGCGCTGCAGAGGGCGGGGCTGATTTCCCCGCGGCAGTAGTACTGCCCGTGGACCTCGTTCGGGCCTGAGCCGGCGCTCGTGTGGTCGACGCGTGGTCGTGGAGGCTGGTGAGGACCGTTATGAGGTTGGACTCGTACGTGCCGTTGGTTGTGTAGTTGCGCGCGAGGCTAGTGTAGCAGTAATCGAGGAAGTAGGTGGGTTCCGTCGGTATTAAAGTCGACTGGGAGGAGCATTGTGTTGCTAACAGGATTGATAGGAATGCGATCAGGATGGAAGCTGTTGACATGCTTTCGGTCTTATCAAAGATCAACTAGTTGTTGCACGGTTAAAGCACCCCAAATTAATGAAGTAATATTTATACTCATTAACCTAACTAATTGCACTAATTTAACGTTAATAATTGGACCGGCAAGTTGGCTATAATGAGGAATATCATACTCTCCCTGGACGTTTACTTTCAGGGTCCTTGTCTAGCTATGTCTATTTTTTCATCCTGTTGGCCTTAATCTATATTTTGATATGAAAAGTCCACAACCTTCATTACTTATTTTCCCCCACAATCTATGCGTGTACCTTGCATGTTTTCCACCTCATTTGTGTATCTTCATTGAAAATGATACCTAGGGAGGGAAACGAGAACAAATCTCGTCCACTAAATCGCGTTATGAACAGGTGATCGAGACCGTGCACATGTGTAAAATATATATATATATATATTTTACTCTAGGATGACCGTTAATACCTGATCGAAAGTCGTCGACACCTACGATGATGTCGGCGATCAGATCGAGTCAACAACCTTAGTTACGCAGCGAAATGAAACACACAAGAAAGATTTATGAAATAACAAATTTGATACAATGATTTAGAGTGGAAAACTCTTTATAACCAATTAGTTTGCATAGGGAAAAATCACGTAGAAGAGTACTTCGACTCGTCCAACTCGAAAGGACTTAGAAGAGTACTTCGAATCGTCCAACTCGAAAGGACTTAGACGAGTACTTTGACTCGTTGTATTGATCTCTTGGGTTACAAAGGTGTTTCTCACTCCAAGAAGTGAATCTCACACTCTCTTGCAAGTACCCTTGCATTACCGGCCTCTAACCCTCATGCAACACAACATGCTCACGATTACAAGATCATGCTCAAGCTCCTTAGTTCTATTATTCAAGCACACTAAAGTATAAATAGAACTAGGAAGATCTAACCCTCAAAAGCATTCTTTATGTGAGTGACCTTGATTAGGTCGGCAACTTCAACACTTGATTGACAACCTGTTTGGAACCATCAAACGATAACTAGATTTTCAAAAATAACCTTTTTTGATGGTGACAAACACCCATCTTCTCAAAAAAATTGGGGGTCTTCTTCAAACTATTCAAAATCTCAAAAGGCAATCCAAACATGCAATCCATCGCTATTTCCCCCTTAAAAGATTAAGACTCTAAAAAGTTTCATTTAAGTTCAATGTCCACACGGTATTTAGTAGGTTCCCCTTTTAAACATGAAACCCATAGCTATTTCCCCCTTTTGGTATCATCAAAAAGATCAAACATCAAAGCTAGAGAAATAAGCAAGGTGACTCGGCCAAGGTCGTTATGCCAATATCAAAAGTAAATAATCCTAATTCACAAACCAGTATAGCATGCAAGTAAGGGATCGAACTCAAAAGCGCCGGGGTCGCCGCACTCGCGGTCAACGTCGGGTCAAAGGCATCTTGAACTGCTTCTATCGCGCACGCGCTATCATGCCCTCGCGTGCGGCCTTTTGTAAGATAGAAATTCCTGGTCTTTGGCTCACTCGCGCCCGCGGTCAACGACCAACCTAGAACACTCAATAAAGCACAAAACTATTTGATCTTACAATTAAGCACAAAACTCCTACCTAGAACACTCAATAAAGCCTCAAAATACAAGAGTTAGCCTATACTAAATAGAGTATATCACAAGGCAAACATACTAGCTAATATAGGCATTCATGCAAATAACCCGGTCAACAACCTTGCAAGCATGGCAATGTCAAGCAAAATAGTCAGGCAAGGGTAATAAGTCTAAAAACCATATCGAACATAGAAAGTTTTTTTAGTGAAAGTAATAATGTTTTAGGGGTAGAAGGCAGGAGAGTAGCAAAAGTCATGATGAATAGAAGTCATCGACTAACTCAAGGAGTTCATGACCTCTTTGATGCTCTTGACATCCTTAGCAAGGGACTCAACAGTCATCAGCACTTTCGCCAGTGTCTTGGCCGACTCCAAATTCCGTCTCTTCAAAGTTTCCATCTCAGTCATCAGAGTCATCGACTCCATTGTAGACACTCCAGCTTTCCCAATTCAGCTTCTCCATCCTTGAAGACCCACTCACCATCAATTAATGACTAACCCATCTTCCTTAAATTTTCTTTGTTCAACATCATATACCTAGGACAAGCAAGAGTACCCTCATCCGCAAAATTCTCTTGTTGAATCAATATATTCTGAACCAATTCTTCATATGGCAAGGGAATACTGGCACTGTCAATGACATTCTTCATATGGAGCATAAGGAGGCGAGGTAAACATACCTTTTGGTCCTTGAAAATTTTGTCACCTCCTGAAACTATATGCAATGACGTTTGTGCTCTTTAGGGAGGAGGTTGTCGATGAGATAGGAGAAAATCACCTTCTTCTCCACACCCATCTTGTTCACGAGTATTGGTTCCGAGGAAGACTTAACATCATCAATCATTGACTTTATCACCTTTACCACATCAACATTCTCTGGCCAGGCACCCTTGTGATACTCAGTAAAACCTTCATGAGGAACATCAAGAAGGGTGGTGGTATCCTTGCTAGTGAATGTGAATTGCTTTCCATTCCAAAAATACTTGCTAATTGTCATGTTCCCTAAGTCTTCAATAGTCAACGACTCATAAAATTCCTTCACAACCTCATAATAGAACTTCTCAGGGCTTAAATAGGCTCTTGACCATCCTTGAGTCTAGATCCAGCCATTGACCTTTGCTAGCTTAAACTCTTCGAGAAAATTTGCATCCCATAGAAGCACTTTAGTGAACCCTCTACTTTGAATCTTTTTGATTCAAAGCAGAGGAGTCAAATTCACATTCATTGGCGGCCTTTCCCTCTTCCAAGATGCCTTTTCAGAGATAGAGGAGTCACCGACCTCCTCACTATCTCTTAACATAGCCTTACCTCTCCTGGTTTTGTTAATTGCCTCCAAAATCAACTTTGAATGCCTATTAAGGGGATGATGATCTACTTGAGGTTTCTTAGCATCTCTCTTAGACGCAGCGGTTGAATCCTTAAACAACTTTCTAGCAACATCTTCTCTAGCCTTTGCTACGTGTTCAAGATTTAAAGAGAGAGAATAATATTTGATACCTTCACTGTCAGATCAGAGTTCAACGACTATCTTTCCCTCAGCTGAAACCTTTGTAGACTCGTCGACCTTCTCAACAACTTCTTCAGATTTTCTGGGTCGTCGAATTTCTCAATGTTGTCACCTTCATCTTCTTCGACTCGTTCTCCCTGAACTTCCTCTTCTTCGTTTTGAGCGGATATTTATTTTTCCTTCTCAAAGGAGACCAATATCTATTGGCCTCTTTAGCCACATTCTCTTCTCCTTCCTTCTCAGCCTTAACTTCCACCTTCTTTGCCTCCTTCTCCGGTGAGATTTTTGAGACTTTTGCCTTAGATTTGGCGATTTCTAGCACAATCTCCTCCACTAGGGTTCGGTCTTGGTTGGGGGTTCTTTTGGTGGAGATTCAACGAGAATGGCTTCGGATTTTGAAGCTTCTAAGGCCTCTTGAATTGTGGTTCCGGGTTTAGGGTTTGGCCTCCCATTAATTTCTTTAGAAAATCCTCCCCAAATTAAGCAAGTAATTAAGCATGAAGCTCTTCAGGCGAGGGATTTTGGATGAAAGAGGATGGATTCGAGGACACCATCTTTGGGGCAAAAAAAGATCTGAAGTTTCTTTAATGGAGTTTGCCAGGTTTTTTCGAGTAGAGAGAGAGAGAGAGAGAGAGAGAGAGAGAGAGAGAGAGAGAGAGAGAGAGGACGCCGTCCTATCTCACAGAGACTCCATTTTTTCGTTCACCTTTGGATATTCTGATGGAGTGCGTTCCTATTGCTTAGGGACTCTCGTTCACTTGTTGTCCCTTTCCCTCATGTGCGTCCCTGGGACTTACTTGAGAGAACTTATTCAGTCTATTTTGTATAGGTTAACTCTTGTATTTTGAGATGATTTAGAGAGTGTTTAGGTTAGTTTTGATCATTATTGTAATATCAAGACCGAAGACACAAAGTATGAAGAATCAAGAGTTAAAGAGCTTAAAGACGAAGATTCGCCATTGCATGGATATCGCGGTCGCGTTGTCTATGACGCGGGCGCGGTGGTGTGAAGAGACGGATCAACCAAAACCATGAAGACCGCGGTCGCGCTATCCGTGGCGCGGTCGCGGTAGAAGCCGACTCAGTGAATTGACGATTGAAGACCGCCGCCGGCGTGGTGGTGATGCCGCGGTCGCGGTGCCGGCCAACATTGAGACGGGCGAAATTCTATCGTTTCTATCTTGTTTCCTTTCTTATCTAGTCCGAAAAGGTTGATTTTTGGGGCTATTTAAGGGGAACCTTTCTAGGCTTTTAGGAGAAGTCTATTCACTAGACAATCAATTGTTCTTTCAATAAAAATTGGAGTTTTCTTTGTAATGGAGAACTAACTCTCCTCTTGAGTTTATTCGATCAAGGAAGCTTTATTATGAAGTTGTGAAATTCTGGTAACCTCTTTACCCTTAGGTCTTTATTGATACTCTTGTGCTTCATCCCATGATCCATGTTTGATTGTATGAGCCTGGCCAACTTGTTTGATTGACTTATATCTATCGTTTGATTTAGAATTGGTTGTTGTCTATGCATCTTTCCTATTTCTCGAAACAACTCTATTCTAGGACCGTGGACTAGTTTAGGGAAGAGTATTCAATGGTTAAGATGTGCATGAGACTCGTAGCTTGATTGCATGATTTGATTTCATAATATCCCTGTTCTCTATGCTAATTATAGGTTAAGCGTCCTTGCCTAGGGTTATAGAATTGCTTGGACCGTGGACTTGCGATTGCTAATGATTGGGATTGGAATTGACCTAAGCATATAAAGAGGTGGATGAATTCATGATCAACGAATTAATAAAGTGGAATTGATTGGATAAACTCTACTTGATAACTTTTGATTGAAACCAACTTTCAAACCCCCTTTTGAATACTTGCATGAAAACCATAAAATCTGATTAGAAACCGATTCCTTTAGGTTCGACCCCTTGCTTGCTCACTATATTGTTGTTTGCATGTTTGGGATTTATTTTTGGTAAGGGAACAACGACTTTGCCCGAGTCAAGAACCACTTGGACAAACATTAAATACCATTGAGTTTGTCATTATCAAAACTAGGGACTTTCATTATTGGTTAGATATTAATGACTAACATCCTTAATATCGTCCCAACAGAGACCCTCAAGCGTAATAGGTTTGGGACAACATGAGAATTGTTATAAAATATGTTTGTCTTTTGATGGTTCCAAACAGATTGCCGACCAGGAGTTAAAGTCGCCGACCTGACCAAGGTCGGCAACATGAAGACTGAAGTTGCCGACTTGCAGTCTAAGAAAGAAACATGTAGAGTTCTATAAAAAGCAATGTCGTGTTATTTGATTAAGGGAAGCCCAAAGATGCTCCAAAAGTGTTTGTTAAGGCAAGTTGAAGTGTGCAAAGAAGGAAAATCATCAAGAAATAATTTAAGATATTAAGGATGATTTTATTGTGTCATAGATACTATTTTAGAATATACTAGTCAGCTCTGCCCGTCCGTTGGACGGGCGAAAGGCATAAGCTTACATGCATTATGCTGTTTCGTAATGGGTTGTTGTTATTCCTAACAACTTTATATGAGGAACGAAATATATGGTTCAGTTTCTGCTGAAACTCCGTGGACATAAGGATCAGACAATCCTTGTGAGAAGACATTGAAGCCATCAGGAAAGTGGTAACTAAATAATTAGAGCACATATACTTTATCAAAAACGTCCAATCAACAACCAAAACAAAAATCCGAATCACAACATCGATCTAAATCCAACAAAATAGTAGAACAAAAAAGAACGGAAAATCGCTCGGACCTTGAGCTTGGAGAAGAACAACCTATTCTTACCAGTCTTGAACCTCTCCTCAAACTTGGCCTTCATCTCCTTGGCGGCCGTGACCTTCTTGTCCTTCGTCTCCAGAACGTTGACTAAAACCACGTCCTAGAGATCGACATCGAGAGTGTAGCGAGTCGGCATAATGTGGTGTAATTGACGAGCTTGACGAAGCACTTGACACGCGATTTCTTCGCTTGCTTCTTGAAGGAGTCCTTACGGATCACCTTCTTCGGTTACTTGGCATAGTGAATTAAAAAACCTCCGATCGGATTATTATCGAAATTGAAGGCCAAATCAAGGCGCTCGGGACTGTTGGAGCTCAGTTTATCGGTGTTCATAAGTGTATATATCGATCAAAGGCAAAACATGGTGTAACTGAGGGGGCGCCCTAATAACATCGGCCAATAATGGAGAAAGAGGAAGAGGCGAATCCCAGGGGAAGTGAAAGGCGATAAAGAGGTTAAATGGCAAGAAACGATGGAAGCGAAAATGGCAAAACCTAATTAGGTTTTAATGAGGTTTGAGTGTGGGTAATCTCATTAAGGGAGAGGAATGAGCATAATGAAATACCACTCTTAATAAACACCATTTACTCAATCGTTGGAACCCAACTTTTCTATAAATATAGATTGTGTAATGATTGTACACGATTCATTTCTTGTCCAGATGAAATGAATCGGGTTGCAATCTTCCTAATTCTATTTATTCATTCGACAGTCTAGTGTTGGACTAAGAAGCTTGAGCAAGTTATTGTATTGCGAGTGTGGTGTTGTAAGGAGAACTTGAGATTCGTTCTTCGTGAGGTTGAGTATGAGTGAGTTGTATTGAATGAGGATTAGGCTTAGGCAAGAGTACTTGCATGAGAGTGTGGGATTCACTTCTTGGAGCAGGAACACCTTAGTAATATGAGAGATCAATATAATGAGATGAAGTGTTCTTCAAGTCCTTTCAAGTTGAAGCTTGAAAGGCAAGTGGGTTTTCCCTAGACAAACTAGTTGGTTTGTAGAGGGTTTTCCACTCTAAATCATCATGTTCAATTTGGTATTGTTAAATCTTTCTTGTGATATTATTCTGTTGCATAAACATAAGTTGTTGACTCTGGTCGCCGACATTATAGGTTTCGATAACTCTAAAGTACTAATCGTTCCTACAACTGGTATTAGAGATTTGACTCTAGATTTTTCTAGTGTTGATGACTGTTGGTGATTTGCGCAGTCACCGGTCCCCCTGGTTGTTGATACGTGTTGATGGTTGAGAATAAGGATCACATTTGAGCGACTTTGGAAGCTCGGATATGTGGTGACTTGTCTTTGGTGTGCTAAGAGGTAAAGAAGAAGAGATACCATGAGGAAGGATAGCTAAGGGTAGCTTCGAGACTAATCTTGAAGCTTGTAGTGCTAGTGCCTAAGTTCGGGAAACCTCTAAAGGTGAGAGTGCATGGTAAGGCACAAGTTTGGAGCTTGACTAGGCCGTAGCGATGAGCGCTAGCTCTCGGTTGGCTACGGGGCGTGCTTGAGCATGCCTAGGCTGTGGCATAAGAAACGATGGCTCATTGGAAGTTTGCTTAAGCTTAATATATGGTTTGAGTGAAAAGGTTGGTATACGGAAGCTTGGTGCAATCTCATACGCAAGTATTAAAGCTTCTCCTCGCACTAATGGAACGTCCTTGTCGGACTCCAAGCTTGAGAGTTGCTTGGCACCGGGCACCAGGAATCTAGCTTCGGAAGCAAGCTCGGTACCAATAACCTAGCTCAAGAGTTTAGCTTGGAAGCTAGTTTCATATGTTGGCTAAGATGCTAGCTCCATATGCTTGCTCGCCACCTAGCTTCATGTGCTAGCTTACTATCTAGCTACCTATGCTAGCTTGGTACCTAGCTACCTTATCAAGGGAGGGACCTAGCATGGGCCCGTAATGGGATAGGCCCATGGGCCATGGCTTGGGCCCCACGTGGGCTGCCTACTTGGGCTTGGTATAGGCCTTGTATGGACTGCATTGTAGTCTAGTTTTGGGCCTAACCTAGACGGCTCCCTTGGACCCATTTTGGGCTGAATTTTGGGCCTTCTCTTAAGCATAGGATGGGTTATAAGATGGCCATGAGGGCCGGCCCCTTCCATGCACAAAAAGGGTGGTTATCCCTTCTAACCAATTCCTAAAATTAAGGAGAGGTTATCCTCTAGTAACCGCCAATGAACCGCCCCTCTTTGGCCTATATAAGTCTTGGATTGAGCCCATTTTTGGACACAATTCAGTAGATATACTGTCCACAAAATCCACACAATTTCAACCTGAGATTCAGAGGGAATCTCGCGTAGTGAACTCATAAAGTTGATGAAGACAGCACACCGTTGTTTTTGTGTTTTGTCGACTAAGGGCAAGTAAGAGGTTCGGTTTTGCCTTGAAAAGTTCAAGGACGTTATCCAAGGATAAGGAGACTTTAGACAAGTCAAGTATGGAAGGAAAAACGTCATCTTTCATGTGTTTCTCTACCACAAGAGTCAAGGACGAACCAGGTATGTGTTTACATCGAGGTTTGGGTTTGCCGCCATTCCTCGGGTTTCTCCGGAACGTTTTGTCTCACAACTTATTTGCATACGTACCCTGGCATGGAATAGGGGAAAATAACGTTGAAGGAAAGTGCCTTGTGCACGACTCATTGCCGATATTTAGGTCAAGTTATTATTTAAGGAACGGTGGTGATTACTCCATTGGAGTTTACACCTCAGGGATTACTCTTCATTGAGTCTACCCACGAGACTACCCTTAAATGGGTCTACTCATATTACCTTGTTTATCCTTTTTAGGATCTACAAGGGCCCTTTCCTTCAACCAAAACAATATGATTAAAATGCATTATATTATATCATATTTTCCATGCATGTACACCCTAATCTCAACAATCATCAACGTTATTTTTGTTGATTAATATTTGTTTGCATTTAGCATGTTTTCATTTGTTTTGAAGTGTTAGATATGGCAAACGAGTGGGAGGGGACGTCTCTTTTGAGAGAAGTCAAGATTGAGCCCCCTAGTCCCACATGGAGTCCCGGTCCAACTATGTGGGATGATGTGGAGATTGGGGAGTTCACTCCCCAGGATTGGACGGTCGATTACTTGGATGAGTTCTATCGCTTGACCGTGGAGTGCGGGGAGGGGCGCAAGTCCCAGGGGCAATCAGAGTGGAATTGGTCTCCTATTCGTATGAAGATGGAGACCGGTCCCGGACACAAAAAGGCATCTATTCCTGAATCTTCCAAGGCTGCGGAGGCCCGTGGGCCGGTGGCAAGGCACACGGGAAGCAAGGGCTTTCCATGTTAGAAATGTAATGCTCATCCTACATGGAGGAGGCGTGTCGGGGCAAGGCGCTCCGAGGTTCGAGCCGAACCAAGCAACCCAAAGGCCGAACCCATTGGGGATGGCGGCGAGGCTGTGGGAGGGAACTATGGAGAGTTGTCTATGGTTCCCGAAGGCCCAAGAAGTCGGTTTTCTGCCGGTTATGTGGCGTTAACCTCCATTGCAAAGATTAGTTGATGGTTATGTATGTAATAATAATATTATGTATAAGTGTGTTTTATTATTTCATGCATGTATGTAAACCCTAGACATAAAGGGATATTAGTGTGTGTAATATTTTGTATAGAATAAAGTATGGTTTAATCTATACTTTTGAGCAAGATGAGTATAACTTGGTTTCTTGCAAGAGTTGACTTCATTGTTGACATGTTGGTTCGATTTTCCTTATGGGTGAAAACGTCCAACTCAGATTACCCTAGAGTTGCCCTTACATATGTTTGGGATGACTCATACTCTAGACTACGTTCGGGTCTATTAGAGTAATCAGACTACCTTCGGGTTTACTGATGAAAGGGTCTATTGGTATAACTCCCCAAGTCATTGGGAGGATCATATGTTGGCCAAGGACACACTAAGGTTTGTATGATATTATAAAACTCTTATGATAAGTTGCATGGGTGAGTAATGGCTCGACTCAAGGCATGCACCTTATGACCTTAATTGGGTCAAATGTCCTTGATTAAATTCGAGGACGTTGGTCTTGCACATCAAGAATGATTATGCAAGGGATCCGAAAGGATAAATTAATATGGAGCAAATTGTTCATGTAAGGAAAAGATTAGACCGCTTCCTATGAAGACGGCTGTTGGTGTGATTTCTATGAAAAGAATGCACTAGGTCTCGATCTGTCCATAGACACATGAGAATACATGACCATAGAAGAGTCTAAACCAAGTTTGGATGACTCTTTGATGTCCGCATTTTAGGTAGATTTTTAGGGTTTAGATAAGTTAGTTTGAGTTGTGTTTTGTGCTTGAGTCATGTGTTTTTGAGTCTTTTTGCATGAGTTTTAGTATTTCCTTGACATTCGGAAACTATGCATACTTGTGTCATTTTGTAGGTGATTTGGAGCTTGAAGAAGAGTTTGGAGCAATGCTAAGAGAGAATGGATAAGCTAGGAGGAAGATCTCAAGAGGAAGAGCTAAGGAGAAGAGCTAAAAGGAGCAAAATCAAGAGGAAAAGTGAAGGAATCGACCCTAGGATTGAGCTAGAAGTGGTCGAGCTCGAGCCAAATCAAAAAACTTGAAGACCAAGGAAATCAACTCTCAGGACTGACCCTAGGAGGGTCGAGATCGACCCATTTGGGTCGAGCCTGGCGACCGACCTTCACCTATTCTAGGACTATTGTTGGATTTCCTAATTTGTACTTAAGGAAGGTTGTTTCTTTATGTTTCCTAGTTAGACTAGGACTCCTTTTCTTCTATAAAAGGAGGTTGAACCCTTTAGTTTTTATTCATTCTATCAATCAAGACTTGAGAGCTAGGAAGAAGACTTGGAGAGCAAGTTTGAGACTTTGTAAGATTGATCTTTGGTTTAATTTGAATTTTAGTTTGGTTTTGATCATGTCTTCTTCTTCTTCTTCCTTGTTTCTCTTTGCTATGTGTGAGTAGTTCTCTTAAGTTCTAGGGTTGGGAAAAAACCCAACACAATCATGCATGTTTAAAACTTGAATTCATGACTTGAATGTTTGATGATCATATCTACCTATCTTGTGCTTAATCTTTGATGAAAGTTGAGGCATATCTTGTGATTGACTATAGCGAAAGTGAAAAGTTAGTTGCTTGATTAGATCTAATAGGATTATTTGCGAAAGTTGATATTCCTAGGTTGAAGGATAGGTAGAAAGTTGTTTGGTTTGCGAAAGTTGATTGAATGGCTTGAATTGTTTGCGAAAGTTAACTTTTCTATGATCTAGATTGCATGATAGTTGTGAATTCTTGTTGAAAGCATGTATGGTTGTTGTTGTGGTACCCCTAACCCTAGGATTTACCTTTTATATTGATTAAAACTCGTGATTTTTCCTTGATGTCGACCTCCACTAGGTCGTGCTCGAGCCTTTGCTAGTGATTGTGTGTGTTTCGTGTGTGTTTGCTCTCAGGACCGACCCCCTAGGGTCGAGATCGACCCTCTTCAGGTCGATCCTGAGTTGATTTGCTCTTGTTCCCCTTGCGTTTCGTAGTTCTTCAACTAAACTTAGCACTGTCCTCACTCCCGTGGACGATCCTGACTTCGCTATACTCAGCGGGGTCTTGACTACAAATTTATTTGTTCAAGAAACCCTTCAACACTCTTGGTGACATGTGTTGGGCCACGCTATCTGGAAGCCCACAACGCGTACTAGAGCAGCCTGCTAAGATGTCTACGAAGCCCAGCAACGAGTTTCTAGAAGAAAGTTCAAGTAATATTTGACCGAGTACATCGACTTGACCATCCGAGTACGAGATAGGATTAAATTATATCTACTAATGATGCTTTTTATCTTATATGGACGAAACCATATCTAGGGATATTATATCTTAGATGATTTATATCTATCTAGTTATCTATCTATCTTGTAAAACACTCTATCTTTTAGGCCCCTATATATATACATAGAGGGGGCCATACGTTGTAACATTTACGCATACATACTTTCACACAGAAAATACAATCGAATACACACAAGTTTAATACAATTTTCGCATCTTTCTTACTTGATTCCGAGTTCGTATTGCTTTGTTCAAGCCCGATCTAGGCTAAGGGGTCACCAATCTTGCTTGGTTGATTTCTAGCTCTAACAATTTGTCGCCCACCGTGGGGCACAAAATTTGGCAAATTACGAACAAAGAATCGCTTGTTGTCCAAGTTTCCCATCCTAGACGATGTCAGAATCTGGAGAATTTGTGCCAAGGAAGAACGACGCCACCCAACAAGAAGAAATCTTGTCCAAACAACGAGAAGACGAGATGGCGGACGTTCGACGTCGCATGGAGCTTCTCCAGAAAGAACTCGAGTAGCAAAATGGCTTCTTTGAAGCCAACATGGAACGTTTGACTAACGAAAACAACCAGCTTAGGAGCCAGAACCAGTTATTGACTACGGCTAGACAACCCGCCAACGTCACTGGAAACACTGAGGGTCTGGTGACTCGGCTGAACTTCGATTCCGGAGAAGGAACTTCAGGGGGTAACAACGGGAACGACACCCAAGGTGGAGTCTGGAACACTCAACAAACACCCGCCCCCGAGAATAATCGCGAGCAGGCCACGAACAAGGAGGTCCCCGGAATCCAAGTCACTCCTCCGGGTAATACCTACCGAACCCGCTCCGGAAACGTGTGGATAGCTGAGAACATTTACATTGAACGACACCAGGAGATGGACCTAGACGCTCTCATCAGGAAAAAAGTTATAGAGCAGATCGGGGCCATCTCCGGCCAGGTTGTCAGAAGCCACACCGGATACCAGCCAGTGCAACCAGAGGCCCAAGATGGATATGACGAATCTCCGTTCGTCCCCAGGATTGCTCGGGCCGAGATTCCCAGAAAAGTCACTATTCCCTTTATAAACCCCTACAATGGTACCACGGACCCTAACGAGCACATAGCTATCTACAAACAAAAGATGATGACTAGCTCGGTTCCCAGTCACTCAAAGGAATCCGTGATGTGCAAGGGGTTTGGAACGACCCTAACTGGACCAGCCCTCACCTGGTTCATCGGTCTACCCAGAGGGAGCATCAAGTCTTTCGCCGACCTATCGGACACCTTCCGAAGCCAGTTCGCGAGCAGTCGCAAGTTTGAGAAGCAGTCTAGCGACCTATACCGGGTCAAGCAGAAAAATCATGAAACCACAAGAGCTTTCCTAGATCGCTTCAACAAGGAGAAAGTAACTATCCCAAATTGCGACACCACCACCGCAATCGAGGCTTTCCGACAAGGAATCATACCAGATGGAGGGTTATACCAGGAGCTAACCAAGCACCCATGTGCTACTTTCGAGGAGGTCTAGTCAAAGGCACTAGCACACGTGCGATTGGAAGAAGATAGATCTCTCCGAAGGAGGTCGGCCGAACCTAGGAGCTCCGATAGGAAAAGCGGCAATGATCGCAAGAGGGAATACCCAGAACGAAGGCGATCGCCCTTCGACCAGAGAAGGGGCAGGCGTGATCGATCCTACGATAGACACCCATCCAAACGGGTTAACGTGGCGCGCAACAAGCCGCCAATAGAGAAGGAACGCGATCCATTGTCACCACCTCTGGAGGACTACAATCTCAAGATCTCACCATCACAACTGGTGAAAAACCTCTCTAAGATGGGAGACCTAGTTAGGTGGCCCAGGAAAGATAAAGCACCCAAAGCAGGGGCCGACGAAAACAAGTGGTGTGAGTTCCATAATAACCACGACCATTGGACCAAGGATTGCATCATGCTAAAGAGGGAGGTGGCACACTTAATCTCTAAAGGCAAGATCTGGGAAGCAGCTCCAGACGCCAGAGTTCCTCGTGATCTTCTAGATAATCCCTACCAGAGAAAGACGAGCGTGAAAACACCCCCTACTCCAGAAACGGTGGTCAACGTGATAACCGGAGGATCAAGCGTGTGTGGCCTTACTTACTCAGCAGCCAAGAGGCACGCACGAGAGGGGTACTTAAGAAAACCTACCCATCTAGAGAGGCGACCTAGACAACCCACCGGGTTGGCAAAAGTCTTTGACGAATCCGACATTGAAAACCAGGTTGGGCCACATCACGACGGACTAGTGATCTCCTTACACATAGGAAACGTCCTTATGAGGAGGATACTGGTCGACACCGGTAGCTCTACCAACCTCATAACACTCACCGCCCTCAAAGAGATGGGTTTGTCTGAAAACGACATCCACAAGCAACCAGTCCCCCTCGTAGGATTCAGTGGAGAAGTAAAACATACCACGGGAAACATAACCCTACAAACCTTCGCAAAAGGAGTGAACTTGCAAGTGGTATTCAAGGTGATAGATTGCCCATCCAGCTACAACGTAATCTTGGGTCGTCCTTGGTTACACGACATGAAGGCGGTAGCTTCCACCTATCACTAGACGGTGAAGTTCCCTACACCACGAGGAATAGAAGAGATTCGAGGAGATCAGAGGCTAGCTAGAGAATGCTACAAGACCGCTCTAAAACCTACGGCCTCTGGGCCGCAGGCATAGCAATTACAGAGCGCTACCCCTCCTATCCAGATCCAAGAGGAAGAAGAAGAAGTGGAGGAGGTAGCAATAGGGGAAGGACGGATCGTTCGCCTGGGCATCGGACTAGACACGTCCATCAAGGCAGAACTTGTGTCCTTTCTAGAGAAACACTTGAAGTGCTTCGCATGGAGCCACAAGGACATGACTGGAATCGACCCGGGGGTGATCACGGACAAGCTTAACACCGATCCTAGCTTTTTCCCCGTGAAACAAAAGAGAAGAAGATTTGCCCGGGAACGAATTCAGGCAGTTGACGAGGAAGTAAGGAAGCTACTGGACATAGGCAAGATCCGAGAGGTGAAATATCCAATGTGGCGAGCTAACGTGGTGGTCGTCCCAAATAAGAACGGGAAGTGGAGGGTTTGCGTGAATTTTACCGACCTGAACAAGGCTTGTCCTAAGGACTTTTTCCCACTCCCACACATAGACACGATGGTCGACGCCACCGCTGGTCATGAACTCTTGACATTCATGGACGCCTTTAGCGGCTATCACCAGATCTAGATGCACCCCGAAGATCAAGAGAAGACGTCCTTCATAACAGGACAAGAGACGTATTGTTATCGAGTTATGCCCTTCGGCTTAAGAAACATTGGTGCAACTTACCAGCGTCTCGTTAACCATATGTTCCAAAATCAAATCGGGAAGACCATGGAGGTGTATATTGACGATATGGTGGTCAAGAGCATGATGGCGGTTCAGCACCAACAACATCTCAAGGAAGCTTTCAACATTCTCGAAAAATTCAATATGAATCTCAACCCTCAAAAGTGCACGTTCGGAGCTCAGTTTGGAAAGTTTCTAGGTTACATCGTGGCTAAAAGGGGGATTGAGGCCAGTCCCGACCAATTAAAAGCAATAGCCTCCCTTAGATCGCCCAAAAACATCAAGGAACTACAGAACCTCGCACGGAAAATTGTCGCCCTTAACAGGTTCATATCCAAGTCAGCTTACAAGTGTCGTTTGTTCTACGATATACTCAAGAATAACAAAAGCTTCCAAGTGGGACGAACGGCACGAGAAGGCTTTCCAGGATCTCAAGGGCTATTTCTCCAACCCATTGTTGTTAGCCAAGCCAGTGCTAGGAGAAATCTTGCAACTATATCTAGCAGTATCAGGGAGCACACTGAGTGGGGTTCTAGTCAGGGAAGCCGATGGACAACAAATGCCTGTTTACTTCGTAAGCAAGACAATGACTTCAGCAGAGACTAGATACACCCCCCTCGAAAAACTGGTCCTCGCCGTCGTCATGAGTTCGAATAAGCTACGCCCTTACTTCGAATCGTATACGATCGCAGTGCAAACCAGCTACCCTCTACGACAACTGATGCAGAAGCTGGAATTCTCTAGACGGATGACCAAGTGGGCAGTGCAACTCAGCGGCTACGACATCAAATACGAACCACGCAAAGCCGTAAAGTCGCAGGTCCTAGCTGATTTCGTCGCTGACTTCACACTTGATCTAGTGGAGGCAGCAAATACAAGCACACCCACTCCTGTCCCAAACGAAACACACGAAACATGGACGCTCAACACAGATGTGGCTTCCAACGCCAGAGGGATCGGGCTAGGGGTAGTCCTGGAATCAAGCAAGGGAGATAGGCTAGCTCAGGGCGTAAGTTGTGATTTCGACGCCACAAACAACGAGGTAGAGTATGAAGCTTTGATTTTTGGATTAGGGCTAGCACGAGACCTAGCGATCCAAAATCTGCAAGTAAAGTGTGACTCTTTCTTGGTGGTTAACCAGATACTAGGCATGTTCGAGGCAAAAGATGAAAGGATGGTTCTTTACCTAGAAAATGCGAGAGCATTAGCGGGAGAATTCCAACATGTTACCTTTGAACAGGTACCTAGAGAGAACAACACGTCGGCCGACGCCCTAGCAGGTTAAGGCTCAGTACTCAACTCAAGTGAATATTCTCAGATCCCGCTGGTGCACCTTCTTTACTCAGCGATCGAGCGTCCCAAAGAAGCCTCCATGCTACACACGCTCCCAGTAGCCAATCTTGACACACATTCTGGAACAAAGCCTAGCAGCTGGATCAAACCGTATATGGACTGGCTAGTACACGAGAAGGCGCCTGAGGATAAGACGGAGGCAAGGGCTTTAAGAGCCAAGGCCACACGATTCGTCGTCCACCAAGGCGTACTCTACCATAAATCTTCGTCTGGGGTCTTGCAAAGATGCGCGGAAGGAGAAGAGATAGAGAGTGTTTTGAAAGAGATCCATGAAGGATACTGCGGGAACCATGCTGGTGGCAGGAGCTTGGCAAACAAGATACTTAGACATGGGTGGTACTGGCCAACGCTACGATGCGACGCCGCCAAGTATGCCCAGGAATGCAAGGCTTGCCAGCGACACGCACCAACCTCTCACCAACCCTCCGAGAGCCTACATCCAACCCTAACTCCTTGGCCCTTCATGAGGTGGGGGATGGATATCGTGGGGCAATTACCTCCTTCTGCAGGACAAAAAGTGTTCTTCTTGGCCATGACCGACTACTTCTCCAAATGGATCGAGGCTGAGGCATATAGAGAGGTTAAGGACAAACATGTGATCTCATTCATCGAGCGCAACATCCTATGCCGCTTTGGAATCCCAACAACAATCGTTTGTGACAACGGTTCCCAATTCATTAGCCAGAGAATGAGAGAATTCTGCCAAGGGTGGAACATCGATCTGGTTACATCAACACCTAGATGCCCACAGGCGAATGGGCAAGCAGAGTCCTCAAACAAGGTGATCATAAGCAACCTGAAGAAAAGGTTAACCAAATCCAAAGGCAAGTGGGAAGAAGAGCTACCCTACGTACTTTGGGCTGATCGCACCACTCCCAAGAAAGCAACGGGGCAAACTCCCTTTTCCTTGGTATACGGGTGCGAAGCGGTCATCCCAGCTGAAATCCAGGTCCCAACCGCGCGATATGGTCTAGCTACGCTTGACCAGAACAAGGAGCAACTCGAGGCAGACCTGGACACGGTTCAAGAGTTACGGGAATCGGCCCACCTCAAAGTAGCTCGATACCAGCAGCAGGTATCCAGGAGCTACAACAAGAACATAAGAGTTAGGGTCTTTCGAGTTGGAGACTGGGTATTTCGCAAGGTATTCCAGAATACAGTAGAGCAAAACGCGGGAAAATTGGCACCTGGATGGGAAAGAGCTTACAGGATTACGAAGGTCGTAGGACAAGGAGCTTACCAGTTGGAATCCGAAGAAGGAGAACCAGTGCCTAGGAGCTGGAATGCCACTCACCTCAAGAATTACTATTTTTAGAAACCCTACCTCTAGTTGCTTAATTTACTTAGTGTTTAGAAGGTTTTGGATTTTCTTTTTTTTCGGGGGATGCAAGGGGGTTCCTGAACCATCACCCCGCGTTTATTTCTAGATCATAGTTCTAGTATTGAGCACTAGTTAAGACACTATTTTATATTCTTGTGGTTCTTTTGAGTTGTGAATGAAATTTATTACGAATCACTTCGTTTATACACGCAAACAAATGCTCCCCGAAGATCATATCTTCGATTTGCAAACCTCGCACGATACAAACACCCACACCATGGTATACGCCTAGTAGCCCCGATCAAGCTACAAAAAGGCAAATATTCCCACAAAACTCGTGTACGTAATGATTAGGCCCATAAGTGACCTAGGCATTCATCGCCAGATATCCCACAAAACTCGTGGACATAATGAATGGGTCCATAAGTGACCTAGGCAAGTATCGCCAGTATTGCAAAATTCGCACGTAAATTTGGATCCGCAAGTAAGGCACACATCGCCTAACATATATGCTAGCATCCAACGGATTAATCCACTCACAATAACTGGTTGTGCAACCCAGATGTACTATCAACATTTAACATCACAAAGCTAACGTTAGCACTTCGCACGAACAAGCTTGTTTCTTATTAACTGCTAAGACGCACTAGGTACCTATACGATTCTTGTCAAAGACAAGTATGTTTTCCTAAATACAATTTCTAGAACAAAATCAGTTCTCCCCGAATAACACAAGGGGTATTGAACTCGCCAATTACTACGTCACCATACTACGACGGCTTTACTAATCACGTGATTACCGAAATTACATCTACAATATCTCACGCTCGTTTGAGACATACGCATACTCGTCTGGATACACTTTCTAGAGTATGCATCAAGAACGTCCCCCGCAAGACAAGGGGTGCTGAGCTTTACCGGCAAAATTATTTAAACACTTCCGAAAATGTTTTTTTTGGGACATCACAAGTAAAACACTCTCTAGATACGACATCTAGACTTAGGACCTCGCTGAGTAGGTGTTAGAGCTAGAAATCACCCAAGCAAGATTGGTGACCCCTTAGCCTAGATCGGGCTTGAACTAAGCTTTACAAACTTGGAATAAAATAAGAAAGATGCGAAAAATTGTATTGAATTTGTGTTTATCCGAATATGTATATTATGTTCGAATGCATAACGTACAATGTATGACCCCCCTCTATGTATTTATAGGGGCCTAAAAGATAGAGTGCCCTACAAGATATAAAGATAGCTAGACAGACACGCACCTTCTAGATAACCTATACCTAAATATGATACAATTTCCGTTACATAAGATAGAAATAACCCTCACAAGATATAATGCGAATATATCTTATAATTAGCCAGGCGAATTATCGTGCTCCGACACCCACTTATTCGATCATCCTTCTAGAAACTCGTCGATGGGCTTCGTAAACGTCTAGCAAACCGTTCCAGCGTATGCCTTAGGCTTTCTAGTTGTTAGGGCCCGACAATACCACTTTTGATTTAAATTTGTAATTCTGAATTCGAATTTCAAATTTGAATCAAACAAAATCTTCAATAGCTGATTCTCTGCCTTGGAAACCGTCATCTGAACGCCATCATTGCTTCTCACTTAAAACGCACAGCCTTCCCTCTACTCGTTCACAGGCGTCACTTCCATTGCCCAAATCAGGTACGAACTTTACTCTTTGCTCTCCTTCACTTCTGATTTCCCTCTCTTCGTCTCTATTTTCTCCCAGACCAGATTTTCTTTTGCGCTTAGCCTTCCCTTCTTACCATGGTTGAACGCTTACTGTTCGCCCCCTCAAATTCTTTAATGCCTCAAGACCAATTTTCCTGCGAGCTGAAACCGGCAGACATGGCGGAAATCGTAGCCACGGTTGGTTTTCCGGCCAGGACCGTCACCTATTGCCCACAAGCCGAATTGATAGACTGGATCCGTCCGGGCTGGATATGCTTTACCGAGTTCCCTTTCGCACTAGGGCTCAAATTCCCATTTTCCCCCTTCATTCAAGATTTTCTCAAGGAGTTAGGAGTTTCACCATCCCAAATTATGCACACTACCTGGCGTATTCTTAGGTGTGTAGATGAGCTTGCGTCTAGGGAGAGAGTTACCATGACGGTGAGCGAATTTCTAGTTGCGTACAAGGTAGTTCCCACCAGGCCTGGAAGAATCACCCTGCACTCTAGAAACACCAAAGAACCCTTAATTCCAGGCGTAAAAGCCCCAAATTCGGGTTGTCAGTCCCGTTACTTCTTCGTAGAAAGGCGTTCTCTGGGGGAATTAGGAGAAACTTTTAAAGATGTGTTCTTAGATGCCTGGAATACCACTTGTAAGAACATGATGCCCTAACTCCGTCAATATGCATCCCTTTCTGGTTCCTGTTCGTGTATATCGTAGTACAACTTCTTGATCTGACTCATATACTACGTGTTGGGACGCTATCAAGAACGCTTGTGTACTTGTTAGTGTTCCACACAACCGTCCCTTAGTTTTGATATGACAAATTCACTTTGATTTTGACAAAGTTGTCCAACTGTTCAGGAACGCCCAATTAATAAAGGACAACAAGTGTATGAACGTTCCCTAGGCTTAGGGACGCCAGCTAACAAGAAGTAAGGACGAGCAAGAGACTACTTGAGCAAGGACGGAGTCCCAAGCAAGTAGGAACGCAAGAAAGGAGTCCTTACTCACTAGCCGACAGGATGACATCACTCGACAATGTTTGATCATCCAAGGACACGTGGAGACCGATCCTGTAGCAGAGTCCAACACTACGTGGCGGACGATCCTGTAGCAGAGTTCATCAACACGTGGCGGCTGATCCTGTAGCGGAGTTCATCACACACAGCTGGATACAGGAAGCTTCCTCATCACTGCCAAACTCGTGGAAGAAGATCCTGTAGCCACGTACCTGAAGGGCATGATCGTCAGAACGAGAATGACGCCCTTCCCCAAGTCCTATAAATACCGCAAGACATTTATTGTGACGCTAACGCTTTCAAGAATATTCAGAGAGAATCAAAGAGAAAGCGACTCACTCAAGAACACGAAGAACTAACTCAAGAACCCAAGAACAGTGATAGAACTTGTGTTAGATCGAGTGAGAGTTGTAACCAAATCACAAAAACAGTTTGTAACAGAAAACCACAAAAGGAGAGAGAGAGTTCTGCGAAGTACTGCAGAACGTAGGAATAGAGTCCTTTAGTAGATTGGGCAAGCTTAAGTTGTAGGCTTAAAGGAGTTCTTTACTAGTGAACTTAGGGAAAAGCTAAGTGTCAGAGAACTGTAAAGACTCGCCAGTACAACTGTAAGAACGTTCAATAGAAAGGAAAGATCTATTCAAAAATCCTCCAAGGAGGTAGAGGTTTACACTCAAGGACTACTTGGTCTTGAGTGGTTCCTCTATAATTCACTGCGTTCATCTATTATCTGTTTTGTCTTTATTTCCGCTGCAATACTAAAGGACGCCCCTACACCTCGTAGGGACGCTTGACCAAAGAACGCCTTTACTCAAAGTAAAGAACGTTCCTCAGACTAACGATCCAACAATTGGTATCAGAGCAGGCGCTCTAGATTCTTACTGAGTTGCAGGTAAAGATGGACATGGAACCTATTGGAATCTCCTTCGTGAAGCCTCCGCGCCTGATGGACGGCAACTTTAATCGCTGGAAAACAAGGTTCGCGAACTTCTGTAGAGGTCAAAATTATCAATGTTGGAAGGTCATCATGAAAGGAGATCTCAAGGTGCCCGCTGACAAGGTTGATAAGGAGGACGAGTGGGGTCCTGATGAGTTCAAATTGATGGAAACCAACGCAAAAGCCATGTGTTTCCTTCAAGCATCCCTATGTGAGAGGGACGCCACTCGAGTCGGTAACTTGCCAACTGCTAAACAACAGTGGGACGCCCTGGAGAAGTTTCATGTAGGAACAGCTGAAATGAAAGAGGACGTTCAGCTGAAAATCAAGAAGGAGTTCTATGCTTTTACTATGTTGCCAAATGAATCTGTGAACGATTACTCGTACCGTTTTGAGGCCCTTGTCACCAAGATGAGGAACTTGGGCATCCCAGAAACAGAAATCTCCATGAGGAATAGAGTTCAAGTGGTCATTGATGGATTAACCGGAGTCTGGAACTTTGACAGGACAACGTTCAAAGAGAACACGGCCAACAAGACTCTAGATATGGAAGAAATCTATGGGAAGCTCAGACAGTACGAAGAACGGAGGAAAACTGATATGGCTCAACTAGCAAACAACTCTCAAACTGATCTTGCTTTGGCGTCCACAACACCAGAGTACGCTGACTATATTCGTCGTCAGCAAGAAATTTCTTTGATGGTGGAAGCTAACAAGAACGAGAACCGCGAGAGGATGCGCGTTCAAGCTTTAAAGGAAAAGGAAAGCAAGACTAAGGAACAGCTCGAGGAAGAGGAAGAAGTTGCTCTCTTTAACAAAGTTGTACGTGCCTTTGGCAAAAGAAACAAATACTTCAACAAACACAAGATGCCAAAGAAGGAGAGTCGCAAGTACACTGATGCTGAAATGAAGGAACTCACATGTTACAAGTGTAACAAGAAGGGACACTTTGCTAAAAAGTGTACAACAGGAATGTCTGCTAAGGATATAAGGACGAAAGCCCTTATTGGAGGGTTCGCCTCTGCATGGGATAATGGGAGTTCTTCCTCTGACGATGATGATGAAGAACCTGATGAGCAAGTGGCGTACATGGCTATGGAGGACGTCACAGCTGTTGAGGAGAACGTTCCGAAATCTGAAAATGAGGTAACACGTGAATCTATGATGAGTTCTTTAGAACATTGTTCCAAATCTAAGCTCATTAAACTAATTGGAAAAATCATGGAAGAAAGTGTTATCATGCAACATAGAATGGATGAACTTGAGCTTGAAAATGAGAATATAGTTGTTGAATGTGAAAACTGTAGTTCCATGACCGTTCAACTAGAGTCCTCACTTGAAGAATCTAAATCTCTAAAAACTGAAGTAATGTGTCTCAAACTTGAGAACGCTAAGCTTAGAGAAGAAGTAAAGGTGTTGGGAAAGAGTCCCATAGTTGAGGAAGTCAAGCCAACAGTCTTTGTCCCAGCCAAAAGAGGACTAGGCTATGAGTCTGAACCCAGGAACTCTCTCCCTAGTGACTTTGAGGCTAGCAAAACCTCAGAACTAGAACTTGAACGTGAGAAAACCAAGAATCTTCTTGAAAGAATTAGAGTTCTAGAAAGTGGAGAAATAGGACGAGAGGACTACTACACCAATTCCACTAGTCATAAAATTTATAAGAAAATTGCCAAAGGGGAAGGTTCAAAAGTCTGTGATCCCCAAAAGATGAAGCAAAACCAAATCCAACGTCCCAGCAAGAAGTACTACCTCGGTACTTACTATAGGACGTGTTGGTACTGTGGACAAGGAGATCACTACAAATATGATTGCTTAAAACTCAAGGAAGATGTTGAAAATGGAAAGGCTGCTAGGACTAACAACGAAAATGCTAAGTCCGTTCCTAAGGTTAATCCTAGGCGTTCTAGACGCTCTAGGAATTCTTTCCGCAAGCATGCTATTTCAAATGATGTGAATATTAATGACTACATGCCAGAACCAGAGTTCTATTTCTGTAACGAACCAGGTAAGGAACACCTTGCCTGGGTCGCCAAACACTAACTTTGTTATGGCAGGTGGAAGTGAGGGGACGCCTTTGGATCATTGATAGTGGCGCCTCAAATCATATGACAGGAAGCCAGATCCATCTCACTTCTATCCAAAGTAGTGCCACGGGAGGAACTGTCTCGTTTGGCAATAAGGGCAAGGGAAAGATCAAGGGAACGGGAACTGCTATTCTTAACCCGTCCATCAAAGCAACCAACGTAAGTCTTGTTGAAGGACTTGGCTTCAATCTTCTTAGCGTCTCTCAGATGTGTGATCAAGGTGAAAACCTAGTCACATTTGACTCAAGGGAATGCCTCGTTATCAACAAGAAGTCCAACAAAGTCGTTCTCAAAGGAGTACGCCAAAACAATGTCTACCTCTTCAATCAAGAGTTCAAGCCCAAATCAGAGTTGTGTCTATCTGCTTCAAAGAAGGACGCTGATCTCTGGCATTGCCGTCTTGGCCATGCTGGACCTAGCACAATCCTTAAGCTACACCAGAAAAATCTTGTGAAAGGACTTCCCCGAATTAATCCTGAGACGGTTGAACAGTGCGAAGCCTGTATCAAAGGGAAGCAAACAAGAACGTCTTTCAAGTCCAAAAATGAAGTCAGTACGAAGAAGCCTTTGGAGCTTCTCCATATGGATCTTTGTGGACCAATGAAAATGCTGAGCTACGGTGGAAAGAGGTACATTTACGTTCTCGTAGATGATTTTTCTCGATTCACTTGGGTTCTTTTCTTGGCTTCCAAAGCAGATTGTTTCAATGCGTTTAAAGTCTTCATCAAACAAGTGGAAGTTGCCCTTGAGACGCCTCTCAAAGCTATAAGATCAGACCATGGGACGGAATTCCAGAATTCAGAGTTCCTGGCCTACTGTGATCAACATGGTGTCTCGCACAACTTCTCAGCTCCAAGGACTCCTCAACAAAATGGAGTTGTAGAAAGAAAGAACAGGACGTTAGAGGATATGGCAAGAACTATGCTTTTGGCTAATAGCGTTCCCAAGTACTTCTGGGCGGAAGCTATTGCCACAGCATGCTACATCATCAATCGTGCAATGATCCGTCCTCTCCTGAAAAAGACATCTTATGAGTTGTTGAACGGAAAGAAGCCTCGCCTTGACTATCTCAGAGTTTTTGGTTGTAAGTGTTTCGTTCACAACAATGATAAAGAGAAACTTGGAAAGTTTGATGCGATAAGTGATGAAGCCATATTCCTTGGGTACTCTCTCACCAGCAAAGCATATAGAGTCTTCAACAAAAGGACTCTAAAGCTTGAGGAGAGTATTCATGTTGTGTTCAAAGAAAGTTCTTCTCACAAAGAAAAAGCAAGAAAGAAAGAACGCTCCTCGTCACAACAGCAGGACGACTCTGAAGATGAAGTTGAAGATTGGTCCTCTGAAAAGTACTATGTTCCTAAGAACGCTGCTCCAAATCCTGATGAAGTCTCAGTGGAAGTTCCCAGTGTTGTTCAGGGAGTTCCATCTCATAGTGAATCTCCAGTTCAACAAGATGTAGCTGAATCAAGTCAACAAGGTGGGCAAAGTCAAGGTGTGGACGCTCTCTCTGAGGGGGAACGCACTGAAGACGATGCTCAAGATGATAGTGATGATTCTGATGGAGACATTGATCCAAGATTTGCTCAATTATTTCAAAGGGAGTCCCGCTTCTCTCGGGATCACCCAACATCCCAGATTGTCTCAGATCCTTCTCAAGGAGTTCAAACTAGGTCAGCTGCAAGCAAGTCCCAGAGTGCAAATTTGGCTTTCTGTGCATTCAATGCCTTTGTCTCTATGGTGGAGCCAAAGAATATCAAAGAAGCACTTCAGGACGCTGACTGGATTCAAGCAATGCAAGAAGAACTCAACCAGTTTGAAAGGAACAAAGTTTGGACCCTCGTCCCACGTCCCAAAGGCAAAAATATCATAGGGACGCGATGGGTGTTCAGAAATAAGCTTGATGAGAGTGGACGTGTGTCAAGGAACAAAGCAAGACTGGTGGCTCAAGGATTCAAGCAAGAGGAAGGCATAGACTATGATGAGACCTTTGCTCCTGTTGCTAGAATTGAAGCCGTTCGTCTCCTTATTGCCTTCGCCGCTCACAAAGGATTCAAGCTATTTCAGATGGACGTCAAGACTGCCTTTCTCAATGGAAAGCTAAAGGAGGAAGTATACGTTGCTTAGCCGCCTGGCTTTGAGGACGCCTCTCACCCAGACCATGTGTACTACTTGGACAAAGCGCTTTATGGACTCAAGCAAGCCCCTCGTGCCTGGTACGACAGGTTTGCGTCTTTTCTTTTGTCTCATGGGTACACTAGAGGTTCAATTGATAAAACTTTGTTCATAAAGAAAGTTCACAAGGACATTTTGATTGCTCAAGTTTATGTTGATGATATTGTCTTTGGTAGCACTAACATGAAACTTGTTGATGAGTTCAAGTCTTTAATGAGTAGTGAGTTTGAGATGTCCCTCATTGGAGAACTTAACTTCTTCTTGGGACTTCAAATCAATCAACTCAAGGAAGGGACGCGTATTCACCAACAAAAATATGTCCGTGAGATGCTTGAGAAGTACGGAATGAACTCGTCCAAACCTGTTGCAACCCCATGTTCTCCAAACTCGCGTCTTTACGCAGACGAACAGGGAAAGGACGTTGATCAAAAACTATACAGAGGGATGATTGGTTCTTTGCTCTATTTGACCGCAAGCCGTCCCGACATTATGTTTGCCGTTTGCTTGTGTGCACGCTTCCAGGCAAATCCAAAGGAGTCCCACATGCAAGAAGTCAAGAGGATCTTTCGCTATCTCAAAGGACGCGACGATCTTTGCCTTTGGTACCCCAGGAAGACGTCCTTCAAGCTTGTTGGCTACTCGGACGCTGATTATGCGGGACATGTAATTGATCGGAAAAGCACTTCAGGAATGGCACAGTTCCTTGGTTCATGCCTAGTCTCTTGGGGATCCAAGAAACAGAACTCCGTGGCGCTTTCAACTGCGGAAGCCGAGTACGTTGCTGCTGCCTCGTGCTGTTCACAAGTTATCTGGATCAAATATCAACTAGAGGACTACGGTATCAATCTTGAAACTATTCCTATTCGTTGCGATAACACAAGTGCTATTGAAATTTCTAAAAATCCTGTTTTTCATTCACGCACAAAGCATATTCATATAAGGCATCATTTCTTGCGTGATAATGTTGAACTATGACTCATTAGTATGGAGCATGTAAGGACTGAAGACCAAATAGCTGATATTTTCACTAAGGCGCTTGATAGACGTCCCTATGAGCATCTCAGGTTGCTCTTGGGGATGATAACTTTTGAGTAGCAAGTCCCGTTCTACTATTCCCTCAATGATTGGCTATGTTTAGTAGATTCTAAGTGTTTAAGGCCTATTATGCATCGAATTCATATTTGTAAGGACGCTAGTCTAAAACTTCATGTGTTTACTACTTTGGAACGCCATTCAAATTTTCTCTATTTGTCTTGAAAAGAGTTGCCCTGATCACCCAACCCTCATTATAAGCCGAAATGATGGGAACTCTAAGCTTACCCTAGCCGAGAACTCTGCAAAAGCGTCCTATGAACTTCTTATTTTATTCTACGGGACGTACTTGCTTTGTTCTCAAATGGTTCGAAAGGTGATCACTGGAACGGTAAGTTGGTTATTTGTTCTCAAATGGGAGAACGCCAAAGTATGAAAGGGAGAACGCAAGTTTAGTATTTGAGAGGCAGTTGAAGCGTCAGAAATTTGAATATTTGAAAGTGTGAACAGTGACCGTTGCTTTTGCTCAATGCTTAAGGGGGAAGTTTCGCCACGTGTCGTACAATTAAACAGTGGTAATTCCAGATCTGCCACCGCTTCCTCTATATAAGGCCAGAACAGGCGCTCTTGAATTTATTACGCTCAACCACTTTCTCGCTCTCAAACTTGCTCTGACATCTCTCTAGAACTCCGGCAGCTTTCTCTCACTATAATCTCACTTGAATCATGTCTCATCAACTAAAGAACGTGGCCGGATCTTCTACCGGCGGGAAGCGCAGAAAGCTCGTCAAGTCCCACTACATTGAGAAGCCCAAACCCATCGTTCTTAATGAATCGTTGGTGGACTTCATCAACAGAAAGCCCAGAACGCTGTACAACCTTATCAGAGAACGCATGGAACTGCCAGAAATCAAGAACGATGCAGTGAAAACAAAGAATTATGAGAAGTTTATTGAACGCTTCGTCGTTCCCAGCCTCCACAAGACCAACTTCAAAGATCTACCCGGAAGGATGGACGACGTACTATTCTTTTCTCAGTTCGGAGGTGAGAATCTTGGCCCTCTTCTTGAACTTATACCCGACCTCCATAACGCCGTCCTCCCTGACTTTCCCATGTACCATGAGGACTCCTTAGCCTACAAAATGCTAAAGTCCCGAGTACCAAGTCCCTCTCCCCCTCCTCCCTCAGTTCCCACCTTAACCACCAAAAAATTACTGAAGCGTCCTACACCATCCTCTCCCCTCTCAAAATCATCCAAACCCTTCTCCTCCTCCAACCCAACTGAAATTGTGGACAAGTTTCCACCTCATATCTCGGAGGGACGCTCCAAGAAGGTTCACGACCCTAGGCCCCTCAAAAAGGCCAAGACTTCTAGCATCCCATCCTCCAAACCCCCCACAAAAAGGCCAAGCACCACAAAACGGCCTTCCAATCTTTCCAAGGAATCCACTCCTCCCCCCCAAATCCAAATTGTCCAACTCCCAACTCCTCCACCGTCCCCTCAACCATCCACACAAAACGCTATAATCCCTTTTCCTCCCCCGTCCCCCCTAAACTTGGCTCTTTTCCCATCTGCCCCGGCCCACACATCACCTCCAAAGGACCCCGAGACCCCAAGGTCCCGCCGTCCATCCTCCGAGAGTGGCCCCGAGGAGGCAGAACGCACATTTGAGCACACCTTCTGCCGCAGGAAAGCTGGCGAAAAGCCCAAGGTGTTGCTGGCCAAGGAAGCTCCCGCGCAGGTTGAGCACGTTCCCTCCTCCTCCTCTTCTTCCTCTAGCTCATCTGGGAGCGAAAGAGGTACTCCTGCTCAGGACTCCCCATTTATTGATGTTACTGGGGATTCCAATGATGAAGCAGAAGGAGAGGTGAACGCTCCTGCACAAATTGAGGACGCTGGTGAGCACCAGGTCGCTCAGGAGAACGCCGAGCCATCTCTCTCTGAAGAGCTCGAGCGTGATGCTCAAGAGGTCCCTCCCTACAACCAATCCCTCCCCAGCTCCACAAGAAAACCCCTCCCCCACAATCCAAACAGAAACCCATCAAGTCCCGGCGGACGTTGAGCCCACAATAACTGAAAACCCCACAGAAGCTCAGGACGCTGAGGGCACGTCCCAGGGTCAGACCTCTGATGCAAATCAAGCCACAGCTGGTGGCGATGCTGAAAAAGAACAAGGCATAGAGGACGCTCCTTCAAAGGAAGCTTCTGACAGTGACTCTGAGGACGAGTCAGATGATGCTGAGGACTCCGACTCCCCGAAAGGCAAGCGCAAACGAAAGAATGATGGCGCACCAGTGAACGTCCTTAGCCCTCTTGTGTATTCTGAAGAGTGGCTGGCTTCCTTCCACAATGATAATGACGTCCAGGAGTTCCTCGAGCTTCTGCGATTTCAGGGCTGGCTGAAAGTTGGGTCTGCGCCCGCTGTGGTGGACAAGGAGCAAATAAAGGCGTTCTACAAGGACCTGAGGTACAAATCAAAAGACGGCTCTCTCCACTTCAAAATAGATGGTGAAAAGGCTTCCGTCAATGAACGCCAGGTACGCGCCTTCATGGGACTCAGCCCCCAAAAGCCCCCGTCCGATGCTCTTAGCTCTCTTCCGGAAGGCGGGTTCGAAACAACTGATGAAGAACTGCCTCTCGTAGAGCACATCTTTAAGGGCAAAAGGCCCATCGGACTGGACAGGGTGGCTCACGTTTTGAGCAAAGTCGGCGCCATCGCTCATTACTTCATCTGTCGCGCCGTCCTTCCTAGGCAAGAGAAAAGGTCAATTGTTCAAACTCATGACATAATTCTCATTGACGCTTTTCTGGAACGTCGCCCCATCAACTTAGCAAGAATAGCAATGCAACATATGGCTAAGTGTGGGAGGAAGAGACATGCTTTGCCGTACCCGGGGCTAGTCAAGCTGATCCTAGACTTTCAGAACGCCTATGATGAGAGCGCTCCTTAGGAAGAACTTGGCTTAAAATGGAATGCAAAGAAAGGACTGGTCGAGATAAGGCACAATGAAGAGTTGCCTTCGGTGATAAAGCAGCTAGAAGCTGAGAAAAAGAAAGCAGAAGAAGAACGCCTAGCTGCTGAGGCTGAGGCCGCAAGGCTTGCTCCTACGTCTCAAGAGTCCCCTACCAATCAAGAGCCTGTTGTAGATCTTACAACTCTAGATCAAATGCTCTTAGGGCCCTCTTCTCCTCCAGCTTTCCCACAGGACGCTCCTTCTTCTAGCACAGGTCCTTTGCCCCGTTCTGCTCCTGCGAACATCTCTCAGCATCCTCCAGCTGAACTCATGGGTGCGATTATGGACAACCAGTGCCTAATCTTCTCTGCTCTCAAGGACTTGTCCTCTACGTTCTCAAAGGCTGCTGAACTTCAAGAGCAATTGCTCAAGTTTTACCAAGACCAGAGCCGTTCTTAGTGATTGCCAACACTCCTTTCATCCCCTGTTATTCTGCCTTTGCTTCTTTTGAATTTCAAACACTTATGACCATTGGTCTGTAATAACTCTAACTTTTGTTTGAATGGCAGTTCCACTGTTTGCTTGCATGTGTTTGTTTAAGCGTTCCACTGCTTTTAGTTGTGTGTTTGTGCTAACGTCCTTATCACTTGTTATCCTTTTCGATGATGCCAAAAGGGGGAAGTGTAGTTTTGCAGAGATGCGCTATAAAATAGTTATCTAGAATAAGCAAGTGTTAAGGGGGAACTATTAAGTGAAAAGTCTAAGAAACGCCCATGCTAGAATAAAAGAGGACGTCTAGAAAACTTTCTAGGACATGACTCTCTCCCTAAAATCCAAATGTTAAAAAAAAAAAAAATCAAAGAATGAAAACTTGTGATTACTGAAATTTCTCTAAAGTGTTAGAGGACGCTTCTGAGTTTTCATGCATGCTAAGTTCCAATGTTAAAACTATTCTGCAAAAGAGTTTGTCATCATCAAAAAGGGGGAAATTGTTGGGACGCTATCAAGAACGCTTGTGTACTTGTTAGTGTTCCACACAACCGTCCCTTAGTTTTGATATGACAAACTCACTTTGATTCTGATAAAGTTGTCCAAGTGTTCAGGAACGCCCAATTAATAAAGGACAACAAGTGTATGAACGTTCCCTAGGCTTAGGGACGCCAGCTAACAGGAAGTAAGGACGAGCAAGAGGCTACTTGAGCAAGGACGGAGTCCCAAGCAAGTAGGAACGCAAGAAAGGAGTCCTTACTCACTAGCCGACAGGATGACATCACTCGACAATGTTTGATCATCCAAGCCGTTAACTCTGCGGGAGAAGCTGAAAGCCAGATTCGCAAGTTCCAGACACGACTAGGCGCACAAAAGGCCCTGATCGCTCGCCTGCAAGGAGATGTGGCTAGCCAAGCTGAAAGAATAACCGCTTTGCAGGGTTCTGTGGATGCCTTTACTGAGGAGGTAGTGAAGATTGCCACCTTCTATTCAACAAAGGCCAAGATTGAAGTGCTGGAAGGAGTTGCTAATGGCCAAGGCGCGAACTGGAACCTAGAGGAACTTAAGAAAACTTTTGAGGAATTGTTCCCTCAAGGTTGCAAGGAACCTGGGGAAAACTACCTTCCTAGTGACGAGCCTATGGAAGATGCTGCCCTATCTCCCCCGGTAGATGATGTCCAGCCCCCTATTGATGGTGGAAATGCCTCGTATGGTGAAGAAGCGAACGATCACGGATCCCAGAAAACATGTCCTGAAGACTGACCTGCTTTTGTTTTCTGCTCTTGATCTCTAGATACTTGATCCGGCAATGTCTATTGCCGTAAGACTTTGACGATAATTTTGGAACGGCACTTGTGCCACAACTTGATAGTTCGGGGGAAAACGTTGTACCTCTGGTGTAAAAACCTATATCTACAGGCCCGTTGTATGGCCCTGCTAATTTGGTTAGATTTTGTTTGGATGCTGCATGTCTAAGTAGCTAGACCCTTATTCAGCTTCGAGACCAGTTTCCATTGTTTTATTTGGTAGCGTTCGAAACTTATTTTGAACGGGTTTGCTCGACACTAAGGCTTTGTTTTTCAGCTGGTTTTTTTGGAAAAATATTTTGACCCCGTACCCTCGCTGAAGCGCAGCTCTCGACGCATTGTTTTGTCACGAGGTGTTTTACTCGAGGAAGCCTCGATGGATGGCCGGGTACCCCTTGTCTTTCTAGGGGCGCATTTGTAAATTATACTTTGGAGACCGTACCCAGAGAAGTATACTTGTGTTTTGAATGATCGTGAGGGATCTGCATATGCATATTTCTAGGGCAAGAGCCTAGAAGGGGTTTTGGTAAATGTGATCGTGATACTCACGTGATTAACAAAGTCGTTGTAGTATGGTAAAATGGTGAACGCACCACCCCTTGTATTATTTGGGGAGTGATCACCGATGTCTAGAGATTGTGACTAGAAAAGCGCGTTTGTCCTTGCTAGAAGTGGTGTAGGTACCTAGCGCGTCTTAGCGGTTATCATTTGTAAGAAACAAGATTGTTTGTATGAAGGGCTAACGTTAGCTTTGTGACGTCAAATGTTGATAGTTTATCTGGGTCATACAACCGGTTATTGTGAGTGGATTAATCCGTTGGGTGCTAGCACATATGTGTCAGGCGAATTGTGCCTTATCTGTGGATCCAAATGTACATGCGAATTTTGCAATACTGGCGATACTTGCCTAGGTCTCTTATGGGCCTAATCATTACGTCCACGAGTTTTGTGGGATTTCTGGCGATAAATGCCTAGGTCACTTATGGGCCTAATCATTACGTCCACGAGTTTTGTGGGAATATTTGCCTTTTCGTAGCTTGATCGGGGCTACTTGGCGTGTACCCTGGTGCGGGTGTTTGTCTCGCGCGAAATTTGTGAAGTTGTGCTCTCAAGGAGCACACGTTTTCCTTCTTGTGTGTATAAACGAAGTAATTTGTAATAAATTTTGTTCATAACTCAAAAGAATCACGAGAACGCAAAACAGTGTCCTAACTAGTGTTAATCACTATAACTACGATCTAGAAATAAAAGTGGGGTGATGGTTGAGGAACCCCCTTGCATCCCCCCGAAAAGGAAGAAAATCCAAGACCTTCTAATACAGAAAACAAACTAAGTATTAGTAACTAGAGATAGGGTTTCTAGAAATAATACTTCTTGAGGTGAGTGGCATTCCAACTCCTAGGCACTGGTTCTCCTTCCTCGGACTCCAACTAGTAAGCTCCTTGCCCTACGACCTTTGTGATCCTGTAAGGTCCTTCCCATCCAGGTGCCAGTTTTCCCGCGTTTTGCTCTGCTGTGATCTGGAACACCTTGCGGAGTACCCAGTCTCCCACTCGAAAGACCTTAACTCTTACGTTCTTGTTATAGCTCTTGGATACTTGCTGCTGGTATCGAGCTACTCTGAGGTGGGCCGATTCCCGTAAATCTTGGACCGTGTCAAGGTCTGCCTCGAGTTGCTCCTTGTTCTGGTCAAGCGTAGCTAGACCATACCGCGTGGTTGGGACCTGGATTTCAGCTGGGATGACTGCCTCGCACCCGTATACTAGAGAAAAGGGGGTTTGTCCCGTTGCTTTCTTGGGAGTGGTGCGATCAACCCAAAGTACGTAGGGTAACTCTTCCGCCCACTTGCCTTTGGATTTGGTTAATCTTTTCTTCAGGTTGCTTATGATCACCTTGTTGGAGGACTCTGCTTGCCCATTCGCCTGGGGGTATCTAGGTGTTGATGTAACCAGATCGATGTTCCACCCCTGGAAGAAATCTCTCAATCTCTGGCTAATGAACTGGGAGTCATTATCACAAACGATCGTTGCTGGAATTCCAAAACGGCAGAGGATATTGCGCTCGATAAGGAGATCACATGTTTGTCCTTCGTGGATCTCTTTCATAACATTCTCCGTCTCTTCTCCTTCTGCGCATCTTTACAAGACCCCAGACGAGGACTTGTGGTAGAGTACGCCCTGGTGGACGACGAATCGTGTGGCTTTTTCTCTTAAGGCTCTTGCCTCCGCTTTATCCTCAGGTGCCTTCTCGTTTATTAGCCAGTCTAGATACGGTTTGATCCAGCTGTTAGGCTTCGTTCTAGAGTGTGTGTCAGGACTGGCTACTGGGAGCGTATGTAGCATGGATGTTTCTCTGGGATGCTCGATCGCTGAGTAAAGAAGGTGTACTAGCGGGATCTGAGAGTACTCACCTGGATTGAGTACTGAGCCTAAACCTGCTAAGGCGTCAGCCGACGCGTTGTTTTCCCTAGGTACCTGTTCAAAGGTAACCTGCTGGAATTCTCCTGCTAGTGCTCTCGCCTTTCCCAGATAAAGAGCCATCCTTTCGTCTATTGCCTTGAACAAGCCTAGTATCTGATTAACCACCAAGAGAGAGTCACACCTAACTCGTAGATTCCGGATCGCTAGGTCTCGTGTTAGACCTAATCCGAAAATCAAAGCTTCATACTCTGCCTCGTTGTTTGTGGCGTCGAAATTGCATCTTACGGCCTGAGCTAGTCTATCTCCTTTGCTTGATACCAAGACCACCCCTAGCCCTATCCCTCTTGCGTTGGAGGCTCCATCTGTGTTGAGCGTCCATGTGTCGTGTGTTTCTTCTGGGACAGGAGCGGGTGTGCTTGTGCTGGCTGCCTCCTCCAGATCAGGTGTGAAATCAGCGACAAAGTCGGCTAGGACTTGCGACTTTATGGCCTTAAGAGGCTCGTACTTGTTGTCGTAGCCGCTGAGTTGCACTGCCCACTTGGTCATTCGTCCAGAGAACTCCAACTTTTGCATCAACTGTCGCAAAGGGTAGCTAGTTTGCACCGCGATCGTATGCGATTCAAAGTAAGGGCGAAGCTTATTCGAACTCATGATGACGGCAAGAACCAGTTTCTCGAGGGGGGTGTATCTAGTCTCTGCTGAAGTCATTGTCTTGCTTACGATGTAAACAGGCATTTGTTGTCCGTCAGCTTCCCTGACTAGGACCCCGCTCAGTGTGCTTCCTGATACTGCTAGATATAGTTGCAAGATTTCTCCCGGCACCGGCTTGGCTAGCAACAATGGATTGGAGAAATATCCCTTGAGTTCCTGGAAAGCCTTCTCGTGTCGTTCGTCCCATTGGAAGCTTTTGTTTTTCTTGAGTATATCGTAGAACAAACGACACTTGTCGGCTGACTTGGATACGAACCTATTAAGGGCGGCGATTTTCCCTGCGAGCTTCTGTACTTCCTTTATGTTCTTAGGCGATCTCAGGGAGGCTATTACTTTTACTTGGTCGGGACTGACCTCAATCCCCCTTTTAGTCATGATGTAACCTAGGAATTTTCCGGACCGAGCTCCAAACGTGCACTTTTGAGGGTTGAGCTTCATATTGAATTTTTCGAGGATGTTAAAGGCTTCCTCGAGGTGTTGCTGGTGTTGAACCGCCATCGTGATCTTGACCACCATATCGTCGATGTACACCTCCATGGTCTTCCCGATTTGATTCTAGAACATATGGTTAACGAGACGCTGGTAAGTTGCACCAGCGTTCCTTAAGCCGAAAGGCATAACTCGGTAACGATACGTCCCCTGTCTTGTTATGAAGGACGTCTTCTCTTGATCTTCGGGGTGCATCTGGATTTGGTGGTAGCTGATGTCGTGCTTTTTAGTTGATTTTCTAGGTAGTTTTCTAGTTCGTTTTGCATGCTTTCCCTTTGTGTTTGTGTGTTTTGCATGAGATTTCCACTCTCCTTCGAGAGTTGGAGTCGTTTGTGTGTTCTTTTGTGTTTTGTAGGCATTTGGAGCATGTTAGAGGAGTTTTCGAGTTTTACCGAGCATTCTAGGAGATGACGGTGTTGTGGTGTTCGTAGTCAAGTCAAGAGGAGCTTTTCAAGGATTTCAATAATGGATCTTCAAGCCAAAAAGTGTCTTAAAAGAAGCTACAAGAAGTCTAAAAGGAACCCAAGGAACATCGAAAAAGAAACCCCGAAGAAAGGCTAGCAATGGAGCAAGTTCGAGCGAAAACACGAAGAAAACATGATCCTGCTGTAGGTCGGGGCCGACCATCCTGAGGTCGGCCGCGACCACCCTGAGCTGCGACCAAAAGCGAATCCTTGCCGCCCAAGTAATGCTTTTTGCGGGATTTTTGAAATTCGAAAAGGGGGACAAAGTGGCAGACTTGGCAGCCTTTAAAGTTGACCTTTTTTTACTTCTATTTAAGAGGCTTTTGGGCTCCTTTTCTAGAGAGCTTTTGGGGGAGAGGGGAGGCTTGTGTGGGAAGCTTAGGGTTAGAGAGAGATGTCTCTCACTCTCCCTCTTTGGGAGGTGAGGAGGGAAGAGGAGGAAGATGGAGGAGGGTTAGTAGAGAGAAGTTGTGGAGTTTGCAAGGCTTGTAAGTTTGGATCTTTGTCTAATTTAAGTTGTTGTTTTCGATTATGTTTCCCCCTTATCTTGTGTTGTTTGTGTGTTTTGTTATGTGTGAGTAGTTAGCTTGCTAGGGTTGGGGTGAAACCCACCATGAAAGTGCATGCATGACCTTGATGTTTGGATCCATGCTTGACTTGAAATCTCTTCCCATAAATCCCTCTTGCATGCTTAATTACCCTTGATGAAAGTTGGGGGCTTGTTCTTGTTTGCAAACCAATTGCAAAATTATGTTGTGAATAAGGGCTATCCGGGGTTAAGATGAAAGTTGAGATACCTAGAAAAACAAGTTGGATTGCATGTTGACATCTCCATGGAAGTGTAGGCTTTGATGTGTTCTTTTGTGACGAAAGTCACCCATGAGATTATGAGTTAAGGTTGTCCTTTGTCATTGTTGGAATGCATGCTCGTGTTGTGGTGAATCCCCACCCCTAGTTGTTTTTCTTTGATTTTCCCGAAACAAAACTTTCGTGCCCAGAATAGGTCGGCCGGGACCAGTTGCAGGTCGCTGTGACCCCCTCTGGAGTTGTTTTCCGTGTGTTGTGAAGTTCGGTTTTAGGTCGGCCGCGACCTCCCTAGGGTCGGCTCCGACCTCTTCCCGAGACTTGTTGTTTGTGTTCGTTTGCTTGTTTGGTTTGGTTTGGTTTTATTTGCTTTCGTAGTTGTTTGCTAGACTATAGATCTAATAACTCCCGTGGACGATCCTGACTTCGCTATACTCATCGGGGTCTTGACAAATTTTATTTGTGAGACTCTCTCAACAAATTGGCGCCGTTGTCGGGGAGTTACTTTCTTTCGGGTGAGGGACTAGCCCAAACCCTTTGTGTGTTTTTGATTTGTTTTGTGTTGTTTTTGTTTTTAGGTTTGATCTAGCCATGACGACCTTTGAGTCCCTTGATAGAGAGTTGGCCGATCTTCGTCTCGAAGTGCTAAACCTCCAAAGAGAAAGAGATGCCGAGGCTTATGCATGTCAAGGAGAATGGGAAGCCCGAGCCTACCTCCAAGCACAACCAAATGGCTTCCAAGAGGATGCTCTACCTCAACATCAATTTCAAGAGCCTTTAGCCGCATCTTATGCTTGGGATCCCTATTGGACAAGTAATGATTATCCCAATTGGGGTTATTATGAACCTCCTAGCTATGAAGAGCCAACATCATGGGTGCAAGGGTTGAAAGAAGAACTCATTCAAGGAATCCATGAAGTGTGCACCGACATTATAGGAGTTCAAAGCCAAGGAGGAGATTTCAAAGAAGCTCAAATTCCACAACCCCTAGGGCGATTACCGGGCCACCCCGAGGAGAGCCCGAGAGGTCACATTGATGCGGTTCACCTAAGGAGTGAAAAGAAGTTGCCGGAACACGTTCCTTCTTCTTCGACAACAAAGGCGCTTCATCTCCCACCCAAGAAGGCCGAGGAACTTTCCGTTGAGCATATTGAGCCTTTATCCAAGTCATGCCCTCCACTTATTCTAAGCCAATCATTCCTCATCAAGACCGGAGCTATCATAGATGTCAAGAAGGGACTCGTATCATGTTATGATGGTGAAGAGAAAGTAGAGTTCCGCTTCGACAATGCTTTGAATGAGAACCATGAAGAGGAGGTGAAGAATTTGGAGGATGATCCCGAAGAAAGTTTCTTGCTAGATGAGGCCGAGAAAAACCAAGTTGAGACCCAAGTTGAGGATGGAAGTCTCTTGCTAAGTGAAACCGATATTGAGGAGGTTAAGGCCCAAGAGGATGAAGGATGGACGGGGTCTTTGCTACCAATGCTGAAACCAAACCCGCTTGTGGAGGAATGTGAAGAAAATGTGGTTGGGTTTGGACCTTCATTGACCCTGGATGCTAGCAAAGAGCGGGCCAAGCATGAAGAGATGAAGATCGTCACCACAGGACGCAAGGAGCTATGGACCTACAAGGACGACTTCGATGAGTATTGTGAGGCGCCACCACAACCACCAAATTGGTTTTATCCTAATCCCTCTCATGAAAAATTTTCTTGCGCTTTTGATAAGTTGAAACGATCCTTGAGTGTTATATTACTTGTTTTCAATTTATCAATATGCTACATATGCTTTCATGAGGTGCCTTCACAAGACTTTGATAGGTTACTTAGAGCTTTGACAATGTCCGATTATAGAGATTGAGCGCGGATGCTTCTCTCGCCACACCTTCTTCCACCCTCTCTTCTCATTCTAAGTATGGGGTGGCGATGAGGATATCCGAGCCACTATGGGCTCTCACAACCCCCGACTAATGGGGTACTTCTCGTCTAGCTCAAAGACATTAAAGAAAGCGCTTTTCTGGAGGCAACCCGTTCTTTCCCTTTTCTTTTCTTTTTATTTTGGGCTTTTTAGCTTTGGTTAATTTATTTTTCTTAGTCTAGAGTAGATAGGTAGCTTGTCTTGCATATCCACTAACCTTTTGTAGAAACCCAAGACAACGGAAGGGCATAAGAGGACCGGAACGAAAGACAATGCAAAGAAGGCGCTCTCAGAGAAGGGTCGGCCCCTACCTCCATATGGTCGGCCCCTACCATCATATGGTCGTGCCCTACCTCCCCTAGGTCTCCTGCGACCTCCCCTGCAGCCCAAAACTCGAGCATTGATGAGAACGACACTTCTCCGCCGCCTCACCGCAAGGATGAATCTTCTCCAATTAAACGCTCCAAGTCCAAGTTAGTTTCTCTTTTCCTCTCTTTACTTTTTAATCAATAGGGACATTGATGTTTTAAGTATGGGGTGGTTTAAGGGATGCCACTTGTTTGTGTGTTTGCATGTTTGTATGTGTGTGTTTTGCATGATTGAGTCTTTTTATTTCGATTTTTATGATGGATGAATACCCTTGCTTAGATGTCCTAGGATAGTGATTATGAGCATCATCATGTAATTCCTTGTAACTTGCTTTGTAAGATTGCCTACCATGACTTTGATTTTCGAACTTTGAGCATATAATGAACATTGAGCATGCATAATTCTAGTGAAAGCAATCCAACAAAATTGAACCTAAGTGAGGAATCTTTTGGCTACAAGGAATGTAAGTTTTATTCCTTGGTTTTTCATGTGTGATTTTTACTCTTCCAAATGCATTTATCACTTGACAATGGAATGCTTATTTGAAATTTGAAACCAATGAAGATGTATTCATTACTTGTTAGATCAAATGATATTGAACTTATTTTCATTAGCCTTTTTCTCCCCTTTTCATCCTACCTATGAATGATCCCTTGATTTGAAGCCCCTTGTTTGAGCCTTAAGCCTTATTTTTAGCCCCACAAAAGTATCCTAGCCATTATAAGCTTTACCCCCTTAATCCGGGAATTAGGACTTAGAATGGATTGAGATGTTGATGTGGATGAAGGGGTGAAGATGAAGAGATTGTAAAGGTGAAGATGGAAGGAGTTGTCTTAAGGAAAGAAAAAGAACCGAGAAAGATGAATTGTTGGCTAATAGTGCATAAGTATAGGAAGAATAAACCTCTGCTGTGGGTCGTGGCCGACGCTCAAGAGGTCGCGGCCGACCTATGCCAGCCCAAAACAAAAAAAAACAAAAAAAAAGAGAAGAGAGAAGAAAAAAATCAAAAAGAGAGAGTGTTTGAATAAGTGCTAGAGCCAAAGCTTCTTCACAAGAGAAAGACAAAGGGATAGGTGAAGTGATGTGTTCCTTGAAAGATTATGAGTTTGGTGTTTGGAGGAAGGAAGAAGAGTTGGTTGAGTGTAGTTGAGTTTTGAAGTCTAGGAGTCTAGGTTCCCGGATTCATTAGCACCACAAGACCGAATGATTCCACACCCTTTGAACTACTGACCCCCATTACAACCCGGCCGAATGAAACTTCTTTGAAGTCTTCATTGAGCCACTTAAGTTCTCTTGATGGTTTAGCTTGTTTTGATTTCTTCGGTGGAGAATTTCGAATATATTTTCCATTGTCTATGAGGTTTTGCATTTGGAATTGAGATTGAATGCTTGATTGATACATCCTATACACTTGAAAATGAGTGAAACACATTGCCCTTGTGAGGTCGGATTGTTATTTTTTGGAATTTACACATGCGTGCTATGATATTGAAGTTGTTTGCTCATCATCCTTCTTGCGCTTATTTTTCCTTAAAGGCATTCTTTGAGCTTGTTGCTTGGTCTTGATGCATGAGAGGTATTGCTTGAGGAAAAGCAAGTCTAAGTATGGGGTATTTTGATGTCGTGCTTTTTAGTTGATTTTCTAGGTAGTTTTCTAGTTCGTTTTGCATGCTTTCCCTTTGTGTTTGTGTGTTTTGCCTGAGATCTCCACTCTCCTTCGAGAGTTGGAGTCGTTTGTGTGTTCTTTTGTGTTTTGTAGGCATTTGGAGCATGTTAGAGGAGTTTTCGAGTTTTACCGAGCATTCTAGGAGATGACGGTGTTGTGGTGTTCGTAGTCAAGTCAAGAGGAGCTTTTCAAGGATTTCAATGATGGATCTTCAAGCCAAAAAGTGTCTCAAAAGAAGCTACAAGAAGTCTAAAAGGAACCCAAGAAACATCGAAAAAGAAACCCCGAAGAAAGGCTAGCAAAGGAGCAAGTTCGAGCGAAAACACGAAGAAAACATGATCCTGCTGTAGGTCGGGGCCGACCATCCTGAGGTCGGCCGCGACCACCCTGAGCTGCGACCAAAAGCGAATCCTTGCCGCCCAAGTAATGCTTTTTGCGGGATTTTTGAAATTCGAAAAGGGGGACAAAGTGGCAGACTTGGCAGCCTTTAAAGTTGACCTTTTTTTACTTCTATTTAAGAGGCTTTTAGGCTCCTTTTCTAGAGAGCTTTTGGGGGAGAGGGGAGGCTTGTGTGGGAAGCTTAGGGTTAGAGAGAGATCTCTCTCACTCTCCCTCTTTGGGAGGTGAGGAGGGAAGAGGAGGAAGATGGAGGAGGGTTAGTAGAGAGAAGTTGTGGAGTTTGCAAGGCTTGTAAGTTTGGATCTTTGTCTAATTTAAGTTGTTGTTTTCGATTATGTTTCCCCCTTATCTTGTGTTGTTTGTGTGTTTTGTTATGTGTGAGTAGTTAGCTTGCTAGGGTTGGGGTGAAACCCACCATGAAAGTGCATGCATGACCTTGATGTTTGGATCCATGCTTGACTTGAAATCTCTTCCCATAAATCCCTCTTGCATGCTTAATTACCCTTGATGAAAGTTGGGGGCTTGTTCTTGTTTGCAAACCAATTGCAAAATTATGTTGTGAATAAGGGCTATCCGGGGTTAAGATGAAAGTTGAGATCCCTAGAAAAACAAGTTGGATTGCATGTTGACATCTCCATGGAAGTGTAGGCTTTGATGTGTTCTTTTGTGAAGAAAGTCACCCATGAGATTGTAACACCCCAAAATTATCTCGGGAATGCTACACGCCAGTGACCTTGGAATTCACACCCAAAGTCACCCAAGGCTTATACAGTACATAACAATAAAAAGGATAATATCCAAAATTCATAAATAGATCTCAAAACTTATATTGTCTGACAATCCAAAACGGTAATTGTGAATGATTAAAACGAAAGTGAAGAAGTGCGTGGTAATAAATGGTCTTTACAATAAAAGTATCTCATTTATTCTCAAATAAATCCAACTGAAAATAACCTTGCAAGAAATGCTCCAAGTCTTCAACTCACTCCTCTTGAGACTCCAACGGCTCGAATCCTGATGTGCCGCAACGTAAATACGGTTGACACCAGCCGACCATGCAAGGAAAGAAAATGGACGGTTAGTCTTGTGACAGACTAAGCAAATGGGTTTTAGAAAAGCGGTTCTTATGGTTAGACTCCACTATTAGTATTGAAACCCGAATGAAAGCCGGTCAATAATCTAATAATGAAGTATCCCCATCGAAGGTAAGAAAGAAATATGCTCAGGAAGAAAGATAGGACGCCACATGAGGTGGTTCCTTAAGCGAGGTATGCGATTGTTGGGAACTTATTATTCACACATGTTTTTGAAAAACCTCCATCGAGTAATTGGGTCTACGACCAACCTCACCGCACAATGATTGTACGAATTCAGATTGGAAAGCAGACGTGGTCAATCGGGAGTAAGAACGGTTTTCCAAGTTGTACTAACCGCCCTGGTTCATTAATTATGTGCATGGGCACTTATCTTACTTACTTCCAAAACGGTACATTCAGGTTGATAGCTTTTAAAGTAACGGATTCGACAATGGTCGAAACAAAACGAAGGAGATCTCAAGAATTCAATAAAGGCACTAGCTAGGTGCAATCACCCCTCATGTTCGGATGAGGCGGCACGGTCATGACCAGGCACTAGGGTATAGGTCCATCCTAATGCAAATATTTTAAAGAGGCGTCCAGGGTCTAACCCACACCCCTAATACTACGCTAAGTCCACATCAAGTCTCAATGGAGACGAAACACATAAGGCCACAACATCGAGACCTAAGTCCAAGTTCTAGCGCAGTCTAGCAATATATACATCCTACTTATATAATGAGGTCATTAATGCTATAACAATAAATCCTAATTCATTTATTAGCACACAAAGTTCCCAACAATATTTAAAACAGTTATGCAAGCGAGAACCGTCCACTTACCTTGATTCGAAGGCAAAAGAGTAGTTTGTCAACGAGGTGAATCCTTACGAACAGGGTTCGTTTCCTGTTTCATTAACAACGACAAAATAAATGATATCAATTTATTTTGTTTTTCCGTTATCTAGAAAAAGGTTGGATTCAAGAGATATGCTAAAGATCTTATAAGCATATAAGTATTTTATTCATTATACATACCTATGTTCTTATAATATATTTTAAGTATTATTTTGTTCTTGAGTTTAAATCTTTAATCTCACACATGCCTTAGAAAAACACTTTTGAAAATATATCCTTTAAATTTATTAACACTTAGTCATGATAAAAATTTAAGGATCAAGAAACAATAATTTTATTTTTATGTTCATAAAGTAAAAAAATACATTCTTTTTGGCTAATTACAATTTACTAGTTAAATTACGATAAAATAGGCCATAATATAAATAAAAATTACGTAAATAATGAGAACATCTAAGTTACTTAGAAATACTTAAATCTGTTAGTTTTTAATTTCGTAATTATTTTATTTAATTAAAAATTTTATTCTTTTCTTTAATACTCTATATTGTGATAATTGTTTTCTTTAGGCATCAAAAGTCGAATAAAATATTCAAAAGTACTGTATATAGTTCATAAATCATATTTACAGAACATATATAATTTATAGGAATTTATATAATCAATTTAGAATAAAATACGAATTTATTTCGAAAATCAGGCTGTGTGTTTAATCGAATTTATTAATCAGCAAAAACGACATTATAATTTATGAAAATTTTATGACAATTAATAAACTATATGAAGTCGTCATATGAATTTTTGTATGATTTATAAGAAACTCTAACTAATTAAAATCGATTTTACAAAAGAAATATGCTGTTCGAAATTTAAAAGGAAGCGAGTAGGAGCTGGGATTTACAGTGGCGACGAGGTGTTTTCGGGTGGCTCGTTCTTGGTGGTCCGGCTACGGTTCGACACGGGCTATGCAACAGTTTGAAGAGGGCGGTGCAAGGAGTACTCAGGCGGTGACGGTGTCGATTTTGGTGGACTAACGGCCGAGATATTGGTCCGCGAAGTGGGCGTCGGGCTCAGTTTTTGCTGAAGGGTTTGGTTGCTTTGTTTGGGATTTTCGGCTAACTGGATGAGGTAGTTGCGGAATGGGGTTAGGGGGCTTTTATAGAGGGGAACGAGAGGGTTCTAGGGTCGCTCTCAATTCCGAATTCCGCTTAGGGTTTTGGGAGATATTGGGCTCCGAATCGGGGCGGTATTCTAGGGTTTGGCTTTAAAATTGGTAAGAGATCTTGAGCTATTTCGGCAACAATACTGTAAGGGGTTCGTATGAGATCGATGATATCTTCACCTTCCTTGCATAATAGGCCATGATTTTCCGAGGAAAATCTTAATCAAATCGGGTCTTAGAATGGATCGGGGTGTTTGAAGAAGGAAAGAAAGAGATAGGAAGAAGATCGGGCTGTCAAGCCACCTTTTAGGGTTAATTACAGAATTGGCCCAAGGTTTTTAAATTGTGATAAAAGTACCCTTTTCCATTATAATTTATCCGAAAACAATTTCTTATTCTAGATAATTAATTTTCTTTTCCTTACATATGCATGTAAGTGTGTTTATAAAATTCATTTATTGTTTTCTTCCTATTTTTTCCCCTTTAAATAAAAGTTCTTTCTTTCTTTTTGATATAATATTATTTTAAAACAATATTATTGTATAAGTATAAGAGATTACCTCCCATTTTATTATCTTAATATACTCTTTTTAATTTAATATAGCTTCTTAGTTTTATCTCTCAATGATGTTTCATATAGTTTTATCTTAAAACTTTGAACACTTTCTTTAGCATAGTTTAATAGGTACATGACCTATTGATATGAGTTTAAAAGTATTATCATGGCATTATCGGTTCTTATTAAATTTCCATCTAATAAATAATGCCAATACTTTTATTCATGGGGAAAAAAATTGTTAAGGGAAATTACCATAATAACCTTCTCGAAAAAAATAGGGTTATTACAGAGATTATGAGTTAAGGTGGTCCTTTGTCATTGTTTGAATGCATGCTCGTGTTGTGGCTCCATGCGAAGCACTTCTGGTGTTTCTCTAGAAAGGACATGAGTTCTGCCTTGATGGACGTGTCTAGTCCGATGCCCAAGCGAACGATCTGTCCTTCCCCTATTGCTACCTCCTCCACTTCTTCTTCTTCCTCTCGGGTCTGGATGGCAGGGATAGCGCTCTGTGATTGCTATGCCTGCGGCCCAGCGGCCGTAGGCTTTAGAGCGGTCTTGTAGCATTCTCTAGCTAGCCTCTGATCTCCTCAGATCTCTTCTATTCCCCTTGGTGTAGGGAACTTCACCGTCTGGTGATAGGTGGAAGCCACCGCCTTCATGTCGTGTAACCAAGGACGACCCAGGTTTATGTTGTAGCTGGATGGGCAATCTATTACCATGAATTCCAGTTGCAGGTTTACTCCTTTTGCAAAGGTTTGTAGGGTTATGTTTCCCGTGGTATGTTTTACCTCTCCCCTGAACCCCACGAGGGGGACCGGTTGCTTGTGGATGTCGTTTTCAAACAAACCCATCTCTTTGAGGGCGGTGAGTGTTATGAGGTTGGTAGAGCTACCGGTGTCGACCAGTATCCTCCTCATAAGGACGTTTCCTATGTGTAAGGAGATCACCAAACCGTCATGATGAGGCCCAACTTGGTTTTCAATGTCGGAGTCGTCAAAGGCTATTGTTAACCCGGTGGGTTGTCTAGGTTGCCTCTCTAGATGGGTAGGTTTTCCCAAGTTCCCCTCTCGTGCGTGCCTCTTGGTTGTTGAGTAAGTAAGGCCACACACGCTTGATCCTCCGGTTATCACGTTCACCACCCTTTCTGGAGTAGGGGGTGTTTTCTCATCCGTCCTGCTCCGGTAGGGATTATCTAGAAGATCACGAGGAACCCTGGCGTCTGGAGCCGCTTCCCGGATCTTGCCTTTAGAGATTAAGTGTGCCACCTCCCTCCTTATAGCATGATACAATCCTTGGTCCAGTGGCCGTGGTTATCGTGGAACTCACACCACTTGTTCTCGTCGACCCCTGCCTTGGGTGCTTTGTCCTTTCTAGGCCACCTGACTAGATCTCCCATCTTGGAGAGGTTCTTCACCAGTTGTGATGGTGAGATTTTGAGGTTGTAATCCTCCAGAGGGGGTGGTAAGGGATCGCGTTCTTTCTCCATTGGTGGCTTATTGCGTGCTACGTTAACCCGTTTGGCTGGGTGTCTATCGTAGGATCGATCATGCCTACCCCTTCTTTGATCGAAGGGGGATCGCCTTTGCTCCGGATATTCCCTCTTGCGATCGTTGCCGTTTCTCCTGTCGGAGTTCCTAGGTTCGGCCGACCTTCTTCGGAGAGATCTATATTCTTCCAATCGAACGTGTGCTAATGCCTTTGACTGGACCTCCTCGAAAGTTGCACACGGGTGCTTGGTTAGCTCCTGGTACAGCCCTCCATCCGGTATGATTCCGTGTCGGAAAGCCTCGAATGCGGTGGTGGTGTCACAATTCGGGATGGTGACTTTCTCCTTATTGAAGCGATCCAGGAAAGCTCTTGTGGTTTCATGATTTTTCTGCTTGACCCGGTACAAGTCGCTAGATTGTTTTTCAAACATGCGACTGCTCGCAAACTGGCTCCGGAAGGTGTCCGAGAGGTCGGCAAAATACTTGATGCTCCCTCTGGGTAGACCGATGAATCATGTGAGGGCTGGTCCAGTCAGGGTCGTTCCGAACCCCTTGCACATCACGGATTCTTTTGAGTGACTGGGAACCGAGCTAGTCATCATCTTTTGTTTGTAGATGGCTATGTGCTCGTTAGGGTCCGTGGTGTCGTTGTAGGGGTTCATAGAGGAAATAGTGACTTTTCTAGGAATCTCGGCCCGAGCAATCCTGGGGACGAATGGGGATTCGTCGTATCCATCTTGGACCTCTGGTTGCACTGGTTGGTATCCGGTGTCGCCAGACCCTCGGTGTTTCTAGTGACGTGGGCGGGTTGTCTAGCCGTAGTCAATAACTGGTTCTGGCTCCTAAGCTGGTTGTTTTCGTTAGTCAAACGTTCCATGCTGGCTTCCAAGAAGCCTTTTTGCTGCTCGAGTTCTTTCTGGAGAAGCTCCATGCGACGCCGAACGTCCGCCATCTCGTCTTCTCGCTGTTTGGACAAGACTTCCTCTTGTTGGGTGGCGTTGTTCTTCCCCGGCACGAATTCTCCAGATTCTGACATCGTCTTGGTTTGGAAACTTAAACAACAAACGATTCTTCGTTCGTATTTCGCCAAATTCTGTGCCCCATGGTGGGCGCCAAATTGTTAGAGCTTGAAATCACCCAAGCAAGATTGGTGACCCCTTAGCCTAGATCGGGCTTGAACTAAGCTTTACGAACTTGGAATCAAATAAGAAAGATGCAAAAAATTGTATTGAATTTGTGTTTATCCGAATATGTGTATTATGTTCGAATGCATAACGTACAATGTATGACCCCCCTCTATGTATTTATAGGGGCCTAAAAGATAGAGTGCCCTACAAGATATAAAGATAGCTAGACAGACACGCGCCTTCAAGATAACCTATACCTAAATATGATACAATTTCCGTTACATAAGATAGAAATAACCCTCACAAGATATAATGCGAATATATCTTATAATTAACCGGGCGAATTATCATGCTCCGACACCCACTTATTCGATCATCCTTCTAGAAACTCGTCGATGGGCTTCGTAAACGTCTAGCAAACCGTTCCAGCGTATGCCTTAGGCTTTCTAGTTGTTAGGGCCCAACAGTATGTATGGGGACGGTCGCACTCCTAGATAAGCATCTGAACAATAATGGTGGAGGTTAAGCCCCGACATCAAGTAATCCTATTTGCTGTCAAGCAAGAAGCATAGTCCAGGTTACTCTCGGAAATTTGATCCTGTTTACAAATAGCTATCAGGATACGTGAGCATTGCCAAAATCAAGAATGCAGCGATCAAACGGCCATACAGAGGGCCTATAACGGTTGGCAAAAGTTAAAAGATTTTTTTTTACACTAGGGGTACAAAGTTTTCCCCACAAAGATAAGTCTTGGCACGAAGGCCATCCCAACACAGATGTTAATGTTTTTCGGCAATAGACATTGTCGAAATAAGGTTCTTAAACATAGAAGTAGACAAAAGCAAGCATGAATTCACTAATTGGCGGAGATCACTTAGTTGGAGAAGGGGTCTGCGATGAGAGATTCTCGTTCTTATCTCCCTGCTGGACCACATCGTCAGAACCTGCGGCTGGAACAATATCTGCTGGAGCAGGGGAATTGGCATCATCATCCAGATCTTCGTCAGGCAAGAAATCTTCACCGGGAATCTTGGAACCTGGAGGAAATAGCACAAGGGGCTAGGTCTCCGGCTCCGTAGTTTCTTGGCTGGAACTCTGGGTTTGATTCTCCTCTTTCTGCTTTTCTGATTCGTTGAACACCTTGCTAGGGGGGCGATCCTTGGACTCGATGGTTAGCAACACGTCAATGAGTCTTCCACTAGACGACCTGGAGTTGAAGTTCTTTGGCACTGCACAAAGTGTCACCAGATGAATATTAGCAGGATACATTCCAACAAATCTAGTCATACACACTAGTAAAGATTACTAAAAGACAGAGCAAGCGAGGCTCTTACGGGTGGTGTTCCAAGCATCTAGGAAAACATCCTTATGGATTTCCCCTAATTCACCCAAAGACCGTCTTTCCACGAAGAAATAGCGCGACTGCCACCCCGTATTAGGGTTCTTGACACCAGGGATCAAGGGGTCGTGGGTATTTCTAGAATGGATAGAGATTCTACCCGGCGTAGATGGTACTACCTTATAGGCTACTAGGAACTCACTCACTGTCATGGCTATCCCTTTCCTAGAGGCCAACTCATCGACACACCTTAGTATACGCCAGGTCATGGGCATAATTTGAGAGGGCGAGACCCCTAAATCCCTAAGGAAATCCCTAATGAAGGGGGAAAACGGAAATTTTAGCCCTAATGAAAACGGGAACTCAGTAACACAAACCCACCCTGGTCGGATCCAGTCAATTAGTTCATCTTGGGGGCAGTAGGTCACGGTTCCAGTCGGAAACCCTCCCTCAGAGACGATCCTGGCGACGTCGTCTGGAGAAATGTTGCACAGAAACTGGTCTTGGGGCATAAGTGAATTTGAAGGCGCGAAGAGGGGAGATTCGGCCATGGTTGGAAGGAAACAGGGATTGGAAGAGAATAAAGAAGAAAGGAATGAAGACGAAAGCACAAAGAGAGCGAAGGGGTTCGTACTTGCGAGTAACAAGTGAGGTGAGAAGGATGGGTGTTTAGAGGCGTTTTTAATAGTAAGTAATGATGACCTGCGGAATATCATTTTCCAAGACAAGGAAATCGGCTGAAGCAAAGATTTGGTTCAATCCAAATTCCAAATTCGAAATTTGAAATTCGAATTGAAAGGGGTATTGTTGGGCCACGCTATCTGGAAGCCCACAACGCGTACTAGAGCAGCCCGCTAAGACGTCTACGAAGCCCAGCAACGAGTTTCTAGAAGAAAGTTCAAGTAATATTTGACCGAGTACATCGACTTGACCATCCGAGTACGAGATAGGATTAAATTATATCTACTAATGATGCTTTTTATCTTATATGGACGAAACCATATCTAGGGATATTATATCTTAGATGATTTATATCTATCTAGTTATCTATCTATCTTGTAAAACACTCTATCTTTTAGGCCCCTATATATACATAGAGGGGGCCATATGTTGTAACATTCACGCATACATACTTTCACACAGAAAATAGAATCGAATACACACAAGTTTAATACAATTTTCGCATCTTTCTTACTTGATTCCGAGTTCGTATTGCTTTGTTCAAGCCCGATCTAGGCTAAGGGGTCACCAATCTTGCTTGGTTGATTTCTAGCTCTAACAACATGGATTGAAGTTGGAAGGATCATAGTGATGAGTCACCACAAAATGTGCCAAAGAAATGCCTAGGCTAAGCGAGTAAGGGCACAACCACGCTTAGTAGTGGGACACTATTGTATGTGTGTTTGGCACCAAGTGCTAATGGCTTTCCTACGTATGTCACAAAGATTATTTCCATGAAATAAATGGGAATTGAGGTTATGTTGATGTTCTTGAGTGTTTCATAAATATTAGACACAAGATCTAGAATAAAGATCGGAGTATGATTTGCATCCATATGCTTATCAAAGGACTACGAAAGAACAAGTCTCAGCGAGGAAGATGCGGGCTAGGAAAGGCAAGACGCGGCCGCGTATTGGGCTAAGTTGCCTGCGCTTTGGCTCCTGAGAGTCAGGTCTTGAGATGCGGGCTGGGGCAGGCCAAGACGCGGGCGCGTCATGGCCAATGTGCCCGCGCTTTGGGTCTTGATGGCTCGATTTTGTAGACACGACCTAGGTTGGGTGTTGCGCGGTCGCGTGATGCGCTGGGTGGCCGCGTCTTGGCTCCAGAAGGCCAAACCTTGGCCTAGGTGTGGCACTAACTGCTCATACCTTGTGGGGCACCCCGAAGTAAACTCGAGAAGTTTACTCAAAGGTTGCAAAGTGTGTGCTTTCTTCGACTACGAGGGTCCGTGATGGGGGAGGTCTCAATAAATCAAAGAGCCTCGGTTTTCACACAAATGGTAGTCTAAGGACTTAGACCGAAGAGATGTGGCTCGATTCTTAGGTCAATGGATTCCGAGATAGGAACCCAAGTCGGTTAGAACCTCGAAACACTACATCTAACCGATGTGTGTTTGTGGGGCTTAAGAGGCCTAGATGAGGCACTCATGTGTACCTACAAGTGTGGCCAAGAGGATCATGAAGAGGTTAAGCGCACTACGAGCAAAATGTCTAGAGGAAAGGCTAATTTTACAACTCTACCCCTGACTCAGTCGAGTCTTCGGTCCAGTTTTGGCCTAGAGATATCACTTGGTTGAGTGATAGGCCAAGTTTGGCTCGGTAATCTTGACTTGGTCCACAACTCGGTCAAGTTATGGGTCGAGTTGTTGCCATTCTATTATGACATGATCCAAAAATCGGCCAAGCCCTGGGCCGAGTTCTTGGATGGTTTTTGGATGCCTTGGATGACAGTGTTAAGGACTAGATTCCTAATGATTGTAGGCACCAATGGAGGCATGCTTGTAAAGGCAAGGCAAGATGAGTGCAAAGCACATTCATGGAAGGACAATAACGCCCTTAGGGCATGTTTCTTCAAGGTTCCTTGATGAATATTTTGAGGGAAAGGGAAGAATGGTTTGTTCCATCTTGAATGAGGATGATTATCCCAAGGAAAATCACCTAGGTTGAGGTGTGTAAGATGGAAGAGGGCATTGTCTATAGAGTTCTCCGATTGATGGATCTTGGAGAGGCCAATGTGGAATTATGAAGATGGAAGACACCCTAGATCTTCATGGGACAATAACGACATTGGAAAGTATGTATGACTTGGTTTATGTCTACACATGATTTGTTAGCACCTATGGATCCATTGAGAACACCTTTCATGGAGAGTGTGTCCATACTTGAGTACTCTCAAGTGATAGAGTGCTTGGACCATGGCATGTCTATGTGTCATGGTGGAATACATTGATGCTAAAGGCATTAGATGTGTGGAAATGTCTTTCCATCATGGAAAGAACGCAAGTTGGATCACCAAATGTGGAAGAGCACTAATCGACGAGTGGTTGGTAATTCCTATTTGGGTGATAGGCGTGCAATCTTGGATTTTCTAAAGAGGCAACTTGCATAAGTTCGACTTTGGGTCGAGATGTGGCATCTAGGTGTGAGGGTGAATTATTCTAATGAATATACGCTCCTAGAGTCGTCTCGGTTGTATCGTTAATAGCACAACAAGGATGACATCTTCCCGCATAGGGATTTTGGCAGAAGGGCTTGTGCTCGATCAACTTGAGGGATGAGGATGAAATCCTAAATAAGGCCTATGGTTTAAATGCCCAATTCCCTCTTACCGAAAGGTGTAGGGCTGAATTTAATGTGGTAAGTCAAACACATGGAGTCTTGAGAGCATAACAAACTCTCATCAAGGTAGATGCTCTAGCCTACGTAAAAGAAGGAGTATTGACTTATTTGTCACGAGTGTCTAGAAAACACTTGTCACGAGTGTGTCATTAATGGGACTTTGGTGAAGTGCATTCGTAGGTGCATTCTAGAAGTCTCAACTAAGCATATGCGGAAGTGCCAGGCTTCTTCCAAGAGAGCGCTAGGATTGCTCATCTATAAGCATATGTGAAATAGATATGGACGCATGAGCCTTTAAAAGCGTCACAAATGTAAGCAACATAAGGTAGCTCGTGTTGTGCCATGTGGTGTGCACCTGGACAAGAAGAAGTGGTTCAATTCTTAGAACACCGCAATTTTTGGGTGTATGACCATATGGTACAGGATGTGAATTCAAATCCTTGGGATATTCACTTCTATAACATAGAGCTGGTTATAGGTTGTTCTTGACGACATGTCGCAAATGGGGGAGGAATGTTGGTGATTTGCATAGTCGCCAGTCCCCCTGGTTGTTGATACGTCTTGATGGTTGAGAATAAGGATCATATTTGAGCTACGTTGGAAGCTCGGATATGTGGTGACTTGTCTTTGGTGTGCTAAGAGGTAAAGAGGAAGAGATACCATGAGGAAGGATAGCTAAGGGTAGCTTCGAGACTAATCTTGAAGCTTGTAGTGCTAGTGCCTAAGTTCGGGAAACCTCTAAAGGTAAGAGTGCATGGTAAGGCACAAGTTTGGAGCTTGACTAGGGCGCACCTTAGCTCGGGCGCAGCTTTAGCGGTGACGTGCCTATGCCGTAGCGATGAGCGCTAGCTCTTAGTTGGCTACGGGGCGCGCTAGATCGTGCCTAGGCTGTGGCATAAGCAACGATGGTTCATTGGAAGTTTGCTTAAGCTTGATATATGGTTTGAGTGAAAAGGTTGGAATACGGAAGTTTGGTGCAACCTCATACACAAGTATGAAAGCTTCCCCTCACACTAATGGAACGTCCTTGTCGGACTCCAAGCTTGAGAGTTGCTTGGCACCGGGCACCAGGAATCTAGCTTCGGAAGCAAGCTCGGTACCAATAACCTAGCTCAAGAGTTTAGCTTGGAAGCTAGCTTCATATGTTGGCTAAGATGCTAGCTCCATATCCTTGCTCGCCACCTATCTTCATGTGCTAGCTAAGCTGTCTAACTGAGCTAGCTAACTACCTAGCTACCTATGCTAGCTAGGTACCTAGCTACCTTACCTAGAGAGGGACCTAGGATGGGCCCCTAATGGGCTAGGCCCATGGACCATGGCTTGGGCCCACGTGGGCTGCCTACATTGTAGTCATGTTTTGGGCCTAACCTAGCCGGCTCCCTTGGGCCCCTTTTGGGCTGAATTTTGGGCCTTCTCTTAAGCATTGGATGGGCTATAAGATAGCCATGAGGTCTGGCCCCTTCCAGGCACAAAAAGGGTGGTTATCCCTTGTAACCAACTCCTAAAATTAAGGAGAGGTTATCCTCTAGTAACCGCCAATGAACCGCCCCTCTTTGGCCAATATAAGGCTTGGATTGAGCCCATTTTTTGACACAATTCAGTAGACATATTGCCCACGAAATCCACAAAATTTCAGCCTGAGATTCAGAGGGAATCTCTCGTAGTGAACTCACAAAGTTGAGGAAGACAACACACCGTTGTTTGTGTGTTTTGTCGACTAAGGGCAAGTAAGAGGTTCGGTTTTGCCTTGCAAAGTTCAAGGACGTTATCCAAGGATAAGGAGACTTTAGACAAGTCAAGTATGGAAGGAAAAATGCCATCTTCCATGGGTTTCTCTACCACAAGAGTCAAGGACGAACCAGGTATGTGTTTACATCAAGGTTTGGGTTTGCCGCCATTCCTCGGGTTTCTCTAGAACGTTTTGTCTCACAACTTATTTGCATATGTACCCTGGCATGGAATAGAGGCAAATAATGTTGAAGGAAAGTGCCTTGTACACGACTCGTTGCCGATATCTAGGTCAAGTTATTATTTAAGGAACGGTGGTGATTACTCCATTGGAGTCTACACCTAAGGGATTACTCTTCATTGAGTCTACCCACGAGACTACCCTTAAATGTGTCTACTCATATAACCTTGACTATCCTTTTTAGGATCTACAAGAGTCGTTTCCTTCAACCAAAACAATATGATTAAAATGCATTATATTATATCATATTTTCCATGCATGTACACCCTAAATTCAACAATGACTACCACCAGCACCGATGTGAATGACTCTTTCTTGAAGCCTCAAATTCTCAAAGCTGGAGAGTATGACTTGTGGACAAAGCAAATAAGAACCCACATATGCTCTCTTTGCTCTATCATTGATAAACTCGGTCTTCAAGTATTTCAGTTAAGTGAAAAAATCGATGAAAAAGAAGAAACAATTGCAAATTTGATGGATGATAACAAAGTTTGGTCTTCTAAGGCTATGGATCTTAAAAAGAATGTTATCTTTAAACCTGTTGCTTAGATGAATTATCTTCATTGCTTCTTAAACTGTCATTCAACAATCCAATATTTATTGAATTACTCTCTATGTTTAAATCTTCATTCGTGCTATTGTTGATGTTGCTGTTGTTGTTGTTGTTGTTGTTGTTGTTGTTGCTGCTGCTGTTGCTGCTGTTGTTGTTGTTGCTGCTGCTGCTGTTGTTGTTGTTTGTATTGTTGTTGGAACGAACACTAGTTGACATCTTCCTTTAAAAATGCTCTGATACGAACCGAAGAAATTATACATTTTTCCTTCCTTATGGGCCACAATTTGTACTAGGCTAACATAACTACTTGGTAAGATAGTTACTACAACTGCTTGTAAAACAAGTTAATTAACTCATCCGGATTTGTCAAATAACTGTCATTACTTGTATTTCAAGACAGTGACTAACACGTTACTACTAATTGACTTCTAACGTCAATACATGATATAACAACTTAAACAATTTAATTAATAAACTAATGATAGCAAATTATACATAATAAAAGTTACTCTTATATAAACTAAGTTTAATCCTAACATCACATTAGGGGTAAAACATAGTTTGTAGCTCAAGAGAGTGAAAAACCATGACTTAGTACCTAGTACACCAAACATAGTGCTTGAGACAAAACGGGTAATCAATTATGTGTACGTGCTCTTTATTTCAATCACTCATTCATTCATCAAATTGCTCGAACAATCATTAATTCCCCAACATTGACAATCTTCTTATGAGTTGAATTATACAAGCACTTAACTTTCTCACAAATTTATCATATACACAAAAACACATATTCACTCTTGATCAAACAAAAAAGTTCTGATCTATTCTCTGACGTCAACCATGCAAACACAAAAGCTTAAAATTCAAGATTTCAAAACAATATCACACAGACACTTGCATTTCTACATTAAGATAAAATATATGAGATATATTGGTCGAATTATACATCTTGATTGATGAGAAAATTTCATTCTCCATGCCACCATCTATATATACATAGATTATGTATAGCACAAGCTTTTATATATTCACTAGCAACGTCACCATGAAGGAGACCCCTCCAAGCGCAACGCCGACTTTCACTCTTTCACTGCTTCCCTTTTCTGTACTGTCTGGGAAATAATCATGGGATCAAATACAGGCATATGGGAATTAATATAATTGAATTCATACCTACTTTGTGGCTTACCACTTTTTCAATTGGACGGGTATATATCTTTTTTTTGTTTAACTTAGTACTCCCTCTATCCCTAAATATAAGGGACATTTCTTGTTTTGGGCAAATTTTATGGAATCGTTGAAAAGTGGGTAGTGTAGAATGTTTAGTGAGGATAATATGATAAAAAGAGAGAAAAGAGATTAAAAAAAAGGTGTAAACTGAATGATTTGATGAGGGTAATATAGTAAAATGAGAGGAGGGAGGGATTAAAAATGTGTAATATGAATAATTTGGGAAGGGTAATATAGTAAAATGAAATGAGAGAGGGATAAAAAAAAGTGTAATCAATTTGAATAATTTGGTGAGGATAATGTGGTAAATTTGTTTCAACAAAAATGGAAAGTTTGGAAAATGTATCTTATATTTTGGGACGCCCAAAAAGAAAAATGTTGTTTATATTTAGGGATGGATGGAGTATAAAATTCAAATCCTCGTGTATAAAACAAGTGTGTTCAAACCAATAATACAATTTACCGACCAGAATTGTGGACGTAAGAATCACAAACCAACAAACCAATTTGGCCCAATGAATGAGGAATAGGAGTGAGACTTGAGTTTTTACACAAGTATAGGAATGACAACAATAATCAAAACCGAGATATCCTAACATCCACACGTAAGGCCATAAACTTTTTCATAACAACTTAACTGTATTTTGAAACTGCTAAATATGCTGAAAGTGTACGTACATCATACACATCCAAAAATTTCCAAGGTGGCCAAAATTCAGGTGTTAGAAGTCCAAAGTGGTATATCAAAAGCCTACCAAAGTTGCGTCTAACACCGATGCCACCTATAAAACATACGACACGATCCTACAGGATGAACTCAAAAAACTAACCAAGTCCACAATGATGACCAACACAAATATTGGTTAGAAAAACAAATTATCTATACAACTTAATTATTTGTACTTTTTAATTATTTTTTCGTGATGTCAACGTGCAAGGGAGTATCCTTTTTCTAAGAAACTTATTTTATTCACCTAGTTAATTAGGTTACGTATGTCTATTGCCAACAATAATCAAATACCATTCAACCATACATATAATGGACATGTAATTAAAATATGATAACGCTAGCTGGACCGAAGTGGAGGGGAAAAAATGTTATTAGTATGCGATAATTAAATATGTTTTCTATAATAGTATTTTTACTTGTTGGCGACGGAGTTGTTACTGCCGAAGGGCTAGGAGGAGGAGGCTCCAAAGCTGGTGGAGGTGGTGGCGAAACCAATGCCGGTGACGTGGATGGTACGTTGTAGAATAGCTCGTCGCTATACCTCAGTTGGCAACTGGGGAAAAAAACCCGCATCCTTACGGGCCACATTCCGCAACACTTTGGAATATAATTATGCGCCGACCCGAGACACATCTCGCACTCGGTCGCGTTCAAATCGGGGCTACACTGCACCTGAAAGTACGTGGTCTCGAACGCCGATGTGTCCACGCCCTCAGCCGCAAACCGGGTGTATCCGCTACCATGAGTGGACTCGTTAATGAGCCGGTCTAGGGTGCTATTGAGCACAAGGCCGAACGAATCGGGGTCCGACACGTTTCTGACACTCCACCCGTAGCTGACCCACTTCCTATCCAAGACGCCGAACATGGACGCGTTGTGGTAGCGGAGCGTGCACACGTCGTACCACGTGACTGCGGATTTGACCTCCGAGCAGTTCTTCAAGATGATCTCGGCGGCCTGTGAGATGCACGCGCTGCATAGTGTAGCGTCTATGTCACCGCGGCAGTAGTATTGGCCATGGACCTCGCCCGCGCCTGATCCGGCGCTTACGTGGAAGAAGGCCGCCGAGGATGTTTGTTGTGGGAGGCTGGAGAGGACCGATTTGAGGTTGGTCTCGTAGGTGGAGTTGGCGGTGTAGTTGCCCAAGTCGGTGTCACAGATGGTGGTGATGTAGGTGGGTTCCGTGGGTACCATTGATTGAGCATGGGTTTGGGTTGCGACTAGGGTGGTGAGGAAGATGGTTATTAGGATTTGAGACTTGTACATACTTTCGGCTCAGCACAACTCACCACGTATTGTGCTTATCACTTGCAATATTGGGCATCCTAAATGAACTAATGTGCTACATATATATGGTTAGGCTAGATTTAGATTAATTACATATAATGACATTGATAGCATCAGCCATCATGGGGACGCACCCAACGAGAGAGATGAAGAAATAATAATATCCTAAATCAGCCTACTGGCCGTTTATTTTAAGAATTCAAGCCATGAGTTTTTACTAATTCATTAGGATAATTTGTTGACTTTTGAATTTCACAAATATGCATGACATATTGACATGCAATTGTGTGTTTTCTATCTAGATCTTCATTTTCAAGTTGAATCCCAATCGATCATAATCATTATTGTATATAAGATGAGATGTTAAAATAATAATCATCAAGATATATGCGAATTTTACCATTGAATCACATTATTTATAATTATTGAAATAATAATTTGACTGGTAAAAATAAAATGAGATGAAATGTAATGCATCTGCTTACGAGGAACAAATGTGATAAAAAAATTTTTAATAAGGACTATGGTTTTATTTATTCATCACAAAAATAAATGAGATAAAATGTAATATAAATGGAGCATGGGATGCAGTAAAAATACATATAGATGGAGTGTATACCCAAATAAATGTATAAAGAGAGTTTCTAAATGACATTATAGAGACGGAGTGGGGTGTAGGTAGTCTAAGACTCCGTCCATATAATTTATTATGCCAAGAGGCCAAAATGGCATTATATAAAGTTGGATGGGAGTCTAGATACAAGTTGGGCTCTCACACCCTTGGGAATGTAAAAAGTCAATTTATGAAAATCAAATCATCACTCCCAGCATTGACGATAATTACATAAGAACAAAATGTAGTTGGTCATCAAAATAAATATGCATAATTTAAACTAGTAGCTAAATTAATCACATTTATATTAACTAAACTTTAAAGTAAGAACAAAAAAAAGTTGATAGAAATTATTATGTATACTTTAAAGTAATTAATCACATTATATACTCCCTCCATTAAAAAATATTTGTCGTTTAAGCATGATTCTCTTATTCAATAATATTTGTCATTTAACATATTTTAACACAATTTTCCAATATTATCCTCACTAATTAAAAACAATTAGATAAATATATACTAAAAGGAAAAAGATCTTCAAAAGATTGAGGATAGTTTAGAAAATTCATATGATGTTGATTCCGGTGAAAACATTTTTTGTCCTATAACTAAAAACATGAACAAAATATATAAATATGTGAGCAATAGGAAGAAATATGTAAACAAAATCATGTTTTTATTATCGATCGTATTAATATACGTAACAACAAACTTTCTCAATATCATGTGTTATGGATCAGATTACTACACATAATAATACAATTACACAAAATCACAAACATTTTTGGAATCCACGTATTTCCTGTTTTGTTTTCACATATATCTATTTCATGCTCATGAATTTCTATTTCACGTTCATGGTTTTTAGCTTATAGGTTAAAGAAAAAAATTCATCTGATTAAAATCATATAGTTTCTTAATTTTAGAGACAAATCGTAAAACGACATATATTCTCAAACGGAGGTAGTATTGACTAACCTAAAAAATAAGAGCATAAAAGTAATTAATCACGACTCATAGTAGGCCCTTTTAGTTCTTACTCGATCGGCAGCGTCTTGCTCAGGGGCGCAGCCTGGGTAGGCGTTGTCGGCAATTGGCCCTTCGACTCATTGGGTGGACCCTCAAGAAGACATGCTCATAGGCTCATAGAATAGCCATAGCCATATCAGGGGCTCAGTAGCGGCCTCAGCATCATCTGGTCAGCAAAGTTGACGTAGACGAAGCCACGACATCGTTGAGTTTCTCGATCCGAAGCAAAGTAGACACGAGCAGAGTGCGATCAAATCAGAACATAGATAAACTCTTTGTAGGTAACAGGGAAGATTGCCAACGAGAACAGAAAACTCCAGGAGAAACGACAAGTCGTCATCGTTTTGTTGTTGTTTCACCTTAAGATCGTTGTTTTGTTGGTGTTTCTCCATCGTCCACAACAACGTACCACCCTATTACCCTATAGTGAATTGATATAGGGATAGGTTTTGTTTTGGATTAATTAACTTTTTGCTGTCGCACTAATCACTATTTAGTTTTTAATAAAACTAAAGCTTTTAGCTATCAATACTAAGGTAAGTTACTGTTTGACAAATGGGCTTATTACCCGAAGTAAATGATTGACATTGTTAAAAAAACCAACTTGAGTATAGGTAACGAAATCATACAAACGATCATTTATTAGACACAAGTTCTTCTAGTAGTTTTTCAAATGGGCATTTAACAAACCAGCGTCAAACCCACATGCAACCACGTATACTATTTGGACACAGTACATCTCTCGAGCTGCTTCAAATCAAATGCCACATCTTATTTTTGTCACAACTCTAACACAAATACAACATAGCTGCTATAAACGAAAGACACTTCAGGATCCTTGGAAGTGGCAGGTACAAGTGATTTCCCAATCTCCCCTTGCAACTGAACCTGGGTTTGCATAAAGACTAAGCTATTATTCTGTGTTCAGCTTCTTACAAACGGATTTATCAGAAAGGGATAGGCCAACTTACAAGCATGGCTTAGATTGTGTTGACCTTTGATTCGGCATATGGTGAGTTCTCGTATTTCCCTTCCCACCTACAGTTCATAGCAAAGGCATGGATGCCAAATTCAAATAGTGTTAGGAATTTTAATGCATTTGAAATTTGAAGCAGTGTTCGATTCTGTATACGAATTTCCATGTACTCAAAATATATCAAATTAAGGATACATAAAATGTGGCCGCACAAATCCAGTCGTACCTGCACCCATTCTCTGGAATCCGGAGCTCCAAATGTGGTTCATATGGTTGGAATACAAGGTCAATGTTTTTGGCGTCCACTTTGTCAAGGCTAGGCGGGTCAAACTGCAGTAAGGGTCATGGATCAGTACTTCTTGTGACCCATAATATGTAGAGCATTGGTTACAAGAAGAACAAAATCTTTCGAGGATGAAAATAGAATCCTATGGTTAACAAGCAAGTAGGTGTTCATGATGTAGACAGGAGGAAAGCACTAGCAGTGTACCTTTGGAGCGTTATCCTTGTCAATGGTTAGAGCTCGTATACCCTGTTCGGAGTGCAGCAACAGTGATGATTAATGTTAAGAATAGACACTCCCAATAGAATCAAAGTAGTAAATATCTGAGAATACCTCATATACATCACCGCTTATCATGGATCGCAGTATGTTTACTGTTAGTCTGAATTCCTTCTTCAAGCATTCAGCAAGGGTCTGATTTCTTCCCTCGCGTATCTGGAAATGTCAATGACAGAGAAGCAAGAACCGTGAATCTTTTCATATAGCTACAATGTCAAACGACATTGATAATAAAAGAATTACCGATCTGAGGTTAATCTTCAATCCAGTGGGAGATGATCTTTTCAGGCCCTTGATAAGTGGACCAATCCATCCATTTCCCTCTTTGGATGATTCAGCCTCCTAATCAAACATCACGTGCATGTTTTAAAACACAAACCTCAAGATCAAGTATATTTAGCAAGTAGAGTATAAACTCACTAATGATTTTATTATCTCCTCCACAGAATCCCTCGAAAAGCAATCATTAATGATGGACAGCCTGACAGGAAATGAGAAAATATCAGTTTGCACTAGAATCATAAACCATCGAACCATTATTCAACCTTTAAAAGCTCTTACTTGTTCAAGATGCTGTCTTCATCAACTTGAGCATCACATGAGAACTCTTCGATCACTGACTTAACTGCATCATTGTCACCCTTGTTCAATTTGACCAAACGCTCCTCCAACTCTGCAAATTTCTACACGATACAAAGAGTACTTTTTTCATTAGCCTTGTCTTCAACTCTTCAAGAGATCGACTTATTATCTAAAATTATATGGTGATTTACCCTCACTTACCTCAGAAGGCACAAAATGGGTGGCCAGTCCAGCTGCCACCAACTCCTTACCGCTCAATCTTGCCCCTGTTAAGGCGAAGTATTCCCCTGCATAATGGGAAGCACTATCATCGATACATACTTCTCGCATCACTATTCCCCTTGCCTTTGAAAATGATTAATAAGTATAAACAGCTGCCAAAGATTTGACAGGTTTAGCTGGATGAATCAAGATAGCCAGAGAATGCCCGAACTTCTCGTGCTACCAGTTATATCCAACAGTTTCAATGACAATCACTTTTTACATATAGGAATTTGTTTTCCTTACACAATCAGAAGTCAGGTATACCAATCTATCATCATATAAATAGTAAAACAGCCTACGAAAACAATAATGTGCCTCGTCGGAGCTTCCATCTGTCACGTATGTAAGGTCCTTCAATAAACATTAGCCGGAATATCTTGTCAGTATTTAAAGAACACTTTTAAACAATTTCCAAAGTGTTTAACTAGATGCTGCGTCATGAGGACGGTAAAGCATTACCTAACACTTCTACCAATGCCAATGATCCCTAATCAAAGGTTCATTAATAAAAAAGTAATCAAATAGAATAGTATAGATAGCTAGAGGTACTAATTATCGTATCCATGGCCCAAATCCTTTTTCCAGCAAAATTAGATTCAGCACGGGCAATGAGAAAATTTCAATATGACAATGTTTATGAAAGACCTAAACCTGGATAGAGCTTATAACTGTAGCCAACACACACACACACACACACACACACACAAACAAAAAAAAAAAAGAACTTAGCAGGTAAGCTTGATCTCAGACTTTGCAATTCACTTACCCAAATGACCAGGTAGGCGGGAATGAATATATGAGAAACCACAATCTGTGTGAAACCCAATACTTGCTTCAGGGGTAGCAAAAACCTATGTCAAAACACTTTTAATTAGTCGATTGCAAATTTAATAGTCATATTACAATCCTTATGAAGCGTTTTCAGCCTTCTCACTTATCAGAGCACATTTAATTATATTACTCACAGTTTTCTCTGATACAACTGAAAATTTCATAGGTGCCATCAAAGACGCACCGCCACCCATAGAAATCCCATTAACAAGAGCAACCTGCCAAAAAATTTTAATCCATCAGCTAAGTCCTGACATAATAAACTCACTAACATTTTTAGCAGTTACTATTACCTGAGAAACAGATTTTCTACCAAATCAACATACAAAGTGATACCTGTGTTTTCTTATAGGTATGTATATGATAGCAAAGCCAGTACATCCGGTACACCACCTCAAGGCATGAATCCTCTGATGCAACAAGTGTTGGTGCCATTATTTGAAAAAGTGCTTACTTTATGAGAGAGAACAAGAGAAAAGTCCAGTAAAGTCTTACTTTTATTTCTTCCATTGTAAAACACCTTTAGATCCCCTCCAGCTGAATATGCCCGCCCTGCTCCCTGGGTAATACAGAGTATATAACACTATCCTTTCGGGAACAAACTATCTATTGAACTTAATGAATAAGAGAGAAAAAAGAAGATACAGTATAAAAGAAAAGGGAAAAAAGCAAGCATTAACATGCAGGAATACCATGCATAAATTCATTTTTTTGAGAAGAAAAATACAGCAACAAACTGACAGGCCTGAGTAATAAAGCTTTACTGCCAATTTGCAGCTGAAACACATATTGAGCGTGCCAAAAAGGTGCAGACCCATGCAAAATTACAATAAGTATCGTAATATAATCCTAGCAGATAAAGTGTTTCGTTGCTGTAAAATAACTCAAAAGAGCACAATGAACCTTGATGAGTATAAGTTTGGTGTTATCATCCTTCTCCCATTTCTCCAAATGTTCTGCCAGCAAAACTACCTGACAAAGAGCATGGAGAGATCAACTTATTAGACAAGACAAACATAGAAACAACGATTGCTGAGATATCAGAAAACGATCACATAACAACAGTAAGCTCACCGTTTCATCAGAAATCACATTCAATTGTCGTGGTCGATTCAGTGTGATCAGCCCTACATGGTCTACCTCTTGACAGATTACAACCTGACAACAAGAGTGACTCCTAAGCATGAGTTATCAGATACAAGTGCAAAAGTTTTACATCCCCAAATCCATGTTAGATGATCATCAACACCATGACCAGCAAGAATCAAAATCGTTGCTCCATAATTCTAGTGCTAAATTTTCTTTAATATGGGACAACAACTCAACATGTTAGGTTGATGAGTGATCAGTTAGCAAAAGTAGGTAATAGCAGAGGTACATCACGGTAAAATAAAAATTAGCAGCTTACCTTTTCTTCTGAGATTGCCATTTGCTTCACTAATTCCTGGCAAGCTGCACACACAAAGAAACAACAGCTGAATCGCTCAATTTGCAAGCAAGAAAGTGGCTATAGAATCCCTTGAATTGATAGCATAAAGAGGAAAAACGACTGAGAGGAAGCAGTAGATTACATGTGAAAACGATACTCGGTAGAGGCAGAGAGACTAGACAGTACGGGAGAGAAAAGTGAACCGCAATTCGCCGAATTTAAGGGTAGCAAGAAACCATTTTCTTAAAGCATGTTAAGATTTTCAAGTAATGGCGGTAGTTGCACCTAACCTAACACATGCCCCACCGACCGCCCAACAGTGTGAACCGCAATTCTTCGACGCACTTGTGTGCTCTTCATCAGCAAAGGAAATTCAGTTGGAAAGATTCTTAGTATATATTACTCTGTCATGTGATCAACTTGACCTAAATGTTGACCTAAGAGGGAAAAATCGATGTCTTCCTCCACCATTATAATACTCTCGAACGAAAGCCCTAACCCTACCCATCCACAGCGAACGCTTGAGATGAACAAGTAAAGTTGGGGAAAGCGAAGCTTACTACCACGCTGAATAGGTGAACAAGGACTTGGTGGGGAGGACGTGGAAAGCCATCGCTGAGCTTATTTGTTTAATCAGAACAGCCTCCTTTTTTTTTTTTTTTATAGAGGAAAGAGATTACGCTAGTTCCTATACAATAGAAACTATCCTATAACATTCAACAGGATGAGGTCCCTAAGGACCGGATCGGAACTGAATGTGCAGGTCGTCACAAGACAAAACGTGGCAGCGATGTGGTCTGCAACCGAGTTGGTTTCTCTGAAAACATGTCGGATACCCCAACTCTGAAACTTCCCAAGCAAAAGCTGGACGTCAGCCCGAATGAGCTCCACCTCCCACGGACAACTCCAATCACCCAACACTGCATTAACCACCTGCAGGTTGTCGCCTTCAATCACCAAACGGGGAACGCCACACCGGATGGCTTCAAGAATCCCCTGCCGAAGCGCAAAAGCTTCGGAAAACACCACGGAACGCCGTCCGAGAAAACCACCATCACAGGAGATAGTGCTGCCTGAGGAGTTCCTGGTAACAAAACCATAAGAGGCAAATCCAAAAGAATTAACAGCACCATCAAAGTTAAGTTTAAAAAAATTATCGGGAGGTTTAGTCCATCTGACATTCCTTCTTTTGTCGGTTTGATTTGTAATCTTTGAGCCTTCATTTTTATCTTCTTTGTTTGCTTTTTTTGAAAGCATAGCTCTTTTCCAGTCAGCTATTTGCTTGAGCGCAAATTCAGCTGTTTCTCTGGGATTAATATGGTGTTGGCCATTCCTATTAAAAATGTTTTTGTTCCTGAGAAACCATGTACACCACCAAAGAGTGAACACGGATTCAATTTGGGTTGTAGTGAGTTTATTTCGCAGCTCGCTAATAAAGTCTAGCGGGTAACGATTGTGTGCAACAAGTTGTCCCATTACCCGACTAATTGCGGGATTAATCGCAATTAGAGCCTGTCGAGCATGAATACATTCAATAAGCAGGTGGTATGCATCTTCATTTTGTGAAGTGCAGAACACACATCCTTGCGGCACCGCTATATGGTTCGCAGCTAGTCTAGATTTAGTAGGCAGTCCATTACGACAGACTTTCCAGATAAAGTTTTTCTGCTTCGGTGGGATGTTTAACTTCCATATCCATTTGAGGTCAATTCTAGGACTTGTTTTGTTATCTTGAATCCACTTCATTGTGGCATTGGTGGAGTACCATCCATTCTTGCTTGCTTTCCAGTACAGTCGGTCTGTTAAATTGTTGACCGGTAAGATAATCTTGGCGATCTCCTTAGCATCATCAGGGTTCAGGACGTGCCTTAGTTTATGAAGATCCCAGGTTTTGTCATCCCGTATGTATGAACACACGAGTTCTTCCTCATTTATTACATGTCGAGCCTCCACTTTTGGTGTGATTTTTAAGTTGGGAACCCAACAATCTTTCCAAAAACGGATGGTTCTTCCATCTCCAACTTGCCATGATAACCCCGAAAGGAAAAGATCCTTGAGGCTCATGAGTTTGGACCACTGCCATGAAGTGTTCTATTGTTTGTTATAGTTCCAAAGGTTTTTATTTTTTAGATATTTTTCATTGACGATTTTGACCCACAAGTTCCCTGGGTCTGCAATTAGTTTCCAAAGAAGTTTCATTTGCAGTGCTTGGTTCATTTCTTCTGCCTTAGCGATACCAAGCCCCCCATGGTGAGTAGGCCTGCATATAGAATTCCAGCTTATTAATGGTTTGTACCCGCTAGCCTTATTCTAGAAGAAGTTACGGTTGATCTTGTCAAGTTCATCATGGGTGGCTTTGGTTAGGTAGAATGATTGCATTAAATAGTTTGGTTGACCAGAGAGATTAGCCTTAATCAGCGTTGTCCTGCCTTCTTGGGAAAGTGTGTTAGCCTTCCATTTTGTCAGTTGATCCCTTGTTCTTGCAGTGTAGGAATTGAATGTGTTTTTGGTGACCCTTTCGTTAATGAGGGGACACCCTAGGTATTTGTCTAGGGCTGTAGTATTTGAAATATGGAGAGTTTGTTTGATCTGATTTTTAGTTGTATTGCTTGTGTTTTTTGTAGCTTGAAACGCTGATTTATGGAGATTGACTTTCTGACCAGAGGCTTGACAATAATCCTCAATTATGCTCTTAACATTCTGGCATGCATGATTGTTTGCCTTCGCAAAGATGATAATATCATCTGCATAAGCAAGGAAGGGGATTTTGGTACCTCCCCTCGTGATCTGAATTCCAATACCACTTGATGTCCGCGTTTTAGGTAGATTTTTAGGGTCTAGATAGGTTAGTTTAAGTTGATTTTCGTAGTTGAGTCGTGTGTTTTTGAGTCTTTTTGCATGAGTTTTCGTATTTCCTTGAGATTCGGAAACTACGCGCTTTTGTGTCGTTTTGTAGGTGTTTTGGAGCTTGAAGACGAGTTTGGAACAAGACTTGGAGAGGATGGACGAGTCAAGGGAAAGAGCCAAGGAGAAGAGCTTAAGAGAAGCAAAATCAAGGAAGAAAGTGAAGAAATCGACCCCAAGATTGAGCCCAAGGAGGTCGATATCGAGCCACTTGACCAAACTTAGAGCGCAAGGAACAAAAGTGCTCAGGATCGACCCTATAGGGGTCGATATCGACCCTCCTGTGGTCGATCGCGCGTGACCGACTTCTCTTCTATCCGGATTTCGAGTGCAAATTTCCTAGTTTGTATTTTAGGAAGGTGTTTTGTTTGTGTTTCCTAGTTAGATTAGGACTCCTTTTCTTCTATAAAAGGAGGTTGAACCTTTGGTTTTATTCATGCCATGCCATGCCATGCCATGCCATGCTATGCTTGGGATTCAAGATTCATACCTTTGGATTCTTTGCTAGGGAGAAGACTTGGAGAGCAAGTTTGAGGTTTGTAAGAATTGTTCTTTGGTTTTTAGTTGAATTTGAGTGTGGTTTGATCATGTCTTCCTCTTCTTCTTCCTTGTTCTTCTTTGCCATGTGTGAGTAGTCTTCTTAAGTTCTAGGGTTGGGCAAAAACCCAACACAATCATGCATGTTTAAAACTTGAATTCATGACTTGAATGCTTGAAGATCATATCTACCCTATCTTGTGCTTAATCCTTGGTGAAAATTGAGGCATGTCTTGTAATTAACCTTAGCGAAAGTGAAAAGTAGTTGCTTGATTATATCTAATAGGATTATTTGCGAAAGTTGATATTCCTAGGTTGAAGGATAGGTAGAAAGTTGTTTGATTTGCGAAAGTTGATTGAATAACTTGAATTGTTTGCGAAAGTAAACTTTTCTATGATCTAGATTGCATGATAGTTGTGAATTCTTGTTAAAAGCATGTATGGTTGTTGTTGTGGTAGCCTTAGCCCTAGGATTTGCCTTTTAAATTGATTGAGATTCGTATCTTTTTCCTTGACCCCGACTCCCTCCATCGTATTCGAATTAGTTGTTCGTGATTGTGTGTTTCTTGTGTGATTCGTGTGTCTAGCTCTCGAGATCGACCCTCTTTTGGGTCGAGCCTGAAGTCGTTTTGCCCCTTGTTTTCTTGCTTTTCGTAGTTATCGACTAAACTTAGCATTAATCTCACTCCCGTGGACGATCCTGACTTCGCTATACTCAGCGGGGTCTTGAATATAAATTTATTTGTTCAAGAAAAACCCCTTCAACAAATTGGCGCCGTTGCCGGGGAGTGTGCAATAGTGCCGAGTTTAGTTGATATTTGGGTTTGGGAATAGCCCATACCCTTTGTGTGTTACTGATTCGTTTACTTGTGTTTGTGATTGCAGGTGTATGCCCTCTAGTTCACGAAGGAAAATCGACTATTTTCCCTTTGATCCTGAAATAGAGCGAACCCTTCATCGCAGGCTACGAGAACGACGAGCAATGGCCGACGCTGAGGCTCTTGCTCAACAGATGGAACAACTCCGTGCTTAGATGGAGCGTATGCAAATGGAGCATGCTACTCAAGATGCTGCTTTGCATCGAGAGAGAGAGGCTGCTGCCCGTCTCCAACAACAATTAGATGCTATTCCGAGGAACGCTAAGCAATACATGCATCCGGAGCTTAGAGTTCCCGAGTCCGCTATAGTGCTCCCGGCGATTGAGCGTGCCTTTGAGATCAAGTCCCACTTCATCACTCTCATCAAGAGGTCTCAATACGAAGGCAAGACATCCGAATGCCCTATGGAGCACATCAAAAATTTCACCGACCTTTGTGACACCATCGCCGCCGATGGCGTGTCACTCGAATATGTGCTCCTCAAGGCGTTCAAGTGGTCTCTAACCGGGAAGGCACTTCATTGGCTCGAAAGTCTACCCGCTAGGTCCATCACTACATGGAAGGCTTTGCACGACTTGTTCATGACGAAGTTCTTTCCACCGGCCAAGACTACCGAGCTAAGGAAGCACATCACTTCTTATCATCAACTTCCTAATGAGACTTTTGTTGAGACTTGGGAGAGATTCAAGGAGCTTCTTCGGCAATGTCCTACTCATGGACAACCTCCTTATGTTCTTCAAGAGATATTCTTCCAAGGGATCAATGCTGCCACAAAGGACCGCATCAATCTTCACACCGATTGCGGTTTCATTGAGATGGATCCCGATGAGGCATGGGCTCTATTGGACAAACTCACAACCTATGATGCCATGTATGGGACCCAACAACCCATCCGGATTCAAACGAAGAAGCTTTATGATCCGAATAGTGAGCCAATTGATCAAGATGTGAAGTTTCAATTCTTGCAAGATAAGATCAACCGGCTCGAGAAGCAAGTGAGTTACTATAAGTCCGCTGCCCCCACTTGTCAAGAATGTGGTTCTCAATCTCATACAACCGCTTCTTGTACAAATGTGGAGCAAGTTCGGGCTGCCGAGGCATATGCGGAGGCCAACTATATGCGAGGACCCTACCGAGGCCAAAACAATGCTTATGCGGGGAGGAACAACAACAACTATTCTCAATGGAATAACAATGGTCAAGGCCAAAGTTATCCACCTCCCCCGCAAGAGCAAAAGGCCCCTCCTTATAGACCTCCCGGCTTTCAGGAGCAACCATCATGGGTGCAAGGGCTCTTCGAAGGAATCAATGGAGTCAACAATAAAATTGACGGTGTTCAAAGCCAGTTAGGAAACTTCGAAGCATGGAGGAAGAATGTCGATTCCCAACTTGGTCATCTAGCGGCTCAAATCCCACGACCTCAGGGACAACTTCCGGGCCGACCCGAGGAGAATCCTAGAGGCCGAGCAAGCAATGGTGAAATCCGAGCCATGAACCTTCGAAGTGGCAAAGCATTACCCGATCCACCAAAGCAACCGGCGAAAGAAGCAGTCTCAAGATCGACCCTACCTGGGTCGATATCGACCCCCTCCATGGTCGAGCCTGAGACCGCCAATGATGAGGATGAAGGGGCGATCGACCCTGCTGAGGTCGAGCTCGACCACTCTGCACCTGGAACGTCTTTCAACCCCTCTCCACCAATTATTCCGGATCCCACTTCTTCCTCTTCTAAGGTACTTCCTTACCCTTCGAAGAAGCCCAAGGACGCGACGGAAGGAAAGTTTAAGCGCTTTGTTAAGTTGCTTCAAGGCTTGAATCTTTCTATTCCTTTCGCCGAGGCCTTGAATGAAATGCCCGCTTACACCAAGTTCTTGAAGGAGATTCTATCTAGGAAGCGGTCAATGTCGGAACTCACGGATGAGGTGAGGTCGTTGGACCTTCCCGAGAAGCTCGGTGATCCCGGGAAGTTTGCTATTACTATTGGTATTGGGGCTTATCGCTTCAAAGCATTGTGTGATCTTGGTGCTAGTGCTAGCTTGCTCCCACTTTCAATTTGGTCCAAGACCAACATGGGGCCACTAGTACCGGTGAATATGAGGTTATACATGGCGGATGGATCGTGTGTTCAACCCACGGGTGTAGTCGATGATTTTCCCGTTCAAGTGGGGAAGTTCTTTGTGCCTAATGATTTCATAGTCATGGAGATGCCCGAGGATCCGGTTGTTCCCATCATACTCGGACGACCCTTCTTAGCCACCGCGGGCGCGGTCATTGATGTCAAGAGTGGACTTCTTACTTTCAAGATTGGTGAAGAAGTGGTCGAGTTCCGGTTCAATCCAACACTAAAGGAATCAAGTCATGAGGAGGTCAAGATGCTCTACACTCACTCCGACTACATCGAGTGCAAAAACCCGACGGGACGATATTTGACATGGGAACCTCTACCACCGAATGCGAGGCTCTCAGGATCGACCCTCATGGGGTCGAGATCGACCTCCCTGGAGGATGGCGAGGAGTCTTCCCTTGTTTTGGAGGCACTCAAGGCGGAGCACGAGGATGGAGTTAGCTTGCCCGAGCCCACTCCCGAGCTTAAGGAGCTTCCCGATTCTTTGAGGTACGCTTTTCTTGGTCCAAATTCTTCTCTCCCCGTCATTATTAATGCTAATTTGAGTGAGGACGAGGAGACCAAATTGCTTGATGTGCTTAGGACCCATAGGAAAGCCATAGGATATTCTCTAGAGGAACTTAGTGGTATTTCACCATCATTGTGCATGCATAGGATATATATGGAGGATGACTATAAACCCACTATTGAGCATCAACGTAGGCTAAACCCTAACATGAAAGAGGTAGTGAAAAAGGAAATCCTTAGAATGCTAGATGCCGGTATCATTTTTCCTATCTCCGATAGCAAGTGGGTCAGCCCCGTACATGTGGTTCCTAAGAAAGGGGGGATGACGGTTGTAGAGAATGAGAAGGGAGAGTTGATTCCTACTAGGACTACCACCAAGTGGAGGATGTGCATAGACTATAGGAAACTCAATAGTGCCACTAGGAAGGACCACTTCCCCCTCCCCTTCATTGACCAAGTTTTGGAACGTTTAGCTCAACATGATTACTTTTGTTATTTGGATGGCTATAGTGGTTTTTGGCAGATTCCCATTCACCCCGATGATCAAGAGAAGACCACATTCACTTGTCCTTATGGGACGTTCGCTTACAAGAGAATGCCGTTTGGGCTTTGCAATGCCCCGGCCACTTTTCAAAGGTGTATGATGGCAATCTTCTCCGACATGATTGAGGAGATAGTGGAGGTGTTTATGGATGATTTCTCGGTTTATGGTTCCTCTTTTGATGCATGTCTTGTTAATCTTTCTAGGGTCCTTAAAAGATGTGAGGAAACGAACCTTGTGCTTAATTGGGAAAAGTGTCATTTCATGGTTAGAGAAGGAATTGTCTTAGGTCATCTAGTGTCTAAGCGAGGGATTGAGGTGGACAAAGCAAAAATTGAACTTATTGAAAAATTGCCCCCTCCATCTTCCGTGAAAGACATTAGGAGTTTCTTGGGGCATGCGGGGTTCTATAGGCGCTTCATTCAAGACTTTTCTAAAATTGCTAAGCCTTTGACTCACTTACTAGTGAAAGATGTAGAGTTTAGCATGTATTCGGAGTGTCTTGAAGCATTTTTCAGGTTGAGAAGAGCTCTTGTGACGGCCCCCATCATGCAATCACCGGATTGGACACTTCCCTTTGAAATCATGTGTGATGCTAGTGACTATGCCATTGGTGCGGTTCTTGGGCAACGGAAGGACAAAAAGCTTCATGCCATCTACTATGCAAGTAAGACTCTTGATGAAGCTCAAAGTAAGTACACTACCACTGAGAAAGAGTTTCTTGCCGTAGTATTTGCATTTGAAAAGTTCCGTTCCTATCTAGTGGGTTCTAAGGTGATTGTTTATACCGATCATGCCGCGATAAGATTTCTAATGGCAAAAAAGGACGCCAAGCCTAGATTGCTTCGTTGGATGCTTTTGTTGCAGGAATTTGATCATGAAATCCGAGACAAGAAGGGAGCGGAGAATCTAGTGGCGGATCACCTATCTAGACTACCCCTTGAGCACATTATGGAGTCCGGTGGATCAATTCCCATTGATGATACACGCCCGGATGAGACCCTCATGCTAGGCAACAAAGATCACCATGAAGACGTTGGAAGAGATGCTGCGGAGGCCTCAGGATCGACCCCCCCAGGGTCGATATCGACCCCCACCGGCGAAGAGGAGCTCCCAGGATCGACCACCAGCGAAGAAGAGCTCTCAGGATCGACCCCCAGGGGGCCGATCACGACCCTTCCCATGGATCGATCTGGCACTTCCATACTTGCTATACGAGGGTCGAAGGCCCCTTGGTTCGCGGATTTTGCCAACTATGTTGTCGGAGGCATTATTCCGGAAGGGTTGACGTCCCAAGCTAAGAAGAAGTTCCTCCACGACGTCAAACGCTATTATTGGGATGATCCTTACTTGTTCAAGCAAGGGAGCGATCACATCTTTCGACGTTGTGTGCCGGACGATGAGATAGAGGGAGTCATCCGACATTGTCATACTCTACCCACGGGAGGACATGCTAAGGGCTTCAAGACAACCGCTAAGATCCTTCAAAGCGGATTCTATTGGCCAACTCTCTTCAAAGATGTGCAAGCATATGTGACCACTTGTGATGAATGTCAACGGTCGGGGAACATTACATGGAGGAACGAGAACCCACTCACCGGTATCTTGGAAGTTGAGCTCTTTGATGTTTGGGGTATTGACTTCATGGGACCCTTCCCCTCCTCGGGTCCCTTTAAGTACATACTTGTGGCGGTTGACTATGTTTCCAAGTGGGTTGAGGCCATAGCTACAAGGACGAATGATGCTCGAGTAGTGGCCAAATTCATGAAGACCAACATCTTTCCTAGATTCGGAGTCCCTCGTGTCCTCATTAGTGATGGAGGCTCTCATTTCATTGAGCGGAGCTTTGAGGCGCTTTTGACCAAGTATGGGGTGTCTCACAAGGTGGCCACACCTTATCATCCTCAAACTAGCGGTCAAGTAGAAGTTTCAAACCGGCAAATCAAGAGCATTCTAGAGAAGACGGTATCCCGCTCAAGAAAAGATTGGTCTTCCAAGCTTGATGATGCTCTATGGGCCTATCGTACCGCCTACAAAACTCCACTCCGCACTACTCCCTTCAATCTTGTGTATGGCAAGTCTTGTCATTTGCCCGTCGAGCTCGAACACAAAGCTTTATGGGCTCTCAAGAAGCTCAACATGGACCTCGATGCGGCCGGAGAGAAGCGGTTCATGGAGTTGCAAGAACTTGAAGAGTTGAGGCTCAAAGCATATGAGAACTCAAAAATTTACAAAGAGAGGACCAAGAAGTGGCATGATAGCAAGCTTGTGCCAAAACTCATCAAGGCCGGTGACCAAGTGCTCTTATTCAACTCAAGACTACGGCTCTTCCCCGGGAAGCTACGGACCCGATGGAGTGGACCATTCACGGTTCACCATATTTACTTACACGGGGCAGCCGATCTTATAGACGAGAATGGTGGAATTTTCAAGGTCAATGGGCACCGCTTGTGTTGGGACAATGTTAAGGACGCCTTCAGTAATTAACATTGTGCCTAGCGTCCCTTAGTTTTGATATGACAAACTCGTCTTGATCTAATAAAGTTGTCCAAGTGTTTCAGGAACGCACGTTGAAAAGGACAACAAGTTGAGGATTAGGTAGCCGTCCTCAGGAAGTGAGGACGCTACATCCTTCAGTGAACGGCTTGGTAAAATACAAACAAGGACACCGTCCTTAATCATTACACTGGAGTCCTTCAAAGCTGGCCGACAAAGTGACATCACCAGACAAGCTTTGATCATGATCTCCACGTGGAAGAAGATCCCGCATCCAAGCCTAACGGAATTGCCAGTGGGCTTCCTTGATCATCAGAACAACACGTGGAAGCCGATTACTGTTGCAACGTCCCCAAGGGCATGATCGTCAGAGTTAAAGTTGCCCTTTCCCAATGCCACTATAAATACTCCCTAGAGTATTTATTGTGATGTGACGCTTCAGAGAATATTCAGAGAATTTATCAAGTCGCTCAAGAACACCAAGAACACCAAGAACAAACTCAAGAACAAGTGAGACTTAGGTGTTAGATCGAGCGAGAAGCGTTCAACAAAACCACAAACTGTTTGTAATAGAAAAGAACAAAAAGAGTGAGAGAGTCCTTACGACGAACTGTAAGGACGAGGTGATAGTTTCCTTTAGAGATTAAGTTAGGTTACTCTACCGGCTTAAAGGAGTTGTTACTAGTGGACTTAGGGACGCCAGTCTAAGTGCCAGAGAAGTGTAACCACTCGCCAGTGTATTGTAAGGAAACTTAATAAGAAAGGAAAAAGCTATTACAAAATCCTCCAAGGAGGTAGAGGTTTACACTCAAGGACTAGTTGGTACTTGAGTGGTTCCTCTATAAATCAAAAGCGTTCCTTACTTATTGCCTTAACCTGTTTAGTCTTTTGATTTCCGCTGCGAACCAAGGAAGTCCTTGATTTTTATTAAGGACATCCTGGTGAAGGACGACCTTAACTCTGTTAAGGACGCCCTTGTATTTCTGACTAACGATCCAACAATTGGTATCAGAGCAGGCGCTCTAGATTCTTACTGAGTTGCAGGTTAAGATGGTGGACATGGAACCCATTGGAATCTCATTCGTAAAACCTCCACGCCTGACGGACGGCCATTTCAACCGCTGGAAAATTAGATTTGAGAATTTCTGCAGAAGCACAAATTATCAATGCTGGAAGGTAATTATGAAGGGTGATCTCAAAGTTCCTGAAGACAAGAAAGACAAGGAGGATGAATGGGGTCCTGATGAATTCAAGCTTATGGAAACGAACGCTAAGGCTATATGCTTCCTTCAAGCATCTCTCTGTGAAAGGGACGCCATCAGAGTCAGCAATTTGACTACGGCAAAAGAACAGTGGGAAGCTCTCGAAAAGTACCACATAGGAACAGCTGAGATGAAGGAAGATGTCAAGCTTGAAATTAAAAAGGAATTCTATGCCTTCAGAATGCTGCCTAATGAATCTGTAAAGGACTACTCAAGTCGCTTTGAAGCCCTTGTGACCAAAATGCGAAACTTGGGTATCCCAGAAGCTGAAGTCTCAATAAGGAACAGAGTTGGAATAGTCATTGATGGACTCACAGGAAAGTGGAACTTTGATAGAACCACGTTCAAAGAAAACACCGCTAACAAGACCCTGGATATGGAAGAGATCTATGGGAAGCTTAGGGGTTATGAAGCAAGAAGGGAAGCCGATTTGGCTGAATTAGCAAGAAATCCTCAAACAGACATTGCATTAATGACCTCAACACCAGAGTACGCTGAGTATCTTCGTCGTCAACAAGAACTTGCTATGATGGTGGAAGCCAATAAGAATGAGAACCGTGAAAAGATGCGAGTTCAAGCTGTGAAAGAAAGAGAAAGCAAGTCTAAGGAACAGCTTGAAGAAGAGGAAGGAATTGCTCTTTTTAACAAAGTTCTGCGTTCTTTTGGAAAAAGAAGCAAATATTTCAACAAGCATAAAATGCCCAAGAAGGAAAGTCCCAAGTACACAGAGGCAGAGATGAAGGAACTTACTTGTTATAAATGTAACAAGAAAGGACATTTTGCTAAAAGGTGTACAACAGGAATGTCTTCAAAGGATATGAAGACAAAGGCACTCATTGGAGCGTTTGCTTCTGCATGGGATAACGTGAGTTCTGATGATGAAGAACCCGATGAAGAAGAGGCCTACATTGCTCTTGAGGACGCCTTCGAAAATGATCAAGTGGCTTTCATGGCTATGGAGGACGCCACAGTTGATGAGGAGGACGCTCCTAAATCTGAAAATGAGGTAACCCGTGAGTCTATGATGAAATCCTTAGAAAGTTGTTCTAAAACTAAACTCATAAAACTCATTGGAAAAATCATGGAAGAAAGTGTGATAATGCAAAAGAGAATGGATGAACTGGAACTTGAAAATGAAAACATTGTTGTTGAATGTGAAAATTACAGCACTATGTCTATTCAACTAGAGTCCTCATGTGAAGAAGTTAAATCTCTGAAAACTGAAGTAATGTGTCTCAAGCTAGAGAACGCTAATCTCAGGGATGAAATCAAAGTGCTAGGAAAGAGTCCTGTAATTGAAGAAGTTAGACCTATGATGTTTGTCCCAGCCAAAAGGGGACTAGGATATGAGTCTGATTCTAAGAACTCTCTTCCAAGTGACTTTGAGGCTAGTAAATCCACAGAACTTGAGCAAGAGAGGGAGAAAACTAGGAATCTTCTGGATAGAATTAGAGTCCTAGAGAGTGGAGAGAAAGGTGAAGAGGACTACTATACTAACTCCACTTGTCATAGGATTTACAAGAAAATTGCTAAAGAGAAAGGTTCTAAAGTTTGCAACCCTCCAAAGATGAAACAAAACAGGATCCAACGTCCCAATAAGAAGTACTACCTCGGTACTTACTATAGGACGTGTTGGTATTGTGGTCAAGGAGATCACTACAAGTATGAGTGTTTGAAACTGAAGGACGACATTGAAAAAGGAAAAGCTGCTAGGACTAACATTGAAAATGATAAGTCCGTCCCTAATAATAAGTCTAGGCGTTCTAGACGTTCTAAGAGTACTTTCCGCAGATATACTACTTCAAATGATGTGAACATAAATGACTACATGCCAGAACCCGAGTTTTATTTCTGTAACGAACCAGGTAAGGGACACCTTGCCTGGGTCGCCAAAAACTAACTTTGTTTTGGCAGGTGGAAGTGAGGGGACGCCCATGGATCATCGATAGTGGCGCCTCAAATCATATGACAGGAAGCCAGATCCATCTCACTTCTATCCAGAGTAGTGCCACGGGAGGGACGGTCTCGTTTGGCAATAAGGGCAAGGGAAAGATCAAAGGGACGGGGACTGCTATTCTCAATCCGTCCATCAAAGCAACAAATGTCAGTCTTGTTGAAGGACTTGGTTTCAATCTCCTGAGTGTTTCCCAAATGTGTGACCAAGGTGAAAATTTAGTCACATTTGACTCAAAGGAGTGTCTCGTGATCAACAAGAAGTCAAACAAAGTGGTTCTCAAAGGAGTTCGCCAGAACAATGTCTACATCTTCAATCAAGAGTTCAAGCCAAAATCTGAGTTGTGCCTATCTGTTTCAAAGGAGGACGCTGACCTCTGGCATCGTCGTCTTGGACATGCTGGATTAAGCACAATCCTCAAACTGCATCAAAGAAATCTTGTGAAAGGACTTCCTCAAATTGATCCTGAGAAGATTGAACAATGTGAAGCATGTATTAAAGGGAAGCAAACAAGAACGTCCTTCAAATCTAAGAACGAAGTCAGCACAAAGAAACCTTTGGAACTCCTTCATATGGATCTTTGTGGGCCAGTAAAGACGTTGAGCCATGGTGGAAAGAGGTACATTTACGTTCTTGTAGATGATTTTTCTCGTTTCACTTGGGTTCTTTTCTTGGCTTCCAAAACAGATTGCTTCAATGCGTTCAAAGTCTTCATCAAACAAGTGGAAGTTGCCCTGGAGACGCCTCTTAAAGCCATAAGATCAGACCATGGAACGGAGTTTCAGAATTCAGAGTTCCTGGCCTTCTGTGATCAACATGGTGTCTCGCACAATTTTTCAGCTCCAAGGACTCCTCAACAAAATGGTGTTGTGGAAAGAAAGAATAGGACGCTGGAGGATATGGCAAGGACTATGCTTTTAGCCAATAGCGTTCCTATGTACTTCTGGGCGGAAGCTATTGCTACAGCTTGTTATATCATCAATCGTGCCATGATCCGTCCGCTGCTCAAAAAGACGTCCTATGAATTGTTGAATGGAAGGAAGCCTCGCATTGATTATCTCAGAGTATTCGGATGCAAGTGCTTTGTTCACAACAATGACAAAGAACGACTTGGAAAGTTTGATGCAAGGAGTGATGAAGCTATATTTCTTGGATACTCTCTAACCAGCAAAGCATATAGAGTTTTCAACAAAAGGACTCTAAAGCTTGAGGAGAGCATTCATGTTGTGTTCAAGGAGAGCGTTTCTCATAAAGAAAAACCAAATAAGAAAGAGCGCTCTTCCTCACAACAGCAGGACGATTCTGAAGACGAAGCTGATTTTGGGTCTTCTGGAAAATATTATGTTCCCAAGGACGCCACTCCAAATCCTGAAGAAGTCTCAGTGGACGTTCCTAGTATTATTGAAGGAGTTCTCTCTCAAAGTGAATCTCCATTTCAACAAGATGTGGCTGAATCAAGTATGCAAGGTCAAGGTGTGGACGCTCTCTCTGAGGGGGAACACACCGAGGACGCCTCTTCAGAAGATGAAGTTGATCCTAGGTTTGCTCAACTATTTCAAAGAGAGTCCCGTTTCTCAAGATATCATCCAACTTCTCAGATTGTCTCCGATCCAGCTCAAGGAGTTCAAACCAGATCAGCTGCAAGCAAGTCCCAAAGCGCAAATTTAGCCTTCTGTGCGTTCAACGCCTTTGTGTCTATGATAGAACCAAAGAATATAAAAGAAGCACTTCAGGACGCTGACTGGATCCAAGCAATGCAAGAAGAACTTAACCAGTTTGAAAGGAACAAAGTTTGGACACTCGTCCCTCGTCCCAAAGGGAAAAATATCATAGGGACGCGCTGGGTGTTCCGAAATAAGCTCGATGAAAGTGGTCGTGTGTCAAGGAACAAGGCAAGACTTGTGGCTCAAGGATTCAAGCAAGAGGAAGGCATTGATTTTGATGAAACCTTTGCTCCCGTTGCTAGAATTGAGGCCGTTCGTCTTTTCATTGCCTTTGCCGCACACAAAGGATTCAAGCTATTTCAGATGGACGTCAAAACTGCTTTTCTAAATGGAAAACTCAAGGAAGAGGTGTATGTTGCTCAACCGCCTGGTTTCGAGGACGCCTCTCATCCAGATTATGTGTACTACTTAGACAAAGCTCTCTATGGACTCAAGCAAGCTCCTCGTGCATGGTACGACAGGTTTGCGTCCTTTCTTCTGTCTAACGGCTACACAAGAGGTTCAATTGATAAAACTTTGTTCATTAAGAAAGTTCATAAGGACATTTTAATTGCCCAAGTCTATGTTGATGATATAGTCTTTGGTAGCACTAACATGAAACTTGTAGATGAGTTCAAGTCCTTAATGAGTAGTGAATTTGAAATGTCTCTAATTGGAGAACTCACCTTCTTCCTGGGACTTCAAATCAACCAACTCAAAGATGGGACGCGCATTCATCAACAAAAATATGTCCGCGAAATGCTGGAGAAATTTGGGATGAATACGTCCAAGCCAATGGCAACACCTTGTTCCCCAAATTCACGTCTTTATGCAGATGAACAAGGGAAGGACGTTGATCAGAAACTATACAGAGGAATGATCGGCTCTTTGCTCTATCTGACCGCAAGCCGTCCAGACATCATGTTTGCAGTTTGCTTATGTGCACGTTTCCAGGCAAATCCAAAGGAGTCCCACATGCAAGAAGTCAAGAGGATCTTTCGCTACCTCAAAGGACGGGACGATCTTTGCCTTTGGTATCCCAGGAAGACGTCCTTCAAACTAGTTGGCTACTCTGACGCTGACTATGCTGGACATGTCATTGATAGAAAAAGTACTTCAGGAATGGCACAGTTTCTTGGTTCATGCCTAGTCTCATGGGGATCTAAGAAACAAAACTCTGTGGCGCTTTCAACTGCGGAAGCTGAGTATGTTGCTGCTGCCTCGTGCTGCTCACAAGTTATTTGGATCAAGTATCAACTTGAGGACTATGGTATATCTCTTGAAACTATTCCTATTTTGTGTGATAATACCAGTGCCATAGAAATTGCTAAGAATCCTGTTTTTCATTCTCGCACAAAGCACATTCATATAAGACATCATTTCTTGCGTGATAATGTGGAACTAGGAATTATTAGCATGGGACATGTAAGGACTGAGGACCAAATAGCTGATATTTTTACGAAAGCACTTGATAGACGTCCTTTTGAGCATCTCAGGCTGCTCTTAGGGATGATAACCTTTAAGTAGCAAGTCCCGTTCTGCTATTCCCTCAATGCTTGGCTATGGTTAGTTGATTACATAATTGCTAAGTACTTTATGCATAAATATCACTTTTGCAAGAACGCTAGTCTAAAACTGCTGTGTGCATATCATGAGAACGCCTTTGAATTCCTCTATTTGTCTTGAAAAAGAGTTGCCCTGATCACCCAACCCTCATTATAAGCCGAAATGATGGGAACTCTAAGCTTTCCCTAGCCGAGAACTTTGCAAAAGCGTCCTATGATCTTCACTTTTCTTTACGGGACGTACTTGCATAGTTTTCAAATTGGTTCCTAAGGTGATCCCAGGAAGGATGTGTAAATTCTGTGAACGCCAGTTATAATCTGAGTTGAGGACGCCAGTACAGGTTCATTCGGAACGCGCCCTTTTTGGAAGTTGAACAGTTACCGTTTGAATTTTGAAATGAGGAAGTTACCAGCGTGCCCCTCACCAACCTCCTATATATACATTGATTAAAACGGCTGTCAGAACTTTCGCACGCTAAAATCTCAAAGCTCCGTTTTGCTCTGACTTCTCTCTAGACTTCCGGCAACTTCTCTCTAGCTTTCCGATCAGTGTCCGACGAACTCTCTCCGATCAGATCAGAATGTCAAAGGTCATGAATTCTTCTGGTTCGTCCTTGAGTGGGAAGCGAAAACGTTTTGCTAAGAGGAGTTTTTACGTCGAAGGTCCTCCAGAAATTCAGATCGACGAAATCTTGAAGGACTTCATCGACACAAAGCCACGCACTCTCTATGTGGCAGTAGTAAACTACATGAAGGACTGCAAGGATCAAGTCCGTCTTCGCAATCTAAGGACGTTCTTGGATCGGTTTGTGGTGCCCGTTTTAAGGAAGACAGGGGGAATGGACGCCCCTTTCTGTGGAGGCACAAACATCTTCTTGGAGGCGTTCCAAGGTCAAGACTGGAGGATCCCCTTGATTGAATCCATCCCCGACCTTTCAAATGCCAGATTTGTGGATCTTCCCGTTACAACATCAAAGAAACGGTTAGTGAAACCTAAGTCCAATCCTTTTTCTCCTTCTTCCCTTCCCCGATCTACTCCCCCTCCATCTCGTCTTATCCACTCCTCTCTCCCACAAAAGGCTTCCTCCTCCCAACCCACAAAAATCTTTGACCGTTTTCCAACCAATGTGGAGGAGCGAACAAAGTTCAAACATGATCGTCCCCACTCTAAACCCCTCAAAAGGCGAAAGCTCGCCAAGGCCAAACCAAATCCCATTCCTCTTGACACCCCTTCCTCCTCCCCTTCTCCAATCGATATTCTCGACCCGTCCATGCCTGACCCTACCCTTCTCCAACTACAACAGGCCTTCCCTGATGTGGACATCTCCCCTTCCCTATCTCCTCAAAATTCCCCTTCCCCCTCTGCCCCTCCTACTCCCATATCAAGGGGCCACTCAGCTGAAAGGGACGACTCTATAGAAGCGGAGTTTGGCTCTGCTCAATCTGAGGAGATCTCTACAACTGTCGTCCTGGATGAGCTCACACGACAACAGATTGCTGAGGACGAAGAGCTGTGTCGCAAAATCGCAAATCAACGCGACAATGTTGTACAAGAGGACGCTCTCTCTCTCGATGAGCAACTCTCTGCGGACGCTCTTGAGACTCCACCATGGGAAGCCGTCCCAATGGACGCGGGAGACAAGTCTGCTCCCAAAGGAAAAGGTGGAAAGCGTCCACGAAAAACAAAGGCGTCCAAGGATGCAGCTGGTCCATCTGAGGGACAAGCTGATGAAAATCTCCAGGAAGGAGATAATGATGGAGAAGAAGAAGAGGACGATGAAGAAGACAACGAGGACGGTACTTCAGGTCCGCCTAAAAAGAAAAGCAAGAAGTCTGAGCAGATTCTTCCTCCTCTTGTCTATGATGAAGCCTTCCTTAGCCAGTTTTCTGAGGCCAAGGATCTCGTTGACCTTCTCAAAGTTCAAGGGTGGCTCAAGCTTTCAGAAGAGAACGTCAAAGTTGATCCCAAACTTGTGCAGGATTTCTATGATTCTCTCAACATCAACATCGAGAATGGCACAGGGACGTTCTTGGCAAATGGAGAATCTGCTACTTTCTCTGAGAAGACAGTCCGCCAGCTGATGGGGCTTGACAAACAACGTCCTGGTCCTGAGGCCCTGCACAGAGTCCCAGCAAGTGGTTTTGGCATCGAAGGCGAGGCACTAAATGACTTATTCCGGAGAATCTTCAATGGGAAGACTCCAGATGCAAATGATCGGGTCGCCTCCGTCCTGTCTCACACTGGTGCTATGGCACACTATCTGATCTGCAGGACTATCGTCCCCAGGCAGGAGAAGAAATCTATCGTTCAGACCATCGATTGCTTGCTGCTGGACGCCTTCCTTCAAGGCAGAAAGATCAACTTGGCCAGAATAATGATCGAGCACATGGCTAAGTGCACAAAGAAGAATCATGCTCTTCCCTACCCAGGTTTGGTGAAAGCCTTGCTGATTGAAAATGATGCTTACTCACCTGGCGAGGAAATCTCCTTGGGATTGCCATGGGATCAAAAGTATGGCGTCCTGGAGATAAAGCACAGCCTTGAGCTTCCCTCCATCAGGAAGCAAATTGAGAAAGAAAGAAAAGAAGCTGAGAAGAAAAAGAAAGAAGAAGAGGCTGCGAAAAGAGCTGACGAGAAACGACTAAGGCAGGAAGCTGCTAAGAAAGCTGCTGAGGACGAGCGTGCTCGTCAAGAAGCCGCAAAGAAAGGGAAGACTGTTGCTCCTGAGCCTCCCCTAATAGTTGACACTGAGGAAGAACGTGCTGCTCGCTATGCTGAAGTTGATCAGTTGTCGTCCTTCTTTCACGCTGATCAGATGGACTTCAACTTTTCGCCTTCTCATCTTCCTCCTATTCAACAGCCGTCCTACTTTCAATGCTCCCCTGCTCCTTCCAACACAGAAGCTTACTCTGAAAAGCAGCTGTACGCCCTCATCCTTAACAATCAGAATGTTCTAGCGCAACAAGGGAACGCCATCATTCAACAGAACAACGCTGCCATGCAACAGAACTACCACTATTTTCAAGCAGTTAAGACTCAGAACGACTTGATTAAGCTGCTAGTTCAGTCGATTCACAGGGATAGTACAGAGGGAGACACTCAAGAAGAAGAGGAACCTGCTGCGACGGACGCCAATGTTAATGATCAAAGCCGTCCTGCTGGATCACCTCCCACCTAACCCTTTATTCCCTCATTATTTTGCCTGTGCTTCTTTTGTTTCTCAAACACTTGTCTGATTGTCTGTAATGACTATATTTCGTTTCAATGGCAACTCTTGTGTTTGTGTGCATATGTGTATTTAAGCGTATTCTTGCCTCTAATTGTGATTTTGTGCTATCGTCCTTAAGCTAACTTGTTATCCTTTTCGATGATGCCAAAAGGGGGAAGTGTAGTTTTGCAGAGATGCGCTTTTAATAGTTATCTAGAATAAACAAGTGTTAAGGAGAAATTTCAGTGAAAGGAACTAAGTTTAACAGGGATGCTATTTAAGAAAGAAATTTTTGATCTAGAAAGCCGTCCCTTCCCTAAAATCCAAAAGGAAGATTAGATCAAGTATTGAAAACTTGTGCCTATAGATTATTTCTAAGTGTTGAAAGGACGCTCTTTGAGTTTTCAAAGCATGCTAGAGCTTAAGTGCAAAATGTTTATTGCCCAGAGTTTGTCATCATCAAAAAGGGGGAAACTGTTGGGACAATGTTAAGGACGCCTTCAGTAATTAACATTGTGCCTAGCGTCCCTTAGTTTTGATATGACAAACTCGTCTTGATCTAATAAAGTTGTCCAAGTGTTTCAGGAACGCACGTTGAAAAGGACAACAAGTTGAGGATTAGGTAGCCGTCCTCAGGAAGTGAGGACGCTACATCCTTCAGTGAACGGCTTGGTAAAATACAAACAAGGACACCGTCCTTAATCATTACACTGGAGTCCTTCAAAGCTGGCCGACAAAGTGACATCACCAGACAAGCTTTGATCATGATCTCCACGTGGAAGAAGATCCCGCATCCAAGCCTAACGGAATTGCCAGTGGGCTTCCTTGATCATCAGAACAACACGTGGAAGCCGATTACTGTTGCAACGTCCCCAAGGGCATGATCGTCAGAGTTAAAGTTGCCCTTTCCCAATGCCACTATAAATACTCCCTAGAGTATTTATTGTGATGTGACGCTTCAGAGAATATTCAGAGAATTTATCAAGTCGCTCAAGAACACCAAGAACACCAAGAACAAACTCAAGAACAAGTGAGACTTAGGTGTTAGATCGAGCGAGAAGCGTTCAACAAAACCACAAACTGTTTGTAATAGAAAAGAACAAAAAGAGTGAGAGAGTCCTTACGACGAACTGTAAGGACGAGGTGATAGTTTCCTTTAGAGATTAAGTTAGGTTACTCTACCGGCTTAAAGGAGTTGTTACTAGTGGACTTAGGGACGCCAGTCTAAGTGCCAGAGAAGTGTAACCACTCGCCAGTGTATTGTAAGGAAACTTAATAAGAAAGGAAAAAGCTATTACAAAATCCTCCAAGGAGGTAGAGGTTTACACTCAAGGACTAGTTGGTACTTGAGTGGTTCCTCTATAAATCAAAAGCGTTCCTTACTTATTGCCTTAACCTGTTTAGTCTTTTGATTTCCGCTGCGAACCAAGGAAGTCCTTGATTTTTATTAAGGACATCCTGGTGAAGGACGACCTTAACTCTGTTAAGGACGCCCTTGTATTTCTGACTAACGATCCAACAGCTTGAAGAAGTACTATGCTAGGAAGGAGCCCGACGAAGAGATCCGAGCCACTTGGGCTCTCACCACCTCGGACTAAGCTACAACACCTATCGTCAAGCTCATGACGTTAAAAAAGCGCTTACGGGAGGCAACCCGGTTTCTAGATAGATTTTTCTTTTTCTTTTGATTTTCCGTTTTTTTTAGATTAGATTTTTTTTTTATTTTCTAACCTTCCTTAGATTAGACTAGGAAATATTTTTGCTTGGGATAGGATTTTTGTGATGTTTTTGCAGGTCTCTTAATTGCAAAACACGAGCTCAAAAAGACGGGATAAGACGAACTTGCAACAAGGAATTAAATCGGCTAAAACGCAACCCAGAAGGGGTCGATATCGCCCCCCATGGGGTCGTGATCGACCCTATGCGCCAATTTCCGATCCTACCCCTTGGTGTAAGGTATGTCTTTTGACCCATAATTTTTTCAAAAATCCCACTCTCTTCGACCCCCCCCCCCCCCTTCATTCAGCAGTCCGACCCCCCCCCCTTTGCCTCCCCTTCACTATCTCCGACCCCCTTCCTTGCCCCTCCTCCCTTGTGCTCGCCGGAACCGCCACACCACCACCACTCCGACCACCGCCGGACCTCTGCCGCGCCTCCACCGACCACCCCCCCTGCTTGGCTGCTCGAAAAACACCCCCCCCTTCATAGATCTAGCTCGAAATCGACCCAAATTTCTCCATTCTTTCACTTCTTACAAGCAATTTCGGTATGATTTCTCACCCTCTACTCTTATTTTTGCTTAAACTTGAGTGACATTGGATTTTTGGGTGGAATATGCATATTTGGGGGTTTTTGACCTAGGTTGATGAAATTGCAAATTGCTTGCTTGATTGTGTTGTTGTTGAAGTTTGCATGCTTGTGGATGTTTAGACTTGATCTTTATAAGCAAATTTTGGTAGAAAATTGTGGATTGGTGCCAATGGGTTCCATACCCATAATTTCGGTTTAGGCTAGAGGTAGGAGACGACTTAGACGTTCAGGATCGACCCCCCCAGGGTTGATATCGACCCCCCTTAGGGTCGAATCTGCACTTCTATGATGGGCTGAATTGTTGGAGCTCTCAGGATCGACCCCTTGAGGGTCGAACCTGAGCCCCTGTTTTTGCCGAGTTGTTACTTTGTTCATAACCGACCCCTCCGGGGACGAGGACGACCCTCCTTGGGTCGTTTCTAGGTGCTTTTTGCTCTTACTTAAACATGTTTCTTTGGGCTTAGGTTACATGATAGGATGCGATGTGCATTTATGCTTCATATTCCATGCTTATCAACCCTTTCCTACCCATGTTTTGAGGTGTTTGATTGCGATGCTGGCCTTTGTTTAAGTATGGGGTGGATGGTGTGTATTATGTGGTTTTGGTGTTTGAATTGGTGTAGGTACTATGGCGGCTTCAAGCTCCAAAAGAGCAAGGAAGAGTGGCAAGTCCGCTCTCGATAACTACCGCATTGGCTCCGATTATGCTGAGGAATTTGAGAACATGCGCGCATTGAAGCACCGGACGCGGTGGTATGACGAGGCGGACGGGCAAAGATTACATATTCATGACGATGTTAAGGAGGCCTTTTCTTACATCGGAGCTGAGCACATATTAGAATGGGACAATCATCACTATCCCATTCTAACTTGTGAGTTCATGGCAACATTCTCCTCCAACATCACAAGCCCGGATTCCGATGAGTTGATAACGTTTCAATTGGGCAACAAGTGGTTCCATCTCTCTCTAGAGCAACTCAATAATGCCTTCGGCTTCCCTAATCCGACGGAGAATGACCCGAGCCCATATTCAATCTTCAACACTTGGGCCTATCTCACCGGGAAGGAGGTGTCCTCTTGTCACAACATGCAAGTCTCCAATCTTGCTAGCCCTCTCTTCCGGATCATCCTACGTATTCTTGGAAGCGTCCTCTTCCCAAGAACCGAGCTCAACCGTACTTCCCGGAGAGAGATGATTGTGCTACGGACTATGCTCTTTACCTCTCCGGCTCCCATCAATCTGGGCTATGAATGGATCAAGAGTATTGAAGACTTCAAGGGCGGCTCGGGTGCCATATATTTTGGAGGAATGATAGCCCGCCTTGCCATGAGCCTCGGGGTGAACATGAAGGCCTACTCCGCAGAGAAGCCCATCTTTGTGGACATCCCATACATAGCAAACGCCAAGCTCATTGACAGGCCTTCCAAAGGCGACACCGCATTCTATTCTACATTCAATGAAAAGAGGGTTGCCATTACTCGGGAGCGTATGGACTTGCTTCATCTCCCAAATTGGTATGCGGTATGGGCTCCTTCAAGATTTCCTTTGAGAATCCGTCCCACCGATGATGAATCTTTGAGGGTCCGGCCACGTCGGTACCCAAGCCCCGCACCTCAACCTCAAGAATCCCCTTACCTAGCCTTGCCCCCACCCACGAACAGCCCCAGGATCGACCCTATGGGGGTCGATATCGACCCCTCTGGGACGATCCCGCCACCATTTCCCCCCTCTACCGATCCGCACTTTGAGTTCGGGGCATCTTCAGGAGCTTACTCTGGCCCCTCCTATACCGAGCCACCACCACATGAGGCCCCGCCCACTTATGACATGGCTTACTTAGCCAATGAGATGGCCTCCATGCGTGTCTCGCAAAGGGGGCAATTTGAGGAGATTATGAGAGGTCAAGCGGCTCTTATGGAATATCAAACGCAAACCCGAGAGATGATGACCCAGCAGCACCACCAATTTCAACAATTCCAAGGCTATTTTTATGCTCAACAAGATGTGGATGATTACCGATGGGCTCGTATGGAGGATTATATGCAATGGAACCAAGGAAATTTCCCCGACCGAGATGCATGGGCTCCCCCGGAGCCACCCTCTTTCCGCCCACGCCGTCCTCCTCCTCCTCCATGAGGAGTTCCATCTCTAATCAAGTTTCCATGAGTTTTTGTGAGTCTTCTTTTTCCTTTCTCTTTACTTTTGTCATATATTTTCATGCATGGGGACATTGCATGATTTAAGTATGGGGTGGGGAAGAAGAAATCTCACATGTTGTACATAATTGAGTCTTTGTTTGTTTGCTTTGTTAGTAAGTTTGTTTGTTAAGAGAAAAGCCTAAAAAAATCCAAAAAAATTAGAGAAAAATCTTCAAAAATCCAAAAAAATTGAAAAAATGTCGAAAAATCAAAAAATAGTTGCTTTCTTGTTTGTTTTAGGATAGAAAAACATTCCATCTTAGATATCCTATGATGAAAACTAATTTTCATGCTTATCATGTAATTCCTTTGGCATGATTGGATAGTGTAGTCCGAGTTTATGAGAAATTGCTTTTTGATTGTGAATGTGACTTGTGATGAAATTGAGCATATGTGTCTTAAGTGAAAGTGATTGCAATCCAACAAAGTTTTTACCTAGTGAGAATTTTGGCCTTATAGGGAGAACACCATTGATTCCCTCTTCTTTGTTTGTGTGATTTTGCTCTCTTTATGCATATGTTTCTTGTCATTGATATGGTTATCTATTTCTTGAAACCGTTATGAGATTACTCAAGCATGTTGATTGTGATTAAGAACTTATATTTTTAGCCCATATTCTTCCATGCCTACCTTGAATTGTCTTTGCTTGAAGCCCCATTCTAAGCCTTAGCCTTTTGTTTGAAGCTCCACAAAAATTATCCCTAGCCTATATTAGCTTGACCCTTTTCCGGGAATTGGACTTAGATTGTGTTGGGAATGATTTTTGTTGAGTGAAGATTGTGTTGGGTTTGAAAGAGGTGACCTTGTTAAAGGGTAGAAAACAACTCGTTGAAGTATAATGTAGTAGGATTCTTGGCTTGGACTGCACATTGTTGTTAAAAAGAAGAGAAAAAGAAGTAAAGGAGCTCGAGCTAGTGCCCTCAGGATCGACCTACACATGGGTCGACCTCGCTCCCAGTGAAAATATGGTCTCAGGTTCGACCCCCCAGGGGTCGACCTCGACCCCCTCTAGGCTCGAATAGAAGAAAAAAAAAGAGAAAAGAAAGAAAAAAATATATATAAGTGCAAAGCCAAGAATTCCTAGTGTTTCTAAGTTGTATTTTGGAAGTTTGGGTTAGAAATTGATGGGTGTGAGTTTCATTGAAGTGTTTGGTTATGAGTTGAAAAGAGAAGAGAGGAAGTGAGTTGTTTCGGTTTGAAGTGTTGTATTTAGGAGTTTGATTCCCGGATTTAGCACCACATGGCCAAATACTCCCTACCATATGTTATTACCGAGCCCCATTACAACCCGGTCGAATGAGTCTTCTATGAAGATTTCATTGAGCCTAAGTTCTTATGAATATTGATGTGTTTTGACTTCTCTAGGTAGAGAGATTGGTGATATAAGTCTCAATGATAAAGTAGATGTTGCATAAGGATTGAGATGAGAGTTGATTTGATAAGCCTAAACACATGAGAGTAAGAGAGAAACACATTTATGTCCCTTGTGAGGTTGGATTGTGGTTGCCTAACTTGAGACTCTTACATATGTGATGACGTTAAAATTACTTGTCTCCTCTTCACTTGTGTTTAAAATGTTTTGACAAGGGCTATGCTTGAAGATTGTGTTGTTGGTCTTGATTTGCATGATTATTGCTTGAGGACAAGCAAGTCTAAGTATGGGGTGTTTTGATGTCCGCGTTTTAGGTAGATTTTTAGGGTCTAGATAGGTTAGTTTAAGTTGATTTTCGTAGTTGAGTCGTGTGTTTTTGAGTCTTTTTGCATGAGTTTTCGTATTTCCTTGAGATTCGGAAACTACGCGCTTTTGTGTCGTTTTGTAGGTGTTTTGGAGCTTGAAGACGAGTTTGGAACAAGACTTGGAGAGGATGGACGAGTCAAGGGGAAGAGCCAAGGAGAAGAGCTTAAGAGAAGCAAAATCAAGGAAGAAAGTGAAGAAATCGACCCCAAGATTGAGCCCAAGGAGGTCGATATCGAGCCACTTGACCAAACTTAGAGCGCAAGGAACAAAAGTGCTCAGGATCGACCCTATAGGGGTCGATATCGACCCTCCTGTGGTCGATCGCGCGTGACCGACTTCTCTTCTATCCGGATTTCGAGTGCAAGTTTCCTAGTTTGTATTTTAGGAAGGTGTTTTGTTTGTGTTTCCTAGTTAGATTAGGACTCCTTTTCTTCTATAAAAGGAGGTTGAACCTTTGGTTTTATTCATGCCATGCCATGCCATGCCATGCCATGCTATGCTTGGGATTCAAGATTCATACCTTTGGATTCTTTGCTAGGGAGAAGACTTGGAGAGCAAGTTTGAGGTTTGTAAGAATTGTTCTTTGGTTTTTAGTTGAATTTGAGTTTGGTTTGATCATGTCTTCCTCTTCTTCTTCCTTGTTCTTCTTTGCCATGTGTGAGTAGTCTTCTTAAGTTCTAGGGTTGGGCAAAAACCCAACACAATCATGCATGTTTAAAACTTGAATTCATGACTTGAATGCTTGAAGATCATATCTACCCTATCTTGTGCTTAATCCTTGGTGAAAATTGAGGCATGTCTTGTAATTAACCTTAGCGAAAGTTAAAAGTAGTTGCTTGATTATATCTAATAGGATTATTTGCGAAAGTTGATATTCCTAGGTTGAAGGATAGGTAGAAAGTTGTTTGATTTGCGAAAGTTGATTGAATAACTTGAATTGTTTGCGAAAGTAAACTTTTCTATGATCTAGATTGCATGATAGTTGTGAATTCTTGTTAAAAGCATGTATGGTTGTTGTTGTGGTAGCCTTAGCCCTAGGATTTGCCTTTTAAATTGATTGAGATTCGTATCTTTTTCCTTGACCCCGACTCCTTCCATCGTATTCGAATTAGTTGTTCGTGATTGTGTGTTTCTTGTGTGATTCGTGTGTCTAGCTCTCGAGATCGACCCTCTTTTGGGTCGAGCCTGAAGTCGTTTTGCCCCTTGTTTTCTTGCTTTTCGTAGTTATCGACTAAACTTAGCATTAATCTCACTCCCGTGGACGATCCTGACTTCGCTATACTCAGCGGGGTCTTGAATATAAATTTATTTGTTCAAGAAAAACCCCTTCAACACCACTCTTAGGGTCCATATTAGCACGCTGAAGTTGCCTGGCCAGCACTTCAGCTGCCAATATAAACAAATATGGTGAAAGGGGATCGCCCTGTCGGAAACCTTTGTGAGGTTTGAATTGTTCCGTTGGGCCATTGTTAACAAGGACTGAGAAGGACACTGTTTCAATACACTCTTTAGTCCATGCGATGAATTTTTCGTGGAAACCAAATTTCTCAAGGACATGGGTCATGAACTCCCAGCTAATCCGCTCGTAAGCTTTTTCCATGTCAAGCTTTACAGCAACCCACCCACCCAAACCTTTTTTGTTTCGGAAGGAGTGAAGAATTTCATGAGCAATAAGAGTATTGTCGTGGATACTTCTATTTTCGAGGAAAGCTGATTGCATTGGGTGGATCAGTTTTCCCATGACTTTTTTAAGTCTAGCTGTTAGAATTTTGGAGATGATTTTGTATATGGTGTTACACAAGCTGATGGGTCTGTAGTGGTTGGTGGAGCTTGGATTGTCACATTTAGGTAGTAAAGTAATGAAAGTGTGATTGATCTGCTTGAGCATCTTTCCAGAGTGGAAAAAGCTTTTCACAGCTTTAGTCACATCTAGCCCTACAATGTGCCAATACTTTTTGTAGAAACAGGAGGTCATCCCATCTGGTCCAGGTGATTTGTCTTCTTCAATATCAAAGACTGCTGATTTGATCTCCAAATTGGTCACGGCTTTAATGAGGGCGTTGTTTTCCTCCTCCGTAATTTCGTTGTTAATCGTTTGAGTCAACTCCGTCATTTTCCTTTTGTTGATATCTGTGAGCTGGAAACGGTTCAGGAAATCCCTATGGATTTCCTGTTTTATGTTTCCCGCTCCAGTGATATGAATCCCGTCGCTAGATGTTAATTCTCGGATGTTCGTCCTATTCCTTCGACCACTCGCAATGCGGTGGAAATATTTGGTATTCCTATCGTTGAGATTAATGTGGTTGTTCTTCCCTCTTTGTTTCCAATACGAGTATTGAAATTGAACAAGGCACTCACGCTTTTTACTCAATCTTTCTTGTTTTTGGGCAAGGGAGGTGTTACCTTGTTCAATGATTTCCTTTTGGACTTTAAGTAAATCCTCGTTTACTTTCTTGAATTGTTCGAAAATGTTTCCAAATGTTGTTTTATTCCACGCTTTGGCTTTTGCTTTAAGCAACTGTGTTTTTTTTACCAATTTGAACATGTGAGAGCCTTCCGGGTTAAATCTCCAGGCTTGTTTAACAATGTTCTGAAAGTCCTTTCTAGACGTCCACATGGATTCAAATTTAAACGGTCGTGCTTTTGTGACACTATCCGAAGGTATCTCGCACGATATTGGGCAATGATCTGATGAGGAAAAGTTGTGGTTCTTGGTTGAGATTGATGGGAACCATTGGATAATTTGGACACAAACCAAAACTCGGTCTAATTTTTCGAAGGTATTGGTGTTATCCATTTCTTTTGATCTTCTCCACGTGAATTTATTATCAAACGTAGGGATGTCAATTAGATTACAGTCGTTTTTGAAATCCTGTAATCTAAGGAAACGAGACACAGAAGGGATCACCCCTCCGAGCTTCTCATCTGGAGCTTGAATTTCATTTAAATCCCCCATCACAATACAGGGGAACTGCACTTGGTTGATGAACAATTTTAGCTTGTTCCAAAAAAGATTTTTTTCTTGAGCTTTGGGAGGGGCATATGCCATAATAACGACAAGTTCTTTGTGGTTGTCAAGATTTGTATATTTGAAAGCAACAAATCTGTCTTCTTTATGAAAAGTTTTAATTGATTCGTTAACAAGTTGGTGATTCTTCCAAACGATTAGAAGACCACCCGGCATGCCAATGGATGGGACGAATTCATGGGAGTCAAATCCGGCCTTAGTCCATTTATCGAGAGCCGGTAGCTGAGGGCATTTTATTTCGACAAGAGCAATCATTTGAAAGTGCTCTGTTTTACATAAGGCGTTTATTTCTGTCCATCTATTTAGTTTTTTCAATCCTCTACAATTCCATAGGCAGATCTTCATAAAAAACCTTGTTTAATTGGGTTTATATCCCGTTTCACCATTTTACGGTAGTGTGAAGGTTGGCTGCTGTTGTATTTATTAATGTGTTTCGCTTGTGTATATTTCAAGGAGCAAAGCCAAAACAAATTATGGCTATCAGGTATGTTAAAGAATAATAGCCCTTCGCCAAGGCCATAGGTTGATAGGAATGTAACAATGTAATCATGATTAATCACCACAAGGTTTTCCTGGATAATCAAAGTTTTGTGCTTTGGTTCTGTTTTTTCTGTCATTTTTGACCAACTCTTTTGGAGTGAATAACTCAGCTTTTTGGGCTGTTCGGGCTTGAAATATCCCTTAATTTCATTCAAAGTCACTTTGTAAGTACACTCACTAATCTCTTCATTCACACAAACAACACCATAGTTTATGCAAGTAAAGACGATGCTCTTGAACATATAATTAAGACAGAGAGTTAAAAACTTCCCTTGCTGTTTAAAAGGGCAACGATTTGCATAAGCAAACCTATTAAAATAAACACTCAACTGAGCAACAAATTTTTGTACCTTGTACCAAGCAATGATCATCAGCTGAGCATGCATAGCTATCATTATATGAATAGCCACACACACATGTGACTCACCAAGCCATTTAATCGGCAAGACAGTAAAATCATTTTTAATGAAACAAGTGTTTATCATTGCATTCAACAAAATTGAAACACCATGAATCACATAGTACTCTACGGTACAGGCAACAACCACCATAGAAGCCACCTCAATGAGGGTGTTTATATCACCTACTTGTCTTTTACAATGACACAGACCTAATAAATAACCCCAGCTAGCTACCTTAGATGCCATCACAGTCATAACAAGAGCAAGAGGCTCATCATGCAAATTAAGATGGTGCAGCAGCGAACACAGAGAACACAGCGTATACACACACCTTAAAGCAACAATTTGCCACCAGACAACAAAGTAATAGCACGGTAAATCAGAACCATGTTTAGTTCTCCATGAGCGTATGATCACACAAATGATAACATGGAAAATCAATCCATTCATTTCCAGAACTTGTGGTATTCTGGATAGCGATGATTTTTGTCCATTCAAGAGCTGAGCAAACACATACCTCAGCAGATGGAGGATGATTTTGCAAATTCTATGGAAAGTTCCAATCCAGGATCGCCACGACCGACCCCAAACCCGATTCTTCATATCATACAATTCATACATCGATTTACACTTACAGAGGAGCATGGCGTTCAGTTGCCAAAGCTGAGGACGTTGGTCTTCTTTGTTGAAGCACTGGAACCACCAGGCTTGATGCTTTGATTCCGGGTTTGATGTAACAGTTTGCACGGGAAATCGAGATGCAAGGAAACGACGGGAGCCGAAGGAGACATCACCACAAGAGCCCGCACCCAAGCCGCCCTCACACCACCAGGCCGCAATAGCCTTCCACTTGGACCACCACCATGGGGAGGAGCATGAGACTAAACCCGGACTGCCCCCGGACCAAAACGATGGGCGCGGAGGTCGATTTTTGAAAGGAAGTTTCCGCCCTTGAGACGTAGAAATAGAGCGACTAGGGTTCCGGCATAAGATCGAAAATCTGAGAAACTTGAATTGAATTCTTCTTGTCGCTTGGCCTTCGAACAGAACCGAAAGGGAAAACCACCAAGAGAGACATTCGTATCTGCTGAATCCTTTGTTGCGAGGCTTGGTCGATTTTTGGTCATGATTCTGAGGATCAATGCGATGATCGTCATTTGGGGGGTGTCGGGGGCCGTTGTTGAGGGGCGATGGTCGCTTGGCGGAGGCAGAGGCTGCTGGCGGCGGGAGCGAGTATGCTAGGGTTTCCCGGGGCTTGAGGGAAGGGTGTGGAGCGCGTGAAGCGCGTTCTTCCGAGGGGCTTTCCATCCTGAATCAGAACAGCCTCCTTGTTCTTCTTATTTCTTCCTTTAAAAAATAACAAGGACGGGATGTCGTTGCTTAAAACTTGATTTTTTTGTTGATTCATATCAAACTTGATTATACTGAATGTGGATTGAGATCAAATTTGAAATGCTCCCGTCCCGGCAACCAGGTTCACGTGAGTGATGGAATCAGGCCGGGCTTGGCCGGGCTGCCACCAGGTCGGGCTAAGGAACTGTGGCCAGGCCCGGCCCGGCAAATTACCGGGCTAGTCCACACAGGCCCGTGCTGGTATTATCAGGCTGGGAGCGGATTGGGTTGGGCCGTGCTAGGCTAGGCTGAATATTAGATATTATAATTTTTTTATTATACTATATACCTACAAAAAAAAATGAATATGCACCGTATACATCTACAATCTATCTATAATACAATAAAGAAGGAAATTCTGCTACAATAAATGCTCCTCATTTTATACATATACCAAAGTTTCATAGTCTCATATTTCGTGGGAACCCTATAGTAATTGCAGTTGGCCCGCCTGCTTAAATCGGTGGAGATAAATAGCGTGGAAGTTATGCAGTTGTTTGCGGAAACCTCGCTTGGTTATCCTTTGCGTTACATCTTTGAATGTCCTGGACGTTACAGAGAAGTAATTAGGGTTATAATTTTTCCTCCCTTATGAGTTCTAAACAGCTTATTCAGCCAGCGAGATTTCCGTACCCCTCCATTCAATACTCTTTCTTTACACAATATTGAAACCCAATGTAATTGTTCGACCTAAACGCGTCGCCCGTTACATTTTCCGCCATAGTGAATTTGGAATGAAAGACAGCCGCGATAAACGAGCAACGCATTTGATTCTTCCCTGTATTGAACTCATCGTTATCCTACTGCCATTATTGCAGCCGAAGTTGTTACAGCCAGTACTTCTTCACCCCTTGCTTCCAACAGCCTATAAATACTCCCGCCCTTGTGTACCCCACTGTACAGCATCCCCGCCAATTGCGCTCCTCAACAAAAGGTGATGGAACATGGCACCACAATTCCGATACCTCGATGAGCCTTACGAACATGGTGCGTACGAGATCCATGCAAGCGTGTGCAGGAAGTGGGATTCCTACAGTCTGTATGGCACCTATCTCAGCACCGACTACATTTTGGTTGATTCCAAGGTATGCCTCCTATTTGGGTGATTCGTGTCCAGGCTCATAGCTTGCTCTAAAAATGTGACTTACTGTTCAATCTTCCCTCTTTGCAGGAAAATGTGATCCACTGTACTACTAAGAACAAGGTCGCTCACATGTTCATTAACAAGCTCACAAAGGGCTCCATTTACAGTTTTAGGGAGTTCAAGGTCCTGCCTAATCTAACAACGTTTCCTCTCACCACCAGTAGGTACATGCTTGAACTGCACGGCACTTCTATGGTAAAAAAAATTGACAACCCTGCCACTGGGTTCCCTCGATATGCATTCAACCTCACACCTATCCAGGCCATCAAGTTTGAGGAGAAGGGTGGCCTTATTGGTATGTTTTTTTTAGGACTGGGTGGTGTGTAGCCAAAATTCATATTATGATCGATGGACAGCTTGCCTCACTTTCGGTTTCCATGTCTTTGCAGATGTAGCAGGCTATGTCACTGATGTTGGTCAAGTGGTTGCGTGCGAAATTGGCAAGGGCAAAAAACTCCAGAAGATCTCCCAAGCTCTGGACTTTATCTTGCTTAGCACTGAGTAACTACTTCGCATCCCTCTTCACTTCTTTTCATTGTGCGGTGCTTAAATCGATGTCTTATGAATTGTTGAAACAGTGGATTTACACTTTGGGGAGATCTGTGTAACCTCATGCTGGAGAAGAGGCCTCCTACAGACCAGGCTTACCCTATCCTACTTGTGGGGATGACTGTGAAGAGCTACAAGGGTGAGGCGCCATCATCTTTATAACTACACATCTTGCTTGACCATGCTTTTCCTGCGAAATAACCGGTTGCTTATGCAGGTACTTGCCTGTCCAGCACTTCCACCATATTGTACGACGACCCGGAAATCCCTGTTCTAGCCTTATTCGCCAGAGACAAACCCTGCCATGAGGCTATTCAGGTTCCCCCAACATAGCTGACATTGCGACAACTGTCTGAGTGGTGTCAGGCAAAGAATAAGGTACTATATTTCATTGGGACAACAATTCATTTCAACATTACCCACCTCCAATACTGTGTCTGATTTCATTGCTTGCCTCATTTCAAGACGCCAACTTCCACTGCAGTGCTAGGATTAAGGATGTGAACTCTGAAAAACCCTGGTACTATTTCTCATGCTCCGCTCCAAAGTGCAAGAAGGGGGTGACCCGTCGTGATGGGAAGTTCTACTGTGAGTCGTGCAATGTGACTATTGACTTCCCCAAACCCAGGCATGCTGCTCTCACTATTCAGTTGACTCCTATCCAAGTTCTCTGTTTTCCGACTGGCCTTTGCTCATTTGATTGTGCCCGCATGTTCAAGGTGCAATTGAAGGTGGAGGACCACACCCACTCTACATGAATCACCTTATTTGACGCCAATTCTGAGGCGTTGTTCAATGCCAGTATGGACTCTCTGTTGCGCTCTCAGCGTGTGCGCATCCCTAACTTCATAATTTGATTACATTGTTCAGTTACCATGTTCGTCTTTAGTTACCGTTGAGGGATCTCATTCTATGTTTCCTGCTCATGCACCAGGTATCTGAAACTGGCGAGCTGCCTATTGTTCTCCTCAACCTGATTGGCACAACCCATGTGCTCAAGATCCCTTCTTAGTCTTCCCACATGGCGGTGAAAACTACACATTCATCGGGATCACACCTGCCCCAAAGACCGATTCTCAGGTGAAGCATATGTTCCGGTGTTCCGCTTAGGTTTTTGGAGTTGTTTACTGAGGGTTATTAGTTGCAACTCATCCCTGTCCATTATCTGTATTTCATCTTCGGGTTGGTACCTTAGGACTCCTCATCTCTACCGGTGGCCAACGCTGAAGCAAGCAATGTTGGGGGCCCGAATGGGGCCCACTCTCAAGCGCCCGCTGCTATCAGTAACAACAAAGGGACCTCTACTGGGGGGTCGAATGGGGTTCAGCCTCCGGGGCCCCCTGTTGTGAATGGGATCCAGGAGGTTCATGGCTCCAAGGAAGGGGTTGCTGCTGTGGACGGGGCTAATGGCTCGCCTAGAGAAGTTGGTGCATTGGCTGGCTCATAGGATGTTGATGGCTCAGATGAAGACAATGATGTAGCAATCATCCAAGCGCGCAAACGATAGAGAAACAATGTTGTCGTCCCCACCGGTGATGAGAACTGAAGCGGCTTTTATTTCATTTTCCCTGTACTTATAGTCGAACAAGAACACTCTTATGTGGGCGGCTGCACTATTTCTTAATGTAGGAACTTAGTTTTAACCTTATTGGAGTTTTTAGGCCACTTTTGTTGCTGAATGGATGCTGTTTCATTCTGTTGAACCTTAATCTTATTATGTTGTTCTGTGTTTTCAAGACTGCGTGTTGTACTAGCCCTATTACTATAAATAAACTCGGTACGACGGCTGCAGTTTTGCTTTGACATTTGTGCGGTGTTGTACCCAATCACCGTTTTTTTCGTTTTATACGGATTGCAAACAATGAAGACATCCTTTAGATCAATTTTCTGCTGACAAAGAGGATGCAAAGAAGGCATATTAGACATCTAAACATCTCACAAATCATCACACTCAAAAAGACGCAATCATGATGACATACTGCTCACCTTAGGCCTATAAGTCAACTATATCCAATGCCAGTTCAATACATGGCCGTTGTTTGTGGCGAGGATGCCCCAGCCCACAATTGTGATTTACTTCATGCCACCATCTGATTAGATAATTGTTCTTTCCATACATGAAACCAGTTTTATACCTTTAATTAATCATCAAACCAACCTCGGATGATTTAGACATGAACTTGAAATGAACAACAACGGCCTGGTAGCAGTAAAAACGTGCCTTAAATACAGCTGTTACAGCTTCGGCCCGGTCAGAGTATATTTGTAACGGTAGTAGTAAAATTGCATTGATTGATACCCATTACAATATGCACTATGAAATGGTGTACAAGGGCAATAATGTGTATATGGTTGTTACAGTTGCTGAAATAACAGGTTAATGCCATATATATTGCTCCCTCTTACAAAAAAACGTGACGCTGTTTTTGTTTTATATTGCTCTTTCATTATCCACAATTCATGAGTTAACTTTAACGACCCTGCCATCGAGATTGTTACTATTTTGCTAAAGATTGCTTCCGCCTCACTATAGTAAGTTTCACAGTGGCAATACGCGAAATGGCAGCATAGAGTACATAACCTTTTCCTGTTGCAAACCGCTTAAGTTTGATGTTGATTTTTTGCAGGCACTAATCGAAGAATCAAACGATACAGGCTACCTTAGTACATGTCTGGATCAATTACACGAGGGTGAGGTGCGTGAGGTCGAGGTGATGGTTAGTCGAAGGTGGGATAATGCGACACCGCAATACGAGTGCCTGAACACACAATACCTGCTTTCAGATCGGCTAGTATGTTCTCAGATACTACAGCCGCTACGCTACCTTGGATGCCTTCTATCTTACATTGCTGACTTTATTTTACTTACATCTTTACAACAGGGGAACATCGTGCAGTGTACGGTTCTCCAAAACGGCCCCATCTCTCTGACACCTCGGTTATCGGATGGGGATGTCTATCGTATCACGGATGTGTTGGTCACCCGGAATCAAGACACTCACCGTGTGTGCAAGAAAAACGAATGCGCACTCTTATTCCTAGACAGCACTACGGTTACAGCATTAGATGTGGACACCACTGACTTTATTCGCGATCCATTTGACTTTGTCGAATTTGATGACATTGAATATGTCGATCATGCTTACTTAATTGGTAAGCTATTCATCCTTTTTATTTCATTGTACGTGACCAATTTGCTAACTGTTGTGCATATAGATGTCGTTGGATATGTCCATAGTGTGGGGAATATGGGTAAGCTTCTTGGCAGCTGCATGTGTTTAGACGTGACACTTACCAATACAAGGTATAGCCGCCCCACCGTCACCCAATAGTTCCTTGGTCTCTTTTGTGATACCTACTAATACTATGAGCACTTTTCATGTAGAGGAAAATTACTAGAAGTCAAACTTTGGGGAAGGCTTACTCAAGATTTCCTTAGAACTCGCCACCATGCACCCAAAAAGGATGCTTTTATCTTCGCATCAATGAGCGTGGAACAATCCGACGGTAATGTAACATATATTAACACTCTTCTGCATCTCTCCAGCCGTGTTTTCAGTGTAAAATTGTATCCAAAACGGGCATCCTTATTTCCAGAGACCTGTACTTCCGTATTTAATTTTGCCTCTGTCTAAATTGATAGGTGATATATACCTCATTGGTTCCATGGACACAGTCTTGTACGCTGAATCAGAACTTGAGGATTGTGAGCCGCTGACCATTGCGTTATCTCTTTGGACTCGCTGAGCAATGCGTTACTTGTTTTAGCACCGTCCACCGTTTCATTGCATAGATCCATGCTTTCATCTATTCTTGGTTATGTCAATACTCTTATATGATGTTCTGTATGTCTTTCATTGTGTTTTGCTTCATGCATAATTCACAGATTCTCTAAGCACAGTTCATGGAAAAATACAAGTTTGTTGCTTGATCGCTTATTAAGGCTTGCTTAATCTTGAAATTATGTGTGGCCTCTATAAAGCTATCTTGATTCGCCCAAACGTACAAGTCATTTGCTATCATTTCACCCTTGCATGAGCACGCCCAAAGCATATCTTTATTTGGGGTTGGAGTATATTTGATTGAATCGAGTAACTTCATAAATTATATCTTCATAAATTTGTGCTTAAAGCAACGATTAACATATGACATCCAAACTCAATTTGCTACAATTATTTACTAAATTATAAATCCCAAGAGTAAGGACACAGTAGGATATCAAGGGCGATTGATGCCGATTGCTGGTTTGTAGGAGTCATACATATTCGAAATTAAAGGCTGTCTAAAAAAAGTGCACTGCTTATTCACCAATTACTCTTACAGAGTAAATTAACATGCGAAATCTATGCATACTTGGTTGATTTTTTACGTTCGCTTTGATATCCTGGGTGGTGAATTTATGTCCCAACTTATGTAAACGCATTTATTCAATCCGATTTGAAATTATCCGTCTTGCAGACGGGTTGCCTGTTCACTGATATTGATCTATAATACTCATAGCGTAACAATCGGGTCATTGAAACTGCCACTAGTACATTGATTGCGCTTGAAAGCTGAAACTGAAATTGAAAATGCCCTAAACACTCACCGCACAGGCCACCACCCATAGCATATATAATCTTTACAATGACATCGATACTTCTTACATACTCTAGAACGTGAGAACAGAAAAACCTGCAATCCTTAACAACAATGGTGGGAATTACATCGATTCGGGTATAATTCTATTCCTGCTCTATGTATTCTTTTTGTGATCCTGTGTTGATGTTCTTTACCTCACACCATCTTTCTTTCGTACAACCCCTGTCAGAAAACAATGTTAACAGTCAACGACCTATAAGGCCGGATAGCTTACAAGCAGGATTACTCTGCGATGTATTATTAATGGTCTACCGTTGGTGGTGTAATGAGACACTCGATGGTGATTTTATGACCACAAAATATTATTATCAGACTGTGTGGTATGCTTCTGTTAAATATCTACCCATGTTATATGACTATTTATGATTAGTCAACTTATTTCATCGTGACAAGGTAATGTTGTGCAATGTACCGCAATCCTCAAGTTCACCCCTCTCGAGATGCTTCGCCTATATGAAGGAAAGATGTATTGAATCAACAATATTTTAGTTATATCCAACAAAGACGCCTATTGAGTGTGCAATGAGAATGATCATGCACTCTTATTCCCCCCCAAACTACATTAATAGATATAAAAATGGAGATTGGAGGCTTCATTCGTCACCCGTTTGAATTCATTGATTTTGAAGATATCAAGTATGTCAAGAATAGGTACCTAATTGGTAAGCTGCTCGCCTACATCCATGGGTAATTTGAATGGCCAATTCATGTTTTTTTGGCATGACCGTGTTAAAAACTATTTCTACGCTTGAGTATACACTTTCCAGCATTTGCTTCAATTGTTAGCTCATTTTGATTTAGAAAACAGCTTAACCCTGCATAGCATCTTTTGCGATATTTACTATTAAACCATCTATATGCAAATGTTGTCGGATATGTTCTCACTGTGGGAAATACCAGGAAAGTGCCTGGGAGCTGCCTATATTTGGATTGTCAGCTTATTAATGGAAGGTGAAAACAATCTCTATTCCCAATTCCAATTGGTCCTGATCTTTATAGTGCTGCTGCCTCAAATGTTTTCGTGTTTTGTTTTAGGGGAGGTGTTTTACACATCAAGCTTTGGGGGAGATTCTGTGAAGATTTTTTCGTAACGAGAGCCTACGGGCCAACAACCACTCCTATAATCTTTTCTGATATGAATGTCAACCAACTCGAGGGTAACCTATCTTGCATGAATAATTACTTCTCCCACCTCAATTTCCTGGGTCTAACTGTGCTATCCTTTGCTTATTAGGTCATATCTATTTGTGTGCTACCATGGACACAAGTATTTACAAGGCCTCCGAAATCAAGGGTTGCAACTAGCTAGATGATGCATTGGCTCTGCTTAATCCCTACTAGGATTGACTCTTTTTAATGTGCTCATGTTAGCCAATAGATTAGAGACTTAAGAGTTCAGCTGGGACATATTGCTCTAGATTAAGGGCTGCAACTAAGTCGCTGTTTTGTTTTAACTTTTCTCTGAATTGTTTCTCTAGCTACTTAGGATGGCTTTTATATGGACTTTTTATGTGCCCTATGTGGTTTCCCCTCTCAAGCCTACATTGCGTATGTTGTATAACGTTACAAGAACTGAGATAGGGGCCGGTGAAACGAATGCCTAAAAAACGGATTTAGACTATAGCTTATTACTTACAACTGACCTGGATACCAATGTTGCACGTAGCAGCTTTGATCCTCAAAATAACACTAAATGGCCACCAAATCTATCAACCAACTTCCCATGTCCACTATTGGATGTATAGGGCAAGCAACCTGAATATAAATGATGCACACAGAATAGTGAGCACCCAACAACAAAAAGAGTTCAGATAAACATTACATAGTTGCAGGTGTTCAGTTACATTTTCTTCAACAATAGCTAGATTTCTTACAATACCCAATCCACGTTCTAAATATGTGCCACTTTATAAGTTGACTATTAAGCACAAAATAGATTAAACTCTAATGTGAATTGACTTGATTGTAAAATAAATAGATTCATGGCCGTGGTGTTGCAGCACAAAATAATAACTGCCGTTTTTAGAACTTCGTTTTTTAGAATATGTTCAGCAAAGTTAGGATTCAAGGGATCAAGAGACCGCTGTTTACTGGTCTGTAACAGTAACGACAATACTGTAACAGCCATGTGATTAATATGGCCAGTAGACATATTGCGTGTACGTGTAGAAATTACTATAAAATGGAAAAGTAAATAGGCAGCAAGTAACAACCCTTGATTCTTCTAGAAATGGGTGCCTCTAACCTCTAATAATTGTCATGTATCCACTGATTTTTTAGCCACAATTTACTACAAGAAAATACTTATAGTCCCTTTTGAGAACTTACACGGCAGTCCACCAATATCCCTATATAACCCCAGTCCACATCTTTGAGCCACTGCACAACGACAGACCCAAGAATAATACATTGCTTTGCAACAATGATGAGGGGCCCTTCAATGTTGGTATATCTCTGTTTCAACTATGCTGATGTTTCTCTGATTGCATATTGATTGAGTGCCTTATAGCATCACAATTCTGTTGAGGTCAAGATGAAATCGGATGCTACCAGAAACCCGCTTACAGTTTTCGATAGCTTACAACAGGGGGAAGTCTGTGATATCGAAGTAATGGTCGGGCGAAAGTTGTATAGTAACGAGATGGCAGAGGGAGAATACATGACTACAAAATACATACTATCCGACCGCGCGGTATGTGGCTAACAATTACTATCTAAAGTAATCTTACGAGTTATAGTCACTGTACTTTCAGTTTCCTAACAGGTTAAGACCATACAATGCTCGGTACTTAGAGAGAAATCCCCTGGCACAATGCCTGGATTAGATGAGGGAATCATGTATCACATTATGGATGTCTTGGTTATACACAATGATGACAACTATAGGGTGTGCAGGGAGATTGACCATGCCCTTCTATTCCTACATCACACTACAACGACGCGGGTGGAGGTTGATACTAAAGGTTTTATTCGCCATCCGTTCGAATTCACTGCCTTTGAGGACATTAAGTATAGCGGAAACAAATACCTAATCGGTAATCTATCGCTCCTAACAATTTCATGCTTTACATCATTGGTGGTAGCGGCCATTACTTTGACTACTATGACATGCATGCATAGATGTTGTTGGACACATCCGTACCGAGCCAGAGCCCATTGGTACTTCTGAGACCTCTATGTTTCTAGACTGTCACCTTATTAAAGCAAGGTAGTAACATCCTACCATCCCAAGTCAAACAAACTTTTATTTCGCTGTTTGTAATGTTGTGTTTTTTTGCTCAGGGGAACGGTCTTGGATGTCACACTTTGGGGAAAGTTATGTGATGATTTTCGCACGATAAGAAACTGCGCACCTATTCATGATGCTATTATTTTTGCTGCTATGAGTGTCAAACAACTCGACGGTGAGCTACCCTACTGAAGCAGAACCTATTCACAACATCTCTAACTAGCCTTCTTTTCCAAATCCTATTAGTGTGGTGTCTATGCTTCTATCCTGTTATGTAATGTGCTTAAATTTTAGATGCTGCTTTTGTCTTGCTAGGTCGTACTTATCTTAACGCCACCATGGACACAAGTATCTACACCGCATCAGACATTGAAGGCTGCGAACAACTCAGTATCGCACTATCTGACCTTAAGCTGACCCAAAAATGAAGTCTCGAGAAAGATTGCTCCATATTGTTATATAGCTTTGTAAATTTTAGAGCAACAATGTTTCCCCTACCTTACTTTTGTTTTATCGCCCCATCAATAAGGACACCCGTGTATATGTGAATGCATCGGTCTCTCTTACAGGATTCTTGCTTTTCCGCAATTGTGTTTTTTCCCCTCACCTTATATCACAAAAGTTCAATTTCCCCCTAGCGTATTCCAAACTGTTTTTTATGTACCCTCTCACTCTCCTCATGTTTGGTTCATCTCTAGATTAGATTGCTATGTGTTGCGCCATATACCGTTTGCTGCCCCTTTTATTACTAACCAAAGACAAACAGTGCAGAATCCAATACTAATTAAACGGTAACCTACAATGGTAACCTGTAGAATGTATAAATGTTGAACCTGTAAAAGTAAGCAAACTAACCCGCAAATGTAATATTTGGCACTCTATGCGCAGGACCAACTAAACATATGTCTGCCTCCTACCTGCCATCCCAAAAAAAAACAAATTCAGTCAGGGAACTATAAATTTAAATAACTGCACACCTAGCGGGTAGATGTTAATTTCTGTGGCACAACATATATGTCAATGTATTCCTAGAAAGTTTACTCTGACTATGTTCCCAGTTTTTTCCTCCCACCGTTTTAAAACAAAACACTCAAGAGGAGTCATAAATTATGAAATGTAACACCCTATTTAGACACCTTAATTGCTTAAATGCTGTCAGTTCCCTGCTTAATCAGGTTTAAAAGCCTGCATTTAAATTCTCATTACTGGTTGTGTTTGCACCGATTACACATAATTGTAGTTTCTGGATTTTCAAATTTGTAACAATAGCCAAAAAACATAGTGGATATTTATTGTTTTTTTACCTCCCAACGGTTTGTACATATGCAGTCAAATATCTACTGCGGTAAGCTGTTTTGTAACAGGCGATAAATAGGCCATTTGCAGCCCTTTACACACATTTAAACAGATAATGATCCTGCATTGAAAAGGCCTCCTATTTCAACTTTTTCCCAGCCTATAACTCGGCTCTATTGTAATCTATTACCCACTTTCATTATGCTTTGTTAGTATTTTACACCTTCTGTATTCTCCATCTTCTCCCATTGAAACTTAATTTTATCCTTGGTGTGGTTGCGTCGTTCAGTGGAGTATGAATTCAGGTAAATTGTTTTCTGTTAGACTATTTGCTCTACCCTTGCATGTTGTGCAGGCGATCTCCGTACGCATTCTGTTGCAGGAACCTCAAACATAACTCATTGTAGCAGGTTGCAAGTAGGATCAACATCACACCTTGATCCGAAAGGGAACACCCAGACTTACTGCGGACTGCGCCCCATAGATATACCCGACACCATCCTAGATGATCACGAAGCAGATGACAAAACCTCTGATTCATCATCTGAAGAGGACACAAGTATGACAGGCGCGGCTCTAGATTCCAGAATTAGGTGTTTCCTTTTGCTGATCATTAGCTTCACTGTAATTTCCACATGCCCTGGTAGGGTACAGTGCTTAACCCATCTAGGATGGTGTGTAGATACTCAGGTACCGTACAACAAATTAGATTGGCCGGTGAATAGATGTTGGTCCTGCAACGCAACCATGTGGGGTGAAGAGAAAATCGGTAGGCCCCGCCGCGACCAGCCTCCCCGATTCTCACTTTGCTGCCAAGAAGGCAAGGTAAGTCTGGAGCGATTGCCCCCGACGCCGCCCCCTCTGGATCAGTTGCTTGACCCCACTATGGATCCGGTTGTAGCAAAGTTCCGAAATCTGATAAGAGTATACAACGGACTGTTTTGCTTGACCTCATTCGGAGGATGAATTGACAATTCAATAAATAGAGGAAGAGTGACCTACATGTTCAGGATGTCCGGGCAGAATTATCACAACTTCGGTTCGCTACTCCTGTCCGAAGGAGCTCGCCCTGCATTCGCTCAGCTATATTTTTATGATACAGAAAACGAGCTGAGGAACCGGATGTCATGTGTTTGTCAGGATATCAAAGACATTGATGAAACCATCGTTAATGATCTGCTCAAAATGCTAGATTTGCATAGTAGTGTTGCAAAATCATTCAGAATGGCTCGAGATTGGTGCACCTCTAACAATATTGACGAGGTGAAGCTCAGGCTTCTAGGAGAAAGAGTGCAGATTGGTCGTCAGTATAGCAGGCCACAAGTGTCTGAAATTTCAGCACTTATTGTTGGTTATTTTGGAAACAATGGTGGAAAGAGAGATGTTGTCATTCACAGCCGCGCAAATGGTCTCCAGCGCATCTCAGAACTCCACCCCATGTACATGCCTTTGCAATATCCTTTGCTTTTCCTTTTTGGTGAAGATGGGTATCATGAAAAAATTCCATATCACACGAACTCCGGAAGGAGGGAAACAATACGGTCTTTTGTCACAATGAGAGAGTATTATGCATATAGAATTCAGCAAAGAGACGACGAGGGCACAACATTGCTACGCGGGGGCAGATTATTCCAACAATACTTGGCAGATTATTCCAGCAGAGAGATGAGAGAGTATTATGCATATAGAAGAGGAACGACTCAGGTGGATGCGCCTCAACCAAAAGACATTACGCGCATAACTTTACAAAAATGTTTGTGATGCAGTGACGCGTGGCGACACAGATGCAACTGCAGTGGGGAAAAGAATTGTATTACCTTCGAGTTTTACTAGCAGCCCCCGATACTATGTACAGAGTTTCCAAGATGCAATGGCACTCTATCGAGCGTTGGGAAACCCGACTGTTTTCACCACAGTTACGGCCAACCAGAATTGGGACGAGATCAAGGAAATATTATCAGATATACCTAGCCGGGAAGCAACACACATGCCCGATATAATAACTAGGCTATTCAAGATCAAGCTCACACTCATGATGGATGACATCATCAAAAACAAGGTTCTTGGTAAAACGCTTGCAAGTACATACGCACACTATTGAACTTTTTCTGCCAAGTTCCGTTACTGAATCCAACCTAACTCCATCATGACTGTTAATATAGACTGTACATTACATTAGCATTTTCTCCTTCACAACGTTTCAATGCTCAACTGTCTACAGAATTGAATTCCAAAAGAGAGGTCTACCCCATGCTCACATCTTAGTGTGGCTAAAAAGAAGAAGGGGAGCGAGTGACACTCCTGCTGTTATTGATAAGGTGATCTCAGCTGAGTTACCCGACAAAGAAACTGATCGGATCGGGTTTAAATTGGCCAGTCAATTTATGCTGCATGGGCCGTGCGGCAATCAGAATCAAGATTCCCCATGTATGATGGATGGCAAATGCAATAAGCACTTCCCAAAAGCATATCAGAGCCAAACAACAATCAACGAAGAGGGCTTCCCGCTGTACCGTCGGAGGAAGGATGGGAAATCGGTTATTAAAGGCGGCAAAAAACTCGACAACAGATCTGTTGTGCCTTATAACCGGTATCTTCTAGTGAAGTACAACTGCCATATAAATGTGGAGTGGTGTGGCAGGTCCGGTGTTGTTAAATACCTTTTCAAGTATATTAACAAGGGCCCTAACAGGGCAATTGTCGTGATGTAGGAGAATGTTCTGCAGGCCGACGGCCCAGACAGTCAGCGATTTATCAATGTTGACGAAATCAAACATTTCTTGGACTGTCGCTACTTATCTCCATGCGATGCAAGCTGGCACATCTTCGCCTTTGACATCCACTACTCCAAACCTCCGGTTATGAGACTGACGTTCCATTTGACAGACGAGCCGACAGTGACTGTTCCTGATGCACAGCCGCAACCAACCCTACTAAATAGAAACCGAATCAAGGATACCACGTTTACAGAATGGCTACAGCATAACGAGCGCGACCCTGAAGCCAAGAGATGGACGTATGCTGAAATTACAAAGTGCTATGTAGGGAAAAATGATGACAAGATATGGGGACGTCGCAAGAAGGGTAGGAGCATTGGTCGGATAACCTATTGTCATCCTACAGCATGTGAGAGATACTACCTTCGGATGCTACTGAATATCGTCAAGGGCCTAAGAAGTTATGAGGAAATAAGAACTGTTAACAACACAGTGTACTCAACATTCAAAGAAGCCTGCTATGTTTTGGGATTGGTAAATGATGACAAAGAATGGATAGAGGCTATTACAGAGGCGCATCAGTGGGCGTCGGGCAAGCAGCTGCATGAGTTATTTGTTACGATCCTACTATTTTGTGAAGTGAGCAGCCCTCAACAGTTTTAGGAACAGACATGGCATATGATATCAGACGACATCCTATATAATAACCAAAAAGAATTCCGCTTCCACGTTCCAGATTTGGTGCTCACGGAGGATCAGATACGGAATTATTGTTTGGTATATATTAAGGACATGCTAAACACAAATGGAAAATCGCTCGCAGATTATTCGGTGATGCCAATGCCTGATGCCACACTTTTATCTATAACAGACAATCGGCTCATACAGGAAGAGCTCAACCATGATATTGTCAAGCTTGCTGATGAACACAGCTTTTTGCATGTGTCCTTGAATCCAGATCAGCTACGGATTTATGACAGAGTCATTTCATCGGTCCATGAAAATAGGGGGGAGTTTTTCTTTATTTATGGGGCAGGCGGGACGGGTAAAACATTCTTCTATCAGGCCATAGTCGCTTGCCTACGGTCGGAGACGAACATTATTTGCTATCGCGTCTTTAGGTAATGTCAACATGAATATATGTTGGTAAACGAATTACTGCGAACATCGAAAAAATATTATTCATTGGCCGACTGCGATGGTATATCTTGCTGTTTTAAAATATGCACTGACTCTTAATTTGTCGTCATCATTTTTTGTCCCCACAGGCATTGCAGAGCTTCTTTTACCCAATGGTAGGACCGCACACAACAGGTCGTAATACCATTGGAATTAATGGAAACAAGCACATGCGGAATCAAACAGAACACCCATTTAGCACAACTGATGAACGAGGCAAAATTGATTATATGGGACTAGGCCCCTATGACTCAACGCTTTGCATATGAAGCTTTGGACAGGACACTAAGAGACATACGGTCACGCAGCAATGAAGCAAACAGAGACAGGTTATTTGGAGGCATTACGGTGCTTCTAGGGGGCGATTTCCGACAGATCTTGCTTGTTATTCCGAAGGGTAGCAGGCAGGTGATCGTATAGTCGTGCATAAATAACTCCGAGTTGTGGGCCAGCTGTCAACTCTTGACATTGAAAGGAAGTATGAGAGTGAACGAGTTCGGTTCAAATGGAGAAATCGATCGGGGAAAAAAGGACTTCAATCAATGGATCTTGAATATTGGAGAAGGAAAGGTTGCGGCGTAGGCCAGAGAAGGGGAGGATGAAGACACCTGGATTGAGATCCCGGATCGGTATATCATCAACAATACTAAGTCTCCAATTGAAGCAATAGTGAATGAGATTCTCCCAGATTTCATGGGCAGGATAAGGACGTAGGGTACCTACGTGAAAGGGCAATACTCACCCCGCTAAACGATGATGCGGATATCATAAACGAGTCCATGTACGAACAGCTAAATAGCAATTCTAAGATGTATATGAGTTTAGATGAAATCTGCAAGGCATCAGCGGAAACTGCTGAGCAGGAAATGATTTACCTGACTGAATTTCTGAATACCCTGAAATTCCCAAGTTAGAATGGCTTAATATTTCATAGTATTTAGGCCTATTCCCAAGTTAGGTTGACCTAATATTTCATTGTATACTTGCATCTATAACTAAGGAACTTCTATTTTAATGTAGGTATGCCTCCTCATATGCTCCATTTGAAAGAAGGACTACCAGTAATGCTTCTAAGGAATAGAAATCCAAGCCAAGGATTATGCAACGGGACGAGGCTCATCGTAAAGAAGCTTGGTGAAAGAGTAATTGAAACTGAGATCATTACAGGGAGCCATGTTAATAATCATGTATTAGTTCCTAGAATCTCACTAAACTCTACAACAAGTCAATGGCCCTTCGTAATGAAAAGATGCCAGTTTCCTATCAAGCCCTGTTATGCAATGACAATAAACAAGAGTCAAGGGCAATCATTGAATTTCATGGGGGTCTACTTACCGAAACCCATGTTCTGTCATGGCCAGCTGTACGTTGCGGTTTCTCGAGTCACGGATCCCCACGGTCTGAAGTTTGCATTAGTTCCAGCCGATTCACTTTCCTACAACCACACATGAAATATTGTGTTTAGAGAAGCATTTAACAATTTGGACATATTGAACCAGGTACGTTTCAGGAACATAGAGTTATTTACATGCACACTACATAGTTTGGTGCATTGAAGATGTACATTTGTATTAACAAAGAGTAGTTTACTGTTTCTAATCAGGAACAGCAAGCTGGTGTTATAGCTGACCCAATCTAGGCAGCAAGAGAGATACGAGAAGGAAACAATAGCATAGATTGATGAACCTCTCCCTTTTAAATATTCATAAATTTTACAAAACTACCATATGAATGAACAGTACAGGGAAAAAAATGACGGGTGCCAAATTGCAATGAATAATATCTGAGAACATTGTGAGTACTTGCATTTTATACATTGGTTCTTCTAGGTTGTTCAGATATTGTAGTAAGAGCTGGTAGAACGGCACAAAGATGAGATCTCGGCCATTCTATCATCCTCCACTCCTGTATCAAGTAAAAAATACAAAGGATGAGATTTCGGTCATTCTAGGGCCATACATGAAGCCACTTTCCTGTTTAGCTTCCTAGCCTGGACCAGCAGGAAATACCGCAGACCAGCCACAGAAAAATAGAGGAAAAAAAAAATCATACTCTCTATGATATTAAAAAAAAGATAGAAATGACTGGTTATATAGTTTATATCTGTACTCAAAAAAGAAAAAAAGAAAAAAAAAGATACTCTTTACGATATTAAGAAAAGATAGAAATGGTTGGTGGGAAATATAAGCCGAATTATCTACATCCTATACTTCTAAACATCATTATACTTATCATCAACCTCTCATCCTCACACCAAATAATATTGTTCTTTATGCTCCAAATAATATATAAAAACATATGGAAATTCCAACCATATATATATACATATGTATATATAAGATTCCCCAAAACTGTAGGAAAATAAAGCTCACCTAATTCAGTACTATAACTTTCCGTTCACAACAATGGCTTCACACGACGCCTTTATTTAGTAATGGGCCATCTTTATAAAACAAATAATATGTTACCTCAAGAGAATCACGGAATATAATGTATTGTTTTTTTTTATGAAACGAGTATTACTATTGAAAAGGGCCGATTTGAGTTTGTATAGGTAAAGTAAATATATTTTTATCTTTTTCCGATCACAAAAAAATATAAATTTCTATCTTTTCTGCACCATATCTTTCTCTGCATAGATGACAAGAAAATATATTATGAAAAAAGAGAATGGCTTTATACAATTTTTTTTTGGGCACCACTTTTAGAGATTCATTTAAGCCTCTGTATCCAAAGAAAACATATCTATTCTCAACCAAAAAAAGGAAACGTATCTATTTCGATCAAAATAAAAAAAAACAAACATATCTATCAGGCTAATATTATATCTAAAAAGATCCTCGAGTTACTCAGTTTAAAACCAGTAGAAGAACAAAAGGAAGGTCCAAAAAAACAAAAAGGAAAGGAAGGGTAAGGTAATCGATGTCCATACTCTGAACCCTAGAAGCCATAACATCGCTCCATAAAAGCTTCTCTCCAGATCTCGCTGCTTGCACTCGGTACTTGCTTTCCCTTTTTCTGGATTATTGACTCGAGAGGATGTTTGGGTCCGATCCCTTTTTCTGAATCGATCAATGTTCTAAATTATTCTATATTGTTGAAATAGGTTCTTAATTCAAAAAATCATAAACAATTTTTATCTTTGCTTTACTATGTAGACTTAGGGTTTATTAGGCGTAAATCAGTTGTGGCTAAATGAATCCTTTCCTCTCTTGGACTGCAAAGGGATGCCATATTATGTGTACTGTTTGTTTTCAGGACTAGACAGGTTGTAGGTGAAAGAATCCGGCCATCCTTTCAATTCTATAGGGTGCATTGTTTTTTGCCTACATGGTTTTGTACTACGAATATGTCGTGCTTGGTCAAGAGACAAAATTTTATGCCTTTCTTTTGTTGTATTCCTTGGTTTTACATCGATAAAATGTTCCATGTAGGTTGATGGTGATGGCCTACCCAAACATTCGCACTTTCAGGGTTCGAGACCATGTAGAGGTCAAGGGATTTGGCGAATGGAGTGGTTCATGTTTGGAAGGAGAAATTGAAGGCACTTTCAGGAATGATATCTACATAGTAAAGTTGTGGACCATTGTCGACCCAGATGATATGGGAGATTACTACAACCAGCAGTATGACGATGCGTACTACTTTCAAAAGCAACAACAGTACCAGATTGTCCATCCTAATTGCGTGCGACCCCATGTCCCATGGGAATATGGTCTCGAGTTTAATATTGGTGATGTGGTGGATTGGGATGAGTTTTGCGCCCTGTGGAAGCGCACGATCGTTGGAAAGACATTTAAGGATGGTGTGAGAATCAGAGATCCAGACGAGCGCTGCGTGTACGATATCAGGTTGGATGGGTCGAATCGAATTGAGCAAGATTATAACTACCGCATTCGCCCACACATTCCATGGCCGTAATCGTCACCCTGCTCTTCAAGAGTCGTGGATCTCTCAGCTTTCGCGACTAGCTTTGGGTTGGCCTTACATCATACTGTGATGTTTTCTGTTTGTTTATGTGTTATGGTTTGTTCTCTGGGACTTGGCAGACATCTGCATGTTCTTCAACCTGTGGTTTTGGTTTCTGTTTTCCCTTTCCTGGGATTCTCAGCACGTCAGCTTGTAGATTTAATAGTTTTTGTTAAGTTTTTTGCCTGCTCTATTATGAAACTCTGGATCGCCGGTTATGGCATTCAACTGCATTCGCCTGTTTCTGTTCTTGCAGACTTAATGGTATCCGTTTAGTTTCTGTTGAGTTTATTAATGACTTAATAACTGCTGTTTTCTTGCGTGCATTATTGGATGCTTATAATTTATGAAAGTTCTATTGAATACATCAGCTTCATGCTCTATTTGGACTATAACATATTTTATGTCGATTACAGAAAGTTGTTTAGTGACCTCGATATTAATATTGATATTATTGAAATTAATAGCTCTATACCATTGTTTTAACAGGTACTATTTAATAGAATATTATATTTGCATACACCACACACATGAAAATATACTCAAAATGACATATATATAACAACAACAAACCATTCATCATATAACGTGAGCGTGGCAGACCGACACAAATAAGTATCCAAAAACGGACCGAAATATTCAAAGACTAAAACAGTTTACGACATCCCATAACCAAACATTCAAGAATACTTAGGGTAACTAGATAATTATATAACGTAGAGTACTCTGGGCCACCAAAAACTCCTCAACTAAACTTGGTCGAACAGGACGTCATCGATATACTGAACCAGAGCCCAGTGTCTTGCCCTCATCCGTGGTGACCTATTGCCCGAAAAACTACGGCTGATTCCTTTCGCATGTTGTCGCAACGCCACCATATCACAAACCTGCCTCTTTCTGTTTACATAAAAAGGACATTTAAGGGTCCCATTTGGACGTCGGACCCGAACCTGGAAATCAACCATCATATTGTATATTTTGTGCTGGTAATCGTCGAACTCATCACCGCTTATATCGGAATCGGATGAGTCGCCTGAACTGGATGTCATTTTGCCTGCAAATATTAACACAAACATGGAAACCATTAGCTTAGAGCAAATCAATAACAGTAAAAATCAGGATTCATCTACAACACATTTCAATAGAAATAATAAGCGAACCTAGGGAAAGCTGTCTAGAGAAAACAAGCCATAGAACAAAACACATCTAAGCGTAAACTGGAAATGAACAAGGACAAGTTAACCATACAAGCCACAACATAGTTGTTCCGAAAGCAACTGTACAAATTCAACCAAGCATTTCAAAGCAAGAAAACAGCAACATAAGTACATGCATAAAAACTTGCACAAATTATAAACATCTAATTAACAATCGAAGTTATATGGAAAAACACCCCAAAAATTACACCCACTATACAGGAGCTCACTACAGTATATATAAAAAGAAACTTCAAACAAGACTATCAAAACCCCACACTTTCTCCACAGCAAAACGGAGTCTTGATCTCCATAGCGAAGTGTAATCTACTACATTTTAATGCAAGATCAGTAGCGGCCACACATAAAACATTGCTTTATGTATACGATATGGATTATCTCACTGATATTCTATTTAAATTATAAATATTTATCAAGACTTATCTCATTGGCCGACTCATTTTTTATACAAATACAGAAATATAGGTAAAATTAGACTCAACTCACCAGGTAACTATGCGTGCCAAATATATAAAAGATAAAAACAACTTTTCATACACACTGGGCTTATAGTTGGATTTTATAACTTAAATCGAAGTGCCTAACTATCCGAATATTTATAGAGATAACATGATAACTATTTTAAGAGATTTTATTATATACAAATACAAATTCTACAGGTGTCTGAAAGATAAGCTTTTATATTTTTAAACTTCAACAGAACACCTTTAATCTATACGCTATCTGTCAACCCATTTATAAAGAGGGTGGAAAGGAGAAGAAAAAAAACTCTTCTTCTGGTGCAATCAAGTCTTACTATGTTAATGTCATTCATTTACTCGATTCTATAAGAACAAACCTTAACATAGTAAACCATGATTGCACCAGAAGAAGATTTTTTGCCTCTTCCAACAAAATCATTCAGAATACTATTGTAGAGATCCCAAACCACGGCCAAAAACACAACAAGGATGTTAGAAAAGAGGACCGATTGCACATAACAAAAACATGTATACAAGATTCTAGCATGATGACACCATAAACAGATTGAGACTATGTACGCATGCAAAAATATTGTTTCAATGGTTTCAGTCTTTAGCCCAACATGAAAATGAACTAATTTCAAACTAAGCCGTTGTGCACACAACAACGACCTCAATCCCAAAGTACGAAACCACAGTTCCGACCAAGACAACGGGATTACACCATTAATATACCCCCACGTACAAAGGTCGAAACGAATAGCATATGCAGAAAACGGCATGCATGTATACCAATAAAGGAGGGAAACGGATGCTTACGATTCAATGAGTAAAATCTGCACACAGAGACACAATAATCTCCAGTTCACAGATGGCGGCGTGTACACAATCACCGCTACAAAAAAAACAAGGCAATAGACTAAGACACGCGACAAAAAAAGAAGAGAGATAGTGAAGGATACGATCGAACAGACAAACACGAAGAAACGAAAGAGACAGAAGAAACTTGTCTACCGAGGACCTTTACCCTAGATCTGGGAATGAGAGAGGTGGGGGCAAATATATATAGGGCAACACATGTGCATTTTGGGCCCATCTATCCACTTAGGCCTTACCGCTTCTGAGTAATATAAAAACGGTTTTAGGCCCACCACTATTTATGGGCAAACAACATATGTACTCTATTTAAATGGAGCGTCATCACCAGACTTGGTAGCAATTACAATTATTGTTTACATTACACTGTGTGCGGATAATCAGACGTCTGCGTGCTGTCAAATTAGTACGTGCGGAAAGCCCTCTTCGTTTATTGTTGTTTGGCTCTGCCAATTGTACAATCTAATGTATTGTTGTTTTATATACTAATCCGTGGATTCTCCTTCCTTAAATGGACTGCCAATTTTATATACAAACTTATAAGTCATCTACCAAATATGAATTCAGCCTTTCTTTTTCCAGTTTGCTCATAACGGAAATTCAGTTAGCTCATAGCTTCTATTAGTATGTGCATATATAAACCTGTTATCAAACAAGAGCGCTATTAATAGCTACTATTTAACACAATATTATACTTGCATAAACCAAACACATGAAAATGTAGTAAAAATATATATATAACAACAACATATTATTCATCATATGACTTCAAAGTAGTAGCCCGACACCAAAAAGTTACAAAAAACGGACCAGAATATTCAAACACTAGAACAGTCTGCACCATCACATAACCAAAATTAAAATTCAATAATACTTAAGTTAAATAGATAATTATATAACGTAGAGTAGTCTTGGACAACCGAGAACTCCATGACTAAGCTTGGTTCGCAAGGACGTCATCGATGTACTTCACCAAGGCCTTGTGTCTTGCTTTAATTTGTGATGACTTATTGGCCGAAACACTATAGCTGATTCCTTTGGCATTATGTCTCAAGGCCACAATGTCCCAAACCTGCCTCTTTCTGTTCACACAAAAAGGACACTTAGGCTCCCATTTGGACGTCGGACCCTGATCCGGAGATCAACCATCTTAGTATATATTTTGTCGTGGTAAGCTTCGAACTCATCACCGCTAATATCAAAGTCGGATGAGTCGGCTGAACTGGATGCCATTTTGCCTAGGAATAGTAACACAAACATGGAAACCATCATCTCTGTGCAAATCAATGACAATAAAAACCAGGAAATGTGTACAACACAATTCAATAGAAATAATAAGCAAAGCTAGCGAAAGCTGTCCAAATAAACCAAGCAACAAAACAAAACATATTTAAATGTAATCTGGAAATGAACAACAACAAGGTAACCATACAAGCCACAACACAGTATATATAAAAACTAACACACATTATAAACATCTAATTAACAATGGAACTTATATGGAAAAACACCCAAGAAAAATACACCCACTGTACAGGAACTGACAACAGTATATATATAAAAAGAAACTTAAACCCGAAACCCCAAACAAATACGGTCATATTTATTGGCATAAAACCACACTGAATTACGTACATCATCCTAGCTAAATTTGATAGTTACCCTATTTGCAAACAAATATCTAGGATATTTGTATTAATAACAAATTCATTATAATAACATTAACTATTTTATCAATATCTATTTTATGAGTCTGTTATTTTATACAAATACGGTAATATTTATTGGAATAAAACAATTTTATTTTATCTCATGCATAACACCCATCAACAGTTTTTAATACAAATGCAGTAATATTTATTGAGACAAAATGATCTAAAAAACTATTTTAAGTGGCCTTATGTGTGAGACTTCAACTTTTGTAATTTTAACCTTCAATAGTACACCTTTAATCTCTACGTTATTTGTTAACCAGTTTAGAAAGATGCTGGAAAGGATAAGGAAAAAACTCTTCTTCTGGTGCAATCAAGTCTTACTATGTTAATGTCATTCTTTTACTCGATTCTATAAGAACAAACCTTAACATAGTAAGCCGTGATTGCACTACAAGAAGAGTTTTTTTCATCTACCAACACAATTCAATCATAAGTAAAGAACAATAAAGGGAAGACCAAACACCATATAGTGGAATTCACATGCATACGCAGCAACAGATGAGGAAAAAAACACTTACGGATAAAGAGATAGAAGCCTGCACAAGATGACCCAATCTGGCTGGAGCACAACAAGCAAACACGAAATCAGAATGAACACCAAAACCCCTTCAATAAAGAAAGACCGAAAGAATAAGAAAAGCAAAGAAAGGGAAGGAAAAGGGTTGAAGACAATGGCTGACGATAAGAAAAACCACACATAGAGAGAGACATGAATACAAACAGCGATCGACGCCAAACCCTACACATGGGGATAAGTAGGGGTGTGAATTTATAGGAATGGCAGGCGAAAGCAGGCCCACATGTATTTATACCACAAAAATTCCCTTCAATATTAGTTCCGGCGGAGAATACGCATCACAATATATGTTACGCGTCACAAATACATAATCCCTATATTCTTGCCCAGAGTAAGGGTGTGCATCGACATAAAAGATTACTATAAACAAACGTATTAAACTATAGCCTCAACAAATACATACAACAAAAAATTATTTAAAATACTGTAAAAATACACTTTATTTGTATAGAATTGTTTAGGATATTTATTGCATACCTTATCTAATTTAATGACCATTCCATAAAAATTAAAAACACGATAATTAATAACAAATATCATGAATGAATACTTCCTCAAAAAAAATATGATGAATGAATCCGCGTCGAATACATATATATATATATATATATATAATGAATTTAATACATTTATACAACAAACATCGTTTTGAATTCAACAAAGCCCGTGCGATGGGCTCCTAACCCTAGTATATACTATAATAATATAGTACTAAAGTATACTAAAATTCTTTGTCAAAAATAATATTATAATTCTATTGCACAAATATAGTATATACTTAAAAAAATGAATATGCAACGGGCTAGGCTGGAAAAATCCGGCCCATAGCCCGTCGAGGGTTGCCGGGCTGGACTTTTGGGCCCATGACGCCAGCCTGGCCTACCCCGTTGGCCATCACTTTTGATGTTCACCTACACAGGGCCTCCCTCATGCGGTCATACCGACCAATACTGTACAAATAAAAGACCGGAAGAATGAATAAAAACAATCTCCAAATAGTACTAGTGCCTCTGTTTCATAATCAATTTGCAAATATGACTTTTTTTTCGATTCGTAAAAATGCCTAAAAATATTACATAAATTCCCAAAATGACTAATTTTTATCAAATAATATAAAAACAAAATATTTCAAAACAATCAAAAATTATTTTTTTATTAATATTTTTTTTGAAAAATAAGATATTTTAACAAATGTTTTTATCCAAATTTGAAAATATATATAAATAAAAAGATTTTATAAATATTTTAATACTAAAACAAGATTTCATTTTTTCGATCTATCCTTTTTAAAAATTAAAAGAAAATTTGGAAATCTTACAAAAAAACGAAAATAATATTCCAAATCTAGATTAACCATCGTTTCAAATAAATAAATAAAAAACAAATCAAGCGAACTCATCAGAACAACAGAAAAACGAAAAAACCAAACAAACCATTATTCTCTTAGGAACATGCTGCACGTTCATTGGCTTTTCCACAAACACCACATCAAGCAAGTTGTCATTCCCATCAAAGACCAAGGAATTTCTTGCTTTCCAAATATAGCACAACTTGAAGGCAAAAAACGAGTTGTGTTTGTCCTTTTTACAAATCTGATTCGAGAGCCAGACACGAACATCACTGAAACTGAAGAAGCTTAAATTCAGAAAGCTAAATACACTTCCAAACCAAGCATCCCGAACAACACTGTAGTCCCGAAGCAAATGTAAGCAAGATTCAGACTAAGAACAACGTGAAAAAGCAGGCGAGTTAGGCAGGTGCCGATTGGCCCTCACTTCATTGCATAATAACAAATCATGACAGACCAAAAGCATGAATTGACGCACTCGTTGTTGCGTTGGGCATTTCCAAATTTTGACCAAACGGGAGAGGTTGGCAGACTTGGTTCCTGATGAAGAAGTAGACGAGCTAATCTAGAAGTAAAGGAACCCGACTCCGTCTGACTCCAAAAAAAGCGGTTGGAAGCCATAGCATCCAACAAGACATGGATTGAGACTAACTTATCTCAAATGTGTGCAGGGAGAAGAGATTGTAAGGAAGCCTAGTCCTAAGAGGAATTAAGCCAATAATCAGCAACAACCTTGTTAATATGCTCATCGAGAACCTATGATAGTGCTAAAGCAATCAACGACTCTTTACGTAACCACGGTTGAGTCCAAAACTTCGTATTTAGTCCGGTTCCCAATGGATGAACGTAAGCCTTTAGACAACAATTGAATTGTAAAAACAAAAGTTAAATACATGAAACAAAACACTAGAAAGTACTATTAAGTCAAATACATGAAACAGTAGAAACGAAATTATGCAATTCCATAACTTTTAACATTCAAAAGTAACATTGCAAGAGACCAGCGATAAAAACTAAGAAAAAAAAACAATAAATAGCTAAAAGGGTTTTTAAAGATGCATCCTTGATTAAACAACAGAGAACACCAAATGAGTGTTTCAACAGTGCACTAAACCACCAAATGAGTTTCTCAAAAGTTCAGAACACGACATTCTTCTATTAATTTTCCGGAACCCGGGGTGCTGAGGGCATCACATCGTACACAGATTGAAGTTGTTCTTCATTGTTTGCTTCTTTTGTTTTCCTACTCTGATGCCTTGTTGTTCCTTAAGTTCTCTTGTAGTTGGTCCACCTTTTACATGTCTTCACATTATGCCCGGATGCCTTGAATTGTAAAACAGAAGTTACATGGATACAAACTCACAAATAATGAAGAGATGTGTTTAAAAATTTAAGTTAATACCTAGCATCGTCCACACCGCGCAACACGAGGCCTCTTTCTTGGTGCTTCTTGGCCCTCTTGTCTTCTTCTATTTCTTGGAGGTCTTCCAACTTTCCTTTTCATGAGTGGCATTGATTCTTGGAACATCAAATGAAGGCCATTGCTCTTCATCTAGAACAGGCCTATATTTCACTGAATTTGTTCTCTTATGTGTTTGTATCGAAAACCATTCAGAAACATAGTGCTATAGATTTCCTTGAAAGTCTAGTATAGTTCTCACTGCATGCCGGCAAGGGATCCCACGAATTTTCCGTTTGCCACATCCACAAGTTCAGTTCATGATGTTGACAGCCAAAGATGAATGACCATCTGTAACTTCATACTCTGTGGGTGATTGACAGCCTAGAAAATAAAACAATACTAATAATCATGACTACTTCAACCAATAAGCAATAACAATAACGTTTAAAAACAAAACACATTTAATTAACCTATAAAGAACTCGACTCTTTATCTCCCTTAGCTAGCCTATGTTATGCATATTCTGTGATGCTATTAAGAGGCATATTTTCATCAACTTCTTACCTAATGCAATGTCTTGCCATGATCGTTCGTCTAACCCCTACATATGTGAATATAGTCACTCAAATATTGAAAAAAATAGCACTCATATCTCAATAAAGAAAATCATAACAATTTGTACCTTCAAGAAGTGTCAAAACCGGAAGACATCTATCCGATCCTAATGTCGAATTGTATGAATCTACAAAGTTGCTTGATGTTTGATGAGAATACAAATTTGGGTCCTACATGTACCTTGCCCAACACTCATAATTGCCTAAACCTTGTAGCCACCTCACCTCACCCATCCCAGCCTTTTTTCCATCAATTCCATTGCTTTCTTGAATTTAAACTCAGAATATGATTTACAAAATGACCAAAAAAGGTCATTCATGGGCTTTTCTAGAAATGCTTTCTTGAAGTTGGCACATAAATGTGTACAACAATATCGTCTTGAAGCTCTGGGCCACACTTCTCCAAGAGCTGGTTTAACTCCCTTGAGTATATAAACAATCAATTCCTTTTGATACCCTCATGGTTTTGACAATTCCTTTTGGTGCCCAAAAAAATTGATTTCCTTTTGGTACCCCTGTATTTTGCAACTTTTCCCATGCGTAACCAAAATTACTAATTTACCTAACAATCTTTAACTCCGTTAACATAAAAAAAAAGTAAAAAATTAAAATTAAAATTAAAATTATAAAAACAAGGCAAAAGAAAATGACGTTCACTAGTTTACCCTCTAGTTCATCTTCACCGACAACAAAACAAAACACTACAACGACATTCACCTACTGTATATGCAAGCACATTTCCAGTTCAATAAGGTCTAGCCTAATGTGGAAGAACGCAAGTTAGCAAAAAAGATGAACAAAAGTTTTCCACTAAGTGACAATGATTACTAGACATTTACATTGCATCAATAGACATTAGTAATAACTGTTGGAGTGTGTGCGGTAGTAGTCAGGTAGAGACATCCTTAGGAGGAGTCCCTTGGCAGCGGAAATTAAAACAAACTTAAGCATGTAAGCAGATAAGATAAGGGACTTTGGGATTTATAGAAGAACCCCATTAAGACCAACTAGTCTTATGGGTAAACCTCTACCTCCGAGGAGGATTTTCGTATAGACGTCCTAATGCGATCTCACTTCCAGGATTGGTCGAATCTCGGGTTCGACTGAGCTTATGTGGAGGCGTTCTTGATTTAAAGGTGTAAGGAACACAAACTTGGTTCTTGAATTGAAAAAGGTGGCGATTTGTTTGAGTTAAAAACTGAAGTGTAAGCGTTTTTGTGGAACAACGAAATGGAAAAGTAGAACAAGAAATCAAACTAAGGAAACAAGAGCTAGAAGCCAACGAGGTGTAGGTTCCTTCGGCCCTTTCTACCTTGAGGAGAAGAGACCGAAAGAGTAAGGGCTAAAAGCTCTCTTTACTCAATTTCAATCTAACAAAATGGGAGGCCCTCCTTGGGTTTATATAGGGACGAGAGGGCGAGGGAGGCGGCTGGCTTGGTGTGGGCGCCAAGCTACAAGATGAGGTGGTATGGATTGGCGGCCAAGGCGCACATCTTGGAGTGGATGCCAAGTTCTTGTAAGGAGGTGACGAAGAGCGGCGTCCAAGGCAAGGATGGGCAGCCGCTTTTGATGTTGTTCCTTGGCGGCCAAGCTAAGGCTTTTAATGCGTGTGGAGAAGCAAACTTGGCGCCCAAGGAAGGCACACCTAGTGTGGTGGCCACGCCTCCATCAAGTCGGGCTTGAATTGTCCTTCCCCATAATGGGCTTCGGGCTTTGCGGTGTCCTTGCTTGGGCCGAATATTTAGAGACTAAAAAATGTATCTCCGGGCCGGCCTTGTATCGCACACGACATCGCCAAGTGAGCCCAGAGTTGCTCTTGTATGGCCTTAGCCCGTCGCCGCGTTATAGGCCCGGGAATGTGCCTCGCCTCCTTGGAAGAGACCGACCTCGTAACGGGTCGCGTACGACCCTTGGTCGAGTGCCCAAGCGAAGTGCCGGGCCGCGCCTTAACATTGTTGGCACCAAGAGACACCGGACGTTGGTGCCTTGACGTGGCGCCGGGGTGCCGGTGCCTTGATGTGGCACCGGAGCATCGGTGCCTTGGGCGCCGGTGCCTTGATTGGGCACCGAGGCGTCGGCATCGGTGCCTTGGTCGCCGGTGCCTTGATGGGGCACCGAGGCGTCGGCATCGGTGCCTTGGGCGCCGGTGCCTTGATGGGGCACCGAGGCGTCGGTGCCTTGGTCGCCGGTGCCTTGATGGGGCACCGAGGTGTCGGCATCGGTGCCTTGGGCGCCGGTGCCTTGATGGGGCACCGAGGCGTCGGTGCCTTGGGTGCCGGTGCGGGCGCCGGTGCCTTGATGTGACCTTGGCGTGGTCACATCATCCTCCCTCGATTGAGAAGGATTCGTCCTCGAATCGGACTCGACTTCATTTGAAACGAAAACTTGAATGTCCGCCATGTTGAACACATCGTGGACTCCATTGCCTTTGGGTAGCTCGATCCGGTAAGCATTGTCATTAGTTTTCTTGAGCACCTGGAAGGGACCGTCTCCCCTAGGTTTTAGCTTGGAGTTGCGCAGGTCGGTAAACCGATCCTTATGAAGATGCACCCATACGAGATCTCCGGGCTCAAGCACCAACTCCTTCCGACCCTTGTTAGCGTACTTGGTGTATTGGGCCGTACTCTTCTCTAGACGCTCTCTAGTGGAGTCGTGGAGGGCCTTGATTTGCTCGGCATGGTCGACGCCCTCTTGACTCTCGTGGTCTTTAATGGCCAACGGCACCATGTCGAGCGGAGTTGTGGGATTCTTCCCATAAACCACCTCGAACGGTGTCTTCTTGGTGGCTCGGTGGACCGACCGGTTATACGCAAACTCAATAAAAGCGAGGCACTCCTCCCACCTGCGCAGGTTAGTACGCAACAAAGAACGAAGCAGGGCACCCAAGGTTCTATTGACAACCTCGATTTGCCCGTCCGTTTGCGGATGACAGGATGTAGAAAATAGAAGTTTAGTGCCCATTTTGGCCCATAAGGTCTTCCAAAAGTAGCTTAAACATTTGGCATCCCGATCAGACATAATTGTCTTGAGGACGCCATGTAGTCGCACATTTTCATGGAAAAATAAATCAGCAATGTGCGAAGCATTGTCCGTTTTGTGGCACGCAATAAAGTGTGCCATTTTAGAAAAACGGTCTACGACTACAAAGATGGAGTCGTGCCCCTTCTTGGAATGGGGTAGACCTAGGACAAAATCCATAGATATGTCCTCCCATGGTGCATGCGGAATGAGGAGAGGGGTATACAAACCATGAGGATTTAATTTAGACTTAGCACGCAAGCAATTAAGGCATGAAGCACAAAAATTCTCTACGTCCCTAAACATACGGGGCCAGTAAAAATGTTCTTTAAGGGTTGCTAGGGTCTTTGCTACCCCAAAGTGCCCCATTAACCCACCCCCATGAACTTCTTGTATGAGAAGCCTTCGGGTTGAAGACGTGGGGATACAGAGTTTATCCCCCTTAAAGAGATAACCCTCATGGAGGTAGAAATTATTCCTACTTCCCGTCCTAATGCATGCATTATATATTTTTCCAAAGTCAGAGTCTTCGGCATACATATTTTTAATAAAGGAAAATCCGAGCATGAGGGCATCCAAAGTGGTAAGTAGGACGTACCTCCTAGAGAGTGCGTCGGCCACTACGTTGTCCTTTCCATTCTTATGCTTGATGACATATGGAAAGGACTCGATGAATTCCACCCACTTCGCATGCCTCTTGTTAAGCTTGGCTTGCCCCCGGAGTTACTTGAGAGCCTCGTGATCAGAATGAATCACGAACTCTCTAGGGCGTAAGTAATGTTCCCACGTTTTGAGCACACGGACCAAAGCAAGCAGCTCTTGGTCATATGTGGGATAGCGTAGCTCAGCTCCGTTGAGTTTTTCGCTATAGTAAGCGATGGGGCGCCCCTCTTGCATGAGCACTCCGCCTAGACCTACGCCCGATGCGTCACATTCGACTTCGAATGTTTTGGTGAAGTCGTGTGATTCGGCCTATTTTGTATAGGTTAACTCTTGTATTTTAGGGCTATATTGAGAATGTTTAGGTTAGATTTGAGCATAATTGTAATATCAAGGCCGAAGACACAAGGATGCAAGAATCAAGAGTTTTAAGGCATTTTGAGCTGTCTGCGCGACACCACTTGCTTGCGAAGGCTATATCTTGAGCTACAGAGGTCGGATTGAGCTGATTCCGGTGCCATTGGAAAGCTAACTTCAAGGGCTTCAGTTTGTCTTTTTACACCGAAGTCAGATTCCAAGCCGAAGATGGTCAAAACAGCCTCCGAAGTGACACCAGAGGTTCTGTCCGAATACCGCGACCGCGGATTGTACACCGCGACCGCGGTGGCCGCCGAGACCAATTTGTTCTTCTCTGTCGTGAAAGCGCGGGTGCGGCCATGGCGACGCGACCGCGGCGATGCCGGATCCGAAGCGGGCCGAAATCTTTCTATCTTGTTTCCTTTTCTATCTTTTTGCCTCTTTCCTTATCTATCTCGTGGAGCTTGTTCCTTGAGCTATATAAGGAGGAGCCTCTTTAGGTTTTAAGGAATCTCTTAACCTTTGTTGGAAGACTTGAGTTTCATGAAGATTATGGAGAACTAAACCTCTCTAGGGTTTGTTCATCAATGAAGCTTTAATTGACAAGTTTGTGAGACTCTAAATCCTTTTCCTATTCCTTTGGTTATTATTGATTCTCTTGTGCTTAATTACACGATTATCGATTGTTTCTCTAGGAGTAATTAACCTATTGAATTGATTGATCTTCTATTGTTGGGACGGGTTTGGACCGTGGACAAACCTATTCTGTGAAAACAACTTAAACCTAGATCTGTTGTCTATGCAATTAGGATTTAAGAAGAGAATTGATTGTTTGCTTGTGAAATTGACTCGTAGCTTGATTTCTCTTGCATGCATCCTATATATCCTTGTTCTTAATGCTAATATTTATTTGAGCGTCCTCTATCATTGTTAAGTATTTCTTTGACCATGGACAGGAAATTAGTCAAGATTAGGATTGAAATTAACCATTGGATTAAAAGGAATTGGTGTGAATCAATGATCAAACGACTCTTTTAAAGTGGATTTGTTGAATGAACCTGTCTTTAGTACTTTGATTGATCTTGTGAAACTGTCGATTTGTCTTCTTGCTTTGGTGATTGAAACTCTTTCATTGAAATCCCCCTCTTTGTTCTTAGTTGATATAAATATTAGGCTAAATACCTTAAGTTCTATAGGGTTCGATCCCATACTTGCTCACTATACTTAGGTTGTGTGTTTGGGTTATCTTTGACTTTGGATACAACGATTTTGCCCGAGTCAAATTTTGGCGCCGTTGCCGGGGAACTTAGGTTCTATTTAGTGTGATATTTGTGTTGACTATTGTGTGGACCTATCTTACGGTCCACACCTTTGCTACTAATTATTTTCCAAAGTGCTGTCGTTGGTTTCAGGAGACAAGATGGCCGATCAAACGATCAGGCAACAACATGCTCCAAATCTCGAACAACAACACATGACTGTTGAGTACCCCGCGCTAGCTGAAGGGGTAGACTTTGTGGTGAAGCCTAGTCTGATCGATTTGTTGCCTCGGTTTAGTGGGCAGTCTGATGAGGATGCAGTCAAACACCTTACGGAGTTTGAGTATGCTTGTCTAAGCATGAAGCATGTCGGAGTCACTATGGATCAGGTTAATATGCGAGCTTTTCAGTTTTCTCTGACCGGATCAGTCAGGGACTGGTATTCCTACATACTAAACAACCCACACTCCCAGCCAATCACAACATGGAGTCCATTGAGGGTTGCATCCTTGAATAAGTACTTCCCTATTTCAGTGAGGGTAGCCCGGAAGAAAGAGATCTCCGAGTTTAATCAACAAGATGATGAAAGCTTGTACGATTGCCATGAGCGCTACAAAAGGCTCCTTGCTAGGTGCCCATGCCATGGGTTTCCAGATGCCGAGACTGTATGGTACTTCATGAATGATATTGATCGTCAAGTCGAAAATCTGATACTAGCTGCATGTGGAGGTTCCTACCTAGACAAGTCCCGCCGTGATATCTTTCAAATAGTGGAGAACTTTGCTGAAAGAACTCGAGATCGGGAACCTCCTTGCCTTAAGACGCCATCATCTGAGGAGATTCTCGCCAAGACTTTGCAAGAAAAGAATGAGGCTCTCGAAAGGCAAATCCAAGACTTAACCTCTACTCTCGAGATGGTAAGAAAGGACTTGTCGGAGAAAGCCAACAGATCCCCTCCGACGCTAGTGAATGTAAGTGCTATTTCATTGAGGAGTAGACGAGAGCTAGGCACAGAAAATAACTCCCCGGGCGAACCACCGCGACCGCGCCAGCCCTCCCGCGGCCGCGAAATCCTTACAGAAGCTCAAACCGGTGATTCAACAAATGATCCGCGACCGCGCCCATCAAGCCGCGGTTGCGGAATTCCCACAGAGGATGAGTTTGATTCCCTGGAATGTGAATGCAACCGTGGTGTACCAATCCGCGCCCGCGCTTACGGAGACCCCGGAAACTCCGAGAAAATTGATGCACCGCGACAGCGTCAGCCGGGCCGCGACCGCGGAATTTCTCCAGTAGCTCATGCTGAGAAGCCTGTGGATGATCCGCGACCGCGCCCAGAGGACCGCGACCGCAGTATTACTCCAGAGCCGGTGGATGATTATGTTAGGCCGTATTTTCCACCACTCAACTCTTTCAAGCCACCTCCACCCTTTACTCAAACTTGTTAAAAGTGTTCCTCGCTTTGCTAAATTTCTAAAAGAATTGTGCACCATTAAAAGGAACCAAAAATTGAAAGGGAAACCTAAGGAGTTTGTCAAAGAAACTGAATGTGTGTCTGCTGTTTTTCAAAAGCGCATGCCTAAAAAGTGTGGTGATCCAGGAGTGTTTGCTATTCCTTGTGTTATTGGTGATACTAGGATAGAAAATGCTATGCTTGACTTGGGTGCTTCAATTAATGTCATGTCTCATGCGGTGTATAAATCTTTAGGTCTAGGGCCTTTGCAAGAAACCAACATTATAGTGCAATTAGCTGATAGGTCAACTATTCGTCCTAGAGGCTTGGTTGAAGATGTTCTTATCATGTTTGGTTCCTTGATTTTTCTTGCTGATTTTTATATAGTTGACATGAATCATGATTCGCATGCTACTCCATTATTGCTTGGTCGACCTTTCATGAAAACTGCTGAAACATGCATTAATGTGAGTAAAGGCACGCTAACTATGGAATTTGAAGGAGAAAAAGTTGAATTTAATGTCAATGAAGCAATGAAATTCCCATCTGATGATCCTTTGCTATGCTCTGTTGATACCCTTGAACCTTTAGTGCAAAATCACTTTGATCACAATCATGAAGATACATTAAAATCTGTTATAGAGTATGATGTGAAACCTTCTAATGTGGAATTTACCTTGTCTGCTGAAATGAATGATGTTGTTACTAGCTTGAATAGGAATGAACATGATGTGTTGGCCATTGGGCCCCCGCTACTAACACCTCAGAAAGAGGAGCTTGTTCCTTCTGTTGTGCAGGCACCTGAGATAGAGTTGAAGCAACTTCCTGACCACCTCAAATATGCTTTTCTGGGAGAGAACGAAACACTACCTGTGATAATTTCTAGTAAACTCTCTACAGAGCAAGAAGGGCGATTGGTGAAAGTACTTCAAGAGCACTTGGATGGACCATTGCGGACATTAAGGGGATCAGCCCCTCTACATGTATGCATCGGATCCTATTGGAGGAAGGAGCAAAGCCATGTCGGCAACCTCAGAGGCGGTTGAATCCTCCCATGATGGAGGTTGTAAAGAAGGAAGTCCTCAAGCTCTACAATGCAGGCATGATTTATCCTATCTCTGATAGCACCTGGGTAAGTCCCACCCAAGTGGTACCTAAGAAGGGAGGAATCACCGCAGTGGAGAATGAGGATGGAGAAAAAGTTCCTCAAAGGCTGCAGATTGGGTGGCGTGTATGCATTGATTATAGGAAGCTTAACGCAGTCACTTGCAAGGATCACTTTCCTTTGCCATTCATTGATCAGATGCTTGAGCGACTCGCAGGCCGTGCTTACTATTGTTTTCTTGATGGTTATTCGGGATACTTCCAAATTGCTATTGCGCCGGAGGATCAGGAGAAGACAACATTCACTTGTCCCTTTGGTACTTTTGCATATCGTAGGATGCCCTTTGGGTTGTGTAATGCCCCCGGGACCTTCCAACGGTGTATGGTCAATATTTTCTCCGAGTACATTGAGAATTTCATTGAGGTCTTTATGGACGACTTTACGGTTCATGGGGATGATTTTGACTCTTGCTTAAACCATTTGACACTTGTGCTCCAACGATGCGTTGAGACCAATTTGGTTCTCAATTCAGAAAAGTGTCACTTCATGGTTGAGCAAGGGATCGTTCTTGGACATGTAGTTTCATCCAAAGGTATTGAGGTCGATAAGGCAAAGGTTGACACCATCAGATCTTTGCCTTATCCTACTAATGTCCGCGAAGTCCGTTCCTTTCTTGACCATGCGGGGTTTTACCGCAGGTTCATTAAAGGCTTCTCCAAGGTTGCAGCGCCTCTCTGCGAGCTCCTCAAGAAAGACGTCTCTTTCACCTTCATAAAGGAATGTCGGGCAGCGTTCGATGAACTCAGGAAAGCACTCACTAGTGCTCCCATAATTCAACCTCCCGATTGGTCACGCCCTTTTGAGATCATGTGTGATGCAAGTGACTATGCTGTAGGAGCCGTTCTCGGTCAAAGGGAAGCAAGAGTACCATCCGTCATATATTACGCTTCTATGACTTTGAACGATGCTCAGAGAAACTACACCGTCACCGAAAAGGAGATGCTGGCAGTAGTATTTGCTCTTGAAAAATTCAGGCAATACCTTTTGGGCACCAAGGTGACCATCTACACCGATCATGCGGCTCTTCGTTATCTTATGACGAAGAAGGAGACCAAGCCACACTTGATAAGATGGGTCCTCTTGCTTAGTGAATTTGACATCGAGGTGCGAGACAAAAAAGGTGTTGACAATGTGGTGGCTGATCACTTGAGTAGGTTGCCGAACGCAGTGGAACAATCAGAAAATCATGAGCAGATTAGGGGAGACTTTCCCGATGACACTTTGTTCGAGCTGCACTCTGCATTGATTTCGCGCCCGCCTGACCCATACCGCGACCGCGCTTTCGATGCAGAAGCAGAGGAAGAAACTGGTAACGATCCGCAACCGCAGCAGCCAGGCTGCGACCGCGGTTTCCCTCCAGAAGAGAACCGGGGTTTTGGGACCGATCCGCGCCCGCGCCAGCAGAACTGCGACCGCGGTAACCGCCCAGACCCGGAAGAGGACACTTGGAACGAGGAGTACGTGCTCGGGATTCAAGATTTCCAACCTTGGTACGCCAACTTAGTGAACTTCCTCGTCTCGGGAGCATTTCCACCGCACTACACCCGCTCTCAGAAGGATAAGGTTTGCGGCGAAGCACGGTTTTATGTCTGGGATGAGCCATACTTATGGAAGCATTGTGCGGATGGAGTTATCCGACGGTGCATCCCGGATAACGAGGTAAATTCAATCCTTGCTTTTTGCCATTTCTATGCATGTGGGGGGCACTTTGGTGTTGATAAAACTGCTAGGAAAATTTTAGAAGCTGGATTTTATTGGCCTCATATCTTTAGGGATGCTCATGCTTTCTGTAGATCTTGTGATAGATGTCAAAGGGTGGGAAATATTTCTAAGAGACATGAAATGCCTCAATCTCGCATGATCTTTTGTGAAATTTTTTATGTTTGGGGTATAGATTTCATGGGACCTTTTTCATCCTCCTTTGGGAATCTCTATATTTTGCTTGCGGTGGACTACGTTTCCAAGTGGGTGGAAGCGAAGGCCACCAGGACTGATGATTCAAAAGTGGTTGCAGATTTCCTTAGGAACAACATCTTCTCTAGGTTTGGCATTCCAAAGGCCTTGATAAGTGACAGGGGTACCCATTTTTGCAACAAGACCATCACCGCTCTTTTGAAAAAGTATCACGTCACTCAAAAGGTCTCTACAGCTTACCATCCTTTGACGAATGGGCAGGCGGAAGTGTCTAATAGGGAGATCAAATCTATCTTGGAGAAAACAGTGGCCCCGAACCGGAAGGATTGGAGCTTAAGGCTCAATGATGCTTTATGGGCCTACCGAACAACTTACAAAACCCCCATTGGCATGTCCCCTTTCCGCTTAGTCTATGGAAAAGCCTGTCATCTTCCTGTGGAACTTGAGCACAAAGCGTACTGGGCTATCAAGAAGTGCAACATGCGCATGGATGAAGACGGTGCTTTTCGGAAGCTCCAAATCCAGGAGTTGGAGGAACTACGGTTGGACGCTTATGACGATGCTGTGAGTTTCAAGAACAAGACCAAAGCCAAGCATGACAGGAACATCCTTCGGAAGGAGTTTAAGGCGGGCGACAAAGTACTTCTCTACCAATCCCGCCTTATACTTTTTCCAGGGAAACTACGTTCTCGATGGGCTGGTCCGTATGTGATCTCACAAGGCTTTCCGCATGGTGCGGTAGAGTTCTTTGACCATAGTGGCAAACCTTTCAAGGTCAATGGTCATCGATTGAAACCATATCACGAGAGTGTACCCCAAGAAGTATTGGATGAGCAAGACCTTGGTGAACCAACTCCGCAGCTGGACTCATGAGCATATCCACGTCGAGCCAACGACGTTAAACAACAGCGCTGCTTGGGAGGCAACCCAAGGATTAGATAGATTGTTTTTTTTTGAATAAAAACGGGGTAATTTTATTCACAAAAAAAGTGTTACAAAAACGCTAGTAAAACTAGCAGTTAACCGGGCTTTCAATACCCAACTTTTCAAAGACCTTCCTAGTCTCTCTATTCTTACGATTCCATCTAGCAATAATACAATTTCTCACAAGATTGATACTAATGCTAGTGCTAACTTCCTCCTCTAATTTTTCATCCTTGAAAATAAGCTTATTTCTAGCCACCCAAACATAATAAGCTACAACACAGTGGCATAAATTCCACAAACCAAATTTAAGGCTTTTCTTGCCTTTCATCTTGACAGCCTGATCCTTCCAATCTTCCAAATTAGTGGCCTTTCTTCCAAGTTTTGCCCAATGCAGCACACTAAATAGGACTTGTCTAGAGTATTTACACTCAAACCACAAGTGAGCAACACTTTCATGTTGCCCTTCCTCAAACAAACAGCAGCAGCTATTTTCAACAACTCCCATGACTAGCAACTTATCCATGGTCCAAGCTCCCCCTCTAAAGATTTTTCAAAGGTTGAAAGCCAGCCTAGGTGTGTACAATCTGCACCACACTAACTCACACCAAGGCTGAATTTCACCTTTTTTTCTGATGCTGTTGTACAGCTGAACAACGTCCAGCTTTCCACTATTAGCAACCAACACTTCAGGCTCTCTGCCCTCCTCCAAGGACTCAGCAAATTCGTCTCTTAGGCGCATCACAGCTCTCCACACAGCACTGTCAGTTTGCTTATAACTTGAAGTCCAAATGTCTTCATTCCTTGTATGATTACTCTTCACCCAGCATTGCCAAACAGACTCGGTACAATTCTCATTCTCAACATCAAACAGCAACTCAGCAAAAGACGCCTTATTCCAAGCTTCAATATCTTTTATTCCAACACCTCCCTCCTCTTTTGGACAGCAGAGTTTATTCCACGCAATCGGAGCCTTTCTTCCATCACATCTTCCACTCCAGAGGAAGTTCCTCAACAGCCGAGTAATGTCTTTTAAGACACTTTTAGGAATAATAAACATCTTACACCAGTAGTTGATGATGCCACCCAAAACCGCTTTGAGAATTTCAAGACGACCAGCATATGACAGGTTCCTACACGCCCAAGCATTAATCTTCACTTTGATCTTAGACAGCAGACCATCAAAGTCCTTTTTAGACAGCCTGGAGCTACTCAGAGGCACGCCTAAATACTTGACAGGCAGCTCACCCTTCTCCATTCCAATCAGTTGAATGATGTCTTCAGCCTCTCCCACATTTAGCCCAGCACAAAACACCTTTGACTTAGACAAATTTATCTCCAGCCCAGAAATTCCACAGAAATAGTCTAACACTTTCTTCACTACTTGGACAGACCTTCTACTTCCATGGGAGAAAATGAAGAGGTCATCAGCGAAGCACATATTAGATATACCAGCTCTGGCGCACCCCGGGTGAAACTTGTAGTCACCTTTCTTAGCCATCTCTTTGAATGCCCTGCTCAAATATTCCATCACAATCACAAAAAGATAGGGGGAGAGCGGGTCTCCTTGCCTTAGCCCCTTTTCCCCTTTGAAGTGTCCATAGAAGCCCCTTCCAATTTTGATTGTAAATTGACTACTATGGATACACTCACTTATCCAGTTCACCATCTTAGGATGAAACCCCAGCCCTTTCAAAACTTCAATCAAAAAACGCCAGTCAACCATATCATAAGCTTTCTTCAAGTCTATCTTCATAGCACATCTCGGGCTTATGTATTTTCTACCATAGCTTTTAATCACTTCCTGGCACACCGCAATGTTGTGTTTTATGCTTCTCCCTTTGATAAAGGCGCCTTGAGTTTTATCAATGATCAAAGGCAAGGCTAGCTGCATACGCTGAACAATCATCTTGGAAATTACCTTACTAACAACACTACAACAAGATATAGGTCTGTAGTCTCCAATGGTGATCAGATTATCTTTCTTAGGAATTAGAGCAATTACCGTATTACCTATTTCACGTAACATCCTTCCACAAACAAAAAAATCGAGCACAGTGTCAGTAAAGTCCTCTCCAACAACGCTCCAAGCCCTTTTGAAAAAATGAGCATTAAAACCATCCGGCCCCGGAGCCTTGTTCTTGTTGATGCTCCACAAGGCCTTCTTGACATCATCCCTGCTGAAATTTTGAATCATCTCCTCACTGATACTCTGATCTAAGCAGGGCCCTTCTCTGAGCACATTCAAATCAGCAGCTGCACACACCTTTCTTTTACCTAGAGAATTCTCAAAATGCTGGACAATCAGCTGACGAAGCTCCTCATCTCTTACATCCTCGCCGTCATCATTGTTAAGCAAGCCAATGGAGTCACGAGACTGTCTTTGCTTGATGCTGTTGTAGAAGTAATTACTGTTACAGTCCTGGAACTTCAACCAGTGAATTTTTGCCTGTTGTTGCAACACCACTCTTCTTTCCTTGAGCACACTTTTTAGCTTAACTAGGCCTGCTTTCTCCATGCTCATCAAAGCTTTATCCAGTGGCTTGCTCTGCAGCTCCGATTGAATCATCCTAAGCCTGCTATGGCTCTCCTTGACCTCTTCTTCTAACGAGCTTAAGCCACCTCTCTGAAGTCTTTTAAGCGGCTTTTTGAGCTTTTTGAGTTTATTCACCAAATTAAACATCTTCACCCCTTTGTTTTCAGTAGTCGTCCAACTCTCCTAAACCAGATTCAGAAAATCCTGATGATCGGCCCACACATTGTTGAATTTGAAAGGCAGCTTCTCTTTATCTTTAGCGCCAAAAATCTTGAGCACAGCTGGGAAATGGTCGGAGCACTCTGGAGCCTCAAAACTCGCCTCAAAATTGGGAAACTCATCCAGCCACTCTTGATTAGCCAAAATACAATCAAGCTTACACATAATTTTAGAGCCATCTGACTGCTTGTTTGTCCAAGTAAAAAAAGCACCAGAGTAGTTGACATCGCTCAATCCATTCCTATCTAGACAAGCCACAAACTCTTTACTGAATCCAGAGTTTCTTTCCTTTTCAGAGAATTTTTCCTTGGCTTCCTTAATAGCATTAAAGTCTCCAAGGATTACCCACGGAATATTCCCCACCAGTAGCTTCAGCTGATCCAGGCCATGCCAAAGCTCAAGTCTTTCACGATCATCATTCGAAGCATACACGAAACTACACACTACTGGCGTCTGAAAAGCATCAGTATGTAACATACACTGATAAACTTGCTCTGTCTCCAAAACAAACTCAATTCTTTTCACTGTCTGATTCCTCCAAAAAAATCCAAATCCTTCCATTATTGCCAATACATTTAGTATTCCTATTCCAGCCCTTAAGCACTCTCCTAGACACTTCTTCAATTTTTTCTGCCCTCACTCTTGTTTCCAAAATAGCCAGAACATCAATATCATTCCTCTTGGCAAACATGTTAACAAACTCACACTTAGAGGGCTCGTTAAGACCTCTAATATTCCAGCTAGCAATGGAAAACGTATTCATTTGGAAGGATTGCATCAAAATCAACTCCCTCCAATACATCTCCTTCAGCTCCTTGCAACCTACTAAGAATGGTATACTTCGACTGCCCAATCACCACCTGTTTCCCTTTCAATAGTCTCGCTTTTTCAGCACTTTCTCTACTCCCTTTGTGCTTAACCACCTCCACCCTCACCCTTATCAGCAGGCTGCACTGACTCCTTACTAGCTGGCTTCACCAACTCAGAAGAAGAAGCTGCCGTCTTGGCATTGGGCTGTTGCGGAAGCACCCGATCACGGACCTCATTCATGACAGCCTTGACAGGCCCACTCTGTTCATGAGCTTTCTTTGGAATCCATTGCTTCCTAATTGGTTTTTTGTGCCAGCCTGCTCTGTTCCAAGGGGGGTCTGCCTTCTTTCCACACTCCCCTGGATGTAGATTGTTTTTGATTCATAGCTTAGGCTGTTTTTGCATTTTGCGGACTAATGTGCAGGTACTAGGTCCGAAAGGACATTCTGTTGCGAAACCGCGGTCGCGGCAACCATACCGCGTCCGCGGCCAACAATAGAATCCCGGGTACAGGTACTAGACCGACGCGGTCGCGGTCCTCACGCCGCACCCGCAGAGGCCCCTTGGTTCGAAAAAAAAAAAGACTAAAAGAGGACTTTTTGGTCCCATTCTACCCCTATATTTTCCATCCATCTACATCCATTCTATTCCATCTTCTATCTTTTCATCTTCTATTTCTTCTTTCCATCCATCTTTGTATTTTCCATTCTTTGGCTATGTGTCAAGCTTAAGTATGGGGGAGCTTTGTTCCCCCAGGAATTCTCTTCTCCACGGCTCGAGTTCATGTATTGGTCCATCTTCCAAGAGACGAGCCCAGATACGAAGGTTGCTTACATATCACGCTTTTCGAGACGAAGTCAAGACATTGTCCCTGCACGGAGACCGCGCCCGCGCTTCCTCAGCCGCACCCGCGGTGATCACTTGACGAGCACTTCGCTCTCTGCCAAGATTCCGCGCCCACGCCCCTAGTGCCGCGACCGCGGTTTGCCATCCGATTGGAATTACGAAGTTACTTCCATTCTACCACTTATGAAGAGTTCTTCCATTCCACCTCTTTTCATCGTTTGTGAGTCTTCTGATATACCTTTCTCCTTGCTTCTATCCTTTCTCTTTGCTTCATTGCGGACAATGAAGGATTTAAGTATGGGGGAGGGAGTACTCGCATTCGCTTATCCTAGTTAGTTTAGTTAGAGATTTGCTTCAGATTTTTGATTTTCTTCTTTTCATGGAGCACTTGCACCATACTTTTTGCGTAATAAAGGAAGAAAGAAAAGAAAAAAAAAAGATAGAACAAGCCATAAAAAAGTGAAAAAAGGCATATAAAATCCCGGGATGAGTCGAAAACCCGAAAGGGCGGCTCAGGTAATAAGCAAGTAACCCGGACCAGCATTAGGCTGGGGTAATAAGAGGTTCATGAGAGTTGTGAGTTTTGTGAGCACACCTTTTGAAAAATGAAAAGAGCGGTTAGGTGAAAACCCGAAAGGGCGCCTAAGCAGAATTGAGCGGTAAAATATGAGTGTTTTAGGATCATCCTTGCTTGGGGACTTTGGGGTTTACATGTTAGATTTGGGTAGATCCTAGGTCGCTCTACACTTTCTAGAGCTTGAGTGTTATATCTTTGTGAGTTGAGTGTTTTTGGGTTCGGGTTCGGGTTGTGAGTTGAGTGTTTTTATCTTCCCTTGTATTTCCTGAGATCTTAGATGTGCTTACTTGTTGTATTTGTTTTAAGCTTACTCGAGGACGAGCAAGATCTAAGTATGGGGGAATTTGATTCGGCCTATTTTGTAAGGGTTAACTCTTGTATTTTAGGGCTATATTGAGTGTGTTTAGGTTAGATTTGAGCATTATTGTAATACGAAGGCCGAAGACACAAGAATTCAAGAATCAAGAGTTTTATGGCGTTTTGAGCTGTCTGTGCGACACCACTTGCTTGCAAAGGCTATATCTTGAGCTACAGAGGTCGGATTGAGCTGATTCCGGTGCCATTGGAAAGCTAACTTCAAGGGATTCAATTCGTCTTTTTACACCGAAGTCAGACCCCAAGCCGAAGATGGTCAAAACAGCCTCCGAAGTGACATCAGAGGTTCTGTCCGAATACCGCGACCGCGGATTGTACACCGCGACCGCGGTGGCCGCCGAGACCAACTTGTTCTTCTCTGTCGTGAAAGCGCGGGTGCGGCCATGGCGACGCGACTGCGGCGATGCCGGATCCGAAGCGGGCCGAAATCTTTCTATCTTGTTTCCTTTTCTATCTTTTTGCCTCTTTCCTTATCTATCTCGTGGAGCTTGTTCCTTGGGCTATATAAGGAGGAGTCTCTTTAAGTTTAAAGGAATCATTTAACCTTTGTTGGAAGACTTGAGTTTCATGAATATTATGGAGAACTAAACCTCTCTAGGGTTTGTTCATCAATGAAGCTTTAATTGACAAGTTTGTGAGACTCTAAATCCTTTTCTTATTCCTTTGGTTATTATTGATTCTCTTGTGCTTAATTACATGATTATTGATTGTTTCTCTAGGAGTAATTAACCTATTGAATTGATTGATCTTCTATTGTTGGGACGGGTTTGGACCGTGGACAAACCTATTCTGTGAAAACAACTTAAACCTAGATTTGTTGTCTATGCAACTAGGATTTAAGAAGAGAATTGATTGTTTGCTTGTGAAATTGACTCGTAGCTTGATTTCTCTTGCATGCATCCTATATATCCTTGTTCTTAATGCTAATATTGATTTGAGCGTCCTCTATCATTGTTAAGTATTTCCTGGACCGTGGACAGGAAATTAGTCAAGATTTGGATTGGAATTAACCATTGGATTAAAAGGAATTGGTGTGAATCAATGATCAAACGACTCTTTTAAAGTGGATTTGTTGAATGAACCTGTCTTTAGTACTTTGATTGATCTTGTGAAACTGTCGATTTGTCTTCTTGCTTTGGTGATTGAAACTCTTTCATTGAAATCCCCCTCTTTGTTCTTAGTTGATATAAATATTAGGCTAAATACCTTAAGTTCTCTAGGATTCGATCCCATACTTGCTCACTATACTTAGGTTGTGTGTTTGGGTTATCTTTGACTTTGGATACAACGATTTTGCCCGAGTCAAATTTTGGCGCCGTTGCCGGGGAACTTAGGTTCTATTTAGTGTGATATTTGTGTTGACTATTGTGTGGACCTATCTTACGGTCCACACCTTTGCTACTAATTATTTTCCAAATTGTTGTCGTTGGTTTCAGGAGACAAGATGGCCGATCAAACGATCAGGCAACAACATGCTCCGAATCTCGAACAACAACACATGACTATTGAGTACCCCGCGCTAGCTGAAGGGGTAGACTTTGTGGTGAAGCCTAGTCTGATCGATCTGTTGCATCGGTTTGGTGGGCAGTCTGATGAGGATGCAGTCAAACACCTTACGGAGTATGCTTGTCTAAGCATGAAGCATGTCGGAGTCACTATGGATCAGGTTGTGTGTTTGGGTTATCTTTGACTTTGGATACAACGATTTTGCCCGAGTCATCGGGTAAAACTAAGAGTGGTGCATTAGTGAGCCTCTCCTTAAGAATTTTGAAGGCCGTCTCTTGCGGGGCTCCCCATTGGAATGGAACGTTCTTCTTGGTAAGCTCGGTAAGCGGAGCGGCAAGGGTACTAAAATCCCTCACGAAGCGCCGGTAAAATACGGCGAGGCCTAAAAAGCTCCGGATTTGAGTCATGGTGTTCGAAGTAGGCCATTCGCGAATGGCATTCACTTTGGCTTCATCCACTTGGACCCCGTCCTTGCTCACCACGAACCCCAAGAATATCACTTGGTCGGAACAGAAATGGCACTTCCAGAAGTTAGCGTAGAGCTTTTCGTGCCTTAGGACGTTAAGCACTTCTCGGATGTGCCCCATGTGTTCTTCGAGGATTTGGATGTAGATCAGAATATCGTCGAAGTACACCACGACGAAGTGTCCATTGAAAGCTCTCAAGATGTGGTTCATCAACCTCATAAAGGTACTCAGGGCGTTGGTCAATCCGAAGGGCGACCAGCCACTCGTACAACCCTTGTTTGGTTTTAAAGGCGGTTTTCCACTCGTCGCCTTCTTTCATGCGGATCTGGTGATAACCGCTCTTTAGATTGATTTTGGAGAAAAGTTTCGACCCGTGTAGCTCGTCAAGCATATCATCCAGCCGCGAATAGGGTGCCGATATTTGATAGTGATGTTATTAATGGCGCGACAGTCGACACACATGCGCTAGCTCCCATCTTTCTTGGGAACTAAGATTACCGGTACGACACATGGGCTGAGATTCTCTTGAACGTATCCTTTGTCCAAGAGATCTTGAATTTGGTTCTGGAGCTCTTTGGTCTCAGCCAGGTTGGTATGATATGCGTCCCGGTTCGGTAAACTAGCACCGGGAATGAAATCGATCTGATGTTTGATCCCGCGCAAGGGCGGTAGCCCTTTGGAATCTCCTCGGGGAAAACGTCATCGAATTTTTGCAACAATGCCGAGACACCTGGGGGTAGCTTGGAGTCGGAAAGCAGCGACTCCTTGTAGACGAGAATAAGGCACATCTGCCTATTTAAGATAGCTCGGCTCACTTCTTTTCCTTGGGCGACTAATAGGTGCTTGAAGCTGCCTTCATAGGCCTTAAGCTCCATCTTTTTCTTTGCACTCCGCTTTCGAAGCTCCTTAGCCTCTTCATTGGCTATAACGTCGTGCGGGGCTAAGGGATGTTAGGTGAATTTCTTGCCGTCCCGATGGAATATATACTCGTTGGAAACCCCTTGCTGAATGACGGCTCGGTCATATTGCCAAGGTCGGCCCAATAGAAGATGGCAGGCAGTCATGGTCACGACGTCAATAAGGACCTCATCTTCAGAAGGCCCAATTGAGAATTTAATCAAGGCTTGCTCCTTGACCATCACTGGAGCATCAGAATTAAGCCAGTGGAGGGAATAGGGGACCTTGCGAGGCGTCGTCTCAAGATTGAAACGAGATACCACCTCGGTGTTTATGAGGTTACTGCAGGATCCTCCATTGATGATTACGCTACACACTCCTTGGATAAAGCATTGTGTGTGGAAAATATTCTCCCGTTGAGATGGGGCGGCAGGTGCCTCGTTAGTAAATAGTGCTCGTTGGACAACGAAGCATTCCCCACTGACGGCGGGTACGTAGACCTCCTCCTCGTCCTCTCCATTGTCAAACTCTTCATTGGATTCATAGTCTCCGGTTTGACTGAGGAGGAATTGCCTTCGGTTAGGGTAGTCTCGAGCATAATGACCCCGCCCTAAGCATTTAAAGCACTGGAGATCGCGCATTCGAGGATTAGCGCCATCCTTAGGCGCGGCGGGGGCAGGTGTGGTGTCCCGCCTAGCCGGAGGAGCGCCAACTTCAGGTTTCGACTCTTTGGCTTCGCTCCTCTTAGGGGGTGGGTTAGAACTTGACGAGCTTGAGCTCCAGGCTCGGCCACTCCCACCACTACATCATTTTTGTAAGTTTTTGTACACTTGGTTAGTGTAGTGGAGGACACCCGCAATGGAGGCCTCAGCACCGAAACGTTGCATCTCCACGTAAACGGCCACTTCTGAGTTTAGACCCCCGATAAATTTAGAGATAATATATCTCTCGGGAAAGCGGACACGGGACCGGAAAACTAGTTGCCGCAGCTCCTAATAATATTCATCAGGGTTGCGGGCCCCTTGCTTAATCTGCTCCAATTTAACTTGGATGCGATCAAGATAATCCTTGGGCACAAATCGGTCTCGCATAGCCCGCTTAAGCTGACCCCATGTGCGTATGGGGTCCTCGCCTTGATACGCCCGATCCTCTTTCTCTTCTTGCCACCATGAATAGGCAAGGTCAGTGAAGCGGATGGTGGCAATCGCCACTCGTTGGCGATCCGGATAATCATAATATTCGAAGACGGCCTCGGTCATAGACTCCCAATCAAGGTAAGCCTCTACGTCCGAGGTGCCGACAAAGGGCTCCACCGTGAGCTTAATTCCGTGGTGGTGGTCCCTTGGTTGATCCAATGGTGGGTTAGGACCGTTGTCATGGGCCCGATCTCGGACCCGAATTTCATCCCGAGGCGCAAAAGGATCGGGAAGGTTACGCCGGGGTCCTAGGGGAGCCGCAGGCGGCCCTCGGGGTTGCCGGTTCCGGTGTTTCCTTTCCTCGTTATCTTGAGGATTTGTAGGTGGCCTCCGAGCCGGAGTTAGGATGGCCTCCAAACTCAGTGATTCCTCCTTATTAATGATAGGTTTCTTTTGTTCAAGGGCCTCCAGATGAGTCCCCGAATACTGTCCCTCCTCGAAATGAGGGCTTAGTGAACGCTCATGCCGTAGAGACATGCTAAGGCGTTGCTCGATCTTATCATCCATGGCCCGGAGCAGCTCGTCATAGGACTTCTCATAAGTTTCCCGAACGTCTGCTCGGGCATCCACTCAGACCTCTCGTAGAAGGCCGCGTAGCACCTTCGAGGAGAAGGTGTTGTCCGCTTCCTCCCCGTCGTCGGGGAGATTCTTGTTCCTCGGCGGAACCTGCGACATGATTAAATAAACAAACACGGAACTCGGTGAAATTTAGCTAAATCCAACGACCCACTTGTGTTTGACTCGAAATTTTTTTTTGTTCTTTTCTTTTGCTTTAGGAAGCGATCCAATGGGGAGGACTGACTCGTGTTTAGACTCGATTTTATGTGGCTCTCGATCTCCCACGCTCAACTTAGGGATGTTCACTCCGCCACCAAAGAACCTAAACACGACTTCTCCTCCACTCGCTCAAGAGAGAGCGACACCAACCGGTAATCAGAACAAGCGACCGGAGCTTGTGGGCGAGTGTTTACTAGCCCCACAAGTCGGGAATTCAGTTGCTCGGAGTTAAGATTAATTCACGGCAAGGGAAAGACCAACAAGAAACGGTTCTTGTCTGGCCCTCTTCGAGTTGCTTGTTCGGCCTTCTTCGCAATTTTTTTTTAAGAAATGAGAGATACTATCTCTATTTTGTTTTCTTTCTCGGACGAGGGAAGTACTACTTCCCTTAAGTCGTCTCTTTTTTTTTTCTTTAGCAAATAAGAGATACTATCTCTTTTGTTTTCTTTTTGCCAGGAGAAGTACTACTTCTCCTTGATTTTTTTTGAACAAATCGAGCACACTTCAAATTGTGCTTGTCAAACTGTTGCTTTCGAAGGTTGAAGAAAAGGGTCGGCCAAGGCAATAGGCTCGACTATTGGATGGCAACAAAGGGTTTGGGCTCATTTTTTTGAAGAGATTGAAATCGGACAAGGTGAGGGAAAGAAGAAAAACGAGGCTAGCTTAGGGTAGGTCAAGAAAAAAGGTTTCGAGCAATTGAAACCCTGAATCGTAGGGTAGTAATTCGTACCCCCACAACTTGAGAAACTCCAGCCGACAGCCTCTGATACCAGATGATGCGATCTCACTTCCAGGATCGGTCGAATCTCGGGTTCGACTAAGCTTATGTGGAGGCGTTCTTGATTTAAGGGTGTAAGGAACACAAACTTGGTTCTTGTATTGAAAAAGGTGGCGATTTGTTTGAGTTACAAAGTGAAGTGTAAGAGTTTTTGTGGGACAACGAAATGGAAAAGGAGAACAAGAAATCAAACTAAGGAAACGAGAGCTATAAGCCAACGAGGTGTAGGTTCCCTCGGCCCTTTCTCCCTTGAGGAGAAGAGACCGAAAGAGTAAGGGCTAAAAGCTCTCTTTACTCAATTTCAATCTAACAAAATGGGAGGCCCTCCTTGGGTTTATATAGGGACGAGAGGGAGAGGGAGGTGGCTAGCTTAGTGTGGGTGCCAAGCTACAAGAGGAGGTGGTATGGATTGGCGGCGAAGGCGCACATCTTGGAGTGGACGCCAAGTTCTTGTAAGGAGGTGACGAAGAGTGGTGTCCAAGGCAAGGATGGGCAGCCGCTTTTAATGTTGTTCCTTGGCGGCCAACCTAAGGCTTTTAATGCGTGTGGAGAAGCAAACTTGGCGGCCAAGGAAGGCACCTAGTGTGGTGGCCACGCCTCCATCAAGTCGGGCTTGAATTGTCCTTCCTCATAATGGTTTTCGGGCTTTGCGGTGTCCTTGCTTGGGCCGAATATTTGGAGACTAAAAAATGTATCTTCGGGCCGGCATTGTATCGCACACGGCATTGCAAAGTGGGCCCGTAGTTGCTCTTGTATGGCCTTAGCCTGTCGCCGTGTTATAGGCCCGGGAATGTGGCTCGCCTCCTTGGAAGAGACCGACCTTGTAACGGGTAGCGTATGACCCTTGGTCGAGTGCCTAAGCGAAGCGCCAGGCCGCGCCTTAGCGTTATTGGCACCAAGAGGCACCGGGGCGTGGGTGCCTTGACGTGGCGCCGGGGTGCCGGTGCCTTGATGTGGCACCGGGGCATCGGTGCCTTGGGTGCCGGTGCGGGCATCGGTGCCTTGGGCGTCGGTGCCTTGATGTGACCTCGGCGCGGTCACATCACGTCCTTATCTTATTAGAGTGAGTCCTTACACAGTACAAGGCGAGCAGTTACAATTTTCTGAGTCTAAGTATGCGTCCTTAGCCTCACAAGTAACTCTCCTTTTTAGCCTAACACCGTAACCTAACTCTCTTTCCTATAAGGTAGCTAAACACTCCCGTCTCTCACAGTAGCTTCGTGAGAGACAATCTTCCTTTCTAACTTTTGTGATTTGTTTTGGGATTTGATGTGGTTAGACTTCTTCTTCTCTCGATTCAAGCTCACTTGATCTTCTTGATCTTCGTTCTTGAATTTGGATGCTTCAGGAGTGAGCTCGAGAGAAATCGTCTAAGTCCACACCGCTATGCATAACCCTTGAGGGGTATTTATAGTGGTAGTGGCTTTTGTCCTGGAGCATTCTCAAAGATCAGGACTGCAGGATCTATCGTCTTCCTTCAACGGTGCGATTTGCATCTTGAGGAAGTCAACTCTGTCAACGCTTGGGAAGCCTCCGCGTGGTCAGGGGACCATCTTCTGGAAAGCGACTTCTTTGGAAGTATGCGCACGTGCCCAGACATAGGAAGCTTCCTTCTGAGTACTATGGTCGAATATGGTGTAATCATGTTTTAGCGGCCTTGATTTGAATTTGAGCATCTGCATAATATTGGCGCGTGTCCCTTCTTGATGAGGACGCCATCCTTATCTCGTAGGGACTCCATTCTTGTTCAACTTTGGATATTCTGATGGAGTGCGCCCCTATTGCATAGGAACTCTCGTTCACTTGTTGTCCTTTTCACTCATGGGCGTCCTGGAATTTTCCTGAGATAATCACTTGGACAAATATTAAATATCATTGAGTTTGTCATTATCGAAACTAGGGACTTTCATTATTGGTCAAATATTAGAGACTGACCTCCTTAATATCGTCCTAACAATAAGGTAGGTAAAATCCATGCTCTACCAAAGTAGATAGACAAATTCAATCATTCAACTAAGGTCAAATTCAGATTATCCCCAAATTAAAACCCCAATTTCAGATTATCCTCAAATTAAAACCCTAGTGTTACACAAGGGAATACATCTAACTCAAGGGATTCATGGAGGAAAACGAGCTCAAGAAGAAGGCCTAGACCTTACAAGAGGTCCCGAGCATTCAAGTATAAGGAGACTTTGAAGAAGCTACATGAAGTGCATCAACCTTTGTCAACTAGACATTTGAAGATGAAAAAGACGAAGGAGATGGTTGGGCACGACCATGATGGGTCAGCCACGACCCACGAGACACAAGGCCCTCTCAAGACCGACCCCCAAGGGGTCGTGCACGACCCTCCCAAGGTCGATCTTGAGGAATGTTCCGTGTCCGCCGTGTTTCCTTGTTGATGTCTTGCAACCCATGTTGTTTCTTTTTCTTGTTGATACGAATTATTTCCATCTTTGTTTTATTGTAGGTTGTATTTATTATTATGAGGTATTCTTTATATCTTATGATAATAAATTAGGATTTTTTAAGATTAGAATAAATACTTGGGTTTTTTTTCTCTTTATTTCTTTAGAGCGTAGATTGAAGAGAGCATTGTGCTTCTCTTCTGTGCCCTTTGAGACCTACGTATTTGTGACTTGAGTTTTGGTTTATGCAAGCATCAGGGTCGTCCATTGGGCTGTTTGCACATCCCAAGGGAACCAGGCCACAAAAATTTGAGGGCCACCAAATTGTTTTAGAGTATACATATTATAATATTATATATATAATTAATTATAGCAGCGTTGAGTTGTTTTCTGCTTTTTTCCGTATCATACACGGAGGCTTTTTACCTTCTTTCAATTTAGTTCACACTGGTAGGATTTCTTTCCCAATGGATCAATCAATCACATCAATTAAGCCTACACTAGTCCAAATTCCCAATTTTTTTATTTCTTTTCTTTTACCTAGATCTCCTTTCACACCAAAAAAAAAAACTTTTCATCTCCCCCTCTTGTACTTGTAGTCCTGTGCGTCCGGCCAACATAGTCCCCTTTACTAGAATTCAATTTTGCAATTTGCCCATCTTTTCTAATTTCTCTCGTCATTAACTCAACTACAACAACTAAAGTGATCCTTTGTTCTTCAATTGGAAACGGCAAGGTAAGAGAACTTTTATGAAATTGGTTTTATTATTTCATGAAATCAGTAACAAATTGGTTCTTATGTTTGCTAATTGCTTATATTTTTTTAGGTATGATATTCTATTGACAAGTCAATTTGGATTGCTTTTATCAAGAAGGTATTCAAGGAATTTGTCAAAAGAAATTTCCAGGCTGTATTACTCCTTTTTTCTTATCAATTTATAATTGTTATCTACTTGCATTGTTTAGGCCTTTAGCTATGACCTCAAGAATAAGAAAACATGTTGCTGAAAGTATTAAACATAAAAGGAAAAAGAGAAAGGAAGAGTTAATTGAATCCCAAAAAGGTTTTCTTGATAGATTTGTTGTAAAAGAATTAGAATCTTCTCCAAAAATTCATAATGAGGATGCCAATTTGAATGATAATTTAATGTTAATGTAAAAGCACAATTGGCTTCCAGTATTGAAACAGATTTTAATGCAAATTTTGATGTTAATGTGGATGCTAATTTGGTTGTTAATGATGTCAATTTAGATGCTGATTTGAATATTAATATGGGTGCTAATAGTGATCCTGTTCATGTTAGTGTTGATCATAACAATAAAATAGATGATAATGGTGATCATACTGATGAAATAGATGATGACATTGATAATGTGTCTGACATCGAGTTTGATCATGAGAATGATGCTTTCAATTTTGATATATATGATCCAAGATATTGGGATGCTCTTGACTCTAAGATGATTGATGTTTTAGGAATAAATGGCCCTAGAACGAACCTGTCTTTTGAAAAGAGTCCTAAAGATAAACTTGGCAGGAGATTTACAACAACATGTTATTTTAGAGTTTTATCAAATGGTGAAAAGTGTTTTAAAGATTGCCTTGTTTATTCAAAAGAGATTGATAGGATATTTTGCTTCTGTTGTAAAATATTCAAAAAAGGGTGTGGAAAAGGTCAACTAGTGAATGATGGTTTTATGGATTGGTCACATCTTAGTAGTAGGCTTAAAGACTATGAAACAAGTCTTGAGCATATTCAAAATATGACTATTTGGTATGATTTGCGTTTAAGATTGAAAAAGGAGCAAACTATTGATAAAGTGGCTCAAAAACTAATTCATAAAGAAAAAGAACATTGGAAAAGGTGTTGTTTAGGATCATCGCTATTGTGAAGTTTCTTGCCAAACATACTCTAGTATTTCGTGGCACTAATGCAAGGTTGTATCAAAACAGCAGTGGAAATTTTTTAGGTTTGATTGAAATGCTAGTTGAGTTTGACCCCATTATTCAAGAACATGTTCACCGCATTACAAATGATGAGATGCATTTCCATTATCTTGGACCTATGATCCAAAATGAGTTAATACATTTATTTGCAAGTGCAACAAAATATGAAATCATTAAAAAAAATAAAAGGAGTTAAGTATTTTTCTATAATTCTTGATTGTACTCCTGATGTAAGCCATCAAGAACAAATGTCTTTGATTTTAAGGTATGTTGATTTGTCTTCAAATTGTGCAAGTATTTAGAAGCAAAATATCATCTCTATTGTGAATCCTTTTTAGGCTTTTTAGAAGTGAATGATACAACTGGTTTAGGATTGTTTACGGCTTTACAAAATGAATTGAAGTCTCTTGAACTTTATATAGATGATGTACGTGGACAAAGCTATGATAATGGGTCAAATATGAAAGGAAAAAATCAAGGAGTTCAAAAAGACTTTTAGATATAAACCCTAGAGCTTTTCATACATCTTGTGCTTCACATAGTCTAAATTTAACCTTATGCTATATGGCAAACACATGTGGTAAAGCAAGAGATTTTTTTGGAGTGATACAGAGAATTTATACTATATTTTCTAACTCGACTAAAAGATGGGATATTTTTAAAAATAATGTGAAAGGTTTGACCGTTAAATCATTGTCTTCTACTCGTTGGGAGAGTCGTGTGGAGAGTGTCAAGGCTATAAGATTTCAAATTTCAGATATTAGAGAAGCTTTACTTGAAGTGGCGGATAATGATAATGACTCAAAAATTAGAAGTGAAGCTAAGTTGTTGACACAAAATGAACTTGGTGACTTTGAGTTCTTAGTTTCAATAGCTATTTGGTATGAAGTTTTATATGCAATTAATATAGTTAACAAACATTTACAATCGAAAGATATGCTTATTGATGTTGCTATTGAAAAAATTAAGGGGCTGATTTCTTTTTTCAAAGGATATCGAGAAACAAGATTCTTAATGGCCTTAGATATAGCAAAAGACATTGCTATTGAAAATGATATTGATCCAACTTTTTCTCAAAGGCGTGTCATTAGAAGGAAAAGACAGATTGATGAGGATACAAATGATACATCCGAAGTTGTTTAACAATCTCTAGAAGATTCTTTTAAAAATAATTATTTCTTATTTGTTGTTGATCAAGAATTATGTCACTTACTAGTAGGTTTGAACAATATCATGCATATGAAAATGTTTTTGGCTTCTTATTTACTTCTGAAAAAATAATTTCATTAGATGATGTGCATTTGAAGTCTTTTTGTTCTGAAATTGAAACTTCCTTGATGAAACATGAAAGTGTATTGATGCAAATGAGTTATATATGGACATAAATTATTGCAAACTTTTTTGCCGAAGAGAATGATGCAACCTATTGATATTTTGAAGTACTTGAAACATATGGATTGTTTTCCTAATGCAACTATTGTATACAGAATTATGTTGACTTATCCTGTGAGTGTTGCAAATCTGCAGAACGGAGCTTTTCAAAGTTGAAGTTGCTTAAGTCCTACCTGCGCTCTAAGATGAAACAAGAGAGACTTAATGGATTAGCTATGATTGTTATTGAAAGTGATTATTTGGAGAAGATTGATCATGGAAAATTGATTGAAGATTTCATTTCAAACAATACTAGAAGAATGCTTCTTTTTAAATGAATTGTACTTTGATATGGGATGTAATAGTACTTTTCATCGTTTATGTTATTGAAATATAAATAATATTCAAAATTTTCTATAATAATTTATAGTAGTGTGGAATTGAATGAATTCAAACCTCTTATATTGAGGCCTCGTATCACTATCTTTTATTTTCGGACAGGGCCTCCACATTGCATTGGACGGCCCTGGCAAGCATTCGTTTGATTCAAGTGAGAAATTGATATTGCTTGTGAGTTTGTTGGTTTACAATTCAAAGGCGAGAAGTTCTACGATTTATACTCGGTGCAAGATCTAGATCCATCGTTCCGTTTGCAATTGTGTGACGATCAAGAAGTATCCTAGGCGTGTCATACATCAAGTGGTATCAGAGCTCAGCTGATCTTGAGTTACATCGAGTTAAGTCAACAATCTACGAGCTACATCGACAGCAGAAATCTACCCTCGTTCGTTGTCGTTTCTGGAAATTTCGATTTTTTTTCTAAGGTAATTGCAAAAATCTGATTACATACTCTTATTGAGAATTTCGATACAAGTCCAGGCATATAAGATTCGTCGAAATCGAAGTTTGTTTGACCCCCGAAAAGATCAAATACCAAGTTGTGTTCCTGAAACCCTAATTTGCCGAAGGTTGTTTTTGCTTGCCTTGGAGCCCGAGTTTGGTCTTTGTTCCTCATCCATGAAACTTCTGATGTCTCAAGTTGTTATTCTAAGTGAAATTGATCTCTTTTATGGAGATTATGATCCATATACATATTTTTCTTGGGAAGAGAATACTAATACGTTCTTGGAGTACCATGGTTATGGTGGCGTTGATGCCTTTTATGTTGTTACAAACATCTTTCATGGTGATGCTTATAATTGGTGGGTTAATCTTGTTCATCATTGTCATCATCATGGATATCAACCTATCATGTCCAAAATTGAGGCTATATATACGCCGAGCGTTTATTCCATCCGAGCATTCTAGACGTGTTGTAGTGTTCTATGGTTGTTGTCATGGTTCTAGGTCCCTACTTGCTTTCTTCATGGACCTTGAAGAATTGTCCAGCTTTGCTGGGATGTCAACCTCATCATACACCTTCGGTCGACGATTCTTGACTGGTTTGGATCCCTCACTTGAGTTTTATTTAAGGGATCAACCGAGAGATGATGTCAATGAGTTGGTAAGAGTTGCTCAAAATTTTAATTATAAAATTCAGCGAGCACATGAGATTAATGATGCTATTCGAAGGATAAGTCCACCTAAAGTGGAGGAGGAGAGGTCAGTTGCTCTTGTCGAGGAGGAGAAATTCGTTTTCTTAGTTGAGGAGGAGGCTGCCACCACAGCGGAAGTTACCGAGTCATCGACCTGCATCGACGCGTCAAAAGTTGTTAGCACGGTTTAGCAGGAAGTACTCGTCCAATTGCCCTCAAATGTTTTGGAGCATTGTGATACTGATGGTGAAAGCTCTTTACTAAATTTTTGCTCATTCGGAGTTGATTTACACCTAGTTCCTTCTCAACCATCGACAAATGTTGTTACCTCGCTTATTCTTGTTCATCCACAGATACACTTCAGTATTTCAAGCCAAATTTTGTCGATGATGTTTTTACTATAGAAATGGTCTCTCCAAAAAATTTCAGCCAATTTGGAGATGATTTGCCCTTGGTTTTGCCACAGCCATTGTCGAACACCGACTCCTTGCCTATGCTGATCGTTCCTCAGGTATCACTCAAGATTTCAACGCCAAAATTTGTGGGTCATCTTGATACTGTAGAAATAGTCTTTCCACAAGAATTCAACAGTTTTGGAGCACGTGTGATTTATGAACCATGCAGCTTGTCTTTTGATGATTCTACGTCGTTATTACTTGGTTCTTTTGATCATGTGCTTGATGACTGCTTTGTTTATTATCATCCTGAGTATAGAGCTGAGTATGAGGTTAGTTCTTGGAGTTCTTTGCAAGAGTTTGCATTCTTCTCTACACACTACGGCAAATAGGGGACGATTTGTAGGCAAGTGGAGGAGAATGATGCAGTATGGGAATCGATCAAGACAAGGGTCGATTGGCGTCGGGTGAAGAAGGGAAGTAGGCCTCGACCTTGCAAGAGGTCTCGGGCTTTCAAGTACAAAGAAGCTATGAAGATTCTACATCAATTTCATGAGCCATTATCATTGGAAGATGAAGATTACTTATTTCAGGAGTTTCTAGTTTAGATATTTCTATTTGTGGTAATATGGGTTGCGTCCCTTAAGTATTATTAATGGGCCTATTTTAATTAGTTTCTTGTTTTATTTTATCAAGTCAATTAGTATTTAAGCATAGCTTAGACATTATTTTGAGTCAGCGTGGAATAGAGAGAGAACCTTGGGTTTCTCTCTTGTGCCAATCTTGCTTGCTTGGTTATGGTTTGTCATTGTTGAGACATCATTTGGTTGATTAATTCAAGTGTTCCTCAGTTTTCACACTTCAAGTGTTTCTTTCAAGTTGAGTTTGGCGTTATCAATCTGAAATCCATACCTTGGGCACTTCAACCCTTGATTGTCTTCATCCCAAAGACTGTCATACATCAATTGGTATCAGAGCGTCTTTTGCGGTGATGCTCTGATACATCTTGATGTATGACAAGGCTGGGATGGCTCCTTGGACGTCACACAATTGCAAACGGAACATGAGATCTTGATCTTGCACCGAGTGTAAATTGAACAAAGTCTCGTCTTAAATTGCGAACGAACTCACACAATCAATTACAACTCGTGAATGAATCAACCCAATGCTTGCATAAACCAAAACTCAAGTCACAAATACGCAGGTAACAAAGGGCGCAGAAGAGAAGAACAATGCTCTCTTCAATCTACGCTTTAAAGAAATAAAGAGAAAACCCCAAGTTTTTATTCTAACCCTAGAAAAACAAATCCTAATTTATTATCATAATATATAACAAATATGCCATAATAATAAATACAACCTAAAATAAAACAAAGATGGAAATAGTTCGTTTCAACAAGAAAATGAAACAACTTGGGCTGCAAGACATCAACAAAGAAACCCAGCGGACGCGGAACATACCTCAGGATCGACCCTGTGAGGGTCGTGCACGACACCCTAGGGGTCGGTCTTGAGAGGGCCTTATGTCTTGTAGGTCGGCCGACCCATCATGGTTGTGCCCAACCATCTTCTTTGTCTTCTTCATCTTCCAATGTCTACTTGAGAAAGGTTGATGCACTTCATGTAGCTTCTTCAAAACCTCCTTATACTTGAATGCTCGGGACCTCTTGTAAGGTCTATCTAGGCTTTCTTCTTGAGCTCGTCTTCCTTTATAAATACCTTGAGTTAGACATATTCCCTTGTGTATCACCTAGATTTGATAAAACTTTAAATAATTGAAACTAAACCCTAGAATAACGTTGAACCCTCACAAATTAGAGTAATTGTCATACCCGTAGCGTCAATCCGAGTGTTGTCGTCGGAGTCTAGTGCAGATTTCGTCGTCGGTCAGTTGTTGATCGAGTTGCCTCTGGTTGAGCCGTCACCTACCTCAATGTCGTCTCACTGTCTCCGGTCTGGTGTTGAGCCTTGTGCCCATCGCCGGCCTCGCCCGTTGCCCGCCTTTCTTCCACCGGTGGTGAACGTCGTTTTCGTGTTTTGTTGTTGGTGAAGATGAACTAGTCACGTGTTTTTTCTTTTGCTTTGTTTTTATAATTTTGATTTTATTTTTCTTTTAACCCTTTATTATGTTAACAGACTTAAAGATTGTTGGGTAAATTAGTGATTTCGGCTACGGATAAGAAAAATTGCAAAACACAGGGGTACTAAAAGGAAATCAAATTTTTTTTGGCACCAAAAGGAATTGTCAAAACTACGAGGGTACCAAAAGGAATTTCCCAAAATGAAAATGAAAATGAAAATGAAATTGAAAGGAAAGAGCATACCTTTTGTCTATCAAACATAGTAAATACACTAGTTGTTTCTATTAGCGTCCCTCAAAAGCTCCCTCAAGTGATAGAAGAAAGAAGACCATGTGGCCTTACTTTCATTCTCTACACCATATGCTAAAGGAACTATCTCATTATTACCATCCATAGCAACAACAGACAATACAACTCCACCATATTTTCCCTTTATATGACAGTCATCTACTCCAATCAATCCCCTGCATCCTTGAATGAATCCTTCTATCATTGGCTTTGAAGACATGAAGACACTCTTAAACTGAATGGGGTTTTCAAGATCATTTTCTCCATGTCTCCATACAATATGAACCTTCGAGTTAGGATTAGAAGTCTTTATGGCCTCACAATAACCGGGTAAACTCCCATAAGAAGTGCCATCATCTCCTTTAATCATCTTGAGAGCAAGTGTCCTTGCTTTGTACAAGGACGATGTCTTCATGTTTATACCAAATTTCTCGAACAAGTGACTTTGAAGAGTCCTTCCTTTAATCTCTTCACCTGCTCTTACATATTCAAGAATTTTTCTTACAGCCCATCCTAGGGTTGCCATGGCATCGTACATACCCAACTTGAGGCAAGTATGAGTGTCTTGCATGCCCATGTAACTTCGTCTTGAAGTCTTGATGCATGAATCCTCCAATTACACTTACAATATCAACATATAGCCGTACACCTTCTTTGCTCGGCTTTCAATACTATAATAGAGAAACCCTCTTGCACACAGTAATCTCTAAAACATCCATCATATGATCCTAGTTGATAAAATCATTTATTCCTTAAGCTTGATTTTCCCAAAGTCATTCTCACCACACAACTCACCATTATCATAAAGTCGATCAAAGTAATCATCGGTTTCACTATCATCAGCCCAAAATGCATCATCAAGTTGTGGCAAGATATAATCATCAAAAGTAGTTACATCAGTGGAGGGCAAGACAAAATTAGGCATATTAACAGTGGGAAAAGCAATAGCAGGTACATTAGCATCAATCAAATCATCATTTGATAAAACAGAATCATCTGCACTACCCACAACACGTTGTCTAGCTAATGAACCAAAAGTACTTCCACCTTGTTGAACATAAATCCCTCTTCTCTAGCAGAAGTTGGAGGAACTCTCCTATTAGAGGTGGGTTTACTGCCATAAATGTACCTTGAGCTTTCTACAGGCCTCTTTGATTCAATCAAAATTCGCGCCAACTCGGGATTAGTATAAGACGACTCAAAATCCAATGGCCAAATTAATCAACATCTTATTGTGAAATAAGTTGAACATGTTCACAATGTCATTGTCAATCTCCACCTGAAATGTTTGAGAATTATGCGCATACTATAAGGTAGGTTGATCAGGAAGAAACATTCCTTGTTTTTCAACTCTCTCTAACAAATCAATAAGTATATCTGGAACACTACACCTATTAAGATCATCCACCGTGACTTCTACATATTCACGATGGATGTTTTGCATTCTCAACAATATCTTGTCCTCCATTCTACAATTTATAAACTCTAACTAATAAAGCAAAAATCTCAAAGTAGAAAATTCAAACTAATAGTGCAAAGTTTAACGATATCTCATATACAAAATAAGTATGCAAACCACTACATTTTGAAAATTACATCATTGTTGGATCGAAAGTCTGTTAGAATGGGCGTCCTTAACTGGGTTAAGGCCGTCCTTAGGTGCAGTGGAAAATAGACTTAACAGGAAACGAAGAAAGATAACGGACACGAGTATTTATAGAGGAACCCCACTAAGACCAACTAGTCTTATGGGTAAACCTCTACCTCCGTTGGAGGATTTTCAGTAGCTGTCCTTATCTTTATTAAGAGAGAGTCCTTACAACTTAGGCGAGCTGTTACAATCCCCTAAACTAAGCGTGCGTCCTTAGCTCTACTAGTAACACTCCTTTCTACCTAACAAAGTAACCTAACTCTCTTAGCTTATAAGGAAGCTATCACACACGTCTCTCACGGTTCGTTGTGAGAGACAAACACTACTCTAACTATTTTTGTGGTTTGATTTGGATTTGATGTGGTTGGACTTTCTTTCTCTTGCATTAAGCTCACTTGATCTTCTTGATCTTCGTTCTTGAACTTGAATGCTTCGGGAGAGCTTGAGAGAAAGTCTTCAAAGTCCACACCGCTATGCATACCCCTTGGAGGGTATTCATAGCGGTATGTGTTCTTGTCCTCTAGCGTCCTCTGAAGCTTGGGCCTGATCTATCGTCTTCCTTCAACGGTGCGATTTGCATCTTGAGGAAGTCAACTCTGTAGACGCTTGGGAAGCCTCCGCGTGGTCAGGGGACCATCTCTGGGAAAGCGACATCTTTGGAATTGTTCACACGTGCCCAGACATAGGAAGCTTCCTTCTGACGACTACGACCGAGTATGATGTAATCATGTTGGAGCGGCCTTGGTTTGAATTTGAACTTCGTCTGTATTTTGGCGCGCGTCCCTTCTTGATGAGGACGCCGTCCTATCTGCGCAGGGACTTATTCTTTTCGTTCAGCATTGGAATTTCTGATGAAGTGCGTCCCTACAGCTTAGGGACTACCGTTCACTTGTTGTCCTTTTCGCTCATGTGCGTCCGCTGGACTCGCTTGTGATCAACACTTGGACAACTTATCAAATACCTTTGAGTTTGTCATTATCAAAACTAGGGACGATTATTATTGGTTTAGATACTAATGACTAGCGTCCTTAATATCGTCCCAACAATCATCATCACAATCACGTAGTGTATCCACTTTTTTTCTTAAATAAAAAGCAATTAGAATTTAGTTACTTATAATTTCATATCAACCACTAATCGCGCATATAAGAATTAGAAGAAGAAGAGAACGATCTGATGTGTCAAGGCCAGCTGGCCTTGTAGGTTTAGAGAGGAGAATCCATTCATGTACGTGATTGTGGAATATGATCTGATGTGTCAAGGCCAGCTTGCATTATGGAATCAAAGGCTAGTTGCTTATATTACGTGATTATGCCTTTCTTAAGAGGCAATACTAGTTTTAGTTGATATAAGTGAACTAATAGTTTATGTCACGTCCCTCACAAGATTACAAGTGGAAAACTCAGCAATACTCGTAATGCAAAAATTGTCTTCTAAATTTGAAAGCAAGGATCAATTGAATTCAATTTGGACTTTCCTGTTTTAACCTTAAATACAAAAACAACACACATATGTCTTTTGTTTTTGTATCTAACGAGATGGCAGGGGGAGAATACATGACTATACTATACATACTATCCGACCGCGCGGTATGTGGCTAACAATTACTATCTAAAGTAATCTTACGAGTTATAGTCACTGTACTTTCAATTTCCTAACAGGGTAACACCATACAATGCTCAGTACTTCAAGAGAAATACCCTGGCATAGTGCCTGGATTAGATGAGGGAATCGTGTATCACATTACAAATGTCTTGGTTATACACAATGATGACAGCTATAGGGCGTGCAGGGAGATTGACCATGCCCTTGTATTCCTACATCACACTACAGCGACGTGGGTGGAGGTTGATACTAAAGGCTTTATTCGCCATCCGTTCGAATTCACTGCCTTTGAGGACATTAAGTATAGCGGAAACAAATACCTAATCGGTAATCTATCGCTCCTAACAATTTCATGCTTTACATCATTAGTGGTAGCGGCCATTACTTTGACTAGTATGACATGGATGCATAGATGTTGTTGGACACATCCGTACCGAGCCAGAGCCCATTGATACTTCTAAGACCTCTATGTTTCTGGACTGTCACCTTATTAATGCAGGTAGCAGCATCTTACCATCCCAAGTCAAACAAACTTTAATTTCACTGTTTGTAATGTTGTGTTGTTTTGCTCAGGGGAATAGTCTTGGATGTCACACTTTGGGGAAAGTTATGTGATGACTTTCGCACGATAAGAAACCGCGCACCTGTTCAAGATGTTATTATTTTTGCTGCTCTGAGTGTCGAACAACCCGACGGTGAGCTACCCTACTGAAGCAGAACCTATTCACAACATCTCTAACTAGCCTTCTTTTCCATATCCTATTAGTATAGTGTCTATGCTTCTATCTTGTTATGTAATATGCTTAAATTTTAGATCGTGCTTTTGTCTTGCTAGGTCGTACTTATCTTAACGCCACCATGAACACAAGTATCAACACCACATCAGACATTGAAGGTTGTGACAGCTGAGTATCGCACTATCTGACCTTAAGCCGACCCAAAAATGAAGTCTCGAGAAAGATTGCTCCATATTGTTATATAGCTTTGTAAATTTTAGAGCAACAATGTTTACCCTACCTTACTTTTGTTTTATCGCCCCTTCAATAAGGACACCCGTGTATATGTGAATGCATCGGTCTCTCTTACAGGATTCTTGCTTTTCCGCAGTTGTGTTTTTTCCCCTCACCATATATCACAAAAGTTCAATTTCCCCCTAGCGTATTCCAGACTGTGTTTTATGTACCCTCTTACTCTCCCTATGTTTGGTTCATTTCTAGATTAGATTGTTATGTGTTGTGCCGTATAGCGTTTGCTGCCTCTTTTATTACTAACCAAAGACATACAGTGCAGGATCCAATACTAATTAAATGGTAACCTGCAATGGTAACCTGCAGAATGTATAAATGTTAAACCTGTAAAAGTAAGCAAACTAACCCGCAAATGCAATATTTGACACTCTATGCGTAGGACCAACTAACATATGTCTGCCTCCTACCTGCCATCCCCCAAAAAAAAAAAATCAGTCAGGGAAATATAAATTTAAATAACTGCAAACCTAGCGGGTAGATGTTAATTGCTGTTGCACAACATATATGTCAATGTATTCCTAGAAAGTTTACTTTGACTATGTTCCCAGTTTTTTACTCCCACCGTTTTAAAACATAACACTCAAGAAGAGTCACAAACTATAACATGTAACACCCTATTTAGACACCTTAATTGCTTAAATGCTGTTAGTTCCCTACTTAATCAGGTTTAAAAGCCTGCATTTAAATTCTCATTACTGGCTGTGTTTGCACCGATTACACATAATTGCAGTTTCTAGCTTTTCAAATTTGTAACAATAGCCAAAAAACATAGTGGATATTTATTGTTTATTTTTACCTCCCAACGGTTTGTACATATGCAGTCAAATATCTACTACAGTAAGCTGTTTTGTAATAGGCGATAAATAGGCCATTTGTATCCCTTTACACACATTTAAACAGATAATGATCCTGCATTGAAAAGGCCTCCTATTTCAACTTTTTCCCAGCCTATAGCTTGGCTCTATTGTACTCTATTACCCATTCATTATGCTTTTTTAGTATTTTACACCTCCTGTATTCTCCACCTTCTCCCATTGAAACTTAGTTTTATCCTTGATGTGATGAAAGAATATTTCCTATAATTATTATGGTCCATATGACTTAGGTTTAATTATAAAAGGTCAAGTTCATATATATAACATGATTTTAATATGTAAGGCGATCCTGTGATGGATAGGTTCGATAAAAGATATTAAAATCTGAGGATATTAATATTCCCTGTTACCTTGCCTGATAAAATAAATATGTACACTTTCACCTTTTATTATGGTACGTATATATATAAAGGTTAGTTACCTATTTGGAACTGATATATATATGTTGTACGTTGAAGAAAGAAAGGTTAACAAAAATTAGTTTCTCCTATTCACATATAAAGAAAGAAAAAGAGAGGAAGTGAGAAAGGGTTCTCATCCATCAGAGAACAAATCAAGGAAGGGCTACGGAAGAGAACAAATCATAGTTAAGGATTCCACTGCAAACAAGATCGAACGTACATGGATCAAGGTTAGTGTTTCGATCTCACTTTGTATGAAATTAGGGTTAAATCAATTCAAGTCTAGATCCGAATTAGGATGATTTCATGATCCGAAATCGATTAAAATCTTTCAATTGGTATCAGAGCGGTTTACATTTGATTGATTTTCCCTTGATGAATTTACAAATTGAATTGCTTAATCCTAATGTACTGTTACGTTACGTCATTCGGTTTAGAGCGGTTTAGATTTGATTAATCCTAATGTACTGTTACGTCATTCGGTTCTGCCGATATCTTGAATGAATTGCCAAATCTTTGAATTCTTCTTGGTCGAATGACGATGATGTATGCAATAGAATTCATGTTACGTGATTCAATGAATTGCCATAACCGACCATCGAAGATTGATCTGCATGATTAGTTTTATTTTAATTCATAAAATAATCATGCATGATCGGAATGCTTATATATGTTCGGTATTGGTTGATATACATGATACTGTAGTATATATATAGTCACGCTATTTGCCTGTTTTTGACTTGAATTGTATATTCAGTATGATTACGGCATGATTTCATGAATAGATCGGTAAGTGCATAATGGTAATGCATAATCGGTTCACATATTAGTTTGGGTAAGTCGATAATGGTAAAACTTGATTACCGTAAAGTACATTAGGATTAAGTTCTAATGAATTTGCCCATTATAATAATATTAATGAAATGTCTTTATTTGGGTATGACTCGTTAGTCACCAAAGTAACCTTGTTATATCTAGATTTAGACATCCAAATAAAAGTGTTCAATTATTCATGATTAAGAGATGCTAGTAATGACATTAAGGTTTGATTGAATAATTGATTTTATTGATTATACTCTAGGAGATCACCCAAAGGTGGGTCATCGAGTATGATTAATAATATTAAATAGATTGATCATTAATGTGCATAGGTAGAATGGTTTGTATATCCAAAGATAGCATGCTTATTCAATTTTGACTGTTATGATTATCTATTAAAGTGTGTAAAATTTCAGCATCAATGATTGTGTGTATGCGTTTAAGTATTGCCCAAAGGTTGCTTGAATACATGCTTTAAAGTGTTTAGGAATTTTGAATCTGTATTATATACTCAAAGCACTAATAGGTAAGCATGTATAAATGATTGCAGCTTCAGCAAATATCTTTGCATTTGCAAACTCTGTCATGAAATTCAATGGGCTGAACTATGGTCCGAACAGATCCAGTTTACACTGGGTATTATGGCCTTGGACCTTGCAATACTAGTAGAGGAGAAGCCTGCAGCCATTATAGAAACTAGCTCCGATGTTGAAAAGTCTCGTTATGAGGCATGGGAGCGGGCTAATAGGCTGAGTTTGAACCTCATGAGGATGACGATGGCTGAAAGTATTAAGTCGTCTATGCCTAAGACAGAGAATGCAAGGGAATTCATGTAAAAGATTAAAGAGTGTTCACAGTCGGATTTGGCTGACAAGTCGATAGTAGGCAGCTTTATGAGTCAGCTGACTACGAAGAAATTTGACTGGTCTCAGCCTATCCATGATCATGTGACGCACATGCCGAATTTGGCAGCAAAGTTAAAGACCATGGGAATGGATGTGAATGAGACGTTCTTGGTACAATTCATCATGAACTCTCTGCCTGTTGAGTTTGGTCAGTTCCAGGTGAATTACAACACCATTAAGGACAAGTGGAACTTTCAGGAATTAAAGGCCATGTTTATACAGGAGGAAGGGAGATTAAGGAAGATGAAGGAGTAGTCTATTCATCTCGTAGGTCATGATGGTGCCAGCAGCAGTAAAGGCAAGTCAAGTAGAAAGGACAAGAAGAAGGATAAGACTCCAAAGGGTCCTGAAGGTGGTATCCGAAAATTGAAGTGTTTCTTTTGCAAGAAATCAGGACACTTCAAGAAGGATTGTCCGAAAAGAAAGGCATGGTTTGACAAGAAAGGTATGCATTATAGTTATGTTTGCTTTGAATCAAACCTTATAGAAGTGCCTAATAATACTTGGTGGTTAGATTCTGGTGCGACTACTCATGTGTCTCATATAAAACAGGGATTCAGTTCGATCTAGCCCATAAGGGGAAGTGAGCAGTACTTGTTCATGGGGAACAAGATGAAGGCACGCATAGAAGGCATAGGGACTTATAGGTTGATCTTAGACACTGGTTGTCGTATTGATCTTGAAGGATGTCTTTATGTACCTGATTGTGCTAGAAATCTTGTTTCAATTAGTAGACTGGATAATTTAGGTTTTTGTGTTAAGTTTGGACATGGTGGATTTTCATTGTACAGAAATGATTACTTATATGGTAGTGGTACTTTGATTGATTCGCTTTATAGGTTCAATCTTGATATTAAGTTTTCTGAATCTTTCTATTATGTTGAAAGTCAAGGCATTAAACGTAGTGCATCTAATGAAAATTCTGCTTACTTGTGGCATCAAAGAGTTGGTCATATTTCCAAGGAAAGATTAATGAGGTTGGTGAAAAGTGGAATCCTTCCTCAATTGGATTTTAGTGACTTAAATGTGTGTATAGATTGCATTAAAGGAAAGCAAACTAAACACACAACAAAGAAGCCTGCCACAAGAAGCACTCAGCTTCTCAAATTAATACACACCGATATATGTGGTCCTTTTGACGTTCCATCATGGAGCGGTGAAAAGTACTTCATCACTTTTATTTATGATTACTCACATTATGGATATATATATCTATTGCATGAAAAGTCTCAATCTGTGAATGTCCTAGAGGTGTTTACAAATGAGGTAGAAAGGCAGTTACATAGAAAAATAAAGGTTGTGAGATCTGATAGAGGTGGTGAGTTTTATGGAAAATATAATGAAAGTGGACAATGTCCAGGTCCATTCGCAAAGTTCCTCGAAAATAGAGGCATTTGTGCTCAATATACAATGCCTGGTACACCTCAGCAAAACGGTGTAGCTGAGAGGCGGAACCGTACATTAATGGAAATGGTTAGGAGCATGTTAAGTTATTGCTCATTACCCACTTCATTGTGGATATATGCATTAAAGACTGCTACGTATTTGCTTAATAGGGTTCCAAGTAAGGTAGTTACTGAAACACCTTATGAGTTGTGGACAGGAAGGAAACCTAGCTTATGGCATTTACGTGTTTGGGGTTGTCCAGCAGAAGTAAGGTTATATAATCCACATGAAAAGAAACTCGATCCAAGGACTGTCAGTGGTTTCTTCATTGGCTATCCTGAAAAGTCGAAGGGTTATGTGTTTTATTGGCCTAGCCATAGTACGAGGATTGTTGAGAGTGGTAACGCTAGGTTCATTGAAAATGGTCAATCTAGTGGGAGTACTGAATCACGAAAAGTGGATATTAGTGAGATTCAGGTTGAAGTTCCCTCAACTATTGTTTCACTTGAAGTTGTTGTACCAATTGTCGGATCACAGTCACATGACATATTGGAACAACAACAAAATGATGTCCAAGACCCACAAGATGATGTCATAGTGGATCAACCAGTCATAGATCACAAAGAGATTAATGGACCACAAGCACAATTAAGGAGAACTGTAAGGGAAAGAAAGTCTGCTATTCCAGACGATTATGCGGTTTACGTTATTGAAAATAAATGTGATTTAAGCATGGATGAGGATCCATTCTCATTTAAAGAAGCCATGGAAAGTGATAATTCCGACAAATGGTTGAATGCCATGAAAGAAGAAATTGAGTCAATGAGTAACAACAAAGTTTGGGACTTAGTGGAGTTGCCTAAGGGTTGTAAAGCAGTTGGATCCAAATGGGTCTATAAAACTAAACGAGACTCGAAAGGCAACGTTGAAAGGTATAAGGCCAGACTTGTTGTTAAAGGTTTCACTCAAAAGGATGGCATTGACTACAATGAGACCTTTTCTCCAGTCTCAAAGAAGGACTCTAATCCATGGTGAGACTGGAATTGACTACAATGAGACCTTTGCTCCTCTAATTCACCTTTGCTCCAGATGGATGTGAAAACCGCCTTTTTGAATGGTGAATTAGAGGAGGATATATATATGGACAAACCTGAAGGGTTCCTGGCCACAAGAAATGAAAAGATGGTGTGTAAGATGAGAAAGTCAATATATGGACTAAAACAAGCTTCCAGACAGTGGTACTTAAAGTTTAATGATACTATCACCTCATATGGTTTTGAAGAGATTGAGGTTGATAGGTGTATCTACATAAAGGTCAGTGGGAGCAGATTTGTGATTTTAGTCTTATATGTTGATGATATTTTACTTGTTGTAAATTATTTGGGCATGTTACATGATATAAAGAAGTATCTCTCTAAGAACTTTGAAATGAAAGATATGGGTGAGGCATCCTATGTGATTGGAATAGAAATCTTTCGAGATCGATCACAAGGATTGTTAGGGTTGTCTCAGAAAGGTTACATTAATAAAGTCTTAGAGAAGTACAGAATGGATAAATGGTCTGCAGGAACGGTTCCAATACAAAAAGGGGACAAGTATAGTAAAATGCAATGTCCTAGTAATGAATTGGAACGGAAGGAAATGAATAAAATCCCATATGCATCAGTGGTTGGGAGTTTGAACTATGTTCAGACTTGCACTCGACCAGATATCAGCTTTGTTGTTGGAATGTTGGGTCGATATCAAAGTAATCCCGGTATGGACCACTAGAAAGCTGCTAAGAAGGTTCTCAGGTACTTGCAAGGCACCAAGGAGCATATGCTTACATATAGGAGGTCCGATCATCTAGAGGTCATTGGATATTCAGATTCAGATTTTGCCGGATGTTTAGATAGTAGAAAATCTACATTTGGTTACTTGTTCCTATTAGCTGAGGGGGCAGTATCATGGAAGAGTGGAAAGGAGTCTGTCATTGCTACTTCCACTATGGAAGCTAAATTTGTGGCATGCTTTGAGGCCACTATTCATGCATTGTGGATGCGGAACTTCATCTCAGGACTTGGTATTGTTGACAGCATAGCTAGGCCGCTGAAAATTTATTGTGATAATTCTGCAGCCGTCTTCTTCTCGAGTAACGACAAATACTCTAAGGGTGCTAAACACATGGAGTTGAAGTACTTATCGGTTAAGGATGAAGTGCGGAAGCAAAGGGTGTCTTTTGAGCATATTAGGACGGATATGATGGTAGCGGATCCGTTAACTAAGGGATTACCACCCAAGGCGTTCATTGGCCATGTCGACCGTATGGGTGTTATAGACAAAGCCTTGCTATTTTGATTACAGTTTGCTCTTTATGTGTGACACTTAGAATTCACATATAGTTATGTTTCTGCCTTGTACTGGTCATGTTATCATTATTGTTTATGTATACACTTATGGTTGTTTGATAACATGTGATTTTGAGACTAATAGCGTTTCTCAATTCTTAAAGAAACACTGAGTTGAGATTGGTTTGTGATACATGGAAGGAACCTCGTTGCTCAATGACTTGTGACCGTCATGATCCAATCAGTTCTAGCTTGATTAAAGTAAATGAGGTTATATTGGACTTGATATAATAGTGCATGCTTAAAGTATATTTATTAAGACTTCAATCGTCACATGGACCTAGTGGGAGAATGAAAGAATATTTCCTATAATTATTATGGTCCATATGACTTAGGTTTAATTATAAAAGGTCAAGTTCATATATATATAACATGATTTTAATATGTAAGGCGATTATGTGATGGATAGGTTCGATAAAAGATATTAAAATCTTGGGATATTAATATTCCCTCTTACCTTGCCTGATAAAATAAATATGTACACTTTCACCTTTTATTATGATATGTATATATATAAAGGTTAGTTACCAATTTGGAACTAATATATATATGTTGTACGCTGAAGAAAGAAAGGTTAACAAAAATCAGTTTCTCCTATTCACGTACAAAGAAAGGAAAAGAGAGGAAGTAAGAAAGGGTTCTCATCCATCAGAGAACAAATCAAGGAAGGGCTAAGGAAGAGAACAAATCATATTCAAGGATTCCGCTGCAAAACAGATCGAACGTACATGGATCAAGGTTGGTGTTTCGATCTCACTTTGTATGAAATTAGGGTTAAATCAATTCAAGTCTAGATCCGAATTGGGACGATTTCATGATCCGATATTGATTAAAATCTTTCAGTTGCGTCGTTCAGTAGAGTATGGATTCAGGTAAATTGTTTTCTATTAGACTATTTGCTCTACCCTTGATCTTACTACTTGCATGTTGTGCAGGCGATCTCCATACGCATTTTGTTGCAGGAACCTCAAACATAAATCATTGTAGCAGGTTGCAAGTAGGATCGACATCACACCTTGATCCGGAAGGGAACACCCAGACTTACTGCGGACTGCGCCTCATAGATATATGATCGGTCCGGGTGTGGATGGTCAAAATTTAAATTTATAAACCGAACCTCACTTGTAGTAAAGAGGTAGGGTGTCGAACACTCGGGACTTCGTGTGTTGAGTGTACCGAAAAGACTAAAAAGAGGTAAAAGAAAGGCAAAACGAGGAAAAACAAGAGAAATCACCTCGGACCGACACTTGTCACTTCGGTCCGAGGGTGGATCGAGGTTGATTGGCCGGGACCGACACACACTACGTCGGGCCCGATGTGCTGGGTACTTCGATTAGGTAAAAATAGTAGATCGGTCTTGGGTTTTTGGGTTCCTTCCCTAACTAGACTTGGGTAATTCCACCCCGATTCAACCAATAAGTGTTGATCCAAGTGAGATCGAGGTTGCTAGCCTTCGATCCCTCCACTCTACACTTCGACCTAAGGGAGTTTTCACTCTCCTTGGATGCTAGGTCTAGTAATTGGGTCCGAGATCACTTTCGCTTACTCTTACCAATCACAAGCCCTAGGTCCCTTGTCTCCACAAGAGAATTGAAGCTTAGTGTAGAGAGGATTCATAGATCAAGCACTCAAAGGCTATGGAATTGGGGGTTCACACCCAATCCTAGCTAGGGGATTCCCCCATAGCCCAAGACTATGGAATCTACTCCATTTAGCAAGAGTAAAAAGCAATCAAATGGCAAAGCAAGCAAATCTCAATCATCAAACTCAAATTCAACTCAAATTGCATTCAAATCCAAAGGGGTTCACAATATCCAAATCCAAATCTACTAAAACCAAAACAAAACAAGTACAAACTCACTAATCTCCTCTCCTAGCTCCACCGATTTCCTCTTCTTCTCATCCTCCTCTCTTCTCCTTGCTCTCCAAGTCTTCCTTTGAGTCTTGAGAGTGATTTTTGTGTGTGTCTCCTTAAGCTCTCCCAAGGGTTTCTCTCCTCTCCAAGGAAAGGAATTCACCCAAATCCTCCTCTAGATCTTGTGTTCATTCCCTCCCTTGGAGAAGAGTCCACCCCCTAAAGTTGTGTTCCCCCATGGTGGATGATCACAAGAGTTTAAATAGAGATTTCCCTTCTAAAACTCCTTGGGCTCCAAGGCAAGTCCTTGACCTCCAAGGCTTCTAGAACTCCTTGATCCCCAAGCCTTCTAGACTCCTTGACCTCCAAGGAAGCAAATATAATTATGGGAATTAACAAGAAAATCCCAAAAAGAAAGGAATCCGGAGCCACGACCGACATGGATCGACACGGAGAACCTCGGGCCACCACCTCGGGCCAACATGGTACCTCGGGCCCGACATGCTGGGTACCTCGGTCCTAAGGCATTTTTCAGCTTGTTTCGCCCCGTTCTCTCTCGTTTTAGCTCCGATTGACTCGATTCTTTCGCCATTCTCTTCGTCTTCACTTGAGGCTTCTTTCCATGCATTGTTAGATCCATTTTAGCTCCTTTTCCATCCTTGAATTCCTCCATCACTCCATGTTCCAAACTCCATGATTTTTGCTCCGAAATGCCTAAAAACACACAAAACGCGCATAGTCTCCGAATCTCATAGAAATACGGGAACTAAGCTAAAAAGGAACGAAACTAACAAAGAAAGGAATGAAAAACACTTATTTACAAGGGAAATTAACTACTAAAACACTACCAAAATGAGAGACATCAATATACCCGACACCATCCTAGATGATCACGAAGCAGATGACGAAACCTCTGATTCATCATCTGAAGAGGACATAAGTATGACAGACACGGCTCTAGATTCCACAAATAGGTGTTTCCTTTTGTTGATCATTAGCTTCACTGTAATTTTCACATGCCCTGGTAGGTTACAGTGCTTAACCCATCTAGGATGGTGTGTAGATACTCAGGTACCGTACAACAAATTAGATTGGCCGGTGAATAGATGTCGGGCTTTACAACGCAACCATGTGGGGCGAACAGAAAATCGGTAGGCCCCGCCGCGGCCAGCCTCCCCGATTCTCACTTTGCTGCCAAGAAGGCAAGGTACGGCTGGAGCATTTGCCCCCGACGCCGCCCCCTTTGGATCAGTTGCTTAACTTCACTATGGATCCGGTTGCAACAAAGTTCCGAAATCTGATAAGAGTATACAACGGACTGTTTTGCTTCACCTCATTCGGAGGACGAATTGACAATTCAATAAATAGAGGAAGAGGGCCCTACACGTTCAGGATGTCCAAGAAGAATTATCACAGCTTCTGTTCGCTACTCCCGTCCGAAGGAGCTCGCCCTGCATTTGCTCAGCTATATTTTTATGATACAGAAAACGAGCTGAGGAACCGGATGTAATGTGTTTATCAGGATATCAAAGACATTGATGAAATCATCGTTAATGATCTGCTCTAAATGCTAGATTTGCATAGTAGTGTTGCAAAATCATTCAGAATGGCTCGAGATTGGTGCACCTCTAACAATACTGACGAGGTGAAGCTCAGGCTTCTAGGAGAAAGAGTGCAGACTGGTCGTCAGTACAACAGGCCACAAGTGTCTGAAATTTCAGCACTTATTGTTGGTTATGTTGAAAACAATGGTGGAAAGAGAGATGTTGTCATTCACGGCCACGCAAATGGTCTCCAACGCATTTCAGAACTCCACCCCATGTACATGCCTTTGCAATATCCTTTGCTTTTCCCTTTTGGTGAAGATGGGTATCATGAAAAAATTCCATATCACACAAACACCGGAAGGAGGGAAACAAAACGGTCTTTTGTCACAATGAGAGAGTACTATGCATATAGAATTCAGTAGAGAGACGACGAGGGCACAACATTGCTACGCGGGGGCAGATTATTCCAACAATACTTGGTAGATGCCTACACGGCCATAGAAGAGGAACAACTCAGGTGGATGCGGCTCAACCAAAAGACATTACGCGCAGAACTTTACAATAATGTCTGTGATGCAGTGACGCGTGGCAACACAGCCGCAACTGCAGTGGGGAAAGGAATTGTATTGCCTTTAAGTTTTACTGGCAGCCCCCGATACTATGTACAGAGTTTCCAAGATGCAATGGCACTCTATCGAGCGTTGGGAAACCCGACTGTTTTCACCACAATTACGGCCAACCAGAATTGGGACGAGATCAAGAAAATATTATCAGATATACCTGGCAAGGAAGCAGCACACATGCCCGATATAATAACCAGGCTATTCAAGATCAAGCTCACACTCATGACGGATGACATCATCAAAAACAAGGTTCTTGGTAAAACGCTCGCAGGTACATACACACACTATTGAACTTTTTCTACCAAGTTCCGTTACTGAATCCAGTCTAACTCCATCATGACTGTTAATAAAGACTGTACATTACATTAACATTTTCTCCTTCACAACGTTTCAATGCACAGTTGTCTACACAATTGAATTCCAAAAGAGAGGTCTGCCCCATGCACACATCTTAGTGTGGCTGAAAAGAAGAAGGGGAGCGAGTGACACTCCTGCTGTTATTGATAAGGTGATTTCAGCTGAGTTACCCGACAAAGAAACTGATCCGATCGGGTTTAAATTGATCAGTCAAATTATGCTGCATGGGCCGTGCGGCAATCAGAATCAAGATTCCCCATGTATGATGGATAACAAATGCAGTAAGCACTTCCCAAAAGCATTTCAGAGTCAAACAACAATAAACGAACAGGGCTTTCCACTGTACCATCGGAGGAAGGATGGGAAATCGGTTATTAAAGGCGGTAAAAAACTCGACAACAGATCTGTTGTGCCTTATAACCGGTATCTTTTGGTGAAGTACAATTGCCATATAAATGTGGAGTGGTGTGGTAGGTCCGGTGTTGTTAAATACCTTTTCAAGCATATTAACAAGGGCCCTGACAGGGCAACTGTCGTGATCCAAGAGAATGTTTTGCAGCCCGACGGCCCGGACAGTCAACGAGTTATCAATGTTGACGAAATCAAACATTTCTTGGACTGTCGCTACTTATCTCCATGCGAAGCATGCTGGCGCATCTTCGCCTTTGACATCCACTACTCCAAACCTCCGGTTATGAGATTGACATTCCATTTGCCAGACGAGCCGATAGTGACTGTTCCTGATGCACAACCACTACCAACCCTACTGAATAGAGACCGAATCAAGGATACCATGTTTACAGAATGGCTACAGCTGAACGAGCGCGACCTTGAATCCAGGAGATGGACGTATGCTGAAATTACAAAGTGCTATGTATGGAAAAATGATGACAGGATATGGGGACGTCGTAAGAATGGTAGGAGCATTGTTCGGATAACCTATTGTCATCCTACAGCAGGTGAGAGATACTACCTTCGGATCCTACTGAACATCGTCAAGGGCCCAAGAAGTTATGAGGAAATAAAAACTGTTAACGGCACGGTCTGCTCAACATTCAGAGAAGCCTGTTATGTTTTGGGATTGGTTAATGATGACAAAGAATGGATAGAGGCTATTACAGAGGCGCATCAGTGGGTGTCGGGCAAGCAGTTGCATGAGTTATTTGTTACGATCCTACTACTTTGTGAAGTGAGCAGCCCTCAATAGTTCTGGGAATAGACATGGCATATGATATCAGACGACATCCTATACAATAAGCGAAAAGAATTCCGCTTCCACGTTCCAGATTTGGTGCTCACGGAGGATCAGATACGGAATTATTGTTTGGTATATATTGAGGACATGCTAAACATAAATGGAAAATCGCTCGCAGATTATTCGGTGATGCCGATGCCTGATGCCACACTTTTATCTAGAATAGACAATCGGCTCATATAGGAAGAGCTCAACCATGATGTTGTCAAGCATGCTGATGAACACAGCTTTTTGCATGCGTCCTTGAATCCAGATCAGTTGCGGATTTATGACAGAGTCATTTCATCGGTCCATGAAAATAGAGGGGAGTTTTTCTCTATTTATGGGGCAGGCGGGACGGGTAAAACATTCGTCTATCAGGCCATAATCGCTCGCCTGTGGTCAGAGAAGAACATTGTACTTGCTGTCGCGTCTTCAGGTAATGTCAACAGGAATATATGTTGGTAAATGAATTACTGCGAACACCGAACAATATTATTCGTTGGCCGACTGCGATGGTATATCTTGTTGTTTTAAAATATGCACTGACTCTTAATTTGTCGTCATCATTTTTTGTCCCCACCGGCATTGCAGCGCTTCTTTTACCCAATGGTTGGACCGCACACAGCAGGTTCGTAATACCATTGGAATTAATGGAAACAAGCACATGCGGAATCAAACAGAACACCCATTTAGCACAACTGATGAACGAGGCAAAATTGATTATATGGGACGAGGCTGTTGGATCGTTAGTACTGAGGGACGTCCTTTACTTTTGGTAAAGGCGTCCTTGGTCAGGCGTCCCTACGAGAAGTAGGGGCGTCCTTGAGTATTGCAGCGGAAAATAACGTACTAAACAGATAAGTAATGGACGCAATGAATTATAGAGGAACCACTCAAGACCAAGTAGTCCTTGAGTGTAAACCTCTACCTCCTTGGAGGATTTTTGAATAGTTCTTTCCTTTATATTGAACGTTCTTACAGTTGTACTGGCGAGTCTTTGCAGTTCTCCGACACTTAGCTTTTCCCTAAGTTCACTTGTAAAGAACTCCTTTGAGCCTACAACTTAAGTTATAGTTCAATCTACTAAAGGACTCTATTCCTACGTTCTGCAGTACTTCGCAGAACTCTCTTTCTCTTTTTGGGTTTTCTGGTTACAAACTGTTTTGTGGTTTGGTACAAAATCTCACTCGATCTAACACAAGTCCTAGCACTGTTCTTGAGTTCTTGAGTTAGTTCTTCATGTTCTTGAGTGAGTCGCTTTCCTCTGATTCTCTCTGAATATTCTCTGAAAGCGTTAGCGTCACAATAAATGCCTTGGGCTATTTATAGGACTTGGGGAAGGGCGTCATTCTCGTTCCGACGACCATGCCCTTCAGGTACGTGGCTACAGGATCTTCTTCCACGAGTATGTCAGTGATGAGGAAGCTTCCTGTATCCAGCTGTGTGTGATGAACTCCGCTACAGGATCGGCCGCCACGTGTTGATGAACTCTGCTGTAGGATCGTCCGCCACGTAGTGTTGGACTCTGCTACAGGATCGGTCTCCACGTGTCCTTGGATGATCAAACATTGTCGAGTGATGTCATCCTGTCGGCTAGTGAGTAAGGACTCCTTTCTTGCGTTCCTACTTGCTTGGGACTCTGTCCTTGCTCAAGTAGTCTCTTGCTGGTCCTTACTTCCTGTAAGCTGGCGTCCCTAAGCCTAGGGAACGTTCACACATTTGTTGTCCTTTGTTAATTGGCGTTCCTGAACACTTGGACAAATTTATTAGAATCAAAGTGAGTTTGTCATATCAAAACTAAGGGACGGTTTGTGTGGGCACACTACCAAGTACGCAGGCATCCTTGATAGCGTCCCAACAATTTCCCCCCTTTTGATGATGACAAACTCTTCAGCAGAATAGTTTTGACATTGGAACTTAGCATGCATGAAAACTTGGAAGCGTCCTCTAACACTTAGAGAAATTCCAGTAAGCACAAGTTTTCATTCTTTGATTCTCTAACATTTGGGTTTTAAGGAGAAAGTCGCGTCCTGGAAAACTTTCTAAGCATCCTCTTTTATTCTAGCATGGGCGTTCCTTAGACTTTTCACTTAATAGTTCCCCCTTAACACTTGCTTATTCTAGATAACTATTTTATAGCGCATCTCTGCAAAACTACACTTCCCCCTTTTGGCATCATCGAAAAGGATAACAAGTGATAAGAACGTTAGCACAAACACATAACTAAAAGCAGTGGAACGCTTAAACAAACACATGCACACAAACAAAGGATTGCCATTCAAATGGAATAAAGAGTATGGTTATTACAAACCAAGATCATATTGTTTGAAACTCAAAAGAAGCAAAAGCAAACAATTGGGGAATAAAAGTGGTAGACGGCAATCACTGAGAACGGCTCTGGTCTTGATAAAACTTGAACAGTTTTTCATTAAGTTCAGCAGCCTTGGTGAACGCAGAGGACAGATCCTTGAGAGCTGAGAAGATGAGGCACTGATTGTCCAAGATCGCACCCATGAGTTCTGCAGGAGGATGCTCAGCAAGATTTGCAGGTGCAGAACGGGGCCGTGGTCCTGAACTGGATGAAGGAGCGTCCACAGGAGGTACTTGAGTAGGAGAAGAAGCCATAAGCATTTGATCAAGAGCGGCAAGGTCTACGACTGGCTCTTCTTCCTGAGGAAACTCCTGATGCATGGAAGCTAGACGTTCTTCCTCAGCCAAGCGTTCTTCCTCAGCTTTCTTTCTGGCTTCCTCAGCCTCAGCTTCTTGCTGTTTGATCACAGAAGGCAACTCTTCATTATGCCTTATCTCGACAAGTCCCTTCTTTGCGTTCCATTTCAAGCCAAGTTCTTCTGAAGGAGCGCTTTCATCATAGGCGTTCTGAGACATGAGGATGAGTTTAATAAGGCCAGGGTACGACAAGGCATGGCGCTTCCTCCCACACTTAGCCATGTGTTGCATAGCAATTCTGGCTAGATTGATGGGGCGGCATTCAAGAAGAGCGTCAATGAGTATAATATCATGTGATTGAACGATTGACCTCTTCTCTTGCCTAGGAAGGACGGCGCGACAGATGAAGTAATGAGCTATGGCGCCTACCTTGCTCAAAACGTGAGCAAGGTAGGCGTCCCTCCTTTAAGTGTGGAGGAAACTTATCCACAATTTGGGTTGGATTTGAGGAGGTTGATTTTGAGGATTTTGAGAGGGGAGATGAAGGGGTTGGACGCTTGGATGATACGATATTTTTGGTGGTGATGGTGGGGACTTGAGGAGGTGGGGGAGAGGGACTGGGTACTCGAGACTTTAGCATTTTGTACGCAAAAGAGTCCCTTGGGTACATTGGGAAGTTTGGGAGGATGGCGTTGTGGAGGTCGGGGATAAGTTCAAGTAAAGGACCCAGATTCTCACCTCCGAACTGTGAGAAGAAGAGAACGTCGTCCATCCTTCCCGGCAAGTCTTTGTAATTTGTGTTGTGGAGGCTTGGAACAACGAACCGTTCTATGAACTTCTCATAGTTCCTCGTCTTTACGGCGTCCGCCTTCACTTCGGGAATATCCATCCGTTCCCTTATCAAGTTGTACAACGTCTTGGACTTCCTGTTGATGAAGTCCACCAACGATTCATTAAGAACAACGGGCTTTGGCTTTTCTATGTAGTGGGACTTCACCAACCTACGTCTCTTCCCGCCAGTAGAAGATCCAGCCACGTTCTTTAGTTGTTGAGACATTTTCAGATGGAGTTTTAGTGAGAGAAAGTTGCCGGAGTTCTAGAGAGAAGTCAGAGCACTGATTCAAGCAGAAAGTGGTTGAGAATAATAAATGAATGAGAGCGACTGTTCTGGCCTTATATAGAGGAAGCGGTGGCACAAACGGTAATTACCACTGTTTTACTGTGCGACATGTGGCGAAACTTCCCCCTTAAGCATTGAGCAAAAGCAACGGTCACTGTTCAAACTTTCAAATATTCAAATTTCTGACTCTTTAACTGCTTCTCAAAACTGAACTGGCGTTCTCTCTTTCAAACCATAGCGTTCTCTCATACTTAGCAAAAATTACCTCTTCAAGCAAATCTAGAACCAATTCAACCGTCCTTGTGATCACCTTGCGAACCAATTGAGAACAAAGCAAGTACGTCCCGTAAAAGAAAATATGAAGCTCATAGGACGCTTTTGCAGAGTTCTCGGCTAGGGTAAGCTTAGAGTTCCCATCATTTCGGCTTATAATGAGGGTTGGGTGATCAGGGATACTCTTTTCAAGACAAATAGTGAGATTTGAATGGCGTTCCAAAGTAGGAAACATATGAAGTTTTGACTAGCGTCCTTGCAAATATGATTCAATGCATAACAGTCCTTAAATACTTAGAGTCTACCAAACATAGCCAATCATTGAGGGAATAGTAGAACGGGACTTGCTACTTAAAGGTTATCATCCCTAAAAGCAACCTGAGATGCTCATAGGGACGTCTATCAAGCTCCTTAGTGAAAATATCAGCTATTTGGTCTTCAGTCCTTACATGCTCCATACTAATGAGTCCTAGTTCAACATTATCACGCAAGAAATGATGCCTTATATGAATATGCTTTGTGCGTGAATGAAAAACAAGATTCTTAGAAATTTCAATAGCACTAGTGTTGTCACACTTAATGGGAATAGTTTCAAGATTGATACCGTAGTCCTCCAGTTGGTATTTGATCCAGATGACTTGTGAACAGCACGATGCAGCAGCAACGTACTCAGCTTCCGCAGTTGAAAGCGCCACAGAGTTCTGTTTCTTAGATCCCCATGAGACTAAGCATGAACCAAGGAACTGTGCCATTCCTGAAGTGCTTTTTCTATCAATCACATGACCAGCATAATCAGCGTCCGAGTAGCCAACAAGCTTGAAGGACGTCTTCCTAGGATACCAAAGACAAAGATCGTCGCGTCCTTTGAGGTAGCAAAAGATCCTCTTAACTTCTTGCATGTGGGACTCCTTTGGATTCGCCTGGAAGCGTGCACACAAGCAAACGGCAAACATAATGTCGGGACGGCTTGCGGTCAAGTAGAGCAAAGAACCAATCATTCCTCTGTAGCGCGTCCCTTCCTTGAGTTGGTTTATTTGAAGTCCCAAGAAGAAATTGAGTTCTCCAATGAGGGACATTTCAAACTCACTACTCATTAAGGACTTGAACTCATCTACAAGTTTCATGTTAGTGCTACCAAAAACAATATCATCAACATAAACTTGGGCAATTAAAATATCCTTGAGAACTTTCTTTATGAACAAAGTTTTATCAATTGAACCTCTAGAGTACCCATGAGACAAAAGAAAGGACGCAAACCTGTCGTACCAAGCACGTGGGGCTTGCTTGAGTCCATAGAGTGCTTTGTCCAAGTAGTACACATGGTTCGGATGACGGGCGTCCTCGAAACCAGGCGGTTGAGCAACATACACTTCCTTTTTCAATTTTCCATTGAGGAACGCGGTCTTGACGTCCATCTGGAATAACGTGAATCCTTTATGAGCGGCGAAGGCAATAAGGAGACGAACGGCCTCAATTCTAGCAACAGGAGCAAAGGTCTCATCATAGTCTATGCCTTCCTCTTGCTTGAATCCTTGAGCCACCAGTCTGGGCTTGTTCCTTGACACACGTCCACTTTCATCAAGCTTATTTCTGAACACCCAGCGCGTCCCTATGATGTTTTTGCCTTTGGGACGAGGGACGAGGGTCCATACTTTGTTCCTTTCAAACTGGTTGAGTTCTTCTTGCATCGCTTGAATCCAGTCAGCGTCCTGGAGTGCTTATTTGATATTCTTTGGCTCCACCATAGAGACAAATGCATTGAACGCACAGAAAGCTAAGTTTGCACTCTGGGACTTGTTTGCAGCTGACCTTGTTTGAACTCCTTGAGAAGGGTCTGAGACAATCTAGGATGTTGGGTGGTCCCTAGAGAAACGGGACTCCCTTTGAAATAATTGAGCAAATCTTGGATCAATGTCTCCATCAGAGTCATCACTATCATCTTGGGCATCATCGTCGGTGCGTTCCCCCTCAGAGATAGCGTCCACACCTTGACGTTGCTCACCTTGTTGACTTGATTCAGCCATATCTTGTTGAACTGGAGATTCACTATGAGATGGAACTCCCTGAACAACACTAGGAACGTCTACTGAGACTTCTTCAGGATTTGGAGCAGCGTCCTTAGGAACATAGTATTTTCCAGAGGACCAATTTTCAGCTTCGTCTTCAGAGTCGTCCTACTGTTGCGACGAGGAGCGTTCTTTCTTACTTGATTTTTCTTTGTGAGAAGAGCTCTCCTTGAACACAACATGAATACTTTTCTCAAGATTTAGAGTCCTTTTGTTGAACACTCTATATACTTTGCTAGTGAGAGAGTACCCAAGGAATATGGCTTCATCACTCCTTGCATCAAACTTTCCAAGTTTCTCTTTATCATTATTGTGAACGAAACACTTGCAACCAAAGACTCTGAGATAATCAATGCGAGGCTTCTTTCCGTTCAACAACTCATAAGGTGTCTTCTTCAGCAATGGACGGATCATGGCACGATTGATTATGTAGCATGTTGTAGCAATAGCTTCCGCCCAGAAGTACTTGGGGACGCTATTAGCCAAAAGCATAGTTCTTGCCATATCCTCCAGCGTCCTGTTCTTTCTTTCCACAACTCCATTTTGTTGAGGAGTTCTTGGAGCTGAGAAGTTGTGCGAGACGCCATGTTGATCACAATAGGCCAGGAACTCTGAATTCTGGAATTCTGTCCCATGGTCTGATCTTATAGCTTTGAGAGGCGTCTCAAGGGCAACTTCCACTTGTTTGATGAAGACTTTGAATGCATTGAAACAATCTGCTTTGGACACCAAGAAAAGAACCCAAGTGAATCGAGAAAAATCATCTACGAGAACGTAAATGTACCTCTTTCCACCGTAGCTCAGCGTCTTCATTGGTCCACAAAGATCCATATGGAGAAGTTCCAAAGGCTTCTTTGTACTTACTTCATTCTTGGACTTGAAAGACGTTCTTGTTTGCTTCCCTTTGATACAGGCTTCGCACTGTTCAACTGTCTCAGGATCAATTCGGGGAAGTCCTTTCACAAGATTTCTTTGATGTAGCTTAAGGATCGTGCTAGGTCCAGCATGGCCAAGTCGGCGATGCCAAAGATCAGCGTCCTTCTTTGAAGCAGATAGGCACAATTCTGATTTAGGCTTGAACTCTTGATTGAAGATATAGACATTGTTTTGGCGTACTCCTTTGAGAACGACTTTGTTGGACTTCTTGTTGATGACGAGGCACTCCTTTGAGTCAAATGTGACTAGGTTCTCACCTTAGTCACACATTTGAGAGACGCTAAGAAGATTGAAGCCAAGTCCTTCAACAAGACTCACATTAGTTGCTTTGATGGACGGGTTAAGAATGGCAGTTCCCGTTCCTTTGATCTTTCCTTTGCCCTTATTGCCAAACGAGACAGTTCCTCCCGTGGCACTTTTCTGGATAGAAGTGAGATGGATCTGGCTTCCTGTCATATGATTTGAGGCGCCACTATCAATGATCCATGGGCTTCCCCTCACCTCCACTTGCCAAAACAAGGTTAGTTTTTGGTGACCCAGGCAAGGTGTTCCTTACCTGGCTCATTACAAAAGTAGCACTCTGGTTCTGGCATAAAATCATTAATGTTAACATCATTAGAAATGGCACTCTTGCGGAAAGAACTCCTAGAACGTCTAGGACACCTAAGATTAGCTTTGGGAACGGACTTAGCACTCTCATTGTTAGTCCTAGCAGTTTCGCCACTTGCAATATCTTCTTTTAGTTTCACACAGTCATATTTGAAGTGGTCTCCTTGTCCACAGTACCAACACGTCCTATAGTAAGTACCGAGGTAGTACTTCTTGTTTGAACGTTGGATTTTGTTTTGCTTCATCTTTTGGGGATCACACACTTTTGAACCGTCTCCTTTTGCAATTTTCTTATAAATTTTATGACTGGTGGAATTGGTATAGTAGTCCTCTTGTCCTTTTTCTCCACTTTCTAGAACCCTAATTCTTTCAAAAAGATTCTTGGTTTTCTCCCGTTCAAGTTCATGTTCTGATGTTTTGCTAGCCTCAAAGTCGCTAGGGAGAGAGTTCCTAGGTTCAGATTCATAGCCTAGTCCTCTTTTGGTTGGGACAAAAACTATTGGTTTGACTTCTTCAACTATGGGACTCTTTCCCAACACTTTCACTTCTTCTCTAAGCTTAGCGTTCTCAAGTTTGAGACACATCACTTCAGTTTTTAGAGACTTAGATTCTTCACATGAGGACTCTAGTTGAACGATCATGGAACTACAGTTTTTACATTCAACTACAATATTCTCATTTTCAAGTTCAAGTTCATCCATTCTATGTTGCATGACAACACTTTCTTCCATGATTTTTCCAATAAGTTTAATGAGCTTGGATTTGGAACAATTTTCTAAAGAACTCATCATAGATTCACGGGTTACCTCATTTTCAGATTTCGGAACGTTCTCCTCAACAACTGTGACGTCCTCCATAGCCATGTACGCCACTTGTTCATCAGGTTCTTCATCATCATCAGAAGAGGAACTCACATTGTCCCATGCAGAGGCGAACACTCCAATGAGGGCTTTTGTCTTCATTTCCTTTGAAGACATTCCTGCTGTACACCTTTTAGCAAAGTGCCCTTTCTTGTTATATTTGTAACAGGTGAGTTCTTTCATTTCTGCCTCAGTGTACTTGTGACTTTCCTTCTTGGGCATCTTGTGTTTGTTGAAATACTTGTTCCTTTTGCCAAAAGCATGAAGAACTTTGTTAAAGAGAGCAAGTTCTTCCTCTTCATCAAGTTGTTCCTTAGTCTTGCTTTCTTTCTCCTTTAAGGCTTGAACGCGCATCTTTTCGCGGTTCTCATTCTTGTTGGCTTCCACCATTAAGGAAATTTCTTGTTGACAACGAATATAGTCAGCGTACTCTGGTGTTGTGGACGCCAAAGCGAGATCAGTTTGAGGATTGTTAGCTAGTTGAGCCATTTAGAGATCCTTCTTTCTTCGTACTGCCTGAGCTTCCCATAGATTTCTTCCATATCTAGAGTTTTGTTGGCTGTATTCTCTTTGAACGTTGTCTTGTCAAAGTTCCAAACACCAGTCAACCCATCAATGACCACTTGAACTCTATTTCTCATGGAGATTTCTGTTTCTGGGATGCCCAGGTTCCTCATCTTGGTGACAAGGGCCTCAAAACGGTATGAGTAGTCATTCACCGTTTCATTTGGCAACATACTGAAAGCATAGAGCTCCTTCTTGATCTTTAGCTGAACGTCCTCCTTCATTTCAGCTGTTCCTACGTGGAACTTCTCAAGAGCTTCCCACTATTGTTTAGCTGTTGGCAAGTTGCTAACTCGAGTGGCGTCCCTTTCACATAGAGACGCTTGAAGGAAACAAATAGCTTTTGCGTTGGTTTCCATCAGCTTGAACTCGTCAGGACCCCACTCGTCCTCCTTATCAGCTTTGTCAGCGGGTACCTTGAGATCTCCCTTCATAATGACCTTCCAGCATTGATAATTTTGACTTCTGCAGAAATTTTCAAACCTTGTCTTCCAGCGGTTGAAGTTGCCGTCCGTCAGGTGCGGAGGCTTCACAAAAGAGATTCCAATGGGTTCCATGTCCATCTTTACCTGCAACTCAGTAAGAATCTAGAGCGCCCGCTCTGATACCAATTGTTGGATCGTTAGTACGAAGGGACGTCCTTTACTTTTGGTAAAGGCGTCCTTTGGTCAGGCGTCCCTACGAGGAGTAGGGGCGTCCTTGAGTATTGCAGCGGAAAATAACGGACTAAACAGATAAGTAATGGACGCAATGAATTATAGAGGAACCACTCAAGACCAAGTAGTCCTTGAGTGTAAACCTCTACCTCCTTGGAGGATTTTTGAATAGTTCTTTCCTTTATATTGAACGTTCTTACAGTTGTACTGGCGAGTCTTTACAGTTCTCCGACACTTAGCTTTTCCCTAAGTTCACTTGTAAAGAACTCCTTTGAGCCTACAACTTAAGCTATAGTTCAATCTACTAAAAGACTCTATTCCTACGTTTTGCAGTACTTCGCAGAACTCTCTTTCTCTTTTTGGGTTTTCTGGTTACAAACTGTTTTGTGGTTTGGTACAAAATCTCATTCGATCTAACACAAGTCCTAGCACTGTTCTTGAGTTCTTGAGTTAGTTCTTCGTGTTCTTGAGTGAGTCTCTTTCCTCTGATTCTCTCTGAATATTCTCTGAAAGCGTTAGCATCACAATAAATGCCTTGGGCTATTTATAGGACTTGGGGAAGGACGTCATTCTCGTTCTGACGATCATGCCCTTCAGGTACGTGGCTACAGGATCTTCTTCCACGAGTATGTCAGTGATGAGGAAGCTTCCTGTATCCAGCTGTGTGTGATGAACTCCGCTACAGGATCGGCCGCCACGTGTTGATGAACTCTGCTGCAGGATCGTCCGCCACGTAGTGTTGGACTCTGCTACAGGATCGGTCTCCACGTGTCCTTGGATGATCAAACATTGTCGAGTGATGTCATCCTGTTGGCTAGTGAGTAAGGACTCCTTTCTTGCGTTCCTACTTGCTTGGGACTTTGTCCTTGCTCAAGTAGTCTCTTGTTGGTCCTTACTTCCTGTAAGCTGGCGTCCCTAAGCCTAGGGAACGTTCACACATTTGTTGTCCTTTGTTAATTGGCGTTCCTGAACACTTGGACAAATTTATTAGAATCAAAGTGAGTTTGTCATATCAAAACTAAGGGACGGTTTGTGTGGACACACTACCAAGTACGCAGGCGTCCTTGATAGCGTCCCAACAGAGGCCCCTATGACTCAACGCTTTGCATATGAAGCTTTGGACAGGACACTAAAAGACATACGGTCACGCAACAATGAAGCAAACAGAGACAGGTTAGTTGGAGGCATTACGGTGCTTCTAAGGGGCGATTTCCGACAAATCTTGCCTGTTATTCCGAAGGGTAGCAGGCAGGAGATTGTATAGCCGTGCATAAATAGCTCCGAGTTGTGGGCTAGCTGTCAACTCTTGACATTGAAAAGGAGCATGAGAGTGAACGAGTTCGGTTCAAATGGAGAAATCAATCGGGGAAAAAAGGACTTCAATCAATAGATCTTGAATATTGGAAACGGAAAGGTTGCGGCGCACGCCAAAGAAGGCGAGGATGAAGACACCAGGATTGAGATCCCGGATCGGTATATCATCAACAATGTTGAATCTCCAATTTAAGCAACAGTGAATGAGATTTTCCCAAATTTCATGGGCAGGAAACAGGACACAGGGTACCTACGTGAAAGGGCAATACTCACCCCGCTAAATGATGATGCGGTTATCATAAACGAGCTCATGTACGAACATCTAGATAGCAATTCTAAGATGTATATGAGTTCAGATGAAATCTGCAAGGCATCAGTAGATACTGCTGAGCAGGAAATGATGTACCCGACTGAATTTCTGAATACCCTGAAATTCCCAAGTTAGACTGGCTTAATATTTCATAGTACTTAGGCCTATCCCAAGTTAGGTTGACCTAATATTTCATTGTATGCTTGCATCTATAACTAAGGAACTTCTATTTTAATGTAGGTATGTCTCCTCACATGCTCCATTTGAAAGAAGGACTGCCAGTAATGCTTCTAAGGAATATAAATCCAAGCCAGGGATTATGCAACGGGACGAGGCTCATCATAAAGAAGTTTGGTGAAAGGGTAATTGAAACTGAGATCATTACAAGGAGCCAAGTTAATAATCATGTATTAATTCCTAAAATCTCACTAAACTCTACAATAAGTCAATGGCCTTCATAATGAAAAGACGCCAGTTTCCTATCAAGCCCTGTTATGCAATGACAATAAACAAGAGTCAACGGAAATCATTGAATTTCATGGGGGTCTACTTACCGAAACCCATTTTCTGTCATGGCCAGCTGTACGTTGCGGTTTCTCGAGTCACGGATCCCCACGGTCTGAAGTTTGCATTAGTTCCAGTCGATGCACTTTCCTGCAACCACACACGAAATATTGTGTTTAGAGAAGCATTCAACAATTTGGACATATTGAACCAGGTACGTATCGGGAACATAGAGTTATTTACATGCACACTACATAGTTTGGTGCATTGAAGATGTACATTTGTATTAACAAAGAGTAGTTTACTATTTCTAATCAGGAACAACAAGCTGGTGTTATAGCTGACCTAATCTAGGCAGCAAGAGAGACACGAGAAGGAAACAATAGCATAGATTGATGAACCTATCCCTTTTAAATATTCGTAAATTTTACAACACTACCATATGAATGAACAGTACATGGAAAAAAAATGACGGATGCCAAATTGCAATGAATAATATCTGAGAACATTGTGAGTACTTGCATTTTATACATTGGTTCTTCTAGGTTGTTCTTATATTGTAGTAAGAGCTGGTAGAACGACACAAAGATGAGATCTCGGCCATTCTATCATCCTCCACCCATATATCAAGTACAAAACACAAAGGATAAGATTTCGGTCATTCTAGGGTCATACATATCTAATAGGCTAATATTATATCTAAAAGGATCCTTGAGTTTCTCAGTTTAAAACCAGTAGAAGAACATAAGCAAGGTCCAAAAAAACAAAAAGGAATCGATGTCCATACTCTGAACCCTAGAAGCCATAACATCACTCCATAAAAGCTTCTCTCCAGATCTCGTGATTCAGGTTATTTTGTATAGGATAATTCTTGTATTTTGAGATGATTTAGAGAGTGTTTAGGTTAGTTTTGAGCGTTATTGTAATATCAAGACCGAAGACACAAAGTATGAAAAATCAAGAGTGAGCTTAAAGACGAAGATTCGCCACTGCATAGATATCGCGGTCGCGTTGTCTATGACGCGGGCGCGGTGGCGTGAAGGAGCGAACCAACCAAGACCCATGAAGGCCGCGGTCGCGCTGTCTGTGGCGCGGTCACGGTAGAAGCCGACTCGGACTTGACCATTTGAAGGCCGCCGCGGGCGCGGTGGTGGTACTGCGGTCGCGGTGTGACCGACTTTCAAGCGGACGAGATTTCACCGTTTTTATCTTGTTTCCTTTCTTATCTTTCGGTTTCCTATCTTATTTAGTCCAAAAAGGTTGATCTTTGGGGCTATATAAGGGGAACCTTTCTAGGTTTTTTAGGAGATCCAACTTACTTGTCAATCAATTGTCTTTCAATAAAGATTAGAGTTTTCTTTGTAATGGAGAACTAACTCTCCTCTTGAGTTTATTCAATCAAGGAAGCTTTATTATGAAGTTGTGAAATTCTGGTAATCTCTTTATCCCTAGGTCTTTATTGATACTCTTGTGCTTCATCCCATGATCTATGTTTGATTTTATGAGCTTGATCAACTTGTTTGATTGACTTAGATCTATCGTTTGACTTAGGATTGGTTGTTGTCTATGCATCTTTCCTATTTCTCGAAACAACTCTATTCTAGGACCGTGGACTAGTTTAGGGAAGAGTACTCAATGGTTTAATTGTGCATGAGACTCGTAGCTTGATTGCATGATTTGATTTCCTAATATCCCTGTTCTCTATGCTAATTCTAGGTTAAGCGTCCTTGCCAAGGGTTATAGAATTGCTTGGACCGTGGACTTGCGATTGCTAATGATTGGGATTGGAATTGACCTAGGCATATAAATAGGTGGATGAATTCATGATCAACGGATTAATAAAGTGGAATTGATTGGATAAACTCTGCTTGATAACCTTTGATTGAAACCGACTTTCAAAACCCCCCCTTTGATTACTTGCATGAAAACCATAAAATCTGAATAAAAACTGATTCCTTTGTGTTCGACCCCTTGCTTGCCTACTATACTTTTGTTTGCATGCTTGGAATTTATTTTTGATAAGGGAACAATGACTTTGCCCGAGTCAAATTTTGGCGCCGTTGCCGGGGAATCCTTTTTCTTGTTTTGATTTTGTGTGTTTTCGTGCTCTGCACTCAAACCGCGCCCGCGCCCCCCTCGGCGCGCCCGCGGTTCGTGCGCAGAACCACTCCTTGGGTGCGGGCCTAACACATGGTCCGTACCCGGTCTACTAATACTTCCCCTGTTCGTTTTGATCCAGAAATTGACAGGACTCTTCGGAAGATAAGGAGTGCCCCCAGACCTTCTACACCCTACAACCTTCTTGAATCTTTCTCTCTCTCTGATTTTGAACCAACAGAAGTCATGGCGGAACAAACTATTCGCCAAGTCACGGCGCCCGATCTCCAGCAACAACAGCTCGTTGTTCAATTCCCCGAACTCGGGGAGGGTGTGAAGTTCGAACTGAAGTCTGGTCTCATCCACCACTTGCCCAAATTCCACGGGTTGAGCGGTGAGGATCCGAACAAGCATCTCACAGAATTCCACGCGGTGTGCGTGAGTATGAAGCCCACTGACGTGACGGAGGATCAAATCAAGCTCCGGGCTTTCCCTTTCTCTCTTGAGGATACCGCCAAGGACTGGCTCCTTTATTTGGTGTCGGGCTCCATCACTACTTGGGTGGATATGAAGAGGGCGTTTCTTGAGAAGTACTTCCCCGCTTCCAAACAAACATCTATTAAGAAGCAGCTCAGCAGTTTGGAGCAAGGGGAAAACGAGAACCTCTATGACTATTATGAGCGCTACAAGAGGCTCATCGTAAGTTGTCCCTACCATGGCTACCAAGCCAAGGATCTTATTTGCTACATCATTGAGGGACTCTGCGATAATGATAAGAGGCTCGTGAATGCATCTTGTGGGGGTAGTTACGAGAACTTAACCCCCGCTGCAGCTTTTCAGAAAGTGGAGATCTTGGCGGAACAAGCCTGCAATCAGAGGTCCAGGACCAATGTGAGGTCTGTTAGTGTGGTGAACGAGTCCCTGAATGCTGAAGTAAGGGAGCTCAAGGATCTTATGAAGCAGCTGCTCACAAAGAAGATGGCCCAGCAAGTCAATGCTTGCGGTCTATGTTATGATGCGAGCCACCACACAGATCAATGTTCTACTATTCAAGAGACCGAGGAATCGGTCAATGCCATTGGCAATTATGGTGCGCCCCGGCCCCGGAATGATCCCTACTCTAATTCCTACAATTCGGGGTGGGCAAATCATCCTAACTTAAGGTGGAGCAATCAGCAGCAGCAAGACCCACCACAACAGCAGCAGCAGTACGCCCCTCAGGGCCAGCAACAAGAATTTTGGTCCAATAACTATGCCCCGAGAGCACCTGCTCCGTCTCAGAACGATGCTATTACCGCCCTCTTGAAGGAGAACCAAGAGACGAGAGCTGCTATAAAGAATCTTGAGACTCAGCTGAGCCAACTTGCTACTATCATCAATAGGCTCGAGTCTAAGGATTCCGGGAAACTTCCCTCTCAACCGCTCAATCACAAGGAGAATGTGAGTGCCATGAATTTGAGGAGCGGTAGAGTTTTGGCGAGTCGGGAATCACCCCCTGGTGATGATCCGCGACCGCGCTCCCCTGGCCGCGACCGCGCCGGGGCAGCAGAGCAGGAAGACCAAGTCTCTTTTGGAATTCCGCGCCCGCACTCTTCTCTCCGCGCCCGCGAAATTCCAACAGAGGACTCGGACCAAGAAAGGCATAGCGAGCCACGACCGCGGAATCCCGACCGCGCCCGCGGTAAGGAGGCCGAGCGGAACTTCGAGGCTTTACTCGATTATGCTTTCAAAAACTATTCACCTCCACGCCCAAGCTCTCCTAGACGGAACCGAGCCCCAGCAGCGGAGGAGGACGATGGTTATGTGGCTTAACCCCTTCCACCGTTGAATTCTTTCAAGCCCTCTCCTCCATTCCCCGATGCTCTCAAGGACACAAGGAAGCCGGCACATGATAAGGAACTCTTCGAGACCTTCGCCAATTATCGGGTAAATGTTCCTCTCCTTAATCTCATCCAAAGTGTCCCTCGTTTTTCTAAATTCATGAAAGAGCTATGCACCATAAAAAGAAAGAATAGGACTAGTCCTAAGATTGAAAAGGTAGCTCTAGTTGAAAAGACGCAGGATAACAAAATTGAGACTTGTAATTCCTTACTCCAAAAACAATTACCTAAAAAATGCTCAGACCCAGGAAGATTCACCGTCCCTGTCACTATTGGAGAAACAACAATTGAGCGTGCTATGCTAGATTTAGGTGCCTCCATTAATGTTCTTCCAGCTTGCATGTATGATAGGTTAGGCCTTGGTCCGTTAAAGGAGTCCGATATTGTTATTGAATTGGCTGACCACTCTAATATGCGCCCGAAAGGGTTAGTTGAGGATGTTCTAGTGCAGGTGCGGGGTTTGATCTTTCCTGCAGATTTTTATGTGATGGAGATAGGCAAAGGGCGGCACGACCCGGTTCTCTTACTCGGTCGTCCATTCATGAAAACTGCCAATACGGTCATCAACGTTGCCAATGGATCTCTTTCCATATCTCATGGTGGCAACACGGTCCGAATTGATGTTGATGAGGACCCATATTGATCGTATCCAAGTCGAGCTAACGACGTTAAACAAAAGTGTTGCTTGGGAGGCAACCCAAGGATTAGATAGATTGTTTTTCCATTCCTAGCTTAGGATTTGCTTGTTTTTCTAGCTAACATGCAGGTACTAGGTCCGAAAGGACACGCCGGGCGTGAAACCGCGCCCGCGCCTCTTTGGCCGCGTCCGTAGTGGATCGTCAGCGCGCCCCGACGAACAAGTACTAGGCCATGCTCGCGGCAACCATACTGCGTCTCGGTTTTAGCTGGTTTTTCATTATGAAAAAAAATAGAAAAAAAAGAGAGAAGAAAAAAAAACGGAAAAAAAAAAAGAAAAGAGAAGAGACAAAAAGAGGACTTTTTAGTCCCATTCTACCTTTATATTTTCCATCCATCCACATCCATTCTATCCATCTTCTATCTTTCCACCTTCTATTTCTTCTTTCCATTCATCTTTGTACTTTCCATTCTTTGGCTATGTGTAAAGCCTAAGTATGGGGGAGCTTTGTTTCCCCAGGAGTTCTCTTCTCCACGGCTCGAGTTCAAGTATTGATCCATCTTCCAAGAGACGAGCCAAGATACGAAGGTTGCTTACACATCACGCTTTTAGAGATGAAGTCAAGATGTTGTTCCTGCACGAGAACCGCGCCCGCGCTCCAACAACCGCGCCCACGGTGACCACCCGAGGATGACTTCGCTCTCTGCATTGATTCCGCGCCCGCGCCCCTTGTGCCGCGCCCGCGGTATTGCCGCCGATTGGAAATATGAAGCTTTCCCTTCTACCACCTTTGAAGAGCTCTTCCATTCCACCTCTCTTCATCGTTTTTGAGTCTTCTGATATACCTTCTTCCTTGCTTCTATCCTTTCTCTTTGCTTCATTGAGGACAATGAAGGATTTAAGTATGGGGGAAGGAGTACTCGCATTCGCTTATCCTAGTTAGTTAGCTTTTTGCTTCAGATTTTTGATTTTCTTCTTTTCATGGAGCACTTGCACCATATTTTTGCATAATAAAGAAAGAAAGAAAAGAAAAAAGATAGAAAGAGCCATAAAAAATGAAAAAAGGCATATAAATCCTAGGATGAGTCGAAAACCCGAAAGGGCGGCTCAGGTAATAAGCAGGTAACCCGGACCAGCATTAGGCTGGGGTAATATGAGGTTCATGAGAGATGTGAGTATTTGTGAGCACACCTATTGAAAAATGAAATGAGCGGTTAGGTGAAAACCCGAAAGGGCGCCTAAGTAGAATTGAGCGGTAAAATTCGAGTGTTTTAGGATCATTCTTGCTTGGGGACTTTGGGGCTTCATTATAGATTTGGGTAGATCCTAGGTTGCTCTACACTTTTTAGAGCTTGAGTGTTATATCTTGTTGTGAGGTGTTTGTTTGAACTTCATTGTTTTATGCTCATGATTTCTCTATATTTTGGGTTCGGGTTGTGAGTTGAGTATTTTTATCTTCCCTTGTATTTCCTGAGATCTTAGATGTGCTGTCTTGTTATATTTGTTTTGAGCTTACTCGAGGACGAGCAAGATCTAAGTATGGGGGAATTTGATTCAGGCTATTTTGTATAGAATAACTCTTGTATTTTGAGAAGATTTAGAGAGTGTTTAGGTTAGTTTTGAGCGTTATTGTAATATCAAGACCGAAGACACAAAGTATGAAGAATCAAGAGTTAAAGAGCTTAAAGACGAAGATTCGCCACTTCATGGATATCGCGGTCGCGTTGTCTATGACGCGGGCGCGGTGGCGTGAAGGAGCGAACCAACCAAGACCCATGAAGGCCGCGGTCACGCTGTCTGTGGCGCGGTCGCGGTAGAAGCCGACTCGGACTTGACCATTTGAAGGTCGCCGCGGGCGCGGTGGTGGTACCGCGGTCGCAGTGTGACCGACTTTCAAGCGGACGAGATTTCACCGTTTTTATCTTGTTTCCTTTCTTATCTTTCGGTTTCCTATCTTATTTAGTCCGAAAAGGTTGATCTTTGGGGTTATATAAGGGGAACCTTTCTAGGTTTTTTAAGAGATCCAACTTACTTGTCAATCAATTGTCTTTCAATAAAGATTAGAGTTTTCTTTGTAATGGAGAACTAACTCTCCTCTTGAGTTTATTCAATCAAGGAAGCTTTATTATGAAGTTGTGAAATTCTGGTAATCTCTTTATCCCTAGGTCTTTATTGATACTCTTGTGCTTCATCCCATGATCTATGTTTGATTTTATGAGCCTAATCAACTTGTTTGATTGACTTAGATCTATCGTTTGATTTAGGATTGGTTGTTGTCTATGCATCTTTCCTATTTCTCGAAACAACTCTATTCTAGGACCGTGGACTAGTTTAGGGAAGAGTATTCAATGGTTTAATTGTACATGAGACTCGTAGCTTGATTGCATGATTTGATTTCCTAATATCCCTGTTCTCTATGCTAATTCTAGGTTAAGCGTCCTTGCCAAGGGTTATAGAATTGCTTGGACCGTGGACTTGCGATTGCTAATGATTGGGATTGGAATTGACCTAGGCATATAAAGAGGTGGATGAATTCATGATCAACGGATTAATAAAGTGGAATTGATTGGATAAACTCTGCTTGATAACCTTTGATTGAAACCGACTTTCAAAACCCCCCCTTTGATTACTTGCATGAAAACCATAAAATCTGAATAAAAACTGATTCCTTTGGGTTCAACCCCTTGCTTGCCTACTATACTTTTGTTTGCATGTTTGGGATATATTTTTGATAAGGGAACAACGACTTTGCCCGAGTCATCTCGCTGCCTGCACTCGGTATTTGCTTTCCCTTCATCTCTGGTATGTCTCCTTTACGCCTTTCTATATTATTAACTCGAGAGGATGTTTGGTTCCGATCCCTTTTTCTGAATTGATCTATGTTCTACATTATTCTATATTGTTGAAATAGGTTCTTAGATCCAAAAATCACAAACAATTTTTATCTTTGCTTTACTATGTAGACTTAGGGTTTATTAGGCGTAAATCAGTTGTTGCTAAATGAATTATTTCCTCTCTTGGACTGCAAAGGGATGCCATATTATGTGTACTGTTGGTTTTCAAGACTAGACAGGTTGTAGGTGAAAGAATCCGGCCATCCTTTCAATTCTATAGGGTGCATTGTTTTTTGCCTACATGGTTTTATACTACGAATATGTCGTGCTTGGTCAAGAGACAAAATTTTATGCCTTTCTTTTGTTGTGTTCCTTGGTTTGACATCGATAAAATGTTCCATGTAGGTTGATGGTGATGGCCTACCAAACATTCGCACTTTCAAGGTTCGAGACCATGTAGAGGTCAAGGGATTTGGCGAATGGAGTGGTTCATCTTTGGAAGGAGAAATTGAAGGCACTTTCAGGAATGAATTCTACATAGTAGAGTTCTGGACCATTGTCGACCCAGATGATACGGGAGATTACTACAACCAACAGTACGACGATGCATACTACTTTCAAAAGCAACAACAGTACCAGATTGTCTATCCTAATTGCGTGCGACCCCATGTCCCACGGGAATATGGTCTCGAGTTTAATATTGATGATGTGGTGGATTGGGATGAGTTCTGCACCCTGTGGAAGCGCACGATCGTTGGAAAGACATTTAAGGATGGTGCGAGAATCAAAGATCCAGACGAGCGCTGCATGTATGATATCAGGTTGGATGGGTCGAATCGAATTGAGCAAGATAATAACTACCGCATTCGCCCACACATTCCATGGCCGTAATCGTCACTCTACTCTTTAAGAGTCGTGGATCCCTCAGCTTTCGCGACTAGCTTCGGGTTGCCCTTACATCATATTGTGATTTTTTCTGTTTGTTTATGTGTTATGGTTTGTTCTCTGGGACTTGGAAGACATCTGCATGTTCTTCATACTGTGTGGTTTTGGTTTCTGTTTTCCCTTTCTAGGGATTCTCAGCACGTCAGCTTGCAGATTTAATAGTTTTTGTTAAGTTTTTTGCCTCCTCTATTATGAAACTCTGGATCGCCGGTTATGGCATTCAACTGAATTTGCCTATTTCTGTTCATGCAGACTTAATGGTATCCGTTTAGTTTCTGTTGAGTTTATTAAAGACTTAATAGCTGTTGTTTTCTTGCATACATTATTGGATGCTTATAATTTACGAAAGTTGCACTGAATACATCAGCTTCATGCTCTATTTGGACTATAACATGTTTTATGTCGATTACAGAAAGTTGTCTAGTGACCTCAATATTAATATTGATATTATTGAAATTAATAGCTCTATACCATTGTTTTAGTAGGTACTATTTAACAGAATATTATATTTGCATACACCACACACATGAAAATGTACTCAAAATGACATATATATAACAACAACAAACCATTCATCATATAACGTGAGCATGGCAGACCGACACAAATAAGTATCCAAAAACCGACCGAAATATTCAAAGACTAAAACAGTTTACAGCATCACATAACCAAACATTCAAGAATACTTAGGGCAACTAGATAATTATATAACGTAGAGTACTCTGGGACACCAAAAACTCCTCAACTAAACTTGGTCAAATAGGACGTCATCGATATACTGAACCAGAGCCCAGTGTCTTGCCCTCATCCGTGGTGACCTATTGCCTGAAAAACTGCGGCTGATTCCTTTCGCATGTTGTCGCCACGCAACCATATCTCAAACCTGCCTCTTTCTGTTTACACAAAAAGGACATTTAAGGATTCCATTTGGACGTCGGACCCGAATCTGGAAATCAACCATCATATTGTATATTTGTGCTGGTAATCGTCGAACTCATCACCGCTTATATCGGAATCGGATGAGTCGCCTAAACTGGATGCCATTTTGCCTGCAAATATTAACACAAACATGGAAACCATGAGCTTAGAGCAAATCAATAACAATAAAAATCAGGATTCGTCTACAACACATTTCAATAGAAATAATAAGCGAACCTAGGGAAAGCTGTCTAGAGAAAACAAGCCACAGAACAAAAGACATCTAAGCGTAAACTGGAAATGAACAAGGACAAGCTAACCATACAAGCCATAACATAGTTTTTCCGAAAATAACTATACAAATTCAACCAAGCATTTCAAAGCAAGAAAACACCAATATAAGTACATGCATAAAAACTTGCACAACTTATAAACATCTAATTAACAAAACAGAGCCTTGATCTCCATAGCGAATTGTAATCTACTACATTTTAATGCAAGATCAGTAGCGGCCAGACATAAAACATTGCTTTATGTATACGATATAGATTATCTCACTGAAATTCTATTTAAATTATAAATATTTATCAAGACTTATCTCATTGGCCGACACATTTTTTATACAAATACAGAAATATAGGTAAAATTAGACTCCACTCACCAGGTAACTATGCGTACCAAATATATAGAAGATAAAAACAACTTTTCATACGCACTGGGCTTATAGTTGGATTTTATAACTTAAATCGAAGTGCCTAACTATCCGAAAATTTATAGAGATAACATGATCATAATAACTATTTTAAGAGATTTTATTTTATACAAATACAAATTCTACAGGTGTTTGAAAGATAAGCTTTTATATTTTTAAACTTCAACATAACACCTTTAATCTATACACTATCTGTCAACCCATTTATAAAGAGGGTGGAAAGGAGAACAAAAAAAACTCTTCTTCTGGTGCAATCAAGTCTTACTGTGTTAATGTCATTCATTTACGCGATTCTATAAGAACAAACCTTAACATAGTAAACCATGATTGCATCAAAAGAAGAGTTTTTGCCTCTTCCAATAGAATCATTCAAAATACTATTGTAGAGATCGCAAACCACGGCCAAAAACACAGCAAGGATGTTAGAAAAGAGAACCAATTGCACATAACAAAAACATGTATACAAGATTCTAGCATGATGACACCATAAAAAAAACAGATTGAGACTATGTACGCATGCAAAAATATTGTTTCAATGGTTTCAGTCTTTAGCCCAACATGAAAATGAACTAATTTCAAATTAAGCCGTTGTGCACACAGCAACGGCCTCAATCCCAAAGTACGAAACCACAGTTCCGACCAAGACAACGGGATTACACCATTAATATACCCCCACGTACAAAGGCAGAAACGAACAGCATATGCAGAAAACGGCATGCATGTATACCAATAAAGGAGGGAAACGGATGCTTACGATTCAATGAGGAAAATCTGCACCCAGAGACACAGTAATCTCCAGTTCACAGATGGCGGCATGTACACAAACACCGCTACAAAAAAAAACAAGGCAATAGACTAAGACACGCGACGAAAAAAGAAGAGAGATAGTGAAGGATACGATCGAACAGACAAACACAAAGAAACGAAAGCGACAGAAGAAACCTGTCTGCCGAGGACCTTTACCCTAGATCTGGGAATGAGAGAGGTGGGAGAAAATATATATAGGGCAGCGCACGTGCATTTTGGGCCCATCTATCCACTTAGGCCTCACCGCTTCTGAGTAATATAAAAACGGTTTTAGGCCCACCACTATTTATGGGCAAACAACATATGTACTATTTAAATGGAACTTCATCACCAGACTTGGTAGCAATTACAGTAATTGTTTACATTACACTGCGTGCGGATAATCAGACGTCTGCGTGTTGTCAAATTAGTACGTATGGAAAGCCCTCTCCGTTTATTGTTGTTTGGCTCTGCCAATTGTACAATTTAATGTATTGTTGTTTTATATACTAACCCGTGGATTCTCCTTCCTTTTATGGACTTCCAATTGTATATACAAACTTATAAGTCATCTACCAAATATGAATTCACCCTTTCTTTTTCTTGTTTGCTCATAACAGAAATTCAGTTAGCTCATAGGTTCTATTAGTATTTGCATATATAAACCTGCTATCAAACAAGAGCGCTATTAATAGCTACTATTTAACACAATGTTATACTTGCATAAACCAAACACATGAAAATGTAATAAAACTCCTATATATATATAACAGCAACATATTATTCATCATATGACTTCAAAGTAGCAGCCCGACACCAAAAAGTTACCAAAAAAGGACCAAAATATTCAAACTCGAGAACAGTCTGCACCATCACATAACCAAAATTATTCAACAATACTTAAGTTAAATAGATAATTATATAATGTAGAGTAGTCTTGGACAACCGAGAACTCCATGATTAAGCTTGGTTCGCAAGGACGTCATCGATGTACTTCACCAGAGCCCAGTGTCTTGCTTTAATTTGTGATGACTTATTGGCCGAAACACTACGGCTGATTCCTTTGGCATGTTGTCTCAAGGCCACAATGTCCCAAACCTGCCTCTTTCTGTTTTACACAAAAAGGACACTTAGGCTCCCATTTGGACGTTGGACCCTGATCCGGAGATCAACCATCTTAGTATATATTTTGTCGTGGTAAGCTTCGAACTCATCACCGCTAATATCAAAGTCGGATGAGTCGGCTGAACGGGATGCCATTTTGCCTACAAATAGTAACACAAACATGGAAACCATCATCTCAGTGCAAATCAATAACAATAAAAACTAGGAAATGTGTACAACACCATTCAATAGAAATAATAAGCAAAGCTAGAAAAAGCTGTCCAAATAAACCAAGCAACAAAACGAAACATATTAAAACGTAATCTGGAAATGAACAACAACAAGGTAACCATACAAGCCACAACACAATATATATAAAAACTAACACACATTATAATCATCTAATTAACAATCGAACTTATATGGAAAAACACCCAAGAAAAATACACCCACTGTACAGGAACTGACAACAGTATATATATAAAAAGAAACTTAAACCTAAAACCCCAAAAAAGTACGGTCATATTTATTGGCATAAAACCACACTGAATTACGTACATCATCCTAGCTAAATTTGATAGTTACCCTATTTGCAAACAAATATCTAGGATATTTGTTGTAATAACAAATTCACCATAATAACATTAACTATTTTATCAATATCTATTTTATGAGTCCGTTATTTTATACAAATACGCTAATATTTATTGGCATAAAACAATTTTATTTTATCTCATGTGTAACACCCATCAACAGTTTCTAATACAAATACAGTAATATTTATTGAGACAAAATGATCTAAAAAACTATTTTACGAGACCTTATTTTATACAAATACAGATTTTTTAAGTGTGAGACTTCAACTTTTGTAATTTTAACCTTCAATAGTACACCTTTAATCTCTACGTTATTTGTTAACCAGTTTAGAAAGATGTTGGAAAGGATAAGGAAAAAAACTCTTCTTCTGGTGCAATCAAGTCTTACTATGTTAATGTCATTTTTTTACTCGATTCTATAAGAACAAACCTTAACATAGTAAGCCGTGATTGCACTACAAGAAGAGTTTTTCATCTACCAACACAATTCAATCATAAGTAAAGAACAATAATGGGAGGACCAAACACCATATAGTGGAATTCACATGCATACGCAGCAACAAATGAGGAAAAAAACACTTACGAATAAAGAGATAGAAGCCTGCACAAGATGACCCAATCTGGCCGGAGCACAACAAGCAAACACGAAATTAGAATGAACACCAAAAACCCTACAAAAAAAAAGACCAAAAGAATAAGAAAAGCAAAGAAAGGAAAGGAAAAGGGTTGAAGACAAAGGCTGACGATCAGAAAAACCACACACAGAGAGAGACAAGAATACAAACAGCGATCGACGCCAAACCCTTCACATGGGGATAGGCAGGGGGCGAATTTATAGGAATGGCAGGCGAATTTTTGGCCCATTTGCCCATATAAGGTTGATCCATTAAAAGCATTTTTAAAACAAAAGCAGGCCCACATGTATTTATATCACAAAAGTTCCCTTCAATATTAGTTCTGGCGGAGAATACGCGTCCAAACAAATACATGTCACAATATATGTTACGCGTCACAAATACATAATCCCGATATTCTTGCCAGAGTAAGGGTGTGCATCAACATAAAAGATTACTATAAACAAACGTATTAAACTATAGCCTCAACAAATACATACAACAAAAAAATATTTAAAATATTGTAAAAATACACTTTATTTGTATAGAAGTCTTTAGGATATTTATTTCATACCTTATCTAATTTAATGACCATTCCATAAAGATTTAAAACACAATAATTAATAACCAATATCATGAATGAATCCTTCCTCAAAACAAGGATGATGAATGTAAGCAAGATTCAGACTAGGAACAACGTGGACAAGCAGGCGAGTTGGGCAGGTGCCGATTGGCCCTCACTTCATTGCATAATAACAAATCATGACAGACCAAAAGCATGAATTGACGCACTCGTTGTTGCATCGGGCATTTCCAAATTTTGACCAAACGGGAGAGGCTGGCAGACTTGGTTCTTGATGAAGAAGTAGACGAGCTAATCTAGAAGTAAAGTAACCCGACTCCGTCTTACTCCAAAAAAAGTGGTTGGAAGCCATAGCATCCAACAAGACACGGATTGAGACTAACTTAGCTCAAATGTGTGCAGGGATTAGAGATTTTAAAGAAGACTAGTCCCAAGAGGAATTAAGCCAATAATCAGCAACAACCTTGTTAATATGCTCATCGAGAACCTATGATAGTGCTAAAGCAATCAACGACTCTTTACGTAACCACAGTTGAGTCCAAAACTTCGTATTCAGTTCGGTTCCCAATGGATGAACGTAAACCTTTAGACAACAATTGAATTGTAAAAACAAAAGTTAAATACATGAAACAAAACACTAGAAAGTACTATTAAGTCAAATACATGAAACAGTAGAAACAAAATTATGCAATTCCATAACAATCAACATTCAAAAGTAACATTGCAAGAGACCAACGATAAAAACTAAGAAAAAAAACAGCAAATAGTTAAAAGGATTTTTAAAGATGCATCCTTGATTGAACAACAGAGAACACCAAATGAGTTTTTCAACAGTGCACTAAACCACCAAATGAGTTTCTCAAAAGTTCACAACACGACATTCTTCTATTAATTTTCCGGAACCCAAGGTGCTGGGGGCATCACAATGTACACAGATTGGAGTTGTTCTTCGTTGTTTGTTTCTTTTGTTTTCCTACTTTGATGCCTTGTTGTTCCTTAAGTTCTCTTGTAGTTGGTCCACCTTTACATGTCTTCACATTATGCCCAGATGCCTTGAATTGTAAAACAGAAGTTACATGGATACAAACTCACAAATAATGAAGAGATGTGTTTAAAAATTTAAGTTAATACCTAGCATCGTCCACATTGCGCAACACGAGGCCTCTTTCTTGGTGCTTCTTGGCCCTCTTGTCTTCTTCTATTTCTTGGAGGTCTTCCAACTTTCCTTTTCATGAGTGGCATTGATTCTTGGAACATCAAATGAAGGCCATTGTTCTTCATCTAAAACAGGCCTATAATTCACTGAATATGTTCTCTTATATGTTTGTATCGAAAACCATTCAGAAACATAGTGCTATGGATGTCCTTGAAAGTCTAGTATAGTTCAGTTCATGATGTTGACAGCCAAAGATGAATGACCATCTATAACTTCATACTTTGTGGGTGATTGACAACCTAGAAAATAAAACAATACTAATAATCATGACTACTTCAACCAATAAGCAATAGCGATAACATTTAAAAACAAAACAAATTTAACTAACCTATAAATAACTCGACTCTTTATCTCCCTTAGCTAGCCTATGTTATGCATATTCAGTGATGCTATTAAGAGGCATATTTTCATCAACTTCTTACCTAATGCAATGTCTTGCCATGATCGTTCGTCTAATCCCTACATATGTGAATATAGTCACTCAAATATTGAAAAAAATAGCACTCATATCTCAATAAAGAAAATCATAACAATTTGTACCTTCAAGAAGTGTCAAAACCGGAAGACATCTATCCAATCCTAATGTCGAATTGTATGAATCTACAAAGTTGTTTGATGTTTGATGAGAATGCAAATTTGGGTCCTACATGTACCTTGCCCAACACTCATAATTGCCTAAACCTTGTAGCCACCTCACCTCACCCATCCCAGCCTTTTTTTCCATCAGTTCCATTGCTTTATTGAATTTAAACTCAGAATATGCTTTACAAAATGACCAAAAAGGTCATTTATGGGCTTTTCTAGAAATGCTTTCTTGAAGTTGGCACATAGATGTGTACAACAATATCATCTTGAAGCTTTGGGCCACACTTCTCCAAGAGCTGGTTTAACTCCCTTGAGTATATAAACAATCAATTCCTTTTGATACCCTCATGGTTTTGACAATTCCTTTTGGTGCCCAAAAAAATTGATTTCCTTTTGGTACCCCTGTATTTTGCAACTTTTCCCATGCATAACCGAAATTACTAATTTACCTAACAATCCTTAACTCTGTTAACATAAAAAAGTAAAAAATAAAAAATAAAATTATAATTATAAAAACAAGGCAAAAGAAAATGACGTTCACTAGTTTACCCTCTAGTTCATCTTCACCGGCAACAAAACAAAACACGACAATGACATTCACCTACTGTATATGCAAGAACATTTCCAGTTCAATAAGGTCCAACCTAATGTGGAAGAACGCAAGTTAGCAAAAAAGATGAACAAAAGTTTTCCACTAAGTGACAATGATTACTAGACATTTACATTGCATAAATAGACATTAGTAATAAGTGTTGGAGCGTTGTTGGGACGCTATCAAGGACGTTTGCGTACTTGTTAGTGTTCCATACAACCGTCCCTTAAGTTTTGATATGACAAACTCACTTTGATTCTAATAAAGTTGTCCAAGTGTTCAGGAACGCTAGTGACCAAAAGGACAACAAGTGTGTATGGGCGTCCCACAGGCTTAGGGACGCCAGCTAACAGGAAGTAAGGACGAGCAAGAGACTACTTGAGCAAGGACGGAGTCCCAAGCAAGTAGGAACGCAAGAAAGGAGTCCTTACTCACTAGCCGACAGGATGACATCACTCGACAAATGTTTGATCATCCAAGGACACGTGGAGACCGATCCTGTAGCAGAGTCCAACACTACGTGGAGAACGATCCTGTAACAGAGTTCATCAAAACGTGGCGGCCGATCCTGTAGCGGAGTTCATCACACACAGCTGGATACAGGAAGCTTCCTCATCACCGCCAAACTCGTGGAAGAAGATCCTGTAGCCACGTACCTCAAGGGCATGATCGTCAGAACGAGAATGACGCCCTTCCCAAGTCCTATAAATACCGCAAGGAATTTATTGTGACTTCAACGCTTTCAAGAATATTCAGAGAGAATCATAGGAAAGCGGCTCACTCAAGAACACGAAGAACTAACTCAAGAACTCAAGAACAGTGCTTAGACCTGAGCTAGATCGAGTGAGACTTGTAAACAAATCACAAAACAAGTTTGTAATTAAAAGAGAAAGAGAGTTCTGCGAAGTACTGCAGAACGCAGGGATAGGAGTCCTTTAGTAGATTGAACTTGCTTAAGTTGTAGGCTTAGAGGAGTCCTTTACTAGTGGACTTAGGGAAAAGCTAAGTGCCAGAGAACTGTAAAGACTCGCCAGTACAACTGTAAGAACGTTCAATATAAAGGAAGAACTATTCAAAAAATCCTCCAAGGAGGTAGAGGTTTACACTCAAGGACTACTTGGTCTTGAGTGGTTCCTCTATAACTCATTGTGTTCATTACTTACCTGTTTAGTACTTTTTCCGCTGCATTACTCTAGGACGCTCCTACACCTCGTAGGAACGCCTAACCAAGGACATCTTTATCACAGTAAAGGCAGTCTCGTAGTACTAACGATCCAACAATTGGTATCAGAGCAGGAGCTCTAGATTCTTACTGAGTTGCAGGTAAAGATGGACATGGAACCTATTGAAATCTCGTTCGTGAAGCCTCCGCGCCTGACGGACGGCAACTTCAACCGCTGGAAAATTAGATTTGAGAACTTCTGCAGAAGCACAAATTATCAATGCTGGAATGTTATCAGAAAAGGTGATCTTAAAGTTCCTGCTGACAAAGTTGACAAAGAGGACGATTGGGGTCCTGATGAGTTCAAACTGATGGAAACCAATGCAAAAGCTATTTGCTTTCTTCAAGCGTCCCTCTGTGAGAGAGATGTTACAAAAGTTAGCAATCTCCCCACCGCAAAACAACAGTGGGAAGCTCTTGAGAAATTTCATGTGGGAACTGCAGAGATGAAAGAGGACGTCCAGCTGAAGATCAAAAAGGAGTTCTATGCTTTTACTATGCTGCCAAATGAAACGGTGAATGACTACTCGTACCGTTTTGAGGCCCTTGTCACCAAGATGAGGAACTTGGGCGTTCCAGAAACAGAAATCTCCATGAGGAACAGAGTTCAAGTAGTTATCGATGGGTTGACTGGAGTTTGGAACTTTGATAGGACAACTTTCAAAGAAAACACAGCCAACAAAACTCTAGATATGGAAGAGATCTATGGGAAGCTCAGGGGGTACGAAGAACGTAGAATCACTGACATGGCCCAGCTAGGAAAGAACCCTCAAACTGATCTTGCTTTGGCGTCAACAACACCAGAGTACGCTGAATACCTGCGTGGACAAAGAGACCTGGCATTGATGATGCAAAACAAAGAAAAGCTTGAGAGCTTGCATCCCAAAGAGAAAGAAAGAAAGTCAAAGGAAGAAATTGACTCAGATGAGGAACTCTCTCTTATTCACAAGGCTCTCAAATACTATAACAAGAAAAACAAGCATAGTAGCAAGAACAAGTCTTACAAAAAGGAGAGTCCCAAATACACAGAAGCTGAAATGAAGGAACTCACATGCTACAAATGCAACAAGAAAGGACATTTTGCCAAAAAATGTACCATGGGAACGTCCTCCAAGGACAAGAAGAAAGCTCTTATTGGAGCTTGTACAGCTGCATGGGATGATCTCAGTTCAAGTGATGAGGAACGTGATGATCAAGTGGCGTACATGGTAGTGGAGGACGCCCCAGTTGTTGAAGAGAACGCCTCCGACAATGAACAAGAGGTAACTCATGATTCCATGATGCGTTCTTTAGAAAAATGTTCAAAACCAAAACTCCTTAAGCTTATTGGTAAAATCATGGAGGAAAGTCTTGCTATGAAAAGAAGAATGGATGAACTCGAAAATGAAAATATTGTAGTTGAATGTGAGAACTGTAACTCAATGACTATTCAACTAGAGTCTTCATGTGAAGAAACTAAGTCCCTAAAAACTGAACTTGTGTGTCTTAAACTTGAGAACGCCAAGCTTAGGGAAGAAGTGAAAGTTTTGGGAAAGAGTCCCATAGTTGAAGAAGTGAGACTTATAGTCTTTGTCCCAGCTAAGAGAGGTCTAGGTTATGAAGATGACTCTAAGAACTCTCTTCCCAGTGATTTTGAGGCAAGCAAAACTTCTGAACTGGAACTTGAAAAAGAGAAAACTAAAAATCTCCTTGAAAGAATTAGAGTTCTAGAAAGTGGAGAAATAGGTCAAGAGGACTACTACACCAATTCCACCAGTCATAAAATTTACAAGAAAATTGCTAAAGGGGACGGCTCAAAGGTCTGTGACCCCGAAAAGATGAAGCAAAACAAGATCCAACGTCCCAACAAGAAGTACTACCTCGGTACTTACTATAGGACGTGCTGGTACTGTGGACAAGGTGACCACTTCAAATATGACTGTGTAAAACTTAAGGAAGACATTGAGAGTGGGAAAGCTGCTAGGACTAACAATGAAAATGCTAAGTCCGTTCCAAAAGCTAATTCTAGGCGTCCTAGACGTTCTAGAAGTTCTTTCCACAGAAATGCCATTTCTAATGATGTTAACATAAATGACTATATGCCAGAACCAAAGTTTTATTATTGTAATGAGCCAGGTAAGGAACACCTTGCCTGGGTCGCCAAAAACTAACCTTGTTTTGGCAAGTGGAAGTGAGGGGACGCCCATGGATCATTGATAGTGGCGCCTCAAATCATATGACAGGAAGCCAGATCCATCTCACTTCTATCCAAAGTAGTGCCACGGGAGGAACTGTCTCGTTTGGCAACAAGGGCAAAGGAAAGATCAAGGGAACGGGAACTGCTATTCTTAACCCGTCCATCAAAGCAACCAACGTGAGTCTTGTTGAAGGACTTGGTTTCAATCTTCTTAGCGTCTCTCAGATGTGTGATCAAGGTGAAAACCTAGTCACATTTGACTCAAAGGAGTGCCTCGTCATCAACAAGAAGTCCAACAAAGTTGTTCTGAAAGGAGTTCGCAAGAACAATATCTACATCTTCAATCAAGAGTTCAAGCCCAAATCAGAACTATGTCTATCTGTTTCAAAGAAGGACGCTGATCTCTGGCATTGTCGTCTTGGCCATGCTGGACCTAGCACAATTCTCAAGTTGCACCAAAGGAATCTTGTGAAAGGTCTTCCCCGGATTGATCCTGAGACGGTTGAACAGTGCGAAGCCTGTATCAAAGGGAAGCAAACAAGAACGTCTTTCAAGTCCAAGAATGAAGTAAGTACAAAGAAGCCATTGGAACTTCTCCATATGGATCTTTGTGGACCAATGAAGACACAGAGCTACGGTGGAAAGAGGTACATTTACGTTCTTGTAGATGATTTTTCTCGATTCACTTGGGCTCTTTTCTTGGCGTCCAAAGCAGATTGTTTCAAGGCATTCAAAGTCTTCATCTAACAAGTGGAAGTTGCCCTTGAGACGCCTCTCAAAGCTATAAGATCCGACCATGGGACGGAATTCCAGAATTCAGAGTTCTTGGCCTTCTGTGATCAACATGGTGTCTCTCACAACTTCTCAGCTCCAAGGACTCCACAACAAAATGGAGTTGTGGAAAGAAAGAACAGGACGCTAGAGGATATGGCAAGCACTATGCTTTTGGCTAATAGCGTCCCCAAGTACTTCTGGGCGGAAGCTATTGCCACAGCATGCTACATCATTAATCGTGCCATGATCCGTCCTCTGCTGAAGAAGACGTCCTATGAGTTGTTGAATGGAAGGAAGCCTCGCATCGATTATCTCAGAGTTTTTGGTTGCAAGTGTTTTGTTCACAACAATGATAAAGAAAAACTTGAAAAGTTTGATGCAAGGAGCGATGAAGCCATATTCCTTGGGTACTCTCTCACCAGCAAAGCATATAGGGTTTTCAACAAAAGGACTCTAAAACTTGAAGAGAGTATTCATGTTGTGTTCAAGGAGAGTTCTTCTCACAAAGAAAAAGCAAGTAAGAAAGAACGATCCTCGTCACAACAGCAGGACGACTCTGAGATGAAGTTGAAGATTGGACCTCAGGAAAATACTATGTCTCTAAGGACGCGTCTCCAAACCCTGAAGAAGTCTCTGTGGACGCTCCTAGTGTTGTTCAGGAAGTTCCCTCTCGCAGTGAATCTCCAGTTCAACAAGATATAGCAGAATCAAGTCAACAAGGCGAGCAACGCCAAAGTGTGGACGCTTTCTCTGAGGGGGAACACGCTGAGGACGATGCTCAAAGTGATAGTGATGATTCTGATGGAGACATTGATCCAAGATTTGCTAGACTGTTTCAAAGGGAGTCCCGCTTCTCTAGGGACCACCCAACTTCTCAAATTGTCTCAGATCCTTCTCAAGGAGTTCAAACAAGGTCTGCTGCAAGCAAGTCCCAATATGCAAATTTGGCTTTTTGTGCATTCAATGCCTTTGTCTCTATGGTGGAGCCAAAGAATATCAAAGAAGCACTTCAGGATGCTGACTGGATTCAAGCAATGCAAGAAGAACTCAACCAGTTTGAAAGGAACAAAGTTTGGACCCTTGTACCACGTCCCAAAGGCAAAAATATCATTGGGACGAGATGGGTGTTCAGAAATAAACTTGATGAGAGTGGACGTGTGTCAAGGAACAAGGCAAGACTGGTGGCTCAAGGATTCAAGCAAGAGGAAGGCATAGACTATGATGAGACCTTTGCTCCTGTTGCTAGAATTGAAGCCGTTCGTCTCCTTATTGCCTTCGCCGCTCACAAAGGATTCAAGCTATTTCAGATGGACGTCAAGACTGCCTTTCTCAATGGAAAGCTAAAGGAGGAAGTGTATGTTGCTCAGCCGCCTGGCTTTGAGGACGCCTCTCATCCGGACCATGTGTACTACTTGGACAAAGCACTTTATGGACTCAAGCAAGCTCCTCGTGCTTGGTACGACAGGTTTGCGTCCTTCCTTTTGTCTCATGGGTACACTAGAGGTTCAATCGATAAAACTTTGTTCATAAAGAAAGTTCACAAGGACATTTTGATTGCTCAAGTTTATGTTGATGATATTGTTTTTGGTAGCACTAACATGAAGCTTGTAGATGAGTTCAAGTCCTTAATGAGTAGTGAGTTTGAAATGTCCCTCGTTGGAGAACTCAATTTCTTCTTGGGACTTCAAATCAATCAACTCAAGGAAGGGACGCGTATTCACCAACAAAAATATGTCCGTGAAATGCTTGAGAAGTACGGGATGAACACGTCCAAACCTGTTGCAACCCCATGTTCTCCAAACTCGCGTCTTTACGCAGATGAACAGGGCAAGGACGTTGATCAAAAACTTTACAGAGGAATGATTGGTTCTTTGCTCTATTTGACCGCAAGCCGTCCCGACATTATGTCTGCCATTTGCTTGTGTGCACGCTTCCAGGCAAATCCAAAGGAGTCTCACATGCAAGAAGTAAAGAGGATCTTTCGCTATCTCAAAGGACGCGACGATCTTTGCCTTTGGTATCCCAGGAAGACGTCCTTCAAGCTTGTTGGCTACTCGGACGCTGATTACGCTGGTCATGTGATTGATAGAAAAAGCACATCTGGAATGGCGCAGTTCCTTGGTTCATGCCTAGTCTCTTGGGGATCTAAGAAACAGAACTCTGTGGCGCTTTCAACTGCGGAAGCCGAGTACGTTGCTGCTGCCTCGTGCTGTTCACAAGTCATCTGGATCAAATATCAACTAGAGGACTACGGTATCAATCTTGAAACTATTCCCATTCGCTGTGATAACACAAGTGCTATTGAAATTTCAAAGAATCCTGTTTTTCACTCACGCACAAAGCATATTCATATAAGGCATCATTTCTTGCGTGATAATGTTGAACTAGGACTCATTAGTATGGAGCATGTAAGGACTGAAGACCAAATAGCTGATATTTTCACTAAGGCGCTTGATAGACGTCCCTATGAGCATCTCAGGTTGCTCTTGGGGATGATAACTTTTAAGTAGCAAGTCCCGTTCTACTATTCCCTCAATGATTGGCTATGTTTAGTAGATTCTAAGTGTTTAAGGACTGTTATGCATTGAATTCATATTTGCAAGGACGCTAGTCTAAAACTTCATATGTTTGCTACTTTGGAACGCCATTCAATCTTTCTTTATTTTGTCTTGAAAAGAGTATCCCTGATCACCCAACCCTCATTATAAGCCGAAATGATGGGAACTCTAAGTTTACCCTAGCCGAGAACTCCGCAAAAGCGTCCTATGAGCTTCATATTTTCTTTTACGGGACGTACTTGCGTTGTTCTCAACTGGTTCGAAAGGTAATCACAAGAACGGTAAGTTGGTTGTTGGTTTGCTTGAAGAGGTAAATTTTTGCTAAGTATGAGAGGACGCTCAGTGCTTGTTGGTAAGAACGCCAGTTCAGTTGTTAAGGCACAGTTGAAGAGTCAGAATTTTGAACTTTTGAAAGTGTGAACAGTGACCGTTGCTTTTGCTCAAATCTTAAAGGGGAAGTTTTGCTACGTGTCGCACAGTAAAACAGTGTTAATTACCATTTGTGCCACCGCTTCCTCTATATAAGGCCAGAACAGTCGCTCTCGTTCATTTATTGCTCTCAACCACTTTTCAACAACAGTTCAAGCTCTGACTTCTCTCTAGAACTCCGGTGACTTTCTCTCTCTAAGTATTCATCAGAATCATGTCTCAACAACAAAGGAACGTAATCGGATCTTCTACCGGCGGAAAGCGCCGAAAGCTTGTGAAGTCCCATTATATAGAGAAGCCAAAGCCAATCGTCCTCAACGAGTCTTTGGTGGACTTCATAAACAGGAAGCCGCGAACCCTTTACAACCTAATAAGGGAATGCATGGACCTTCCTGAGGTCAAGAGGGACGCTACAAAGACGAAGAACTACGAACGCTTCATCGAGCGTTTCGTCATGCCAAGTCTTCATAACACAAACTACAAGGACTTGCCAGGACGGATGGACGACGTTCTGTTCTTTTCCCAATTCGGAGGTGAGAACCTTGGCCCTTTACTTGAGCTAATTCCCGATCTCCACAACGCCGTCCTGCCCGACTTCCCCATGTATCCAAAGGACTCTCTAGCTTACAGAATGCTCAAAGCTAGAGTTCCAACTCCCTCTCCCCCTCCTCCACAAGTTCCAACCACCACCACAAAATCCCTCAAACGTCCCACTCCCTCATCTCCTCTCTCCAAAACCTCCAAACAAACCTCCTCAAACCCCATTCAAATCGTGGATAAATTTCCACCTCACCTAAAGGAGGGACGCTCCAAGAAGACTCATGATCCAAGGCCCCTTAAAAAGGCCAAGACCTCAAGCGTCCCTTCCGCCAATCCCCCCACAAAAAGGCCAAGCTCCTCAAAACGGCCTTCCAACCTCTCAAAGGAATCCACTCCCCCTCCTCAAATATAAATCGAACAACTCCCAACTCCTCCCCCGTCCCCTCAACCATCCTCTCAAAATGCCATCATCCCCTTCCCTCCTCCGTCCCCGCTTAACTTGGCCCTTTTCCCCTCCACCCCGGCTCACATCTCTCCCCCCAAGGACCCCGAGACTCCACGGTCCCGTCGTCCATCTTCAGAGAGTGGCCCAGAGGAGGCCTCGCGCACATTTGAGCACACCTTCCGCCGCCGAAAAGCTGGCGAGAAACCAAAGGTGTTAATGGCCAAGGAAGCGCCAGTGCAAGTTGAGCACGTTCCCTCCTCATCTTCCTCCTCTTCCTCGTCAAGATCATCTGGAAGTGAGGAAGACGTCCCTGCTCAGGATTCCCCATTCATCGATGTCACTGGGGACTCCCATGACGAAGCAGAGGAGGTGAACGCCCCTGCACAAGTGGAGGATGCTGGTCTGCACCAGGTCGCTCCGGGGAACGCCGAGCCTTCTCTCTCGGAAGAACTCGAGCGTGATGCTGAAGAGGTCCCTCCTTACAATCAATCTCTTCCCATCCTCAACCCCTCCCCAGCCCCACAAGAGAACCCCTCTCCCACAATCCAAACTGAAACCATACAAGTCCTGGCGGACGCTGAGCCCACACCTGAAAAACCTACTGAAGCTCAGGACGTCGAAGGCACGTCCCAGGGTCAAACCTCTGATGCCCCTCCAGCCACATCTGGTGGTCAAGCTGAAACAGATAAAGGCATAGAGGACGCTCCTTCAAGGGCCGATTCTGAAAATGACTCTGAGGACGAGTCCAGTGATGGCGAGGAGTCTGAAACTCCCAAGGGCAAACGTAAGAAGAAGCCCGACGGTCCCCCCGTGAAAGTCCTTAGTCCACTCGTATACTCCGAAGAGTGGCTAGCGTCTTTCACAAACGATAATGATGTCCAGGAGTTCCTTGAACTTCTGCGATTCCAGGGGTGGTTAACCGTAGGGCCTGCGCCAGCCGTGGTTGACAAAGAGCAGATCAAGGCGTTCTTCAAAGACCTGCGTTACAAATCCAAAGACGGCTCTCTCCATTTCAAAATCGATGGTGAGAAAGCCTCTGTCAGTGAACGCCAGGTTAGAGCCTTCATGGGTCTTGCTGCCAAGAAGCCCCCATCTGACGCCTTGAGCTCCCTTCCTGAAGGTGGATTTGAGACAACAGATGAAGAACTGCCCCTGGTTGAGCACGTTTTTCAGGGCAAGAGGCCACTAGGTTTGGACAGGGTTGCTCACGTTCTGAGCAAAGTTGGCGCAATCGCTCACTACTTTATTTGCCGCGCCGTCCTTCCAAGGCAAGAAAAGCGTTCAATCGTGCAAACACACGATATTATATTGATTGACGCTTTCCTTGAACGCCGCCCCATAAACTTAGCACGGATAGCTATGCAACATATGGCTAAGTGTGGGAGGAAGAGACATGCTCTGCCCTATCCTGGCCTGGTCAAGCTCATCCTTCAGTCTCAGAACGCCTACGATGACAGTGCTCCTCAGGAAGAACTTGGTCTCAAATGGAATGCTAAGAACGGCCTTGTTGAAATCAGGCACGATGAAGAGCTTCCATCAGTGATCAAACAGTTAGAGGCCGAGGCTGAGGAGCGAAGGTTAAAAGAAGCAGAAGAACGCATGGCTGCTGATGCTGAAGCAGAACGCCTGGCTGCCTTGCGACAGGAGTTCTCCCAAGTAGAAGAGTCAGCTGTAGATTTTAACGCTCTTGATGAAATACTCATGGCTCCTTCTCCTGCTCAAGATCCTCAAATGAACGCTCCCTGTTCCAGTTCAGGACCAAGGCTCCAATCTACTCCAGCAAATATCTCTGAGCATCCTCCTGCGGAACTCTTAGGTGCAATCATGGACAATCAATGTCATGTTTTCTCCGCCATCAAGGACTTATCCGCGGCTCTCACCAAGACGGCAGAACTTCAATCTCAACTCCTCAAGTTCTTCCAAGACCAGAGCCGTTCTCAGTGATTGCCATCACCCCGTTCATCCCTTGTTATTTTGCCTTCGCTTCTTTTGAATTTCAAAGAATTATGACCTTCGGTCTGTAATAACTCTTTTTTGATTGAATGGCAATCCATCAGTTTGCTTGCATGTGTTTGTTTAAGCGTTCCACTGCTTTTAATTATGTGTTTGTGCTAACATCCTTATCACTTGTTATCCTTTTCGATGATGCCAAAAGGGGGAAGTGTAGTGTTGCAGAGATGCGCTATAAAATAGTTATCTAGAACAAGCAAGTGCTAAGGGGGAACTATTAAGTGAAAGGTCTAAGGAACGCCTATGCTAGAATAAAAGAGGACGCCTAGAAACCTCTCTAGGACGTAACTTTCTCCTTAAAATTCAAATGTTAAAGAATCAAAGAATGAAAACTTGTGCTTATTAAAAGTTATCCAAGTGTTAGAGGACGCCTCTAAGTTTTCATGCATGCTAAGTTCCAATGTCAAAACTATTTTGCTGAAGAGTTTGTCATCATCAAAAAGGGGGAAATTGTTGGGACGCTATCAAGGAAGTTTGCGTACTTGTTAGTGTTCCATACAACCGTCCCTTAAGTTTTGATATGACAAACTCACTTTGATTATAATAAAGTTGTCCAAGTGTTCAGGAACGCTAGTGACCAAAAGGACAACAAGTGTGTATGGGCGTCCCACAGGCTTAGGGACGCCAGCTAACAGGAAGTAAGGACGAGCAAGAGACTACTTGAGCAAGGACAGAGTCCCAAGCAAGTAGGAACGCAAGAAAGGAGTCCTTACTCACTAGCCGACAGGATGACATCACTCGACAAATGTTTGATCATCTAAGGACACGTGGAGACCGATCCTGTAGCAGAGTCCAACACTACGTGGAGAACGATCCTGTAGCAGAGTTCATCAACACGTGGCGGCCGATCCTGTAGCGGAGTTCATCACACACAGCTGGATACAGGAAGCTTCCTCATCACCGCCAAACTCGTGGAAGAAGATCCTGTAGCCACGTACCTCAAGGGCATGATCGTCAGAACGAGAATGACGCCCTTCCCAAGTCCTATAAATACCGCAAGGAATTTATTGTGACTTCAACGCTTTCAAGAATATTCAGAGAGAATCATAGGAAAGCGGCTCACTCAAGAACACGAAGAACTAACTCAAGAACTCAAGAACAGTGCTTAGACCTGAGTTAGATCGAGTGAGACTTGTAAACAAATCACAAAACAAGTTTGTAATTAAAAGAGAAAGAGAGTTCTGCGAAGTACTGCAAAACGCAGGGATAGGAGTCCTTTAGTAGATTGAACTTGCTTAAGTTGTAGGCTTAGAGGAGTCCTTTACTAGTGGACTTAGGGAAAAGCTAAGTGCCAGAGAACTGTAAAGACTCGCCAGTACAACTGTAAGAACGTTCAATATAAAGGAAGAACTATTCAAAAAATCCTTCAAGGAGGTAGAGGTTTACACTCAAGGACTACTTGGTCTTGAGTTGTTCCTCTATAACTCATTGCGTTCATTACTTACCTGTTTAGTACTTTTTCCGCTGCATTACTCTAGGACGCTCCTACACCTCGTAGGAACGCCTAACCAAGGACGTCTTTATCACAGTAAAGGCAGTCCCGTAGTACTAACGATCCAACAAGCGTGTACATTAGTAGTCAGGTAGAGACATCCTTAGGAGGAGTCCCTTGGCAGCGGAAATTAAAACAAACTTAAGCATGTAAGCATATAGGATAAGGGACTCTGGGATTTATAGAGGAACCCCACTAAGACAAACTAGTCTTATGGGTAAACCTTTACCTTCGAGGAGGATTTTCGTATAGACGTCCTTATCTTATTAGAGGAGGATTTACATAGTACAAGGCAAGCAGTTACAATTCTCTGAGTCTAAGTATGCGTCCTTAGCCTTACTAGTAACTCTCCCTTTAGCCTAACACCGTAACCTAACTCTCTTTCCTATAAGGTAGCTAAACACTCACGTCTCTCACATTAGCTTCGTGAGAGACAATCTTCCTTTCTAACTTTTGTGATTTGTTTTGGGATTTGATGTGGTTAGACTTCTTCTTCTCTCGATTCACGCTCACTTGATCTTCTTGATCTTCGTTCTTGAACTTGGATTCTTCGAGAGTGAGCTCGAGAGAAATCTTCTAAGTCCACACCGCTATGCATAACCCTTGAAGGGTATTTATAGTGGTAGTGGCTTTTGTCTTGGAGCATTCTCAAAGATCATGACTGCAGGATCTATCATCTTCCTTCAACGGTGCGATTTGCATCTTGAGGAAGTCAACTCTGTCACCACTTGGGAAGCCTCCGCGTGGTCAGGGGACCATCTTCTGGAAAGCGACTTCTTTGGAAGTATGCGCACGTGCCCAGACATAGGAAGCTTCCTTCTGAGGACTACAGTCGAGTATGGTGTAATCATGTTTTAGCAGCCTTGATTTGAATTTGAGCGTCTGCATAATGTTGGCGCGTGTCCCTTCTCGATGAGGACGCCATCCTTATCTCGTAGGGACTCCATTCTTGTTCAACTTTGGATATTTTGATGGAGTGCGTCCCTATTGCATAGGAACTCTCGTTCACTTGTTGTCCTTTTCACTCATGGGCGTCCCTGGGACTTTCTTGAGATAATCACTTGGACAAATATTAAATACCATTGAGTTTGTCATTATCAAAACTAGGGACTTTTATTATTGGTCAGATATTAGAGACTAACGTCCTTAATATCGTCCTAACAATAAGGTAGGTAAAATCCATGCTCTACCAAAGTAGATAGACAAATTCAATCATTCAACTAAGGTCAAATTCAGATTATCCCCAAATTAAAACCCCAATTTCTGATTATCCTCAAATTAATACCCTAGTGATTCACAAGGGAATACATCTAACTCAAGGGATTCATGGAGGAAAGCGACCTCAAGAAGAAGGCCTAGACCTTACAAGAGGTCCCGAGCATTCAAGTATAAGGAGGCTTTGAAGAAGCTACATGAAGTGCATCAACCTTTGTCAACTAGGCAATGGAAGATGAAAAAAACGAAGGAGATGGTCAGGCACGACCATGATGGGTCATCCACGACCCACGAGACACAAGACCCTCTCAAGACCGACCCCCAGGGGGTCGTGCACGACCCTCCTAAGGTCGATCCTGAGGAATGTTCCGTGTCCGCCGGGTTTCCTTGTTGATGTCTTGCGGCCTAAGTTGTTTCCTTTTCTTGTTAAAATGAATTATTTCCATCTTTGTTTTATTTTAGGTTGTATATATTATTATGAGATATTCTTTATATCTTATGATAATAAATTAGGATTTTTCTTTTTAAGATTAGAATAAATACTTGGGTTTTTTTTTCTCTTTATTTCTTTAGAGCGTAGATTGAAGAGAGCATTGTGCTTCTCTTCTGTACCCTTTGAGACCTACGTATTTGTGACTTGAGTTTTGGTTTATGCAAGCATCAGGGTCGTCCATTGGGCTGTTTGCACATCCCAAGGGAACCAGGCCACAAAAATTTGGGGGCTACCAAATTTTTTTAGAGTATACATATTATAATATTATATATATATAATTAATTATAGCAGCGTTGAGTTGTTTTCTGCTTTTTTCCGTATCATACACGGAGGCTTTTTACCTTCTTTCAATTGAGTTCACATTTGTAGGATTTCTTTCCCAATGGATCAATCAATCACATCAATTAAGCCTACACTAGTCTACATTCCCAATTTTTTATATTTTTTCTTCTTTTACCTAGATCTCCTTTCTCACCAAAAAAAACTTTTCATCTCCCCCTCTTGTACTTGTAGTCCTGTGCGTCCGGCCAACATAGTCCCCTTTACTAGAATTCAATTTTGTAATTTGCCCATCTTTTCTAATTTCTCTCGTCATTATCTCAACTACAACAACTAAAGTGATCCTTTGTTCTTCAATTGGAAACGGCACGGTAAGAGAACTTTTATGAAATTGGTTTTATTATTTCATGAAATCAGTAACAAATTGGTTCTTATGTTTGCTAATTGCTTATATTTTTTTAGGGATGATATTCTATTGACAAGTCAATTTGGATAGCTTTTATCAAGAAGGGATTCAAGGAATTTGTCAAATGAAATTTCCAGGTTGTATTACTCCTTTTTTCTTATGAATTTATCATTATTGCCTCCTTGCATTGTTTAGGCTTTTAGCTATGACCTCAAGAATAAGAAAACCTGTTGCTGAAAGTATTAAACATAAAAGGAAAAAGAGAAAGGAAGAGTTAATTGAATCCCAAAAAGGTGCTCTTGATAGATTTGTTGTAAAAGAATTAGAATCTTCTCCAAAAATTCATAATGAGGATGCCAATTTGAATGATTATTTGGATGTTAATGTTAATGTAGATGCACATTTGGCTTCTAATATTAAAACAGATTTTAATGCAAATTTTGATGTTAATGTGGAAGCTAATTTGGTTGTTAATGATGTCAATTTAGATGTTGATTTGAATATTAATATGGGTGTTAATGGTGATCCTGATCATGTTAATGTTGATCATAGCAATAAAATAGATGATAATGGTGATCATACTGATGAAATAGATGACATTGATAATGTGTCTGACCTCGAGTTTGATAATGAGAATGATGCTTTCAATTTTAATATATATGATCTAAGATATTGGGATGCTCTTGACTCTAAGATGATTGATGTTTTAGCAATAAATGGCCCTAGAATGAACTTGTCTATTGAAAAGGGTCCTAAAGATAAACTTGGCAGGAGATTTACAACAAAATGTTATTTTAGAGTTTTATCAAATGGTGAAAAGTGTTTTAGAGATTGGCTTGTTTATTCAAAAGAGCTTGATAGGATATTTTGCTTCTGTTGTAAAATATTTAAAAAAGGGTGTGGAAAAGATTAACTAGTGAATGATGGTTTTATGGATTGGTCACATCTTAGTAGAATGCTTAAAGACCATGAAACAAGTCTTGAGCATATTCAAAATATGGCTATTTGGTATGATTTGCGTTTAAGATTGAAAAAGGAGCAAACTATTGATAAAGTGGCTCAAAAACTAATTCATAAAGAAAAAGAACATTGGAAGAAGGTGTTGTTTAGGATCATCTTTATTGTGAAGTTTCTTGCCAAATATACTCTAGCATTTCGTGGCACTAATGCAAGGTTGTACCAAAATAGCAATGGAAATTTTTTAGGTTTAATTGAAATGCTAGCTGAGTTTGACCCCATTATTCAAGAACATGTTCACCGCATTACAAATGATGAGATGCATTTCCATTATCTTGGACCTAGGATCCAAAATGAGTTAATACATTTATTTGCAAGTGCAATAAAATCTGAAATCATTAAAAAAAAAAAAAAGGAGCTAAGTATTTTTCTACGATTCTTGATTGTACTCCTGATGTAAGTCATCAAGAACAAATGTCTTTGATTTTAAGGTATGTTGATTTGTCTTCAAATTGTGCAAGTATTTAGAAACAAAATATCATCTCTATTGTGAATCCTTTTTAGGCTTTTAGAAGTGAATGATACAACTGGTTTAGGATTGTTTACGGCTTTACAAAATGAATTGAAGTCTCTTGAACTTGATATAGATGATGTACGTGGACAAAGCTATGATAATGGGTCAAATATGAAAGGAAAAAATCAAGGAGTTCAAAAAAGACTTTTAGATATAAACCCTAGAGCTTTTCATACATCTTGTGCTTCACATAGTCTAAATTTAATCTTACGCGATATGGCAAACACATGTGGTAAGCAAGAGATTTTTTTGGAGTGATACAAAGAATTTATACTATATTTTCTAACTCGACTAAAAGATGGGATATTTTTAAAAATAATGTGAAAGGATTGACCGTTAAATCATTGTCTTTTAAAAATAATTATTTCTTATTTGTTGTTGATCAAGCAATTATGTCACTTATTAGTAGGTTTGAACAATATCATGCATATGAAAATGTTTTTGGCTTCTTATTTACTTTTGAAAAAATAATTTCATTTGATGATGTGCATTTGAAGTCTTCTTGTTCTCAAATTGAAACTTCCTTGAAGAAACATGAAAGTGTTGATATTGATGCAAATGAGTTATATATGGAGATAAAATTATTGCAAACTTTTTTGCCTAAGAGAATGATGCAACCTATTGATATTTTGAAGTACTTGAAACATATGGATTGTTTTCCTAATGCAACTATTGTATACAGAATTATGTTAACTTATCCTGTGAGTATTGCATCTGTAGAACGGAGCTTTTCAAAGTTGAAGTTACTTAAGTCCTACCTGCGCTCTAAGATGAAACAAGAGAGACTTAATGGATTAGCAATGATTGTAATTGAAAGTGATTTTTTGGAGAAGATTGATCATGGAAAACTGATTGAAGATTTCATTTCAAACAATACTAGAAGAATGCTTCTTTTTAAATGAATTGTACCTTGATCTGGGATGTAATAGTACTTTTCATCGTTTATGTTATTGAAATATGAATAATATTCAAAATTTTCTATAATAATTTATAGTAGTGTTGAATTGAATGAATTCAAGCCTCTTATATTGAGGCCTCGTATCACTGTCTTTTATTTTCGGACAGGGCCTCCACATTGCATTGGACGGCCCTGGCAAGCATTCGTTTGATTCAAGTGAGAAATTGATATTGCTTGTGAGTTTCTTGCTTTACAATTCAAAGGCGAGAAGTTCTACGATTTATACTCGGTGCAAGATCTAGATCCATCGTTCCGTTTGCAATTGTGTGACGATCAAGAAGTATCCTAGGCATGTCATACATTAAGTGGTATCAGAGCTCAGCTGATCTTGAGTTACATCGAGTTAAGTCAACAATCTGCGAGCTACATCGACAGCAGAAATCTGCCCTCGTTCGTTGTCGTTTCTGGAAATTTCGATTTTTTTCTAAGTTAATTGCAAAAATCTGATTACATACTCTTATAGAGAATTTCGATACAAGTCCAGGCATATAAGATTCGTCGAAATCGAAGTTTGTTTGACCCCCGAAAAGGTCAAAATACCAAGTTGTGTTCCTAAAACCCTAATTTGCCGAAGGTTGTTTTTGCTTGCCTTGGAGCCCGAGTTTGGTCTTTGTTCCTCATCCATGAAACTTCTGATGTCTCAAGTAGTTATTCCAAGTGAAATTGATCTCTTTTATGGAGATTATGATCCGTACACGTATTTTTCTTGGGAAGAGAATACTAATACGTTCTTGGAGTACCATGGTTATGGTGGCGTTGATGCCTTTTATACTGTTACAAACATCTTTCGTGGTGATGCTTATAATTGGTGGGTTAATCTTGTTCATCATTGTCATCATCATGGATATCAACCTATCATGTCTTGGCCAGAATTGAGGTTTTATATACGCCGATCGTTTATTCCATCTGAGCATTCGAGACGTGTTGCAGTGTTCTATGATTGTTGTCATGGTTCTAGGTCCCCACTTGCTTTCTTCATGGACCTTGAAGAATTGTCCAGCTTTGTTGGGATGTCAACCTCATCATACACCTTCGGTCGACGATTCTTGGATGGTTTAGATCCCTCACTTGAGTTTTATTTAAGGGATCAACCGAGAGATGATGTCAATGAGTTGGTAAGAGTTGCTCAAAATTTTTATTATAAGGTTCAGCAAGCACATGAGATTAATGATGCTATTCGAAGGATAACTCCACCTAAAGTGGAGGAGGAAAGGTCAGTTGCTCTTGTCGAGGAGGAGAAATTCGTTTTCTTAGTTGAAAAGGAGGCTGCCACCACAGCGGAAGTTACCGAGTCATCGGCTTGCATCGACGCATCAAAAGTTGTTAGCGCGGTTTAGCAGGAAGTAATCGTCCAATTGCCCTCAAATGTTTTGGAGCATTGTGATACTGATGGTGAAAGCTCTTTACAAAATTTCTGCTCATTCGGAGTTGATTTACATCTAGTTCCTTCACAACCATCAACAAATGTTGTAACCTCGCTTATTCTTGTTGATTTGCAGATAAACTTTAGTATTTCAAGCCAAATTTTGTGGATGATGTTTTTACTGCAGAAATGGTCTCTCCACAAAATTTCAGCCAATTTGGAGATGATTTGCCCCTGGTTTTGCCACAGCCATTGTCGAACACCGACTCCTTGCCTATGTTGATCGTTCCTCAGGTATCACTCAAGATTTCAACGCCAAATTTTGTGGGTCATCTTTATTCTGCAGAAATAGTCTTTTCACAAAAATTCAGCAGTTTTGGAGCACGTTTGATTTATGAACCATGCAGCTTGTCTTTTGATGATTCTACGTCGTTATTACTTGGTTCTTTTGATCATGTGCTTGATGACTGCTTTGTTTATTATCATCCTGAGTATGGAGCTGAGTACGAGGTTAGTTCTTGTAGTTCTTTGCAAGAGTTTGCATTCTTCTCTACACACTACGACATATCGGGGACGATTTGTAGGCAAGTGGAGGAGAATGATGCAGTATGGGAATCGATCAAGACAAGGGTCGATTGGCGTCGGGTGAAGAAGAGAAGTAGGCCTCGACCTTGCAAGAGGTCTCGGGCTTTCAAGTACAAAGAAGCTATGAAGATTCTGCATCAATTTCATGAGCCATTATCATTGGAAGATGAAGAAGATGAAGATTACTTATTTTAGGAGTTTCTAGTTTAGATATTTCTATTTGTGGTAATATGGGTTGCATCCCTTAAGTATTATTAATGGGCCTACTTTAATTAGTTTCTTGTTTTATTTTATCAAGTCAACTAGTATTTAAGCATAGCTTAGACATTATTTTGAGTCAACGTAAAATAGAGAGAGAACCTTGGGTTTCTCTCTTGTGTCAATCTTGCTTGCTTGATTATGATTTGTCATTGTTGAGACATCGTTTGGTTGATTAATTCAAGTGTTCCTCAGTTTTAACACTTCAAGTGTTTCTTTCAAGTTGAGTTTGGCGTTATCAATCTGAAATCCATACCCTGGGCACTTCAACCCTTGATTGTCTTCATCCCAAAGATTGTCATACATCAATTGGTATCAGAGCGTCTTTCGCGGTGATGCTCTGATACCACTTGATGTATAACAAGGCTGGGATGGCTCCTTGGACGTCACACAATTGCACAAAGTGTAAATTGAACAAAGTTTTGTCTTGAATTGCAAACGAACTCACACAATCAATCACAACTCGTGAATGAATCAACCCAATGCTTGCATATACCAAAACTCAAGTCACAAATACGCAAGTCTCAAAGGGCGCAGAAGAGAAGCACAATGCTCTCTTCAATCTACGCTATAAAGAAATAAAGAGAAAACCCCCCAAGTTTTTATTCTAACCCTAGAAAAACAAATCCTAATTTATTATCATAATATATAACGAATATGCCATAATAATAAATAAAACCTAAAAGAAAACAAAGATGGAAATAGTTTGTTTCAACAAGAAAATGAAACAACTTGGGTTGCAAGACATCAACAAAGAAACCCAGTGGACGCGGAACATTCCTCAGGATCGACCCTGTGAGGGTCGTGCACGACATCCTGGGGGTCGGTCCTGAGAGGGCCTTATGTCTTGTAGGTCGACCGACCCATCATGGTTGTGCCCAACCATCTCCTTCGTCTTCTTCATCTTCCAATGTCTACTTGACAAAGGTTGATGCACTTTATGTAGCTTCTTCAAAGCCTCCTTATAATTGAATGCTCGGGACCTCTTGTAAGGTCTAGGCTTTCTTCTTGAGCTCGTCTTCCTCCATAAATCCTTTGAGCTAGACGTATTCCCTTGTGTATCACCTAGCTTTGGTAAAACTTTCAATAATTGAAACTAAACCCTAGAATAACGTTGAACCCTCACAAATTAGAGCAATTGTCATACCCGTAGCGTCAATCCGAGTGTTGTCGTCGGAGTCTAATGCAGATTTCGTCGTCGGTCAGCCGTTGGTCGAGTTGCCTCTAGTCGAACCGTCGCCTACCTCAAAGTCGTCTCACTGTCTCCGGTCTGGTGTTGGGCCTTGTGTCCATCGCCGGCCTCGCCCGTTGCCCGCCTTTCTTCTTCCGGTGGTGAACGTCGTTTTCGTGTTTTGTTGTTGGTGAAGATGAACTAGTCAGGTTTTTTTTCTTTTTCTTTGTTTTTATAATTTTGATTTCATTTTTCTTTTAACCCTTTATTATGTTAAGAGACTAAAAGATTGTTGGGTAAATTAGTGATTTCGGCTACGGATAAGAAAAATTGCAAAACACAAGGGTGCTAAAAGGAAATCAAATTTTTTTTGGCACCAAAAGGAATTGTCAAAACTACGAGGGTACCAAAAGGAATTTCCCAAAATGAAAATGAAAATGTAAATGAATATGAAAGGAAAGAGCATACCTTTTGTTTATCAAACACACTAAATACACTAGTTGTTTCCATTAGCATCCCTCAAAAGCTCCCTCAAGTGATAGAAGAAAGAAGACCATATGGCCTTACTTTCATTCTCTACACCATATGTTAAAGGAACTATCTCATTATTACCATCCATAGCAACAACTGAAAATACAACTCCACCATATTTTCCCTTTATATGACAGTCATCTACTCCTATCAATCCCCTGCATCCTTGAATGAATCCTTCTATCATTGGCTTTAAAGACATGAAGACACTCTTAAACTGAATGGGGTTTTCAAGATCATTTTCTCCATATCTCCAAACTATATGAACCTTCGAGTTAGGATTAGAAGTCTTTATGGCCTCACAATAACCGGGTAAACTCCCATAAGAAGTTCCATCATCTCCTTTAATCATCTTGAGAGCAAGTGTCCTTGCTTTGTACAAGGACGATGTCTTCATGTTTATACCAAATTTCTCGAACAAGTAACTTTGAAGAGTCCTTCCTTTAATCTCTTCACCCGCTCTTACATATTCAAGAATTTTTCTTGCAGCCCATCCTAGGGTTGCCATGGCATCGTACATACCCAACTTGAGGCAAGTATGAGTGTCTTGCATGCCCATGTAACTTCGTCTTGAAGTCTTGATGCATGAATCCTCCAATTACACTTAGAATATCAACATATAGCCGTAGACCTTCTTTGCTCAGCTTTCAATACTATAATAGAGAAACCCTCTTGCACACAGTAATCTCTAAGAACATCCATCATATGATCCTAGTTGATAAAAAGCATTCATTCCTTAAGCTTGATTTTCCCAAAGTCATTCTCACCACACAACTCACCATTATCATAAAGTCGATCAAAGTAATCATCGGTTTCACTATCATCGGCCCAAAATGCATCATCAAGTTGTGGCAAGATATAATCATCAAAAGTAGTTACATCAGTGGAGGGCAAGACAACATTAGGCATATTAAAAGTGGGAAAAGCAATAGCAGGTACAATAGCATCAATCAAATCATCATTAGACAAAACAAAATCATGTGCACTACCCACAACGCGTTGTCTAGCTAATGAACCAGAAGTTCTTCCACCTTGTTGAACATAAATCCCTCTTCTTCTAGCAGAAGTTGGAGGAACTCTCCTATTAGAGGTGGGTTTACTGCCATAAATGTACCTTGAGCTTTCTACAGGCCTCTTTGATTCAATCAAAATTCGCACCAACTCGGGATTAGTATAAGACGACTCAGAATCCAATGGCCAAATTAACCAACATCTTATTGTGAAATAAGTTAAACATGTTCACAATGTCATTATCACTCTCCACCTGAAAAGTTTGAGAATTATGCGCATACCATAAGGTAGGTTGATCAGGAAGAAACATTCCTTGTTTTTCAACTCCCTCTAACAAATCAACAAGTATATCTAGAACACTACACCTATTAGGATCATCCACCATGACTTCTACATATTCACGATGGAAGAAACATTCCTTGTCCTCCATTCTGCAATTTATAAACTCTAACTAATAAAAAAAAATCTCAAAGTAGAAAATTCAAACTAATATTGCAAAGTTTAACCATATCTTATATACAAAATAAGTATGTAAACCACTACATTTTGAAAATTACATCATCATCACAATCACGTAGTGTATCCACTTTTTTCTCAAATAAAAAGCAATTAGAATTTGGTTACTTATAATTTCATATCAACCACTAATCGTGCATATAAGAATTAGAAGAAGAAGAGAACGATCTAATGTGTCAAGGCCAGCTGGCCTTGTAGGTTTAGAGAGGAGAATCCATTCATGTACGTGATTGTGGAATATGATCTGATGTGTCAAGGTCAGCTTGCATTATGGAATCAAAGGCTAGTTGCTTGTATTACGTGGTTATGCCTTTCTTAAGAGGCAATACTAGTTTTAGTGGATGTAAGTAAACTAATAGTTTATGTCAGGTCCCCTACAAGATTACAAGTGGAAAACTCAGCAATACTCGTAATGCAAAAATTGTCTCCTAAATTTGAAAGCAAGGATCACTTGAATTCAATTTGGACTTTCCTGTTTTAACCTTAGATACAAAAACAAAAGACATGCAGGTGAACTAAAATTATATATTGGTAATTTCATATCATTAGTAGTAAATTAATATCATTAGTAGATATATGTGCATTAGGGAAATACCTTTTGGTTCCTCAAATGTCTTCTATTAATTCAAAAGAGCTCAGAAGCATATTCAGCATAAAGAAATTAAATCCAAAATTCATTTTGGTCTTCATCTGCTAAGCTAATTAGAATAGAAACAAGTAGTAACTTCATATTGATTAATTACGATTGCAAAATTGAATGATACAGAGATGACAACAAAATTGGTCTTGATTAGGTCCACTCAATATTTAATCACACAGTAGATAGAAATCAAGGATTGGTCTAGATACAATCTTATCATGATAAAGGCTCTAAATTAGTTATGAGTATGAAACACTGATGCCACCGTATATATAATATCCATGAATATGAAACACTAGATACAATCCCTAACTAACTTATAATTATGAAATTTGGAAAAACACACCTCGAATTAGAATTGATATTGCAGATTTGCAGTAGACATTCATTCAGTTCAAGCTTTGGAGGCCAATTCGTTCTTTTTTTGTGGCGGTAGATTGATAACAATGGTAACTTCTCTTCTATCGTTGTTATAGCTTTCAACAATGTTTTATACTATTTGCTAAAATTTTGATTTTTTTTAATTAAAAACAATTTTAAGCGAAAATTATCTTGAGTATTTCCAGTTTGGTGTTGGTGTGCCTAATGGTAGTGAGGCCATTCTTCATGTTGTTAACAGGTTGATCGAGGTTAAAGGGGAAGATCGTGGTTTGTCTATACTTTTGGTGGATTTCAGTAATGCTTTTAATTTGGTTGATCGTAGTTTCATGCTTAGAGAGGTCCGACTTTGTTGCCCTTCTCTCTCTCCTTGGGTCGAATTTTGTTATGCCCGCCCTGCCCGGTTGTACTATAACGGGTCATCTTTACTCTCTAGCCAAGGAGTCCAACAAGGTGATCCTTTAGGGCCACTGTTTGATTGCACTCGCTTTACATCCACTCGTTCTGCGGATCAATGAGAAATGCAACCTGGATTTCATGGCTTGGTATTTGGATGATGGGACCCTTATTGGTGATACGGCAGTGGTTTCAGAAGCTCTACATTTGATTATTAAGGACGGGCCGAATATGGGGTTGTACTTAAATGTCGAAAAGACGGAAATCTTTTGGCCTAACCCGGATCCGAGGTGTAGTAATCCTAAGTTTTTTTCCTCATAAAACCGCTCGTCCTTTGGAAGGCGTCATGCTTCTCGGTGGCCCGGTGAGTTTGAATGTTGACTTCTATAGTCGCTTGATTGAAGAAAGGGTTTCTAGGACGGTGTCTCTAATGGAGGCTGTCGCGGAGCTTAATGACCCACAAGCGGGGCTGCTTCTTTTTGCGTAATTGTGTTGGGGTTGGTCGATTATATTTATCTCTCCGGACTTGTCCACCCCAGATGCTTTGGGTCCGCACACCTCACCTTTGATCAAGCCCTTTGGAAAGTTCTTCAAGAGATTATTGTGGCTGGTGCAGCTGGCTTTGGTGATTGGCAGTGGCGTTGTGCCACCCTTCCCTTTCGCTTGGGTGGCTTTGGGATCTATACAACACAAGATGCTTCTGAGTATGCCTTTAGTGCTTCACGGTTGCAGTCACTCAACCTTCAAAATAGGTTGCTTCGCCGCTGTGGTGTTTTTGAGTTTGACCTTGTTTGTCAGTCAACCTTGAGCAGTTTTCGGGAGTTGTGCAGCTTCGACCCTCATGACCTTTGCCATGTCGTACCAGCCACCCCCCCCCCCCCATTTATGAAAAAATTGGCTATAGTGTACTTTGACATGGTGGAGAGAGGGTTAGTTGGTCGCTACAATCCTAGTGCTCGTGAAAAGGCCATCCTTATCAGCAACCAGGTGTCGCACTCTTTGGACTTCTTGAGAACAATTCCAATTGAAGGGTTGGGGCAGACAATGCATCCCTGGCAGTTTAGATGTGTTTTTTGTTATTGTCTAGCAATCCCTTTGTATCCTGCTGATTTTGCCTGTCCTTTTTGCTCTTCTAGGATCATGGATTGCCTTGGAGATCATGCCGTGCATTGTGGTAATGATATTGGCATTAAGTTTCGCCATATCCTTGTTCAAGATGTGTTGGGTGATATTTGTACTCAAGCCGGTGTTGTTGTGCAAAAGGAAGTGCCCTTGGGGTTTTTATCTGACGAAGGCAACACCTTAGGCCTGTAAATCTCCTTGTTTATCGCTATGATAAAGGTAAAAATGTTTGCTTGGATGTCACTCGTGTTTCTTCTGTCACCGGTGCCGGTGTAGATGCTTTCGTCCCCGGGGCTACTGTTGTTAAGGCTGTTACTAGGAAGAAGAGCAAGTATGCTTCCAAGTGTGCTGATAATGGATACGATTTCATCACTTTCGCTTTCTCCACCTTTGAAGAATTGGGAAGTGATGCTCTTGAATTTTTATCTTGGGTCCCACGGGCTGCTCAAAGTCATGCCTCTAGTGTTAATCGCCGGTCTTTTATTTTTCATAGGCTATGTTTTACCATGAATAAGGGTGTTGGAGCCCAACTGGTTGCTAGGCTCCCATCCAACTTTTTGTAGTTAGTCTTTTATTATAAATCCAATTATTTGTTTTTTTTTAAAAAGGGAAAAGGTTTATTTTAATATTTTGGAGATTAGGGGGATTTCTTAGTAATCTCAAGGTTACCATGTGTAATAGGTAAAAGATTAGTACACCTGTAAATAATTTTAAATCCTAGGGTTACCGCGTAGAAATTCCATTTAAAGAATAAAAAAAAAGGAAAAACAATGGATACAGCTTTATTCTTAAATTAAACTTCTCTACTCAAAAGAGTTTGAAATGTTATAGTGGGAGATTTAAAACTTAAATTACATAAACTTCTCCTCTCAACTCTTCTTCACTTATTTCTTACAACCGAAGGATAAGATCCCATGATGTGCTATGACGAAAAATACATTAGACACCAGCCGATCATGCAAAGGAAAGAAAGTGGTCGGGTTAGCCATGTGACAAACTACGCAAATGGGGTTTTGAAAGTGGTTCTTTTGCGGGTTGTCGAGGCACCCCGGTTTTATTTTTAGCGCACCGGTTGTTGCCTCGGCTATCACCTAGGGGTAATTTTTAAATTTTCAAAGAAAATGTGTCGGACATCTCGGTTGTCACGCTGATAGTCACCTCGATTGTCACAAAAAAGTGACAGCCACCTCGATTGTCACCCTAGAAGACAATTTTTTTAGCGGCTAGACATCTCCCTCCTAGTATAAATACGTGGTTGAGGTCGTAAAATTGTTTTACAGCTTGATTTAATCGTTTGAAATGAAGCCACGAAAATGGTTGATCGGAATGTAAGGTTAGTATTATATAATAATGTTTAAATTTATTAATAACTCAAATTCAATCGAATTGTACTTTTTTTACTATATTAATTATAATTTATTTTTAAAATATTGTGATTTTTTAAAGTCTCTTACGATTAGAGGAGCAAAAATCGCCAATTTCATTTGACTTGAACGAAGAGTATGTTGATGATGACGCAAATGGCGATGCTTATTTTGGGAGTGCATATACATACGGATATTTTTGAAAAAGGACAAGTACATACAATTTTACTAATAGTTATGCAAGTTTTACACATTTTCTTAAATAAACAAAATTTTACATAAATTTGAATAATCCTAATATAGTTTAATTTTTATATTCATTCTAGTCAATTTCCCGATTTTTTTTTAGTTTACAAATGATTATGAGTAGGACGAGCGTGATGATATGAAAGAGTGGGTCATTGCAAAAGGAAAGAATTTGAATTTTGTGATCACCACGCATAATTCATGGACTACAAAAATCCTCTTGGGGTGTGCCTTGGGTGGAGAGTATAAGCCAGGTAAAAAGTGTAAACCCCACAAGATTGAGAGAAATATACAAATAAGGGATGATCTAGATAGCGGTCTTAAGACTAGAAAGATTTGATGTGGGTTTATGCTGGTTGGAAAGAGAAACTCAAAAACCCTTAGTTGGACGCTAAGATTGGAATGTGGGCGCCACAATCATTCGTTCCTTGAAAGTCTTGAGGGATATCCATTTGTTGGTCAGATGACAGAGGAGCAGAAGGAAGACGTAAAGAATTTGGCATTGACTGGTTCAGAGCCTAGAGATACAATGTCTTATCTGCACCACAAGTATTCAAGCATCACCACATCAATGAAACAATTATACGGATACATACAAAAAATCTTTACAGATGAGATGGGATTAAGGACAGTAACTCAATTCTCACTTTATTACTTACAACAATTGAATTATTACGTCGATTATTAGATTGAGACGAGAAGCAATAAGGTAAGAGACTTGTTCTTTGCCCATCCAAGTCGATCCATTTGTTGAAGTTGTTCCCTTATGTCGCCATCATGGACTCTACATATCGAACTAACATATAAGCATTTCTTGCTATTTTTTTTTAGTTTGTATTTTATATTAGCAAATGTTGTCTTCTTTCAAAATGATAATGTAGGTATGGTATGCCCTTGTGTGAAATTGTCGGATTTACTTGCACCAGGCGCAATTTCTAGATTGCTAATTTGCATTTATGACAAGAGAGATCCAAGATCACTACTAGTGGGTGTTACGTCAGTTGAAGAAATTGTACCAAGTGGTTGGAACAACGCCGAAAGCCATATTAACCGATAGAGATATGGCTGAGATGATCATTGTGGATGTCTTATTTCCTAATGCGAAACACATGTTATGTTGGGTGCACATCCAATGTAATTACAGAGCATACGCTATTGGGCATGGATTTGCAGCATCGGCGGATTGGTTTGCAAACAGAGCATGGGATTTGTTCTACTCGACTACCGTCGCAGAGTATGAGATGGAGCTTCAATGATTAAAAGAAAATCTAAGATCGTTATTATTCAAATATCTCAACAGTACTTGGCTTTGCCACAACAATCGAATAGTTAGAGCATTCACCGATCATCGCCTTAACTCATTCATAAGGACGACAAACAGGTTAAATTTAGTACTTTTTGCGTTCTTATATAGTAGTATTGAATTGATTACAATAGGATTTTAAAACTATTTGGAGGGTTGAGTTGCAACACTCTAGCCTAAAACATTACTTGCAAACGTACGTAGGAGGATTCAACACTCTCTTAAGAAGGATGCATCATATGGTTGAGAATCAAATCAGAACCATCCAAGGGCAAATGGAGAGGGACCGTACCTCCGGTCTAATAACCATATTTCGCATGACGGAACCACTCAGTATAGTATTCTCTCATCTTTCGAGAAAGGTATCCAGCATGTGTATTGAGCAGTTGTTCGATCACATCAAGGCTCCTAACAACCTTGAGAGTGGATATCGTCCGATATGTGATGATCATTGGTGGAAGACATCTCGTGGACTCCTGTGCCCTCACGAAGTTCTTACATATCATTTGATATGAGTTTGCCATGTTCCTCACCAAGAAGAGTACGCATTTGCTCGAGCACTTCATGCAATTTGTTTATGATGATCATGTTCTTCTTGACAAGCTGGTTGTACCTCATTTGCTACGCTGACTCTTCACCTAGAAGAGTCCGCATTTGCTATGTTGAACGAGGTCATACCACAATGTATTCGAATCTAATCTTTCATGTCTTTTCCAGTACTCATGCATACCTCGTTTATGGATTCATAATACATTATCCTCCTATAAACAATAAAAAAATTAATTGACAATTAATACATTAAATGTCTAAGGAAATGTACGAAATTATTATATATTGTTTTTACCATAAGTTGATCGTGCGATAAACTATCTCATACATCTCTAGCAATGTGGGTGTCATAGTTGATCAATAGTCTTGGATCACTACGTCCACCAGCATATCCCGCTTGTTGGATCTCAAGTACTTCATGATAATGGTGGTCGGACTGGTTGGGAGATTGATGTGGCGAACGGTTTGAAGGACCAGTCTGATATGGTTCAAGGAGGGAAGGATATGTTTGTTGGGATGGGCTAGCTTGATAGAATGAAGAGTATGTCTCTGGGAACGGGTCAGCTTGGAAAGAGGAAGGGTACATATATTGGGAGAATTCAATCTGATAGGGGGTCGGATAATTATGTTGGAATGGATAAGGTTGTTGAGGAGAATAATTAAACTCGGAACAAGCATAGCGGTGGGAAGGCTCAACAACATCTAATTGACCTGAGTAAGGGATCCACCCTATCAAGTCCAAAAAAGATTGGTCGGTACATGGTGTAGCGACATTATGAAATTCAAGATATAGATCACGGGTAGGTGGTGTAGGTACTGGTGTTGTCAGGACTGGTGTGTGAGGTGAAGCCGAAGCATTCTGGTAATCAAGAGTTGGTATAAGGGAATGGGTGGGGTTCGAGAATTGGGTTTGAGGGTTTGAATTCCCAAATAAACGCATAAATATATCTACACATAATTATATAATCAATACAATAATTGATGTATGTACACTATAAAATTCATATGACACTTAATTAAATATTATTAATTACTTAATGCATGAATAGTGTCAACTTAACTAAACCTGTGAATAGAAATGATATGAACAATATGAGTTCATTCGTGAATATAAAAACTTCATATGGTGCTTACTTATATATTATAAATATGTGAACATATATTGAATTTCATGCTTAATCAAATAATGAATCATACAAATTTTCTAATACATGAATTCAATTATGTACCTAACTACATAATATTAAAGTAATAAGAGTTCAACTACTACGTTAATAATCTAAAATGAGTACATGATTGACGTAAAACGAATAGTTTAATTACCAAATACATCACTATATGTCAACTAAATCTATGAATACTTTATACTAATTTCATACTTAAATTGAAAAAATTAATTTTAACCAAAGATAAATAATTTAAATTACATTTGTACTCATCTCAAATGAATTAAATTTGAACATATGCAAACATAATAAAACTCAATTCAATATCCATAGTTAATAAGTCTAAATAATGTTGCATTATTTAACAATTTAAATATTTTACTTAACAAAATGCATGTTGATTTATATAAATTCTTACATAATTTTAAAAAAATAATTGAACAACATACCAATATCAAAACCCAAACTAGGCGTTGTTTGGGTTATATCGTCTTAGGTATTGGGAGTTGTGGGTTGGATTGGGACCTCGCCGACGTGCTCATTTAAATTAATTTGGTTTGGAGTTGATATACACATTTATGTTGTGTATTTAGATGGGGTTTTAGCATACTTTTAGTCATGTTTTAGGTGCTAAAGATAGAATTTGGAGCGTTGAAGAAGGAAGAGCCGAGGTACCCTGAAGACCACTTGGAGCTGAAGTGAAGAAAACGTGATCTGTGGCTGGCGGCGACCGCTGCCCATAGGCGGCGCCCGCTGCCAGTGACGAGGCGGAATTTCTCCTATAAACGCTGCGTTTTATTTAGTGGACTTATGGATATTGTTTTAAGTCCGGTTTTTATGTACTTTTGGATATATTGTTTTCTCATAATTAAGGGCTTTAGACCTTTTGTTTAGACCTAGTTTTTTGAGTTTGGAATTATTTTGTGTTTTGGAGATCTATGAAGAACTTAGCCTCTTTGCTTAGACAGACAATCGAAGTGTTCGTTCTGATTCAGTTGTGAGATTTCTAATTCTTTATCGATTGCATGGATTTAATCTTTTATCTTCCTTGAATTGCTATTGACTTGTTTCAATAATGTCTAGCCTGATCATCTAGGATTTATTGTTATTAGGTTATTGCTAGATTTAGAGTGTTTCTTGTTGAGCATCTCTAATTCATAAGTAGCAACTGCATTTTGCTAATATCTTGTTGTGTTATTTGTATGCATAAGAGAATTGATTTGCATCCTAGGGTAAAAGCTGGTTGTTTTATCTTAGTTTGTATCCAATTATATTCCTAATGTTGAATGCTGCTAGTTAGATTGAATCTTGATACTTTTTTGATTATTTATCTAGTTAGGGTTAATAGTATCTGGTTGTGCTATTAATTACTTTTGAAAAGGAATTGGGATTTCCATTGCATAGATATTGAATGAAATCAATGATCAACTTGTCAAGCAAATGCGGATATTTGTTTGTCTAAGTGTTTCCAAATACTGATTAAAAAACTCTTGAAATCTTATGATTTGCATGCTAGTGTGTGAATTAATCCTAAAAACCCCCCTTGTTTTTTCTGTTTGACACAAACTTCACTGCTAAAGATAACATGTCTCCCTGTGGAATTACCCTTGCTTCATACTGTGGTTTAAGTTAATTTGGTTTTCTTTGCATAATTGTGTGGTATAAAACGACTAAATCATCGTTGCCGGGGACTCGGATGTTTTCTCGTGTTTATTGTTTTGTTACTCTTGTGTGGACCTAGCTTACAATCCATGATGTCTTCTTATTTGGTGGTGTTTTAAGTGTGTTTTCCTTTGTAGTTTTATTTCTTTCCCCCTCTTTTCATGTGTGTTTTGTTCCTTTTTAGCTCAGTTCCCGCATTTCTATGAGATTTGGAGACTATGCATGTTTTGTGTATTTTATAGGCGTTTTGGCGAAGAATCAAGGACTTTCTTGAAGAGGGATCGAAGCTTGGAGCAAGGCATGAGCTTAAGGAGGAAGGGAAGGAGCAAGCCATGAAGAAAACAAGAGGAAAAGCCAAGAAGAAGAGGTGGCACGAGGAATGGAACGAGGTAGATGCAAAGTCGGGCCCGAGAGGAGATTTCAACGTCGGACAGATGTACCTAGTACCTCGGGCCCGAGGTCCGTCCGTGTCGGTCCATGTCGGTTTCGTGGATTGGGCACCAAGGCATTGAGATGTACACTTCCACATTTGCCCCTCACCTACAAAGGCCCTCTTGTTCTTCTAATTTGGGGTTCCCACTAGTCCTTGGAGACATCCACACACAATCCTCTCAAGTCAATACTTGGAGAGCAAGGAGAAAGGAGAGAAGAAGGAGAAGAGAGAGGATCGGCCAAGGGGAGGAAGAGATTGCTAGGTTGGATTGTTAGTTTATCTTTGCTTTGATTTGATCTTTTGGATTTGGCAAACTTGGTTTTGAATTTGTGGATTGAACTTGAGCTTGTGAATGAAATTTGTCTTTGATTAGAAATCGATGATGATGATTGTGATGTCTTGTGATTTGTTTGATTTTGTTACTTGCCACATGGAGTAGATCTCCTTAATCTTGGGTAATGGGGGGGGTGATCTAGCTAGGTTGAGCTAGAAACCCCAATTCCATAAGCCTTGAGTGCTTGATCTTGGAACCCACTCTACATAGAGCTACATTTCCTTGCGAAAGTAGGGGATCAAGGCTTGTGATTGGCGAAGTAACGAAAGTGAAAAACATCCATCACGAGACCTTGCATCGAAGGGAAGAAGCGAAAACCAATCTCCCAATGATCGATGTGTAGAAGTGGTTTGAACAAGGTGAAAGCCTCTCGATCCAACTTCGATTATCACTTATTGCTTGAATTGGGGTGGAAAAAGCTCAATCTACTAGAAAAGGAACCGAAAGCCCAAGAACTACTTTCAAACACTTTAGTTCGACATCCCCAGTTACCTCGAGCCCGACTTCCAGAGAGTCGGTCCCGACATCCTTCCTCCTAGCTAACTCGGGCCCGACGTGACCTTGTGTCGGTCCCGGTTGCTCCTTTCGTTTTCCTTTGTTTTAAGTTTTCTTTTCCATTTTCAAGTATTATGGCACAACAATCGAGTAGACTTCCCGATTGTTCGACACCCACCACATACTACATAGGGGTCGGGTTATAAATGTATCTCTAGACCCTCGCATCCGTGAGCGATCAAGAGATTGGCGCCGTTGCCGGGGAGGTTTAAGTGCATTGCTTGCCAATTTGGTGTATGCGAGCTCGTTCCTCCCGAGGAACCTTTGAGCTTGAGTTTGTAAGTGATCCCGAGAGTATCATCAAGCGAGCACGAAGAAGAAGGATGGAGAATCAAGCTCTCCATGGTGATGATGAGTTGACTCGTCTTAGAGCCGAGACGGCGAGGTTGCAATTGGAGCGAGATAACCAAGAGGCGATGATGAGGAGGGAAAGGGAGCAAAGGATGAGGGCCGAAGCTCAACTTAACGCTCTATCCCAGAATGCACATCAATATATGCATCCGGAGTTGAGGGTACCCGAGCCCGCTATTGTGCTTCCCGAAGTTGCAAAGAACGTTGAGATCAAGACGCAATTCATCTCCCTCATCAAGAAAGATCAATTCGAGGGCCGTCCACACGAGTGTCCCATAGAGCACGTCAAACGCTTTGTGGATATGTGTGAGACCATTTCGACCGATGAGGAGACTTTGGAGTATGTGTTGTTAAAGGCATTCAAGTGGTCTCTTCGGGGCAAGGCCGCTCATTGGCTCGAGAGCCAAGCCCCGAGATCGATCAGTACTTGGAGAGCACTCCACGACGCCTTTTTGATGAAGTTCTTCCCTCCCTCCAAGACTACCGAGCTCCGAACGAAGATTGCTAGTTTCCAACAAGGCCCGAGCGAGCCTCATTTTGAAGCTTGGGACCGATTAAGGAGATGTTGCGCCAATGTCCCACTCATGCCCAACAACCTTATGTGCTTCAAGATATTTTCTTCCAAGGCATAAATTCGGCGACAAAGGACAAGCCCAACCTCCACACGGATTGTGGATTCATTGATTTGACACCGGATCAAGCATGGGAGCTTCTTGACAAGCTCTCCGACTATGAGGCCATGTATGGAGTTAGTCAAGACAACAAAGAGGTGAAGTCTCAAGGAGAAGGTGCAAGAAAGTTGAATGATCCGAAAGTGGAAGACATTGACAAGGATGCTAAGCTTCAATTTCTTGAGGGAGAAGTGAGTAAGCTCAAGAGGCAAGTTCACTACTACAAGCAAAATGCCCGAGCATGTGAAGAGTGTGGATCTTATGCACATGCGACTCAAGTTTGCCCAAATGAAAGCCAAGTGCGCTTGGCCGAGCAAATAGAAGAAGCAAACTATGTTCGTGGTAACTTTGGTGGTAGAGGCAACTACAACAATGGTGGTAATGGTAGGTGGAGCAATGGGCAAGCTCAAGGCTACAACAACAACTTCCACCAAAATGAGCCAAGGGTGCCACAACCACCTCCATATAGTTCACCCGGATTCAATGAACAACCACCGTGGGTGCAAGAAATAAAAGAGGGATTCAAGGAAATAAGGACTCAATTCAATGAGTTCAGAGCATGGAGGAGACAAGTCGACAATCAACTTGTTCAATTAGCAACTCAAGCCCCAAGAGATTACGGGAAACTTCCGGGCCGCCCCGAGGAGAATCTTTGAGCTCAACACAGTCAAAATGAAGTCCGGGAGGTAGGATTGAGAAGTGGTCGCAACTTACCCGACCCACACATGCACAAGAAGAACAAAGAGAGTCGGACCGACTTAACTAGCGAGTCGGATCAGAGTTGCACAAAAGTCGGACCAGCCAGTAGATTAGCTCCTCTGCCCCGGACCGAAATGGAGAGTGAGTTGGGCCCGACTTACCCAGATATCGGACCGACTACTCTGGCTCCGCTTTGCCCCAAGCTCGAGATGCAAGACGTCGGGCCCAACATGGTGCCTAAGTTGATCCAGCCAGAAAAAGTTGCAATTGAGGTGGGCAAGTCCAAGGGAGTGGATTCAAGCAAGATTCCAAGTGCAACACCTCTTCCATATCCTTCAAGTCCAAGGGAGTAGAAGGCAAGTTCAAGCGGTTTCTCAAGCTCTTGCAAGGCTTGAACATCACCATTTCGTTCACCGATGCATTGAGTGAGATGTCGTTATATGAAAAGTTCTTGAAAGAGATTCTAAGCAAGAAGCGGTCAATTGTTGAGATGCAAGATGAAGTCAAGGGAGTTGCCGTAAAAGTTGGGAGATCCCGGCCGATTTGCTATCACAATTGGCGTGGGTTCGCAAAACTTTCAAGCTTTGTGTGACCTTGGGGCAAGGGTCTCAGTGATGCCCACAAGCATATGGAGAAGAGACAATCTAGGAGAAATTGAGCCGGCCGACATGCCCTTAACCATGGCCGATGGTTCAATCATTAAAGCTCAACGTATTTTGGATGATGTGCCCGTGAGAGTTAGGAAGTATTTTGTGCCCGATGACTTTATCATATTGGACATACATGAGGATCCTTTGGTCCCAATTATCCTAGGCCGTCCTGATGTGATTCGCCTTAGGATCGGACTCGATTCTGGCTCGAGGGAGTTCGGGGGCTTGCGTGGAGACGTCTAGGTCGTGAGCTCGGGCTCAAACTTGTGAAATTCGAGAGAGATTGCATCAATTCGGACGTGTGGGATTTTTGATTCAACAAACTCTTTTTGTGGGAATTTTATTAATGTGGGATAAGTAGTCAAGCCCTCCCTTCGGTCCACTCACCGAGAGGAATCAACTAAGGGGTACAAGGGATGCGGAACCGAACCCTAACAACCCAAGCGGCCCTAAGGAAAGGTAGGCACCTCACTCGGAATGAACCAAGCTAGGACGCCTAAGGAGGGAAGGCGAGGCTCGAGTTTCACGAGCCAAGCCGCCCTCCAAGCCCTCGGTTACCTTAAGGCCGGGGTTTGATACAAAAATAAGAATGGCGGGGCCATGGCTCGAGTCACACGAACCCTAGCCCGCCGCCCGGATCTCGCGTCTCACGAGAGCCCTATGGCTTGAGTCCCACAAGCCGGGAAAGCCCAAGACCTAGAAACTAGGACAAAGTCTCAAGTTAAGGTTTTAAGCTTCAAAACAACATTGAAATAAAATTACATTCCCTCTTTATTTTTGGGGTCAAAAATGAGGAAATTCTATACTAGCGACTTCGGCTCCAAGGCGGTGCATTGATGGCGGTTGCTTGGCGCGGAAGTCACCGTCTTTCATAGCTCAAACTTTGCCGCCAAGGAAGGTTGAGGAGGTGGAATGGCGGCATGGGCTTGGAGAAAGGGAGTGGCGAGTGGGCTTGGGCCCAAACTCTTGCCTTGGTTGTTGTGGACGAGCACGCCTGGTCTTGCGTTGGGCACTTGTGGACTTCACTCCAAGAAAGGCTCGCCTTGAAAGCCCGGGACGCGGCCTATTTGAAGGCCCAACACCGGTACCCGCCCTTGAGCGCGCACGCCCTTGGGAGGCACCGGCGCCGCGGACCCGGTGCCATTATAAGGCACCGGCGCCGAAGACCGCTTGCACAGGGCGCTCGGCGCCGACCTTGGCAGCGTTCTTCGGGGGTCGAGGCATGATCACACCACGTCCATTCTTAGCCATGGCGGGAGCAAAGTTTGATGTCAAGAATGGCAAGGTTTTTCTTGATATTGGTGAAGAGAAAGTAGACTTCCATTTCAACAAGGCTCTAAATGAACCCGTGGTGGGACGCTATCAAGGACGATTGCGTATGTTGGATCGTTAGTTCTAATGAACGTCCTTTACTTGGTAAAGGCGTCCTTTGATTAGACGTTCCTACTGGGTGTAGGAACGTCCTTAAGTGATGCAGCGGAATTAAATGAACTAAACAGGTAAGTAATGAACGCAGAGAATTATAGAGGAACCACTCAAGACCAAGTAGTCCTTGAGTGTAAACCTCTACCTCCTTGGAGGATTTTTGAATAGTTCTTCCTTTATATTGAACGTTCTTACAGTTGTACTGGCGAGTCTTTACAGTTCTCTGACACTTAGCTTTTCCCTAAGTCCACTAGTAAAGGACTCCTCTAAGCCTACAACTTAAGCAAGTTCAATCTACTAAAGGACTCCTATCCCTATGTCCTACAGTACTTCGTAGGACTCTCTTTCTTTTCTTTTGATTACAAACAGATTTGTGATTTGGGTTACAAGTCTCACTCGATCTAACTCAAAGTCTTAGCACTGTTCTTGAGTTCTTGAGTTAGTTCTTCGTGTTCTTGAGTGAGCCGCTTTCCTATGATTCTCTCTGAATATTCTTGAAAGCATTAAAGTCACAATAGATGCCTTGGGGCTATTTATAGGACTTGAGGAAGGGCGTCTTTTCTCTGGGACGATCATGCCCTTCTTGGACGTGGCTACAGGATCTTCCTCCACGTAGTGGGGCGGTGATGAGGAAGCTTCCTGTATCCAGCTGTGTGTGATGAACTCCGCTACAGGATCATCCACCACGTAGTGTTGGACTCTGCTACAGGATCGGTCTCCACGTGTCCTTGGATGATCAAACATTGTCGAGTGATGTCATCCTGTCGGCCAGTGAGTAAGGACTCCTTTCTTGCGTTCCTACTTGCTTGGGACTCCGTCCTTGCTCGAGTAGTCTCTTGCTCGTCCTTACTTCTTGTTAGCTAGCGTCCCTAAGCCTGTGGGACGCCCATACACACTTGTTGTCCTTTTGGTCACTAGCGTTCCTGAATACTTGGACAACTTTATTAGAATCAAAGTGAGTTTGTCATATCAAAACTTAAGGGACGGTTGTATGGAACACTAACAAGTACGCAAACGTCCTTGATAGCGTCCCAACAATTTCCCCCTTTTTGATGATGACAAACTCTTCAGCAAAATAGTTTTGACATTGGAACTTAGCATGCATGAAAATTTAGAGGCGTCCTCTAACCCTTTTATTCTAGCATGAGCGTTCCTTAGACTTTTCACTTAATAGTTCCCCCTTAACACTTGCTTATTCTAGATAACTATTTTATAGCGCATCTCTGCAAAACTACACTTCCCCCTTTTGGCATCATCGAAAAGGATAAGGACGTTAGCATAAACACATAACTAAAAGCAGTGGAACGCTTAAACAAACACATGGAAGCAAGCAGAGGAAATGCCATTCAAACAAGAGTTAAGAGTTATTACAGACCAAAGGTCATAGTTGTTTGAAAATCAAAAGAAGCGAAGGCAAAATGATAGAGGATGAACGGGTAGGAGGCAATCACTGAGAACGGCTTTGGTCTTGGAAGAACTTGAGGAGTTGAGATTGAAGTTCTGCCGTCTTGGTGAGAGCCGCGGTTAAGTCCTTGATGGCGGAGAAAACATGACATTGATTGTCCATGATTGCGCCTAAGAGTTCCGCAGGAGGATGCTCAGAGATATTTGCTGGAGCAGATCGGAGCCTTGGTCCTGAACTGGAAGAGGGAGCGTTCATTTGAGGATCTTGAGCAGGAGAAGGAGGCATGAGTATTTCATCAAGAGCGTTAAAATCTACAGCTGGCTCTTCTACTTGGGAGAACTCCTGTCGCAAGGCAGCCAGGCGTTCTGCTTCAGCATCAGCAGCCATGCGTTCTTCTGCTTCTTTTAACCTTCGCTCCTCAGCCTCGGCCTCCAACTGTTTGATCACTGATGGAAGCTCTTCATCGTGCCTGATTTCAACAAGGCCGTTCTTAGCATTCCATTTGAGACCAAGTTCTTCCTGAGGAGCACTATCATCGTAGGCGTTCTGAGACTGAAGGATGAGCTTGACCAGGCCAGGATAGGGTAGAGCATGTCTCTTCCTCCCACACTTAGCCATATGTTGCATAGCTATCCGTGCTAAGTTTATGGGGCGGCGTTCAAGGAAAGCGTCAATCAATATAATATCGTGTGTTTGCACAATTGAACGCTTTTCCTGCCTTGGAAGGACGGCGCGGCAAATAAAGTAGTGAGCGATTGCGCCAACTTTGCTCAGAACGTGAGCAACCCTGTCCAAACCTAGTGGCCTCTTGCCCTGAAAAACGTGCTCTACCAGAGGCAGTTCCTCATCAGTTGTCTCAAAACCGCCTTCAGGAAGGAAGCTCAAGGCGTCGGACGGAGGCTTCTTGGCAGCGAGACCCATGAAGGCTCTAACCTGGCGTTCACTGACAGAGGCTTTCTCACCATCGATTTTGAAATGGAGAGAGCCGTCTTTGGATTTGTAGCGCAGGTCCTTGAAGAACGCCTTAATCTGCTCTTTGTCAACCATGGCTGGCGCAGGCCCTACGGTTAACCACCCCTGGAATCGCAAAAGTTCAAGGAACTCCTGGACATCAATATCGTTTGTGAAAGACGCTAGCCACTCTTCGGAGTATACGAGTGGACTAAGGACTTTCACGGGGGGACCGTCGGGCTTCTTCTTACGTTTGCCCTTGGGAGTTTCAGACTCCTCGCCATCACTGGACTCGTCCTCAGAGTCATTTTCAGAATTTTCCCTTGAAGGAGCGTCCTCTGTGCCTTTATCTATTTCAGCTTGACCACCAGATGTGGTTGGAGGGGCATCAGAGGTTTGACCCTGGGACGTGCCTTCGGCGTCCTGAGCATCAGAAGGTTTTTCATGTGTGGGCTCAGGGTCCGCCAGGACGTGTATGGTTTCAGTTTGGATTGTGGGAGAGGGGTTCTCTTGAGGGGCTGGGGAGGGGTTGAGGATGGGGAGAGATTGATTGTAAGGAGGGACCTCTTCAGCATCACGCTCGAGTTCTTCTGAGAGAGAAGGCTCGGCGTTCCCCGGAGCGACCTGGTGCAGACCAGCATCCTCCACTTGTGCAGGGGCGTTCACCTCCTCTGCTTCGTCATTGGAGTCCCAGTGACATCGATGAATGGGGAATCCTGAGCAGGGACGTCTTCCTTACTTCCAGATGATCTTGACGAGGAAGAGGAGGAAGACGAGGAGGGAACATGCTCAACTTGCACTGGCGCTTCCTTGGCCATTAGCACCTTTGGTTTCTCGCCAGCTTTTCGGCGGCGGAAGGTGTTCTCAAATGAGCGCGAGGCCTCCTCTGGGCCACTCTCTGAAGATGGACGACGGGACCGTGGAGTCTCGGGGTCCTTGGGGGGAGAGATGTGAGCCGGGGTGGAGGGGAAAAGGGCCAGGTTAAGCGGGGACGGTGGAGGGAAGGGGATGATGGCATTTTGAGAGGATGGTTGAGGGGACGGGGGAGGAGTTGGGAGTTGTTCGATTTGTATTTGAAGAGGGGGAGTGGATTCCTTTGAGAGGTTGGAAGGCCGTTTTGAGGAGCTTGGCCTTTTTGTGGGGGGATTGGCGGAAGGGACGCTTGAGGTCTTGGCCTTTTTAAGGGGCCTTGGATCATGAGTCTTCTTGGAGCGTCCCTCCTTTAGGTGAGGTGGAAATTTATCCACGATTTGAATGGGGTTGGAGGAGGTTTGTTTGGAGGTTTTGGAGAGAGGAGATGAGGGAGTAGGACGTTTAAGGGATTTTGTGGTGGTGGTTGGAACTTGTGGAGGAGGGGGAGAGGGAGTTGGAACTCTAGCTTTGAGCATTCTGTAAGCTAGGGAGTCCTTAGGATACATGGGGAAGTCGGGCAGGACGGCGTTGTGGAGATCGGGAATTAGCTCAAGTAAAGGGCCAAGGTTCTCACCTCCAAATTGTGAAAAGAACAGAACGTCGTCCATCCGTCCTGGCAAGTCCTTGTAGTTTGTGTTATGAAGACTTGGCATGACGAAACGCTCGATGAAGCGTTCGTAGTTCTTTGTCTTTGTGGCGTCCCTCTTGACCTCAGGAAGGTCCATGCGTTCCCTTATTAGGTTGTAAAGGGTTCGCGGCTTCCTGTTTATGGAGTCCACCAGAGACTCGTTGAGGACGATTGGCTTTGGCTTCTCTATATGATGGGACTTCACAAGCCTTCGGCGCTTTCCGCCGGTAGAAGATCCGATTACGTTCCTTTGTTGTTGAGACATGATTCTGATGAAACTTTAGAGAGAGAAAGTCACCGGAGTTCTAGAGAGAGGTCAGAGCTTGAACTGTGTTGAAAAGTGGTTGAGAGCAATAAATGAACGAGAGCGACTGTTTTGGCCTTATATAGAGGAAGCGGTGGCACAAATGGTAATTAACACGGTTTTACTGTGCGACACGTGGCAAAGCTTCCCCCTTAAGATTTGAGCACAAGCAACTGTCACTGTACACACTTTCAAAAGTTCAAATATCTGACTCTTCTAATTCACCTGAAATACTGAAATGCCGTTCTCCTCAATAGACACTGAGCGTTCTTTCAGACTTAGCGAAACTGTATCTCTTCAAGCTAACCAAAGACCAACTTACCGTTCCAGTGATTACCTTTCGAACCATTTGAGAACAAAGCAAGTACGTCCCGTAAAATAAAATAAGAAGCTCAAAGGACGCTTTTGCAGAGTTCTCGGCTAGGGTAAGCTTAGAGTTCCCATCATTTCGGCTTATAATGAGGGTTGGGTGATCAGGGATACTCTTTTGAAGACAAATAGAGAAAAATTGAATGGCATTCCAAAGTAGCAAACATATGAAGTTTTAGACTAGCGTCCTTGCAAATATGAATTCAATGCGTAACAGTCCTTAAACACTTAGAATCTACAAAACATAGCCAATCATTGAGGGAATAGTAGAACGGGACTTGCTACTTAAAAGTTATCATCCCCAAGAGCAACCTGAGATGCTCATAGGGACGTCTATCAAGCGCCTTAGTGAAAATATCAGCTATTTGGTCTTCAGTCCTTACATGTTCCATACTAATGAGTCCTAGTTCAACATTATCACGCAAGAAATGATGTCTTATATGAATATGCTTTGTGCGTGAATGAAAAACAGGATTCTTAGAAATTTCAATAGCACTTGTGTTATCACAGCGAATGGGAATAGTTTCAAGATTGATACCGTAGTCCTCTAGTTGATATTTGATCCAGATGACTTGTGAACAGCACGAGGCAGCAGCAACGTACTCGGCTTCCGCAGTTGAAAGCGCCACAGAGTTCTGTTTCTTAGATCCCCAAGAGACTAGGCATGAACCAAGGAACTGCGCCATTCCAGATGTGCTTTTTCTATCAATCACATGACCAGCGTAATCAGCGTCCGAGTAGCCAACAAGCTTGAAGGACGTCTTCCTGGGATACCAAAGGCAAAGATCGTCGCGTCCTTTGAGATAGCGAAAGATCCTCTTGACTTCTTGCATGTGAGACTCCTTTGGATTTGCCTGGAAGCGTGCACACAAGCAAACGGCAAACATAATGTCGGGACGGCTTGCGGTCAAATAGAGCAAAGAACCAATCATTCCTCTGTAAAGTTTTTGATCAACGTCCTTGCCTTGTTCATCTGCGTAAAGACGCGAGTTAGGAGAACATGGGGTTGCAACAGGTTTGGACGTGTTCATCCCGTACTTCTCAAGTATTTCACGGACATATTTTTGTTGGTGAATACGCGTCCCTTCCTTGAGTTGATTGATTTGAAGTCCCAAGAAGAAATTGAGTTCTCCAATGAGGGACATTTCAAACTCACTACTCATTAAGGACTTGAACTCATCTACAAGCTTCATGTTAGTGCTACCAAAGACAATATCATCAACATAAACTTGAGCAATCAAAATGTCCTTGTGAACTTTCTTTATGAACAAGGTTTTATCAATTGAACCTCTAGTGTACCCATGAGACAAAAGGAAGGACGCAAACCTGTCGTACCAGGCACGAGGGGCTTGCTTGAGTCCATATAGCGCTTTGTCCAAGTAGTACACATGATCTGGATGAGAGGCGTCCTCGAAGCCAGGCGGTTGAGCAACATACACTTCCTCCTTTAGCTTTCCATTGAGAAAGGCAGTCTTGACGTCCATCTGAAATAGCTTGAATCCTTTGTGAGCGGTGAAGGCAATAAGAAGACGAACGGCTTCAATTCTAGCAACAGGGGCAAAGGTCTCATCATAGTCTATGCCTTCCTCTTGCTTGAATCCTTGAGCCACCAGCCTTGCTTTGTTCCTGGACACACATCCACTCTCATCAAGCTTATTTCTGAACACCCATCGCGTCCCTATGATATTTTTGCCTTTGGGACGTGGGACGAGAGACCAAACTTTGTTTCTTTCAAACTGATTGAGTTCTTCTTGCATTGCTTGAATCCAGTCAGCGTCCTGGAGTGCTTTTTTGATATTCTTTGGTTCCACCATGGAGACAAAGGCATTGAATGCACAAAAGTCTAAGTTTGCACTCTGGGACTTGCTAGCAACTGATCTGGTCTGAACTCCTTGAGACGGATCAGATACAATTTGAGAAGTTGGGTGGTCCCTAGAAAGACGGGACTCCCTTTGAAACAGTTGAGCATCGTCCTCAGCGTGTTCCCCTTCAGAGAAAGCGTCCACACCTTGACTTTGCCCACCTTGTTGACTTGATTCAGCTACATCCTGTTGAACTGGAGATTCACTATGAGATGGAACTCCCTGAATAACACTGGGAGCGTCCACAAAGACTTCTTCAGGGTTTGGAGACGCGTTCTTAGAGACATAGTATTTTCCTGAGGTCCAATCTTCAGCTTCATCTTCAGAGTCGTCCTGCTGATGCGATGAGGAGCGTTCTTTCTTACTTGATTCTTCTTTGTGAGAAGAACTCTCCTTGAACACAACATGAATACTCTCTTCAAGTTTTAGAGTTCTTTTGTTGAAAACCCTATATGCTTTGCTGGTGAGAGAGTACCCAAGGAATATGGCTTCATCACTTCTTGCATCGAACTTTCCTAGTTTCTCTTTATCGTTGTTGTGAACGAAACATTTACACCCAAAGACTCTGAGATAGTCAAGACGAGGCTTCTTTCCGTTCAACAATTCATAGGATGTCTTCTTTAGCAGAGGACGGATCATGGCACGATTGATGATGTAGCATGCTGTGGCAATAGCTTCCGCCCAGAAGTACTTGGGGACGCTATTAGCCAAAAGCATAGTTCTTGCCATATCCTCTAGCGTCCTATTCTTTCTTTCCACAACTCCATTTTGTTGAGGAGTCCTTGGAGCTGAGAAGTTGTGCGAGACACCATGTTGATCACAGTAGGCCAGGAACTCTGAATTCTGGAATTCCGTCCCATGGTCTGATCTTATGGCTTTGAGAGGCGTTTCCAGGGCAACTTCCACTTGTTTGATGAAGACTTTGAATGCCTTGAAACAATCTGCTTTGGACGCCAAGAAAAGAACCCAAGTGAATCGAGAAAAATCATCTACAAGAACGTAAATGTACCTCTTTCCACCGTAGCTCTGTGTCTTCATTGGTCCACAAAGATCCATATGGAGAAGTTCCAATGGCTTCTTTGTACTTACTTCATTCTTGGACTTGAAAGACGTTCTTGTTTGCTTCCCTTTGATACAGGCTTCGCACTGTTCAACCGTCTCAGGATCAATTCGGGGAAGACCTTTCACAAGATTCCTTTGGTGCAACTTGAGAATTGAACTAGGTCCAGCATGGCCAAGACGACAATGCCAGAGATCAGCGTCCTTCTTTGAAGCAGATAGAAATAGTTCTGATTTGGGCTTGAACTCTTGATTGAAGATGTAGATATTGTTCTTGCGAACTCCTTTTAGAACAACTTTGTTGGACTTCTTGTTGATGACGAGGCACTCCTTTGAGTCAAATGTGACTAGGTTTTCACCTTGATCACACATCTGAGAGACGCTAAGAAGATTGAAACCAAGTCCTTCAACAAGACTCACGTTGGTTGCTTTGATGGACGGGTTAAGAATAGCAGTTCCCGTTCCCTTGATCTTTCCTTTGCCCTTGTTGCCAAACGAGACAGTTCCTCCCGTGGCACTACTTTGGATGGAAGTGAGATGGATCTGGCTTCCTGTCATATGATTTGAGGCACCGCTATCGATGATCCATGGGCGTCCCCTCACTTCCACCTGCAAAAACAAGGTTAGTTCTTGGCGACTCAGGCAAGGTGTTCCTTACCTGGCTCATTACAATAATAAAACTTTGGTTCTGGCATATAGTCATTTATGTTAACATCATTAGAAATGGCATTTCTGTGGAAAGAACTTCTAGAACGTCTAGGACGCCTAGAATTAGCTTTTGGAACGGACTTAGCATTTTCATTGTTAGTCCTAACAACTTTCCCACTCTCAATGTCTTCCTTAAGTTTTCCACAGTCATATTTGAAGTGGTCACCTTGTCCACAGTACCAGCACGTCCTAAAGTAAGTACCGAGGTAGTACTTCTTGTTGGGACGTTGGATTTTGTTTCGCTTCATCTTTTGGGGATCGCACACCTTTGAGCCGTCCCCTTTAGCAATTTTCTTGTAAATTTTATGACTAGTGGAATTGGTGTAGTAGTCCTCTTGTCCTATTTCTCCACTTTCTAGAACTCTAATTCTTTCAAGAAGATTCTTGGTTTTCTCCCGTTCAAGTTCTAGTTCAGAGGTTTTGCTAGCCTCAAAGTCACTAGGGAGAGAGTTCCTAGAGTCAGGTTCATAACCTAGACCACGCTTAGCTGGGACAAAGACTATTGGTTTTACTTCCTCAACTATGGGACTCTTTCCCAAAACTTTCACTTCTTCCCTAAGCTTGGCGTTCTCAAGTTTAAGACACACAAGTTCAGTTTTTAGGGACTTAGTTTCTTCACATGAGGACTCTAGTTGAATAGTCATTGATTTACAGTTCTCACATTCAACTACAATGTTTTCATCTTCTAGTTCATCCATTCTTTTTCTCATGGCAAGACTTTCCTCCATGATTTTACCAATAAGCTTAAGGAGTTTTGGTTTTGAACATTTTCCTAAAGAACGCATCATGGAATCGTGAGTTACCTCTTGTTCATTGTCGGAGGCGTTCTCTTCAACAACTGGAGCGTCCTCCACTGCCATGTACGCCACTTGATCATCACGTTCCTCATCACTTGAGCTGAGATCATCCCATGCAGCTGTACAAGCTCCAATAAGAGCTTTCTTCTTGTCCTTGGAGGACGTTCCCATGGTACATTTTTTGGCAAAATGTCCTTTCTTGTTGCACTTGTAGCATGTGAGTTCCTTCATTTCAGCTTCTGTGTATTTTGGACTCTCCTTTTTGTAAGACTTGTTCTTGCTACTATGCTTGTTTTTCTTGTTATAGTATTTGAGAGCCTTGTGAATAAGAGAGAGTTCCTCATCTGAGTCAATTTCTTCCTTTGACTTTCTTTCTTTCTCTTTGGGACGCAAGCTCTCAAGCTTTTCTTTGTTTTGCATCATCAATGCCAGGTCTCTTTGTCCACGCAGGTATTCAGCGTACTCTGGTGTTGTGGATGCCAAGGCAAGATCAGTTTGAGGGTTCTTTCCTAGCTGGGCCATGTCAGTGATTCTACGTTCTTCGTACCCCCTGAGCTTCCCATAGATCTCTTCCATATCTAGAGTTTTGTTGGCTGTGTTTTCTTTGAAAGTTGTCCTATCAAAGTTCCAAACTCCAGTCAACCCATCGATAACTACTTGAACTCTGTTCCTCATGGAGATTTCTGTTTCTGGAACGCCCAAGTTCCTCATCTTGGTGACAAGGGACTCAAAACGGTACGAGTAGTCATTCACCGTTTCATTTGGTAGCATAGTAAAGGCATAGAACTCCTTTTTGATCTTCAGCTGGACATCCTCTTTCATTTCTGCAGTTCCCACATGAAATTTCTCAAGAGCTTCCCACTGTTGTTTTGCGGTGGGGAGATTGCTAACTCTTGTAGCATCTCTTTCACAGAGGGACGCTTGAAGAAAACAAATAGCTTTTGCATTGGTTTCCATCAGTTTGAACTCATCAGGACCCCAATCGTCCTCTTTGTCAACTTTGTCAGCAGGAACTTTAAGATCACCTTTTCTGATAACATTCCAGCATTGATAATTTGTGCTTCTGCAGAAATTCTCAAATCTAGTTTTCCAACGGTTAAAGTTGCCGTCCGTCAGACGCGGAGGCTTTACAAACGAGATTCCAATCGGTTCCATGTCCATTTTTACCTGCAACTCAGTAAGAATCTAGAGCGCCTGCTCTGATACCAATTGTTGGATCGTTAGTTCTAATGAACGTCCTTTACTTGGTAAAGGCGTCCTTTGATTAGGCGTTCCTACTGGGTGTAGGAACGTCCTTAAGTGATGCAGCGGAATTAAATGAACTAAACAGGTAAGTAATGAACGCAGAGAATTATAGAGGAACCACTCAAGACCAAGTAGTCCTTGAGTGTAAACCTCTACCTCCTTGGAGGATTTTTTAATAGTTCTTCCTTTATATTGAACGTTCTTAGAGTTGTACTGGCGAGTCTTTACAGTTCTCTGGCACTTAGCTTTTCCCTAAGTCCACTAGTAAAGGACTCCTCTAAGCCTACAACTTAAGCAAGTTCAATCTACTAAAGGACTCCTATCCCTGCGTCCTACAGTACTTCGTAGGACTCTCTTTCTTTTCTTTTGATTACAAACAGATTTGTGATTTGGGTTACAAGTCTCACTCGATCTAACTCAAAGTCTTAGCACTGTTCTTGAGTTCTTGAGTTAGTTCTTCGTGTTCTTGAGTGAGCCGCTTTCCTATGATTCTCTCTGAATATTCTTGAAAGCGTTAAAGTCACAATAGATGCCTTGGGGCTATTTATAGGACTTGAGGAAGGGCGTCTTTTCTCTGGGACGATCATGCCCTTCTTGGACGTGGCTACAGGATCTTCCTCCACGTAGTGGGGCGGTGATGAGGAAGCTTCCTGTATCCAGCTGTGTGTGATGAACTCCGCTACAGGATCGTCCGCCACGTAGTGTTGGACTCTGCTACAGGATCGGTCTCCACGTGTCCTTGGATGATCAAACATTGTCGAGTGATGTCATCCTGTCGGCCAGTGAGTAAGGACTCCTTTCTTGCGTTCCTACTTGCTTGGGACTCCGTCCTTGCTCGAGTAGTCTCTTGCTCGTCCTTACTTCCTGTTAGCTAGCGTCCCTAAGCCTGTGGGACGCCCATACACACTTGTTGTCCTTTTGGTCACTAGCGTTCCTGAATACTTGGACAACTTTATTAGAATCAAAGTGAGTTTGTCATATCAAAACTTAAGGGACGGTTGTATGGAACACTAACAAGTATGCAAACGTCCTTGATAGCGTCCCAACAGCGTACATGTTAGTGTGCCCACACAACCGTCCCTCAGTTTTGATATGACAAACTCACCTTGATTCTAATAAATTTGTCCAAGTGTTCAGGAACGCCAGTGACAAAAAGGACAACAAGTGTATGGACGTCCTTGAGGCTAAGAGACGCCAGCTACCAGGAAATAAGGACTAGCGAAGTGACTACTTGAGCAAGGACGCAGTCCCAAGCAAGTAGGAACGCGAGCTTCAACTCCAAGAGCGTCCTTACTCAGCAACCGACAGGATGACATCACTCGACAACATTTGATCATCCGGGACACGTGGAGACAGATCCTGTAGCAGAGTCCATCACCACGTGGAAGCAGATCCTGTAGTAGAGTTCATCAACACGTGGAGGCTGATCCTGTAGCGAAGTCCATCATAGTTGGATACAGGAAGCTTCCTTCCATCACCGTCATACTACATGGAGGAAGATCCTGTAGCCACGTCCATGAAGGGCATGATCATCCCAAAGGAATGACGCCCTTCCTATGTCCTATAAATAGCCCCAAGGCATTTATTGTGACCTCAATGCTTTTAGAGAATATTCAGAGAATTCAGAGAGAAAGCGACCTCGATCAAGAACACGAAGAACAAGCTGAAAATTCCTCTAGACTTAGTATTTGATCGAGAGAAAACTTGTAACCCAAACCAAAATTGTTTGTAACCCAGAAAACCAAAGAAAAGAGAGAATTCTTGCGAAGTATTGTAGGACGTTGTGATAGAGTCCTTTAGAACTTTAAGTTCGCTTGAGTTGTATGCTTAAAAAAGTACTTTACTAGTGGACTTAGGACGCATACTAAGTGCCAGAGAAGTGTAAAGAACTCGCCAGTAGAACTGTAACAACGCTTAATAAGAAAGGAAAAATCTATTCAAAAATCCTCCAAGGAGGTAGAGGTTTACACTCAAGGATTACAAGGTCTTGAGTGGTTCCTCTATAAATCAATGTGCTCCATACTTGTTAAGTTTACCTGTTTAGTTTCATTTCCTCTGCACAACTGAAGGATGCCCTTACACCTAGTAAGGACGCCTCACTCACGGATGCCCTTACCCAAGTAAAGGACGTCCCAGTTTACACTAACGATCCAACGACCCGATGCGTTGGCTATTCTCAAGCTTGAGGAGAATGCCAAGAGAAAGAGAGAGGAATTCGAAATTGCTAGTGAGGTTGTTTCTTTGAGAAGTGATGTGAGATACAATGAGCAAGTGCAAGCAAGGGACTCCCAAGCTCAAAGGGAGATGATGAAGCAAGTTGAGGAACAAGATGAACCACGGATCAATCATAGCCCAAGTAAAGATGAAGAGTATCCTTACCAATATCCTTTTGACGTGGGTGATGATCATTCTTCTTTCAAAACTTGTGATTCCTACATTTGTCTTAGTGATTTGAAGGATGACTTAGGAGATAACTATATTTGCCTTAGTGACTTGAAAGATGATTTGGTACAGTCTTCTAGGAATTCTTTGAATAACTTTGGTGTAGGGAAATTGGATCAAGATGAAGCAAGCAAGGAGGTGAAATCTAATTCTTTGGGGGAGTTTGACGTGAGAGCCCCAAGATGCGAGAGCCATGCCTATATAAACCATCGTTGGTGGTTCTATGGGTATGAGGGTAATGGGAATGAGCACAACAATGGCGAGCAATTTACCGTCTTTCACCCGCCATGAGTTGAAGGTTAGAAAGTCAAGCTAATGACTATAAAAGAGCGTTTCTCGGGAGGCAACCCGTGTTAGCAGCTTTCTTTTCATAATTTGAGTTTGATTTTTCTTAGCTTAAGCCTAGACTTTCTCTAACCAATCCCTATCTAGTACCTTGTGGATTTTTGGTGTTGTGTGCTCTTCAAGGTTGTGTAGGATATTAGGTGGTCAATGGATGGAAATATGGAGAAAGGAGTTGCAAGAAGATAGAGTGAATTGGGTGGCCCGAGCAACCCCACGTCAAGCCGAGGTAAGTCGGGCCCGACATTGGAACCTCGATCCACTACATCGGTCCAACTCGATCGGACCTAGGTGGTATCCCCAATTTACCCTTTGACCTAAATTTGTCTCTTTCCCCATTAAATACCCCCCCTCACTCTCACAAATTCGCCCCCCCCCCCTTTTCAAACTCGATCCACATCTACCACCCTTTCTTCATCTCGATCCAACCATGTTGGATCATAAGTCTGTTAGAATGGGCGTCCTTAACTGGGCTAAGGGCGTCCTTAAGTGCAGCGGAATAAGACTTAACAGGAAAACAGAATGCGATAATGGACACGAGTATTTATAGAGAAACCCCACTAAGACCAACCAGTCTTATGGGTAAACCTCTACCTCCGCTTGGAGGATTTTCAATAGCCGTCCTAATCTTATTAAGAGAAAGTCCTTACAACTTAGGTGAGTCGTTACACTTCTCTGAGCTAAGCGTCCGTCCTTAGTCTCACTAGTACCACTCCTTTCCACCTAACAAGTAACCTAACACTCTTAGCTATAAGGAAGCTATCACTCATGTCTCTCACGATCCGTTGTGAGAGACAAACTACAACTCTAACTACATTGTGATTTGTTTTGGATTTGATTTGGTTGGACTTTCTTTCTCTTGCTTCAAGCTCACATAATCTCCTTGTTCTTCGTTCTCGAACTTGAATGCTTCGGGAGAGCTTGAGAGAAATTCTTCAAAGTCCACACCGCTATGCATACCCCTTGGAGGGTATTTATAGCGGAAGTGGTTCTTGTCCCCTAGCGTCCTCTGAGACTTGGCAGGATCCTTGATCTTCCATCAACGGTGCGATGAGCATCTTGAGGAAGTTAACTCTGTTAACACTTGGGAAGCCTCCACATGGATAGGGGACCAGTGCTGGGAAAGCGACATCCTTGGAATTGTCTACACGTGCCCAGACAAGGGAAGCTTCCTTCTGAGGACTACGACCGAGTATGATGTAATAATGTTGGGGCGGCCTTGGTTTGAATTTGAACTTCGTCCGTATTTTGGCGCACGTCCCTTATTGATGAGGACGCCGTCCTATCTGCGCAAGAACTTTGCCAATTACGTTCAACTTTGGAAGTTCTGATGAAGTGCGTCCCTACATGGTTACCACTCTCGTTCACTTGTTGTCCTTTTCGCTCATGTGCATCCGCTGGACTTACCTGAGATCAAACTTGGACAACTTATCAAATACCTTTGAGTTTGTCATTATCAAAACAAGGGACGATTATCATTGGTTTAGATATTAATGACTGGCGTCCTTAATATCGTCCCAACAATTTCCCCCTTTTTGATGATGACAAACTCTTTTAAACAATGTGCACAATAATAAAGCTTTTAGCATGAGGGACTACACTTTAGGTTTTCTTTTGAGCTTAGGTTGGCATGCACCACATTCTTTTAGAGCACCCTATTTTGTTTTCTACTAGCGTCCTTTGGACTTGGCCGAAATTCCCCCTAAACACATGCTTTCTATGACAACTTAATAATCGCATCTCTGCAAAACTATATTTCCCCCTTTTGGCATCATCGAAAAGGAGAACAAGTTGAAAAGCATGCATGCACAAAGTCATAACTAAAGAAAGAACGCTTAGACACAAGAAATTCGCAAATGTAATGAATTGCATTCAAGGAAGAGAGTACGGTTATTACAAACAAACACACAAACACGGGAGCGGCGTCCCAAAGTCTTAACAAAACATAGAAGGAGATAAATTGTTACAAGGAGTTGGAGGGAGAGGAGTGATCATTTGCGAGGACGCTTGCCGAGGGCTTTGAGATTTTGCTCCTAAAGATAGTTGTTCTGCGCGAGGAGCTCATTGTTGCATTCCAAAAGTTCGGTGTGTTGATGGAGAGTGTCATGAACCTATTGGATGAGATTGATCATCATGCATTGGTTTTCGATCATCATCCCAAGCAAATACTTCTGGGAATGCTTCTCAGCCTCATGAGGGACCCTCATACGATCAATGTCATCTTCCTCTTCTTCAGCATCAGCATCCTCAACAAGCGTCCCTGCCACTTGCAAGTTTTCCTCTTTCGCGCCTTCCCCATCTTTTGCAGCAGCAGCGGCAGCCTTGGCTCTTCGCTCAGCCTCTTTCTTCTCTTTGGCTAGTTGCCTCTTCACGGAGGGAAGCGGCTCATCACACCTTAGTTTTCCAACTGGGGGCAGGGTGATTTGCCTAACGTCCCAGTGAATGCCAAAAGACTTTTACTCGTTGGGGACGTAGAGGCCTTGCTGCTTCAGAATCTGCTTAACCAAACCAGGGAAGGGGAGCGAGTGGCGTCCTCCTGTGCATTTGCCCATATGCTCCAAGATAACCCGCGGAAAGTTGATGGGCTTGCACTGTAAGAAGGCGTCTAATAAGATACTATCAGTGATTTGGACAATGGACTTCTTCTCTTGGCGATGGACGACCATGCGCACAATGAAGTGATGCACAAGGACGCCCGTCTTGGTGAGGCAATGAGCGACTCTATCCTTAGCGACTGGCTGCCTCCCACTGAATATATTGTTGAAGATCTCTTCTTGGGAGAAGCGGCCAAAGTTCTTGCAGGGCAGGTCATGAAGAGCATCAGGAGGAGAAGGGCGCAGGCCGAGCATGTTACGGACGGTACCCTCAGTAATTGAGTACTCGTCCCCATCAATCTCAAACGTCCCTTGAGGCTTCCCTTTTACTTTAAATACTTCAAATTTTGATTAAAAGCGGAGAACCTGTTCGGGATCGACCTCAGCAGCCTCAGCACCCAGGTGCGTCCAACCCTGGAATTCAAGCAGTTCTAAGAACTCTGTGCGACCATTCTCTTCCAAGAATTGAGCAGAGAAGAGGAGCGGCGACAGAATATTCTGGAGCCTTTTCTGCTTGCTGTCATTGCTCACTATTACCTCATCACCAGCATCTTCTTCTTCACCATCTCCCTCCTCGTCCTCATGATCCTCATCCTGGTGAGGAGCGTCATCGTCATCTGAGGCCTCATCCCCTTGCTCATGGGACTCGGCCATCTTATGGTCCTCAGTAATGGACGCCTGTGCTGGAGGAGGCTCGTCCACAGCGGGAGTCCTTGCCAAGGACTCTGTAGGGACTTCAGCAACTGCCGTCCCTTGGACTTGCACATTTTACCTCGACAGCCGGAGCAGGCGGAGGAGAAGGAGGAGTTGCTTTAGGAGGAGAGGGAGTGGGAGTTCTTATCTTGGCCTTGGGGGCGGGAGCAGAGGAGGTGCTGAGTGGAGCCACAGAAATTGGCGTGACCTTGAGCGGAGTAGGAGGAGGAGGAGGCTTCTTAGCAGGGGAGTCCTCTAGATGAATAACTTTGGGCACAGCGTCCTTGGCCTGGACCTGTGCTTGAGTAGCGTCCCTGTGGACCTTTGGAAGAGGCTTGGCTAGGTCCGCCTCCATTTCCGCTCCAAGCGGATCCGCAGCCGTCTCAGAAATAGGAGTCACGTCCTCTACCCTTGGTGGTGGAGGGAGCAGAGGGACGTCCTACAGACTCTACTTGATCGCCGTACCAATGGCGTTCTCTTCAGCCTTGGCCTGCTTTGCCTTTTCTTCCTTTTCGAGTTGAATCTCAGAAAGGCGTATAGCGGCCACTTGTTTTTCTGTGATGCTCTCAAGCTGAGCGGACGACTTCAATCTGCGTTTAGGAGCGGGGGGAGGGGAGGATGGTATGGGTTTTGGTTGAGAGGAAGAGGGGCCTTTAATTTGGAGCTGTTTGGATGGGGGAGGGGAAGATGGCCAAAGTTCTTGCAGGGCAGGTCATAAAGAGCATCAGGAGGAGAAGGGCGCAGGCCGAGCATGTTACGGACGGTACCCTCAATAATTGAGAACTCGTCCCCATCAATCTCAAACGTCCCTTGAGGCTTCCCTTTTACTTCAAATACTTCAAATTTTGAGTAAAAGCGGAGAACTTGTTCGGGATCGACCTCAGCAGTCTCAGCACCCAGGTGCGTCCAACCCTAGAATTCAAGCAGTTCTAAGAACTCTGTGCGACCTTTCTCTTCCAAGAATTGAGTAGAGAAGAGGAGCGGCGACAGAATCTTTTGGAGCCTTTTCTGCTTGTTGCCATTGCTCACTATTACCTCATCAACAGCATCTTCTTCTTCACCATCTCCCTCCTCGTCCTCATGATCCTCATCCTGGTGAGGAGCGTCATCGTCATCTGAGGCCTCATACCCTTGCTCATGGGACTCGGCCATCTCCTGGTCCTTAGTAGTGGACGCTTGTGTTGGAGGAGGCTCGTCCACAGCGGGATTCCTTGCCAAGGACTCTGGAGGGACTTCAACAACTGCCGTCCCTTGGACTTGCACATTTACCAAGACAGCCGGAGGAGAAGGAGGAGTTGCTTTAGGAGGAGAGGGAGTGAGAGTTCTTATCTTGGCCTTGGGGGCGGGAGCAGAGGAGGTGCTGAGGGGAGCCACAGAAATTGGCGTGACCTTGAGCGGAGCAGGAGGAGGAGGAGGCTTCTTAGCAGGGGAGTCCTCTAGATGAATAACTTTGGGCACATCGTCCTTGGCCTGGACCTGTGCTTGAGTAGCGTCCCTGTGGACCTTTGGAAGAGGCTTGGCTAGGTCCGCCTCCATTTCCGCTTCAAGCGGATCCGCAGCCGTCTCAGAAATAGGAGTCACGTCCTCTACCCTTGGTGGTGGAGGAGGGAGCAGAGGGACGTCCTACAGACTCTACTTGATCGCCGTACCAATGGCGTTCTCTTCAGCCTTGGCCTGCCTCGCATTTTCTTCCTTTTCGAGTTGAATCTCAGAAAGGCGTATGGCGGCCATTTGTTTTTCAATGACGCCCTCAAGCTGAGCGGATGTCTTCAATCTGCATTTAGGAGCGGGGGGAGGGGAGGATGGGATGGGTTTTCGTTGAGAGGAAGAGGGGCCTTTAATTTGGAGTTGTTTGGATGGGGGATGGGAAGATGGCCAAAGTTCTTGCAGGGCAAGTCATGAAGAGCATCAGGAGGAGAAGGGCGCAGGCCGAGCATGTTACGGACGGTACCCTCAGTAATTGAGTACTCGTCCCCATCAATCTCAAACGTCCCTTGAGGCTTCCCTTTTACTTCAAATACTTCAAATTTTGAGTAAAAGCGGAGAACCTGTTCGGGATCGACCTCAGCAGCCTCAGCACCCAGGTGCGTCCAACTCTGGAGTTCAAACAGCTCTAAGAACTCTGTGCGACCGTTCTCTTCCAAGAATTGAGCAGAGAAGAGGAGCGGCGATAGAATCTTCTAGAGCCTTTTCTGCTTGCTGCCATTGCTCACTATTACCTCATCACCAGCATCTTCTTCTTCACCATCTCCCTCCTCGTCCTCATGATCCTCATCTTAGTGAGGAGTGTCATCGTCATCTGAGGCCTCATCCCCTTGCTCATGGGACTCGGCCATCTCTTGGTCCTCAGCAATAGACGCCTGTGTTGGAGGAGGCTCGTCCACAGCGAGAGTCCTTGCCAAGGACTCTGTAGGGACTTCAGCAACTGCCGTCCCTTGGACTTGCACATTTACCTCGACAGCCGGAGCAGGCGGAGGAGAAGGAGGAGTTGCTTTAGGAGGAGAGGGAGTGGGAGTTCTTATCTTGGCCTTGAGGGCGGGAGCAGAGGAGGTGCTGAGTGGAGCCACAGAAATTGGCGTAACCTTGAGCGGAGCAGGAGGAGGAGGAGGCTTCTTAGTAGGGGAGTCCTCTAGATGAATAACTTTGAGCACAGCGTCCTTGGCCTGGACCTGTGCTTGAGTAGCGTCCATGTGGACCTTTGGAAGAGGCTTGGCTAGGTCCGCCTCCATTTCCGCTTCAAGCGGATCCGCAGCCATCTCAGAAATAGGAGTCACGTCCTCTACCCTTGGTGGTGGAGGAGGGAGCAGAGGGACGTCCTACAGACTCTACTTGATCGCCGTACCAATGGCGTTCTCTTCAGCCTTGGCCTGTCTCGCCTTTTCTTCCTTTTCGAGTTGAATCTCAAAAAGGCGTATGGCGGCCATTTGTTTTTCTATGACGCCCTCAAGCTGAGCGGACGTCTTCAATCTACGTTTAGGAGCGGGGGGAGGGGAGGATGGGATGGGTTTTGGTTGAGAGGAAGAGGGGCCTTTAATTTGGAGCTGTTTGCATGGGGGAGGGGAAGATAGCCAAAGTTCTTGCAGGGCAGGTCATGAAGAGCATCAGGAGGAGAAGGGCGCAGGCCGAGCATGTTACGGACGGTACCCTCAGTAATTGAGTACTCGTCCCCATCAATCTCAAACGTCCCTTGAGGCTTCCCTTTTACTTCAAATACTTCAAATTTTGAGTAAAAGCGGAGAACCTGTTCGGGATCGACCTCAGCAGCCTCAACACCCAGGTGCATCCAACCCTAGAATTCAAGCAGTTCTAAGAACTCTGTGCGACCGTTCTCTTCCAAGAATTAAGCAGAGAAGAGGAGCGGCGACAGAATCTTCTGGAGCCTTTTTTGCTTGCTGCCATTGCTCACTATTACCTCATCACCAGCATCTTCTTCTTCACCATCTCCCTCCTCGTCCTCATGATCCTCATCCTGGTGAGGAGCGTCATCGTCATTTGAGGCCTCATCCCCTTGCTCATGGGACTCGGCTATCTCCTGGTCCTCAGCAGTGGACGCCTGTGCTGGAGGAGGCTCGTCCACAGCGGGAGTCCTTGCCAAGGACTCTGTAGGGACTTCGGCAACTGCCGTCCCTTGGACTTGCACATTTACCTCGACAGTTGGAGCAGGCGGAGGAGAAGGAGGAGTTGCTTTAGGAGGAGAGGGAGTGGGAGTTCTTATCTTGGCCTTGGGGGCGGGAGCAGAGGAGGTGTTGAGTGGAGCCACAGAAATTTGCGTGACCTTGAGCGGAGCAGGAGGAGGAGGAGGCTTCTTAGCAGGGGAGTCCTCTAGATGAATAACTTTGGGCACAGGATCCTTGGCCTAGACCTGTGCTTGAGTAGCGTCCCTATGGACCTTTGGAAGAGGCTTGGCTAGGTCCGCCTCCATTTCCGCTTCAAGCGGATCCGCAGCCGTCTCAGAAATAGGAGTCACGTCCTCTACCCTTGGTGGTGGAGGAGGGAGCAGAGGGACGTCCTACAAACTCTATTTGATCGCCGTACCAATGGCGTTCTCTTCAGCCTTGGCCTGCCTCGCCTTTTCTTCCTTTTCGAGTTGAATCTCAGAAAAGCGTATGCCGGCCATTTGTTTTCAATCTGCGTTTAGGAGCGGGGGGAGGGGAGGATGGTATGGGTTTTGGTTGAGAGGAAGAGGGGCCTTTAATTTGTTGCTGTTTGGATGGGGGAGGGGAAGATGGCCTCTTTCTCTTCTGAGAGGGGACGGAGCCCGCAGGAGCCACGAGGAACTCCATTATATCGGGGAGCAGCTTGGCGAGCTCGTCCACCGTCCCACCAAATGAGTCAGAAATAATACCTGGCCCCATGAATGGAGGGTTGGTATGGTTGGTTTCCTCTAGGCGGGGACAGACGTAGGTGATCATGAAGTAGTGAAGGAGGCGTTGGATTTTTGGAGGATGGTCATGAGCGGACGCCCTTAGGCAAATGTTGGCCAGCGTCCTTGGCTCTTTTTCAAGCACTCCTCAATGAGTGGGTCAAGAGGAGGACGGCATTTGGGTTGAGCGGGGAGTCCCCTGGCTTGGGACTTGGTGGGGCTCCTCTGTTCTTTTTCGGGGACAAAGGGCTTTTCAAGAAATGAAAAGCGAGGATTTTGAGAGGGTTTGGATTGAGATCGGGAAGAGTGGGGTTTTTGTGGAGGAGGTTGGGAGCGTTGTGGCTTGGGAGGAGTGGTGGAAGGGCAGCGCTGGGAGGAAGACTGGTGGCGCGGAGGTTCTTGACGCCCAGCGTGTCTCCCTCGAGGATCCATGAGAGACCGGCCTTTCACCGGAGGAGTAGATCTCGACGAACTAGGGTTTCTCGCCGCCGAGGAAGATGGCGGAGAGGGATGTGGGTTTCTTGGGGATCTTGTGTTGGCCATTTGAGAAGTTTGGGTTTAAATAGAAGAGAATTAGGGTTGAGAGAAGGAGATTTCGAGATCTGGGATTTGAAGATTTGGCAAGATCTTTGAGAGATTTCCGGATTTATGCAAACAACAGGGAGGCAAAGAAGAGATTGCAGAATGCACAGGGGTGTATTTATAGGAAGAAGACTAAGGCGAATGGTCAAGGGTAATAGGGACTTTTCATTCGGCTTCCTCCACCCGTGTTCCCACACGCGACATTCTTCTTCGCTAAATCACCAGCTGTTTTGCACCTGTTACACACATCCCGAGATCTGCGTACAACTTCTCTGAAACGGTTCACCTTCCCATTTTCAAATTCTACAACCGCAAAGGACTCTATCTTGGCGTCCTTTCAACACACAACATTGCTTTACTCAGAACTGAACCACGGTGTCCCAAGAACTGATCACAACCTCTGACTCTTGGAACTCTGTCCTGACGTCCTTCAGCTCTTGACAAGCGTCCCTTTGATCATTTTGTACCAGTTTTGAAAATCAAGCAAGTACGTCCCGTAAAGATAAAACAAAGAACGCTCATAGGACGCGTTTGCAAGATTCTCGGCTTAGGTAAGCTTAGAGTTCCCATCATTTCGGCTTGTAATGAGGGTAGGATGATCAGGGATACTCTTGAGATGAAAAGAGAAATGAATAGTGTTCAAAAAACATAAGCAAAACACATGTCTTAGACTAGCGTCCTTAAAAGATGACTTCAATGCATAACACACATTTAAAAAAAATTCTCAACAAAACGTATTTAATCATAGAGGGAATAATAGAGCGGGTTTTGATTATTTAAAAGTTATCACCCCTAAAAGCAACCGGAGGTGCTAATAGGGACGTCTATCAAGTGCTTTTGTGAAAATATTGGCCACGTGGTCCTCATTCCTAACGTGATCCACTCTAATTAATCCAAGTTCAACATTATCACGAAGAAAGTGATGTCTTATATGAATATGCTTCGTTCTAGAATGATGAACAAGATTCTTGGCAATACTTATGGCACTGGTGTTATCACACAAGATAGGGACTGTGTTGAGGAACGTACCATAGTCTTCAAGTTGGTACTTGATCCATAGGACTTGTGAGCAGCACGAAGCAGCAACAACGTACTCAGCTTCCGCAGTTGAGAGTGCCATGGAGTTTTGCTTTTTGGATCCCCATGATACAAGGCTAGAGCCTAGGAATTGAGCCATTCCTGAGGTGCTCTTCCTGTCCACTATATGCCCAGCGTAGTCTGCGTCAGAGTACGCCACCAGGTTCAGGGACGTCCTTTTGGGATACCATAGGCATAGGTCATCCTGTCCCTTGAGGTACCTAACTATTCTTTTGACCTCTTGCATGTGGGACTCCTTTGGATTTGCTTGGAAGCGGGCGCACAAGCACACAGCGAACATTATGTCGGGACGACTTGCCGTTAGGTAGAGCAAGGACCCTATCATTCCTTTGTAGAGTTTTTGATCTACACTCTTGCCTTCTTCATCAGCATAAAGGCGAGTATTAGGAGAGATGGGAGTATCAATTGACTTTGATGAGTTCATCCCATACTTCTCGAGCATTTCACGAATGTACTTCTGTTGGTGAATGTGCGTCCCATCTTTTAGCTGAGTGATTTGGAGTCCTAAGAAGAAGTTGAGTTCTCCTATGAAAGACATCTCAAACTCACTACTCATCAAGTTCTTGAATTCCTCTACAAGTTTCATGTTAGTGCTTCAAAAGACTATGTCATCGACATAGACTTGGACAATCAGAACATCTTTAAGGACTTTCTTTAAGAACAGGGTTTTGTCAATGTTACCTCGTGTGTACCCATTGGACAAAAGAAAGGACGCAAACCTATCGTACCAGGCACGAGGGGCTTGCTTGAGTCCATAGAGAGCTTTTTCCAAGAAGTACACATGATCAGGATGATCAGCATCCTCAAATCTTGGAGGTTGAGCGACGTACACCTCTTCTTTAAACTTTCCATTTAGGAAGGCAGTTTTGACATCCATTTGAAAGAGCTTGAACCCTTTGTGAGCGGCGTAGGCAATGAGGAGGCGAATAGCTTCAATTCTAGCAAGAGGAGCGAAGGTCTCATCATAATCGATCCCTTCATCTTGCCTATAGCCTTGAACCACAACCCTTGCTTTGTTCCTTGAGACTCTGCTACTCTCATCAAGCTTGTTCATGTAGACCCACCTCGTCCCTATTATGTTTTTGTTTTTCGGACGAGGGACGAGGGTCCAAACTTTATTTCTCTCAAATTGATTGAGTTCTTCTTGCATGGCTTGAATCCAATCAGCGTCCTGAAGAGCCGCCTTTATGTTCTTAGGTTCAACTAAGGACACAAAGGCGTTGAATGCACAAAATGCTATGTTGGCGTTATGGGACTGATTCACAACTGATCTTGTTTGGACACCTTTTGAGATGTCAGAGATGATTTGATCTGTTGAGTGAAGTCTAGAAAGGTTGGATCCCCTATGAGTAGCGTCCCTTGCAGGAGTACACCGAGGGTCCGTCCAATCAGAATCATCGGAGTCAAAGCCATCGTCTTCATTGATAGGCTCAGTTTGTTCCCCCTCAGAATGAGCGTCCACACTGTGCCTTTCTTCTCCTTGTTGACTTGATTCACCAACATCTACTTGGTTTAGCGACCAAGTTTGAGAGGACTCTTGCTGTTCGCTAGGGACTCCCATTGAAACCTCATCGCGAGCTTTAGGGGCGTTCCTAGGAACGTAGTATTTGTCAGAGGAGCCTCTGGGTTCTTCATCATCATCTTCATCATCGTCCCTTGGAGAGGTACGACGTTCTTTCTTACTTGGTTCTTTATTGTGAGAAGCATTTTCTTTGAACACCACATGGATACTTTCCTCAAGCTTAAGAGTTCGTTTGTTGAAGACTCTATAGGCTTTGCTTGTGAGGGATTATCCAAGAAATATTCCTTCATCACTCCTAGCATTAAATTTGCCGATGTTGTCTTTTCCGTTGTTGTGAATGAAGCATTTACACCCAAAGACTTTGAGGTGCGAAATATTTGGCTTTCTTCCATTTAGGAGCTCATAGGACGTCTTTTTGAGCAAATGATGAATCATGGCTTGATTGATGATGTAGGCAGCAGTGGCCACGGCTTCTGCCCAAAAGTGCTTGGGGACGCCGCTGGCCAAGAGCATTGTCCTTGACATATCTTCTAGCGTCCTATTCTTTCTTTCAACAACGCCATTTTGCTGAGGAGTTCGAGGACAAGAGAAGTTGTGGGAGACTCCTTGTTGGTCACAAAAGTCAAGGAACTCTGAGTTTTTGAACTCCGTTCCATGATCTGACCTTAGAGCTTTCAAGCTCGTCCCAAGAGCAACTTCTACTTGCTTGATGAAGATTTTGAACATCTGGAACGCTTCTGCTTTTGACACCAAGAAGAGAACCCAAGTGAATCTTGAAAAATCATCTACAATAACGTACATGTACCTCTTTCCACCATAGCTTTGGGTCTGCATGGGTCCACACAAATCCATGTGAAGAAGTTCTAAAGGCTTCTTTGTGCTCACTTCATTCTTGGATTTGAAGGACGATCTTGTCTGCTTCCCTTTGATGCATGCTTCACATTGCTCAATTTGCTCAGGATCAATTCGGGGAAGTCCTCTTATAAGTTCCTTTAGATGAAGCTTGAAGATTGTGCTAGGTCCAGCATGTCCAAGACGTCGATGCCAGAGATCGGCGTCCACAGCAGAGACGGATAAGCACAACTTGGATGCAGGCTTGAATCTTTGATTGAAGACGTAGACATTGTTCTCGTGAGTCCCTTTGAGAATGACTTGATTTGTTTTTTTGTTGTTGACCAGGAACTCCTTAGAGTCAAATGTAACTAGGTTTTCGCCTTGATCACATATTTGCGAGACACTAAGGAGATTGAAGCCTAGTCCCTCGACAAGACTGACTTTGGACGCACTTATGGATTGATTTAGCTTTGCGGTGCCCGTCCTTTTGATTCTTCCTTTGCCCTTCTTGCCAAACGAGACAGTTCCTCCCGTGGCATTTGAATGGATAGAAGTGAGATGGATCTGGCTTCCACTCATGTGATTTGAGGCACCACTATCAATGATCCACGGGCTTCCTCTCACTTCCACCTGAAAAAAAGAGTTAGTTCTTTGCGACCCAGGCAAGGTGACCCTTACCTGGTTCGTTACATGGGTACAACTCTTTCATGGGCAAGTAATCATACACATTCACATCATTTGACCTTCTAGCACGCGTCTTAGGAGATTGATTTTTAGCATTTGGCACACTAGCATGCGTCCTATCAACAGATTTTGGCTTGGCGTTCTTACTGCGACTTCTAGCCTTTCTTCCATTCTCAAGATCTTATTTTAGCTTAAGACACTCATACTGGTAGTGACCACCTTTGCCAAAATGCCAGCACGTCCTATAGTAGTTTCCAAGGTAGTACTTTTTGTTGGGACGTTGAATTCTATTCTCTTTCATTTTCTCAAGATCAACTACCATAGATCCTTCTCCCTTTGCAATCTTTTTGTAGATTTTGTGGCTAGTGGAATTTGTGTAGTAGTCCCTTTTTCCAGTTTCACCACTCTCAAGGACTGTTATGCGTTCCTCTAGGTTCTTTGTCTTTTCCCTCTCAAGTTCTAGTTCAGTGGTTTTGCTAGCTTCGAAGTCGCTAGGGAGAGAGTTCTTTGAGCCTGATTCATACCCTAGTCCTTTCCTAGCTGGAACAAAGACTATCGGATTCACAGTTTCAGTCATGGGACTCTTTCTTAGGACTTTCACCTCGTCCCTAAGATTTGCATTTTCAAGTTTTAGGCACACAAGCTGACTCTTAAGGGACTAGACTTCTTCCTGAGAGGACTCCAGTTGAAAAGACGTAGTATTGCAATTTTCACATTCCACAACAATATTATCAAATTCAAGTTCATCAAAACTTTGTTTCATGGCATAGCTTTCTTGCATGATCTGAGTGATTAGTTTGATGAGCTTGGGCTTTGAACATTTTTCAATTGAGCTTAGCATGGATTCATGAGTTACCTCTTGCTCAGTTTCAGAGACATCCTCTGAGGCGTCTTCCATGGCCATGTAAGCCACTTGATTTTCAAGTTCTTCATCACTTGAGTCATGGTCGTCCCATGCGCCCTCAAATGCACCAACTAGAGCCTTTTCTTTCATTTCTTTTGATGTTAACCCTGTTGTACATTTCTTAGCCATGTGTCCCTTCCTGTTGCATTTGTAGCAAACTATATCCTTCATTTCAGCATTTGTAGGTTTGCGACTTTCCTTCTTGTAAGGCATCTTCATTCTTGGGACTTTACCTCTTTTGTATAGAGTACGAAGAGTTTTGTGCAACAGTGTTAGCTCATCTTCTTCAAATATTTGTTCTTCAGTCTTCCCTTAGCGTTCTACTAAGGTCTGAAGACGAAGATTCTCTTGGTGCTCTTAAGTTTTAGCTTCTAGCATGGAGTTCAATTCCCTTTGTCTTTGATAGTATTGCTCATACTCTGGCGTCCTAGCCACAAGAGTTAAAGCCAGCTCATTTTGGGAACTCTTTCCCATTTCCAGCAAATCTTGGTTTCTCCTTACTTCGTACCCCTTAAGCTTTCCATAAATTTCTTCCATGGACAGTCCTTTGTTGGCTTGGTTTTCCTTGAACGTCATCCTGTCAAAGTTCCATGGTCCCGTGAGTCCATCAATCAAGACTTGAACCTTCATCCTTTGAGTGATCTCCGTTTCTTTGACACCCAAGTTTTTCAACTTGGTTAGCAAGGCCTCAAAACGGAAGGAGTAGTCGGTGATGGTCTCATTTGTGAACATCTTGAACTTGTAGAAGTCCCTCTTAGCTTCAAGTTGGACGTCCTCTTTCATCTCGGGCGTCCCAACATGGTACTTCTCCAAAGCTTCCCATTGAAGCTTGGCAGTTGGAAGATTGCATACACTGGTGGCGTCCCTTTCACAGAGGGACGTCTGGAGGAATCAGATAGCTTTGGCGTTTGCCTCCATGAGCTTAAACTCATCGGGACCCCATTCTCCTTCTTTGTCCTTCTTAGCAACAGGGACTTCGAGGTCGCCATTCTTTATCACCAGCCAGCATTGGTAGTTTTGACTTCTCACGAAGCACTCAAACCTTGTTTTCCACCGGTTGAAGTTCCCGTCCGTGAGGCGGGGTGGCTTCGCACTTAAGATACCTATAGGTTCCACATCTATGTTTCCTGCAACTCAAACATAATCTAGAGCGCCGGCTCTGATACCAATTGTTGGATCGTAAGTCTGTTAGAATGGGCGTCCTTAACTGGGTTAAGGGCGTCCTTAAGTGCAGCGGAATAAGACTTAACAGGAAAATAGAATGCGATAATGGACACGAGTATTTATAGAGGAACCCCACTAAGACCAACCAGTCTTATGGGTAAACATCTACCTCCGCTTGGAGGATTTTCAATAGCCGTCCTAATCTTATTAAGAGAGAGTCCTTACAACTTAGGTGAGTCGTTACACTTCTCTGAGCTAAGCGTCCGTCCTTTGTCTCACTAGTAACACTCCTTTCCACCTAACAAGTAACCGAACACTCTTAGCTATAAGGAAGCTATCACTCACGTCTCTCACGATTCGTTGTGAGAGACAAACTACAACTCTAACTATTTTGTGATTTGTTTTGGATTTGATTTGGTTGGACTTTCTTTCTCTTGCATCAAGCTCACTTGATCTCCTTGTTCTTCGTTCTTAAACTTGAATGCTTCGGGAGAGCTTGAGAGAAAGTCTTCAAAGTCCACACCGCTATGCATACCCCTTGGAGGGTATTTATAGCGGAAATGGTTCTTGTCCTCTAGCGTCCTCTGAGACTTGGCAGGATCATTGATCTTCCATCAACGGTGCGATGAGCATCTTGAGGAAGTCAACTCTGTTAACGCTTGGGAAGCCTCCGCATGGATAGGGGACCATTGCTCGGAAAGCGACATCCTTCGAATTGTCTACACGTGCCAAGACAAGGGAAGCTTCCTTCTGAGGACTACGGCCGAGTATGATGTAATCATGTTGGGGCGGCCTTGGTTTGAATTTGAACTTCGTCCGTATTTTGGCGCGCATCCCATCTTGATGAGGACGCCGTCCTATCTGCGCAGGAACTTTGCCAATTACGTTCAGCTTTGGAAGTTCTGATGAATTGCGTCCCTACATGGTTAGGGACTCTCGTTCACTTGTTGTCCTTTTCGCTCATTTGCGTCCGTTGGACTTACCTGAGATCAACACTTAGACAACTTATCAAATACCTTTGAGTTTGTTATTATCAAAACAAGGGACGATTATCATTGGTTTAGATATTAATGATTGGCGTCCTTAATATCGTCCCAGCAAACCACAAAACCTTTCCCTCACCCGATTTCAAGCAAAGATTTCAAGTCTATAACTCGTTCTTCATCCCAAATCTCGACCTAGGTTGAGAAAATTTTGAGTTATTGCCAATTGTTTGCTTAATAGTTCGAATCTCTCCAAATCCGATATGTAATCTACCTATTTCTTTAGAGGTTTTGTGCTTTTGACTGCATGATTGAGTGATACCATGTTTGATTGAGAGCTTGAGCTTGAGCATCAATGGTGGATTTGGCATGATTTGTGAAATTGAGTTTTGAAGTTGTTTATGCATGCTTGAATCCATTTAGAACTTCGATTAGGGACGTTTGATGGTTGAAATTGAACATTAGGGGCATGATAGAGTGATTTGGATTGATTTGTTGTGAGAGTCGAAGAATGAACGAAGTCGAGTTACCCAGGTAAGTCGGGCCCGACTTGTAGAAGTCGGTCCACCAGGTTGGACCGAGGTTAAGTATGTATCGGGCCCGACATAGGTTGCAAATCGATCGAGTCATTTTTTTTTTGCTCTCTTCTTGTGATATCATGTGGATGCATGTGTTTTATTGTTGGCTATAGCTTAATCATGATGTAGTATGTCCATTTGCTTAACCATTGCTTAAGATATCTATGATGATTCATGTTGGATTTTTAGATAAGAATATTTGGACATTAAGTATGGGGTACCTCTTGTGTTGATGTGCTTATAATTGTCTTTGTTGTGTTGTATGGACCTTATCTTGTGCCCTTTTGTTTGATTGAGTGTGTGTAGGTACAATGGAGACCTGTGCATCATCATCTCACTCGGAAAGGCCAAAGAAGAAGTCTAAGAAGTCGAGGAAAGAGCCAACGTTGGATGATGTTCATTTTGATAGTGAGAAATTTGCCGAGAAGTATGCAAGGTATAGGGAGCTTGAGCATCACACTAGGTGGCTTGATTGGGAAACCGTGAGGAAAATGGGAATGGATCAAGCTCTTCTAAGGTGTTATTCCCACATCAGCCTCAATGGGATGTTGCGGTGGGACAACCCTCACTATCCCGCCCTCACATCGGAGTTCATGGCTACTTTCGAGTGCACCTATGATGATGTGAAGGATGAAGAAGGCGAGACCACCTTCCAATTGGGAAACGAGGACTAAAATGTCTCTCTTGAGGACTTGGCTACCTACATCGGGTTCCCATGTCCAAGAGAAGAGGCTAATGTGGACAATGAGAAGGTGAACCAAGTGTGGAGGCATGTGGCCGGGAAAGGAGAGATGAGAAAAGGCACCACCACCACCGAGATAGCTAGCCCTCTCTTCCGAGTCATGGTGCGAGTCTTGGGATGTGCAATCTATGCACGTCACGAATTGAGCAAACCGATGAAAGAAGAGGTTATGTTGCTCTTGAAATGCTCTTCAACACCGAGAAGCCCATGAATCTCACATGGGAGTGGGTCAAGATGGTCCGAGATTTTCAAAGCTCTTCTTGGATCTTGTTGGATCGTTAGTACTGAGGAACTGCCTTTACTTTGGTAAAGGCGTCCTTTGGTTAGGCGTTCCTACGAGGTGTAGGAGCGTCCTAGAGTAATGCAGCGGAAATAGTACTAAACAGGTAAGTAATGAACGCAATGAGTTATAGAGGAACCACTCAAGACCAAGTAGTTCTTGAGTGTAAACCTCTACCTCCTTGGAGGATTTTTGAATAGTTCTTCCTTTATATTGAACGTTCTTACAGTTGTGCTGGCGAGTCTTTACAGTTCTCTGGCACTTAGCTTTTCCCTAAGTCCACTAGTAAAGGACTCCTCTAAGCCTACAACTTAAGCAAGTTCAATCTACTAAAGGACTCCTATCCCTGCGTCCTACAGTACTTCGTAGGACTCTCTTTCTCTTCTTTTGATTACAAACAGTTTTGTGATTTGGGTTACAAGTCTCACTCGATCTAACTCAAAGTCTTAGCACTGTTCTTGAGTTCTTGAGTTTGTTCTTTGTGTTCTTGAGTGAGTCGCTTTCTCTTTGATTCTCTCTGAATATTCTTGAAAGCGTTAGCGTCACAATAAATGCCTTGCGGTATTTATAGGACTTGGGAAAGGGCGTCATTCTCGTTCTGACGATCATGCCCTTGAGGTACGTGGCTACAGGATCTTCTTCCACCAGTTTGGCGGTAATGATGAAGCTTCCTGTATCCAGCTGTGTGTGATGAACTTCGCTACAGGATCGGCCGCCACGTGTTGATGAACTCTGCTACAGGATCGTCCGCCACGTAGTGTTGGACTCTGCTACAGGATCGGTCTCCACGTGTCCTTGGGTGATCAAACATTGTCGAGTGATGTCATCCTGTCGGCTAGTGAGTAAGGACTCCTTTCTTGCGTTCCTACTTGCTTGGGACTCCGTCCTTGCTCAAGTAGTCTCTGGCTCGTCCTTACTTCCTGTTAGCTGGCGTTCCTAAGCTTATGGGACGCCCATACACACTTGTTGTCCTTTTGGTCACTGGCGTTCCTGAACACTTGGACAACTTTATTAGAATCATAGTGAGTTTGTCATATCAAAACTAAGGGACGGTTGTGTGGAACACTAACAAGTACGCAGGCGTTCTTGATAGCGTCCCAACAGATCTATTTTGGTGGGATGATTGCAAGGCTAGCCATGCACCTAGCAGTCGATCTTAGCAAGTACTCTCCGGCTCCCAATGGTGTTGAGTACATGAACATGAAGTACTTCAAGCTTTAACGGCGTACCCATCCGGTTGACGCCCAACCTCTTTGATCTCTCAAAGTACAATAATTGGTACGGTGTTTGGGCCTCTAAGCCCCATTCTTTCGGTGATCTGGTTGGTGCTCGTGAGGGGAGGCAACAACCACAACACATTCGTTTACCTCGTCCTCCTCTTCACTGGCTTCCGATCACAATGATTATGTGTTGGCACCTCGAGGAGAGGCCATGGACATTGATCAAGAGCCCACCGAAGAGGATGAAGGCTTCAACAACTTGGTGGTCAACCTCCGAGCCATGCACAACCCTCCATCAAGCCTGGACCGAGATACACAGCACGTCGGGCCTGACTTCCCGAGGCACTTCGAGCATGGAGAGGGGAGTGGTGCTAGGCAAGAGCAAGTATGAAGGGTATGCTCAATGGTATGGTCCAGGAATGGTGTTTCCCGAGAGACAACAAGAGGTGGATATGTCCTTCTTGGTCTACCAAATGGCCCATCTTCAACTCCAACAAGAGAATGTTCTTCATAAAGTCCATCACATGAACCTTCATCAACAACACATGTACGAACAACAACAACAATTTCTTCAACAACAAGGTGTGAGGTGGAAGAACTTATAGAGGTGGAGGACCAAAGGTGGTGAGTGCAAGACAACTTCAACACTTGGATGAGGGGGAACTTTCCTTCCCGTGAGGACCAATGAGCTCGACCTAGTGCCCAACTTCAACCACCACCACAAGACTTCTACCAAGAGCAAGTGTACGAGAGAGAGAGCGGCAAATGAGACTCCAACGAGGATAAAGACGTGACAACCCCTTCAACGAGTGATCCTAGACATGCCAATGAAGAATAAAGAAATTGTGAGCTTTTCGTACTCTTTCTCTTGCTTTTAAGTTTTTGTTTCCTTGTTTGATGGGGACATCAAAATTTTAAGTATGGGGTGGGGAAATGCTCATGCTTTTGCTAGTTTGTGTTTGTGTTTGTGTTTTGTGGATATTGTGCTTTTAGCTTGTTTTTGGGATGGTAGTTTCTTGGATTGTGGTTTGATGAGTAACATTGATGATTGAGTTTGGATTCGTTTGGATGAGTTTTTGAGGTTTTGTATAGGAAATGTTTTTGCAAAAATCCATAAAAATTCGAAAAGTTTGTGTGAAAACAACAAAAACATTTTGTGTTTTGTAGTTTTTGGACTAGAGATCCCCATCTTAGATGTCCAAAGATGAAAGCTAATGATGATGTGAGCATGTAAATTCCTTTACATATTTTTTGATAGTTTAGCCTCTAAGAATGATGTTGCTTTTGATGTGATCATGATACCTTGCTTGGTTTATTGAGCATGTGAGTTCTAGGATGAGTCTTTATGCAACTAAATATGTATGACCCTTGTGAGATTTGTTTTTTTTTTTGGCCATTTTAGGGATGCTTGTTCATATTTGCATATCCCTCATGTTTTTTGTGTGATTAGCTCATGCATGCTTAGTAAGACTTGCTATTGAGGTGTTTATCTATTTTCCAAGACCGTCACGAGAATTGCACTAGCATTGTCACATTGATTTGAACTTTATTCCTTTTAGTCACATAAATGTTCCATATCCTACCATGAAGTGAATCCTTTGTTTGTAGCCCCGTTCTAGCCTAAGCCTTTGTTTGAAACTCCTCAAAAATATTATTCCTAGCCTTATATGACTTGACCCTTATGGGATTGGACCTTAGAAGAGAGGTTAGGATTGTATTTGAAGAGTTGAGATTCTCTTGGGTTTAAGGGCAAAGAGTGGTGTTATGAATCTTGAGGGTAGTGCATCTTTGTTGTGTGACAAAGTGATTCAAAATGAAGAAGAAAGAGAAGAAAAGAAATGTTGGAATTGGAAAGTGGAAAGAAAGGTGTGAAAAGCTTAAGTGAAAGAAAGGGGTCCGATCGAGTTTAGACGCACATCGGGCCCGAGTTATGGCAAGTCGGTCTAGTGAGGAAAGTTTGGGAAAATGCAACAAAAAGCCTGAGTGCAAAGATGAAGTGGAAGGTAAAGTGAAATTTTGGGTTGAGAGGAAAACTTTTAAGCTTTTTTGAATGAGTGTGAAGTTGATTATGGAATTTTGGTGAAGTTGGTGAGAGTTTAGGTTGTTCAATCCCCATTGTAAGCAACACAAGACCAAATAATTCCCACCTTGAGAAATACGAAAAGCCCCATTACATCCCAGCCGAATGGAACCTCTTTGAGGACCTCCATTGAGCCAAGTTCGAATTCTTTGTGCACTTTGTTATAGGCATCTCTAGGTGGAGGATTTGGTGATATTAGCTTCAATAGTAAGGTCCTTACTTGCATGATGTTTGAGCTTGAGTGTTCATTGTTATACCCATACACATGATGAGTGATATACATTTACATGTCCCTAAAGTGAGGCTTAGTTGCATTGACTTTGTTCTTTTGAGCACCTAATCATGTGTGATGATGTAATCTTGCTTGAATATCTATCACTTGTGTTTAAATGTGTTTTCATATGAGGTTTTACTTGATTTTTATGTTTCGGTCTTGCTTACATTGTTATTGCTTGAGGACAAGCAAGTCTAAGTATCGGTATTTTGATGTCTTCTTATTTGGTGGCGTTTTAAGTGTGTTTTCCTTTGTAGTTTTATTTCTTTCCTCCTCTTTTCTTGTGTGTTTTGTTCCTTTTTAGCTTATTTCCCGCACTTCTATGAGATTCGGAGACTATGCGTGTTTTTGTGTGTTTTGTAGGCATTTTGGAGAAGAATCAAGGACTTTCTTGAAGAGGGATCGAAGCTTGGAGCAAGGCGTGAGCTTAAGGAGGAAGGGAAGGAGCAAGACATGAAGAAAACAAGAGGAAAAGCCAAGAATAAGAGGTGGCACGAGGCATGGAACGAGGTAGATGCAAAGTCGAGCCCGAGAGGAGATTTCAACGTCGGACCGATGTACCCAGTACCTCGGGCCCGAGGTCCGTCCATGTCGGTCCATGTCGGTTTCGTGAATTGGGCACCAAGGCATTGAGATGTACACTTCCACATTTGCCCCTCACCTACAAAGGCCCTCTTGTTCTTCTAATTTGGGGTTCCCACTAGTCCTTGGAAACATCCACACACAATCCTCTCAAGTCAATACTTGGAGAGCAAGGAGAAAGGAGAGAAGAAGGAGAAGAGAGAGGATTGGCCAAGGGGAGGAAGAGATTGCTAGGTTGGATTGTTAGTTTACCTTTGCTTTGGTTTGATCTTATGGATTTGGCAAACTTGGTTTTGAATTTGTGGATTGAACTTGAGCTTGTGAATGAAATTTTCCTTTGATTGGAAATCGATGATGATGATTATGATGTCTTGTAATTTGTTTGATTTTGTTACTTGCCACATGGAGTAGATCTCCTTGATCTTGGGTAATAGGGGAATGATCTAGCTAGGTTGAGCTAGAAACCTCAATTCCATAAGCCTTGAGTGCTTGATCTAGGAACCCACTCTACATAGAGCTACAATTCCTCGCGAAAGTAGGGGATCAAGGCTTGTGATTGGCGAAGTAACGAAAGTGAAAAGCATCCATCACGAGACCTTGCATCGAAGGAAAGAAGCGAAAACCAATCTCCCAATGATCGATGTGTAGAAGTGGTTTGGACGAGGTGAAAGCCTCTCGATCCAACTTCGATTTTCACCTATTGTTTGAATTGGGGTGGAAACAGCTCAATCTACTAGAAAAGGAACCCAAAGCCCAAGATCTACTTTCAAACACTTGAGTTCGACATCCCCAGTTACCTCGAGCCCGACTTCTAGAGAGTCGGTCCCGACGTCCTTCCTCCTAGCTAACTCGGGCCCGACGTGACCTTGTGTCGGTCCCGGTTGCTCCTTTCGTTTTCCTTTGTTTTAAGTTCTCTTTTCCGTTTTCAAGTATTGTGGCACAACAATCGAGTAGACTTCCCGAGTGTTCGACACCCACCACATACTACATCGGGGTCAGGTTATAAATGTATCTCTAGACCCTCGCATCCGTGAGCAATCAGTCCACACCCGTGCTACTAATCCATGGCTTTGTTTCAGTGTACACAGTTTTAGGATGAACAACTCCATGAGTATTTTACTAGATTCCAATGTTATGCGGACGAACTTAATGCTCGGGGATATCAGTATAGGGTTAGAGATAGGCAGAATACATCTGTAGACCCTCCAATTTGTCACTTTTTTGCAAATGGACCCCCCAACTTTGAGTATTTCCTATTGAACCCCTAAAATTTACTTTTTTTGCCTATTGAGCCCTTTTTCTGCAAATGAACCCTCTTTTTTCGTAGTGTAAATAACACGCGCTGGCTGGGGCCATTTTCATTCCACTCAGCAGCCACTTGACATCCTAGATCTGAAAATGGGGGGATTGTGGATAGGAAGAAGATGAAGAAGAAGATGGGTTTGGGACTCCACATGGCATTTTTTTTTTTGCCATGTAAGTAATTTTGGGGAACTTTCACAACCAATTGGAGGAGTGACTTGCACGCGCCCCGTCAGGTCAGCAAAAGGGGCTCAATACGAAAAAAAAAATGTTAAGTTTGGGGGTTTGATAGGTAATGTTCAAAGTTGGAGGGTCTATTTGCATAAAAGTTGCAGGTTGAGGGGTCTAAACATGTATTCTGCCGTTAGAGATATATGTGGTGGTGTTGTTAAGGGTATGAATATTGAGACTCGAAAGATGGCCTACTACATGAGTAACATAAGGCTTTTTGTTATGGAACCTATGGAATGTTGGGATTTCCTCTGCTACATGAGCCATCAGTTTTGGGTCGTTGAATAATCGCAATCAATGCCTCAACAAGATGAGACTCATGATGTTTCACTTGGGGATATGATATGGGATCTTGTTGAGAGTACGAATGTTATGGCTATGGAGTCTATGGAAGTTATGACATGTGCTCCTTTGCTTTCCATTCTACAATCTCATGTCCTTTTGATGTTCGTGAAACAAGGGGAGAAGTCACATTTGAATCTCAAACATTGGACTTAGACACCCAAATGCAAGTTGAGGAGCAATCCACACCTATGGAGGAGGAATTCTTTTGTGATAATGATAGCTTCTTTGGAGATGATGTTGAAGACTGTGTGAAAGAAGAGGAGCCGGTTGTTATCATAGAGGATTGTCCTTCTCCAGCGGAGTCATTCATGCTTTCAACTCCAAAGTGTTAGATCGTTAGTTCAAAGAGGGACGTCCTTTACTTGGGTAAAGGCATCCTTGAGTGAGGCGTCCTTACTAAGTATAAGGGCGTCCTTTAGTTATGCAGCGGAATTAAGGAACTAAACAGGTGAACTTACTAAACATGAAACACAACGAATTATAGAGGAACCAGTCAAGACCAAGTAGTCCTTGAGTGTAAACCTCTACCGACTTGGAGGATTTTTGAATAGATTTTCCTTTCTTATTAAACGTCCTTGCGTTGTACTGGAGAGTCCTTTACACTTCTCTAGCACTTAAGTCCACTAGTAAAGTTCTCATTTAAGCTTACAACTCAAGCGAGTTTAATCTTCTAAAGGACTTCTATCCCTACGTCCTACAGTACATTGTAGGACTCTCTCTTTCTTTTTGGGTTTGCTGAATTACAAACAAGTTGTGGTTTGGGTTACAACTCTCACTCGATCTAACACAAGCCTAGAACGGTTCTTTAGTGTTCTTGAGCTTGTTCTTCATGTTCTTGAGTGAGTCGCTTTCCTTTGATTCTCTCTGAATATTCTCTGAAAGCGTGATGTCACAATAAATGTCTTGGGCTATTTATAGGACTTGGGAAGGGCGTCTTTTCTCTCCGGAACGATCATGCCCTTCGCGGACGTGGCTACAGGATCTTCCTCCACGTAGTATGGCGGTGATGAGGAAGCTTCCTGTATCTAGCTGTGTGTGATGGACTCTGCTACAGGATCTTCCGCCATGTGTTGATGAACTCTGCTACAGGATCGTCCGCCACGTAGTGTTGGACTCTACTGCAGGATCGGTCTCCACGTGTCCAGGATGATCAAATGTTGTCGAGTGATGTCATCCTGTCGGCGAGTGATTAAGGACGCTCTACTTGCGTTCCTACTTGTTTGGGACTCCGTCCTTACTCAAGTAGTCTCCTGCTGGTCCTTACCTCCTAGTAGCTAGCGTCCCTAAGCCTGGGGGACGCCCACACACTTGTTGTCCTTTTGTCACTGGCGTTCACGAACACTTGGACAAATTTATTAGAATCAAAGTGAGTTTGTCATATCAAAACCAAGGGACGGTTATGTGGTACACTAACAAGTACGCAAGCGTCCTTGATAGTGTTCCAATACAAAGGCACCTTTGTGTACTATTGATGGCTCATGCATCATTTATTCCAATCTCTCACTTCCCATTGCTCCTTATTCCCCCGAAGAACCAAATTTTGAGCATAAAGAAGAATCTAGGAATTTCTCGGATTTCATCTTGGGTGAAAGTGGTAATACTGGTAAGAGCTTTGATCCATTTAGTAATTATTTTGATAAGCCACCACTTTTACTATTTTGGTTTGAGTATATGCCATGTCATGAAGATTGGTCACACAAGTTTGACAAGATGAAACGGTGTTTGAATGGTATGTTAAGAAGTTTCACTTTATGCTTGTGTTACTTATGTTTTTGTGAGAGGAGTTCGCGGAGTTTTGACAGGTTATTAAGGGCATTGAAAATGTCTGAGCCTGTGAAATTGTGCTCTCGTCAAGCTAAAGAAGTAAAATAAGCGCTTCTTGGGAGCCAACCCAAGTGATTAGGATAGTTGTTTTGATTTTTAGTATTAGTTTAGTGTAGTTGTGTTTTTGTTTTTGTTTTTTTTTTGTTTCTAATTAGCCCGGCATACAGGTCTCATAACTTGGGTTGCACAGGCCATAGCGTATTCCAAGGTGTTCGTGCCCGAACTTTTCTCCTTTTGTCTTAGGCGCCGAGGCATCTTCATCACCACCACTTCAGAATCCGAAACAGTAGATAACTTTGTTAGTTTTTCTCTTATCTTTACTTTTACTTTACATTGGAGACAATGTAAAGTTTAAGCATGGGGAAAGAATTTCTTGCTTAGTCTTAGATTGTAATCATATAGTTGCAATTGCATGTTTAAATTCTTGTTTTGGATGCATTAAAATTTTCAAAAATCAAAAAAAAAATGAAAAATTACAAAATCACAAAAATATTGCATTTTAGAATTCAAATTTCCCTACTTGACCACTTGTTTTTCTAAGTTAAGAGTGATTTCTAACCCATGACTTGCTTGTTTGGTTGAAGTTTCTTTGGATTGAAGCATGATTCTTTAAGTTATTAATCTTGATTATAGGATTGAGCATTCATAAGAAACTGAAATTTTGAATTGTTTATGAAGTTCTAGACATTTATACCTTGTGAGATTATTTTTGAGCCTTTTATTGCATATGTGCATCTTTTTCTTGAGTGTATCACTTTGATTGTTTAGCTTTAGAACTTGAATTTAGAATCTTTTTCAAGACTACATTACATGATTTAAATGCACGACATTAAGATGATTGAGGCATGTTCATTGGCTCATATTATCCTTATCTACCTTGCATTATTCCTTGTTTTGATAGCCCCTATTTTTTAGCCTATTAGCCTTATTTTGTAACTTCACAAAAATAACTCCTAGCCTTGATAAGCTGCACCCATCCAGGAATTAGGATTTAGCTAGAGTTGTTCTTTGTGGTATTATGGTGATGGTCTGAAAAGAAAGAAAAGGAAGAATGTTGAGTTTGAAAAGAAAGAAAAAGATAAGGAGTTGAAGAAGAAAATAAAATATGTCTCTCAAGAAAGAAAAAAAAAAGAGAAGAAAGAAAAATATGAGAAAAAGAATGAGCAGAAGTGTCGAAAGAAATGTGATGGAAAAATGGTGAAATAAGTGGTGGAAGTATAAAGTTCATGGTGGTTTCTTGTAATTTGGGTTTTTGCTAGCACTAGTTCCCAGATTTTTAGGACCACATGACCAAATATTTCCCTACCTACTTGTTTATATCTTTGCCCCATTACAACCCTTAAAAGTCCTCATGATTTTTGTTGTGTGTTTAATCATTCGTAGTGGAGATTTAGAACTCTAATAGAAGTCTATGTAGTCTAGCTATCAAAGTTGTTTTTGAGTGAAACACATGTCCTTAAACACTTGAGTGAAGAGTGCAAAACACATTACCTTGGTGAGGTCTAGAATGGATTAATGATTTGATTTTGAAAACTTCTATTCCATCTATGCAATGATGCTTTGGTTAAGGTTTAGCTTATTGATGAAGTGTGAATTGATAATGAGATAGATGCTTTGCTTTCTAGTTGTGGTGTGACTTTGATTTTATTTCTTGCTTGAGGGCAAGCAAGGTTCAAGCATGGGGGCATTTGATAGACACATGTTAGGTATTGTTTTAGAGCATGTTTAGTTAGGATTTTCATGGTTTTTGGTTTAGTTTTAGTTAGTTTTGTTAGTTTGTAGAAAGATTCGGATATCTACACTTTGTTGTTGTTTTTTATTGTGAATATGAAGACAACGAGTGTAGAGGAGGTGAAGCCGAAGCATTGGAGGAGGCAAGAAGGGAAACAAGCCATGAGATTAGCCCCAAGAGGTGATGGAAAAGCACACTGGGGTCCGGACTATGTATTGGAGTTGTTATTTTGACACCTCTTGCTTGCAAGAGCTGGATCTAGAGCTACGGTGGTAGGACTGAGCGGGTTCTACTGTCATTGGAAAGCTAACTCGAAGAGCTACAATTCATAGTTTTACTCCAAGTCCCAATTCCAACTCGAAGTGTGTCAAAACTACCTCTGAAGTGTCACTTGACTGCTAGTGTTAGAGACTCAGGATGAGGCAGCAAAACTCAAGAGCATTTAATTTGGAGGAACATCCCGAGTTTTGGCACCTAAGTCTCGGCCTTAGAAACTCGGGGTGTGTAGTGAAAACAAGGGTGAGTTTCAGGGTGTTACCCCGAGTTTTGGCGCGTGTCTGAGTTAAGACGAGATCTTGTACGAGATCTTTTTGGGCCTTTTGGGTTATGTTCTTAGATATATTTTTGGAGACATTATTATATATAGATAGCCTTAGTTCTAGGGTTCATTATCTTGGGGTCTTTGGATTGTTATCAAAGACTTGGAGAAGAAGAAACCTTTGGGAAACTTTGTAAGTTTTTCAATGTCTTTCAATAGCTAAATCTCTTTTGTTTGACTAGTCAATTGAAGTTGTGAACGAAGTATTATTGTGAGGTTTGATTGTCCTTAATTTCCCTTGACTAGATTGTTTCCTCTGTGCTTAATTCCTTACTTTCATCCTAGGGTTTTATTAGTTTGATCACCTAATATGATTTCTATGTTGAATTACAACTAGATCTTTCCAATTACCGGTCGGTGCTAATTAGATCATAGGTAGAACCTTTAATCAATCTAGGACTCGCAGGACTAGTTGATTAGAGAAGAGAATTCAATTGCATGTTATTTGGATGTCTGGTTGCTTTGAATGCATGTTTCTATTGATACTTGGTTCTTAATGTTGTTGTCAAGTTGAATCTAGGAGGTCTCTTAAGTTATTTGATAATTAGGGTTGTTAGTACCGGTCGGGCTAATAACTAGAATTGAAGTAGGATTAATAATGTCATGAAATTGGGTTATTAGCATTCCACAATAGAGTAGTCAAGGTAAACAGAGAATTTTGATAATCAATGATCAAGAATCAAGTTCACAATGGATATTAACTGGTTAAGCATACTTCTCCCATATTTTACAAATCATCTTTTGTTTTGTACTCCTTAGTAAGTTTAGTCTTTAGATTCTTATTCAAAATCCCCTTTTCTTTACTTTGAGTAGCGTAACAATACAACCTGAGTCTCTGTGGGATCGACCCTTACTTCCCTACTACATTCCTAGTTGGGTTGTTTGGATTATTTTGATAGGTATTAAGGCGACTAAAATACCACTTATCAAGAGTTGAGCCCGACGGTGGTGTCTTAGATTTATTTTTCGATCTTCCAAACCACGACATAGTATTAAAAATTATTCAAAGTGATTTTTATTTTTCTCCCCCAAATCTCTCTCTTGATTTTTTTCCTTCTCCAAATCTCTTTCAACCCCCCAATCTCTCTCCTAATTATTCTTCTCACTCTCTTACTTGCTTTTTTTTTATCTCCCCCCAATTTCTCTTAATTTTTTCCCCTCCCCCTCAAATCTCTCTCTCCTTCCTCCTCAAATCTCTCTCTCTCTCTCTCTCTCTCTCTCTCTCTCTCTCTCTCTCTCAATTTTTTTACTTCACTTGCTGCATGATTTTTTTACTTATGCCTTGTGTTTATATATCGGAAAATTTTGGGTAGTTCAACTGCCAGAATTTACTGCAATGCGTGACAATCACCTTGATTGTCATGCCATTTATTGCAACTACAAAATACAGATTTTAAAAAAATGCGTGACAATCGAAGAGACCGTCAAAGTGCAGACGGTCACCTCGAATGTAACCAAAAGCGGGGTGCCCCGACATTTTGACCGAAGCGCCTCGCATTTCCCTTCTTTTGTGGTCATACACGATTACTAGCATTGAACTCCGAATGAAATCGGTCGATGATCTAGTAACTAAGGTACTTCCACGAACAAAGAACAATGAGATGCAACAAAAAGAAGTAGGACATGACACTACACGAGCATGGTTCCTTAGAAGCGAAGCAATTTGGTGGGAATGTTTATTATTCACCTAGAGACTTTTAAAAAGCCTCCTTTAAATAATTAGATTCACGACCAAGCTCACTACATATGTGATGCGAATTAAGATTGAAAAGAGAACCGCCCTTAGTCGGGAGTGAGAATGGTCTTCCAAGTTGTACAAACCATCCTAATTCATTGACTATGTGCACTAGAACACTTATCTTACTTAGTCTCAAAACTTCATACTTCGTGCTAATAAATTTTACTTCTTGATCGACACTAGTCGAGATACAACAAACAATGATTTCCATGTACTTGAAGAACGCACTAGCTAGCTGCAACTCCCCTCACGTAAAGTTAGGAGATATGGCCATGACCAGCATTAGAGTATACGACCATCCTAATGTTGTTAAAAAGAGGTCATTTGAGTACCGAAGGCTCGACCCTTATTTCTATCTTAAGTCCATAGCAAGCTACTAAGAGCCTAACAACAAACATGGCCATGTATAAGGCCAACACGGATCGAACCTAAGTCCATACTAGCGTAGCCTAACAACAATAAGAACTACTCAAATAACAATGTCGTTAATACTAGGAAATAAAACAACAACCTGATTCATTTTAATTTCACATAATTACTTCCCAACAAACTGATAAAAACGATTATGTTAAAACTAAACAAAACCACTTGCCTCGGATAAGACATTTGACTACAGCTGAGAAAGGTTAACGACGATAGCTCGAATCTTTGCTAACCGAACAAGATCGGAAAATAAATGATTCTAAATAAACTTTAATAATTTATTTTGAGAAAAGAAAATTTAGAGTTTATATCTGTTATGGACCTTATTTAATAATAACCCTTCTATATATTTTTTTCTTTCAAACATTGTATTGATAATGTTTCTTAGTTAAGTCTTATACAATTTCCTCGAAACAACTTGTTCAATTACCACTCCCTATAGATTGCACAGCATCTTTTACTAAGTCTTCATACAAATATTATATATAACTTAATACCCTACTCATATAATATTTAACTAACCTTAATGATTATAATGGAATTTCATCATAATTTGGACCACTTTATTTCATACTATAATGTCTTCAATTCTTAACCATCCATATACTCCTTACTAATATTATTCTCATATTATCCATATATTAGAATTATCTTATGTATATGTCCATTAATCCAAAAATTTTCACTTCTCATTTTATTTTTACAAACTTAACATATTTAAGTGTTATAAGAATACTATACTATATACTATATGATTTTCACAACTACTTTCTTAGCATAATTTATAATTACTATGTCAGGACAAAATTATACTCATCAATATCTTTTCTCATATTATATAAACCATTAATAAAAATCATAATAAAATTAAGCCCATTCTTATCATATACAAAAGCATATAAGACTTCATTTTCATAAGGTAAACATAAGACCTATTAGCATTGATATTTTCTTAACAATATTATCACATTACTACTACTAATAATAATATTATTATTGTAACTATTATTAATTTAAACTAATGAATGTTTTTTTAATAACAAAACCGAACCCAAGTCGGTTGGGCCCGGTCAGGCCCGATCCCATCAAAAAATGCAAAATGTACAACCCTTTCCAAAAAAAGGTGACGATGCTTAGTTCTAGTGGATTCTCGGGGCAACATCGATGGATCTAAAAACTAGAGAATGAGATGAACACAATGGTGGTGGCGGCTCGAAGATTCGTACCCGGCTGTCGAAGTGAACTGCTCGCAAGTTGGGTACAACAACGTTTTTGGCTCTTACGGCGAGATCTAGAGCGATTTTTGACCGATTCTTAGGAGATTTTGGAGTGTTTGAGGGTGTGCTATCGAAGGATGGACAAAACCCCAATTTAGGGTGGTCTGTAAGTTATCAATAAATGTAACTTAGGTAGTTAAATAACAGGAGGAATTTATATGTTTTTCTAGTCTAGCTACCATTAACTAAGTGAATGAGTATTCAAAGAACAAATGGTTTAGATTCTCATTTTCAAGATCACAGAGTGAACATCGATTTGAGACACAGTTGAAGAATTGATTTCATCGACCAGTAGTCGGGAAGTAATCCGTAAAAGACTTCCATAAGAAATTATGTATTTTAGGTGGTAATTTGGTTTTTCAAATCCAAGAGAAATTACCATTACGGGTCGAAGTAGCCGAAGAGAGGAGAGATGAAGCAGGCTGAACATAGAACTCTCTATCAACCACAAGTAACCAAATAAGACGACCATCATTACTTTTGAAGGGTGTTTGGCTATAAAAATTAGTAAATTAATTAATTTAACAAGGTTGTCTAATTGACTATAAATAAAAGTCTTAAGAAGATAGTTGAAATTCAACTTTAACAAGTAACAATGTATGTGGGTAATTCTTTTAATTTGAATATTTATACTCAATAAATTAAAAGAATAACCTAACCAAAATAAATAAATTAAAAGGAGATAAAATCAATAAACTGTTTTCAGCCGTTTATTGGAGGTTGAAGAAAACAACTGCCTCCTGCGTTGCTGTATAAATAGACCGGGTTAGGCAGTTTTAGTCAATTTGGTTCCCAGAAAGAAAAAAAAAACTAACGCAAGAAATAACAATAGAGAACGAAGAATACAAAGCGTGGCACTACAACTCTCTGAATTTGGTAAGAATACGTAGCAGGGGAGGGGTCTTTGAGTTTTAAAATCTTTTTTTGATTCACTCATGCCAAATTTAGTGATGGGACAAATTCTTATCAAAACAAATGGCATGTGTTTGAAAAGTCAAAGAAGATAGAAACCCCCATATCCTACGTGTAGTCGTCACCCAAATTGATTTTTTTTTTTTACAACAAAGGGAAAACACTAGGCTTCCTAATCAGGAAAGGACCAGCCTAAATCATCCGCCCGGATGATCTTCAAGAAATCTCTAGCTTCTCGTATTCTTCCTTCACTTAATCCAAACGTCGTCCTCAAGGATTCCTCCCAGTATTGCGTTTCGCAGCTTGTCATCACACTAGCGAGTAGGAGTTGTGGATCAGCATTCCTAGCCGCTAGGTAATCTGCAGCTCTGTTACTTTCCCTGTAGCAATGGAAAACGCGAACCTCCTCAAAAAGAGAAAGGAGACCTTTTATGTCACCAATAACTGTCTGGATTTCCCAAGGGCATCTCCATGCCCCCGTGATGCTGTTAATCACACATAAGTTATCACCTTCAACCACTAGCTTTGATATATTAAGGGACTTGGCCCTCCGCACTCCATCCAGAGCCGCCAGAGCTTCAGCCTGGAGGATGGACGGGGCGGCCAACTTCCGTCGATCCAAGGCAAGAATTTTCGAGTTATTATCTCTCAGAATGAATCCCCCATGCGTGGATGAGTTAGATCGCCGAGATCCGTCAAAATTTAGTTTTACCCATCCCCTGTCTGGTTTCTTCCATGTTGGGAGCCTCGGTCTCGGCCGCTTCACTGTTTGCTTTTTATCTAGTTGTTCCGCCAGTTTCCAATGTGAGTAGATAGCAAGGGCCAAGTCCGATGGTTTCTAATCTCTTAGTGCCCTGTCTGCATTGAAAATTCGGTTATTACGGTTCACCCAAATTGATTTTTGTCTTCTTTGGAGAGCATGTTTCTGTGTAAACCGATCAGGCATGTCGTCCCGTTAAGTAAACGCTTTGTTTTGTTTGTTCTCTAATTAACAAATAAATGTACATGGTTAGTTTGTCTTGTTTGTCCAGGAGCAACCAAATTCATGGAGATTGAGAGTATTCACTTTCATGATCCCATGTCATACCAACGCGTACAATCGATCCGAGAGTAATTACTTTTTGTTTGGTTTACCACATTCGGATTTATGGGTGATTTGGAAGTAATTACTTTCGGGTCTCCATATGGAACAAAATGGCAATCCGATAGTAATTACTTTCGAATTGTTGTGCATATTCGGATTTATGGGTGATTTGGAAGTAATTACTTCCGGGTCTCCATATTGAACAAAACGGCAATGGATTTAGAGTAATTACTCTAGAAGCGTTATATCCGTTAAATCATAAACAATGGAGCAAGTTGAATTGATATTGACATACCTTCTTGGATTAAGAGATGAGTAAAGATCGAACTTGTAAATTCGGATGTCTGGATCACAGACTTAATTTTGATGTGTGAAAATTGATACGTAAAAGGCTAAATATATATATAGATAGAGAAGCCTTGGTGAAGGGGAAATATCTTACCTTAATTTCGAATTTATCCTCCTAAGAAGGGGAGAGAAAAATATATCTATAATGTTTATCTCAATCTTTTACGTAAGGAAGTTGATAAAAATCTGTGCAAAATCATTGATCATAATCCAAGTTAAAAATTAGTTTAATGTTGCGTTGAATTCGGTCAGAATAGATGCCTGTAAAGTTAATAATGAGCCAGCCCACTTACATCATTAGTACATACATAATTAGTGATGTACTTAAATGTGTTACAGGGGCTCTAATTCACGAAGACCCATTCGTAGCTTTGGGTTTCTTAAAATATTATTATATGTCATCCAATTGGATCGGTTTAAATAATCATAGTTGATTGCAAATTTTAACCGTGCGGCATTACGGTAATGAGTTTGGTTCTAGTAAGATTAATCCTTATAGTGTAAAATGAGAAACAATCTCTACCGTTAGATCCGTAGAGATTGTTTCTCATTAAAGAAGAAAATAAAGCTAGATGGTAGACAAGGTGACATTTTTGTAAATAAGCATATTTTGACTGAAAAGGACAAAAAAGCCCCCACTAGTCAAAACTCTAAGCCCCCCTCATTTCCTTTCAGATCTCAAACGTTCAAAACCCTAAGCGATTCTCGTCTCTCCCCCGCCGTCGCTCCCCCCGCCATCGCTCGCTCCCGCCGTCGCGAGCTCCGCCGTCGCGAGCTCCCGCTATTCCTCGCTCCTGCCGTCGCGAGCTCCGCTGACGCTCGCTCCGCCAACGCTCGCTCCTGCCGTCGCGAGCTCCGCCGACGCTCGCTCCCGCCGTCGCTCTCACCTCCGTCGCGAGCTCCCTCCGACGCGAGCTCCTCCGTCTATGCCAAGTCCATCGCGAGCTTCCTCCGACGCAAGCTCCTCCCTCCGTCCCGAGCCAGATCTCCCTCCGCCGTCGCGAGACAGATCTCCCTCCGCTAGCCATGGCGAAATTAGGTTTGTGATTTGAACTGAGACATGCTTTCGAGTTGGATTGAGACATGCGATTTCGAAATTAGGTTTGTGGTTTGTGATTTCGAAATTAGGTTTATTATGCAATTGTTGGATTGAGTTGTTGTTGTTCTTGTTTTGTTGTTGTGATTTGTTGTTGTTGTTACCTAGAATTGTGCTGATTATGCATTCGGTTTCTAATTCTTCGAATTGTTGTTGATTTGTTGTTGTTGTTCTTCGAATTGTGTTGATTTCTTGTTATGCATTCGGTTGAGACATGCATTTGAGTTGTTGTTGTTGAGACATGTGCATTCGGTTTCTGAATCATCTAATTGTGCTGTTATGATGTTGGATTGTGCATTCGGTTCATTCAGAATCACTTGTAGGTTCATAAAGGAAAAATATCCGCTAGCCACTTTTCCCAATTCCTTGTGTTGGATTTTGACATTTGTTTGATGGTTCATGATAGTTTCATTGTTGTTCATGGTTGTTTTGGCTATTGATGTGCAAAAGTTAATGGATTGGTAATTCTTAAACTTTGTGGTGTGGCTGTTTGGTTCATGCTAGTTTGAGTTTTTCTTCCCTCTCCATAAGTGTTTTGTTTGGCTGTTTGGATAGGTACACTACAAGAATCCAGTACAGAAGAAGATTGTCGAACGAGAGAATTTCGAAGCAAAATGGAACAAGATGATCAGCAAAAGAAAATTCAATCTCCTGCAAAAAGAGGTTAATGAAATCATATATTTACTTTGAGTTCATGCTCGTTTTCATTAGGTTCATAGGCTTTTTGATATGGTTCATGAAAAATTTGATTTCATGGTTCATGAAAAGTTTGGTGCATCATCTTATCCCAGTTCATAATTTTATACTTCGGGGTTCATGGTAATGCATGTTTAGGTTCATGAAAAAAACTTACTAAACCTTAATTACTAGTTTCCAATTCTTTTGCGTATAATGCACTTAATGAGTTTATTATGTGACAGTTCATGCTCGTTTCCATTAAGTTCATAGGCTTTGATGATAACTTTGTTCATGAAAACTTTGTTGCATCATCTTATTATTATTCATAACCTTATACTTAGGGGTTCATGATTATGCACTCTTGCGTTCAGGAAAATCTCATTAAACCTTGCTTTTGCATATGACAGGCTTGAAAAAAAGAAAGGATGTTGGCCAGACACGCCAAAGTCCTCGCCTCAAGAAAATGCTCAAGCTTTCAACTCCATTGACCGGTAGTTTGGAGTTGGAAGTAACTGAAAGCGAAGAAGAAGAAGAAGAAGAAGAAGAAGAAGAAGATCACCAAGAGGCAAATAATCAAGTGGATGAAGACTCCGATGATTTTGAGATTCCACTTGAAGCTGCCAAGGAACATCTTGTACAATCCAAGAAGCCAGCTGATGCGAAAGAAGCAGCGGGCAAGAGAAAGCAAAGAGGAGGAGGAAAAAGAGAGAAGAAGAGTGATAGATCAAAACTTCAATATCCTTCCTTGTTCACCAGAAATGTCGGTAAATCATTCATGGAAACAATAAAGAAGATAAAGGCAAGTGGAAAGAAGACAGAGATGGTCAGACAAATGGGATTTGGGTAGTTGCTTAGCTTGCCCAAAATTGAGTTTCCACATAAACTTGCCTATTGGGTCTTGGAATACTTTGATGAGGTACAATGCAAGTTGAAGCTGAAGAGTGGCAACGGTTTCTACATCAACGAAGACGACGTACACAGGGTATTCGGAATTCCAAAAGGCCTTGCCCCAGTTGAGAGAAAAATTAAAAAGGAAAGCCCTGAAATCTGGGAAAGTTGGAGCTTGGAGTTCCAAGGTTTGGCTGATGTGAGGTCGTCACAAATCGCTACAAAGATAGAGAGCTGGAATGAAGACGGAGGGGATGAATCCTAGTTCAAGAGGCACTTCATCACTTTTTTTGTGAGCTCTATAGTGGAAAGCAATCAAAAGGGCACTGTCTTGAAGGATTTCATGGTGGAGGACACCGAGAATATTTCCAAGATAAACTGGTGTAGATTTGTCTTCAAAAGCCTGATTACAACGACTACAGACTGGAAAAAGAACAAACAAGGGTTCTTTAAAGGGCCAATCCACTTTTTACTTGTGAGTAAAATATTTTTAAATTAATACATTTTGCTTTGTTTTCCTTTCCTATCTTTGCTTATATTAACTTTTTTGCTCATTTTTGTCTCTTTTACAGCTTTGTTATGTTGACCGAGTGGTCATACGAGGCAAGGAAAATCCAAGGAGCTTTCCTGTTTTCTTGAATTGGGGAGGTGACAAGTTAATCGCAAGACAAAATGAAGAAGCTATTGACATTGGTGGATTCGGTCTTGGTCGTGTCATAGGCAAAAAAGATGAACCACTCAATGGAGGAGAAGGACCATCTCAAGTGAATCAAGGGGTTGAAGAGCTGGAAAAGCAGAAAGAAATTCCAAAATAAAAGAAGAAAACAAACACACTACAGGTATTGTTCATTTTATTGCATGATTTTTATCCATATTTGACATTAAATGGTCTAGGTTCATGCTTTGGAATAACACGGTTCACATTAACTCAGGATTAGGTTCATGATATTTATTTTAGTATGTTCATGCATTTTGTAGCTTAGGTTCATAAAATTCAATTTACTGGTTCATGATGTACAACAAGACAGTTCATGAGAAAATATTAACAAGGTTTACTGGTTCATGATTTTACTGCTTCATTTTGGTATAAAGTTCGGTTCATAGATTTTCAAGTGTGGGTTCATGATATTCAGTTAAACGGTTCATACATATTTGGGGATTATTTTTGGTCTTTTAATTTATCTGTTTTAATACAAGATTGCATTCAAATGTTTGTTGAGAGAAAGATGAATCTAGCCAATGCAATTGTAGAGTTGGCTGAAGCTGTGGAGTTGATACCGATACGATTTAGAGAAGATCAAACTCTTCAAGCAATGCTAAATAGTGCAAGGTCGTGGATTAGCACGTCCAAAGAGGAGAGCCCAACTCAAAATGATTTTAAGCAAGTATGGAATGACTCTCAGCACCCATTTTGGACGCATCCAGACTTGCTAAAATGCTTAAAAGAAGTTGAGGAGGCTGCAGAGAGGGTTGAAAAAGCCCGTAAGATCGTCGATGAGCAATTTCACCACTCAACACAACAACAAGCGGTTGCAAATGCTGAAGGCGAGGCGATTGAACAACAACAGCAAAACGCAACAAATGATGATGCTCAGCCCGTAAGATCAGAGTTTGAGGAAGTGGATGGTGAAGACTTTGAGGAAGTGGATGGTGGGTTAGATAATGCAATGGAGATTGCAAATGCTGGAGGCGAGGCGATTGAACAACAACAACAAAACGCAACAAATGATGATGCTCAACCTTCTAGGAAGAAAAATGCAATCAAATCCCTCACGCCACCTTCTTTCAACCTCTTGACAACACAAGAACGTAGTCAAGAGGTTCCAGCTGAACAAGAAGCCCAAACAGAACAAGCGAATGAACCTTCAAAGGAGAAGGTTAATCGGTTCATAAATTAGACCTTTACAGTTCATGATCTTCAAGTTCGGGGTTCATGATGTTTTGTTGTACTATTTGGTTTATTCTTACCTAGAAAAGTTGCATTGTTTCTGTTCCAGGATAAAGGGAAAAGGCCTGCAGAGGAGCCATCTGATGTGCATCTAAAAAAACAAAAGAGAAAGGTTAGTGACTGAAACTTGAATGTTAGTCGGTTCATAGATTAGACCTTTACAGCTCATCATCTGCAAGTTCATGGTTCATGACGTTTTGTTGTACTATTTGCTTTATCCTTACCCAAAAAAAGGGGAAGGTGGAGGCAGAACCAGTGCCACCATCATACAGCCAAAATGAGGAAGTGCATGGCGATATGAGAATTACAAGGTATCGTGGGAACACGAATGCCAAGCTCCAAGAAAGATTAAATGAAGAACAAAAGGCAGTTTGGAGCTTTGTGATGGAAAGACTTGTGAATCCAAAGTAAGTTCTTTTTCTAGTATTCTGTGTTGGAACACTCAAAGTTCAATTGTTTGTAGTACATGAGGTTGGATGGGAGTATTCTGTGTTGGAACACTCAAAGTTCAACTGTCTCTCTTGCCCCCCAAATGATGGAAACCATGGCAAGGTGTTACCTTGGTGTTATTGAGAAGAGTCTCGTCGATAGGCACAGGTTGGGCTTGAGAGAGGTTGTTGTTCTTAGTAGTGTTCGTGCTCCTCATGCCTAAGATTATTTGTTCACTATCCCAATTGATGGCTTGGGACAACGGATGAACCATCGTCAGTTTCGTTCTGTTTTGAGCTACAGACTTATGATTCCTTTGTTTGCTGATGGTAGTGTTTGTCCAAGTTGTAACGCCCCTAGGATGGACAAATGGGGGGATCATGCTGTTCACTGTTCTAGTGAGGTGGGGGTCAAGTTCCGACATAATTTGGTGCGTGATATTTTGGTTGACATTTGCTCCAAGGTTGGGATCGCGGTGTAGAAAGAGGCTCCCATGGGTTTTCTTTCGGAGAATGGGCGGGATCTTAGGCCCGCAGACTTATTACTCTTTAATTGGCATCAGGGTAAGGATGTTTGTGTGGATGTGACCGGTGTCTCTCCCTTTGCTGGTGAAGGTGCGAGTGCTTGGGCGCCTGGGGTGGCCTTGCACAATGCCGTGGAGAGGAAAATGAAGAAGTATTAGTCCAAATGTGAGGAGAATGGATACAAATTTATCCCTTTTGCTTTCTCTACTTTTGGAGAATTCGACAAGGAGGCCTTGGACTTGCTTTCGCGTATTAAGTCTCTCTCTATTAGTCACTCTAATAATGCCAGGAGCGGAACTTTTGTTTTTCATAGGTTGAGCTTTTGCATTCAAAAAGGTGTGGGGGCTCAGCTTGTTTCGAGACTCCCATCCAACCTCATGTAATGTTGTTCATTATAAATGAGTTTGGTAAATTGTGATGCTTTTGTAGGTTCATGAAAACTTTGATTTCATGGTTCATGAAAATTTTGTTGCATCAGCTTATCCCAGTTCATAATTTTATACTTCGGGGTTCATGAGTATGCGCTCTTAGGTTCATGAGTATACACTCTTAGGTTCATGAGTATGCACTCTTAGGTTCATGAAAGCATTTGTTGACGTTTGTTTGTTTATTAGTCACCTAGAAATATTGTTCGAGTGGGCGAATGTGAGATGTTATCGAATCAACCTCATGTCTATGGATTACGATCCGGATCTTGATGCCATGACTGCATGGCCATTACACCTCAATCGTCTAGAAGAGACCAAGAGTAAATTGAAACCTGCTAGACTATTTGGCAGAGTTTTTCAAGAGGTATGTATTTAAACTTGAAAGAATTTTTTTAAAGCAATATGATTTCAGATTTAGATGCATCATTCCAATCCTCTCATCATCATCATATTTGATGACCTATGTTTGTAGGAGGATGAAAAAGAAAAAGTGGACTACATGGTAGGCTTAAATGATGTTGTGCATTTGGTACCGGGAAGGCTACTTAAACAGATTGAGCTAGTAAGTGTGATGTTTCAATCCAATATAAAAACTTGTGTTCATGCTATTGTTTCAATCCAATATAAAAACTTAAACAACTGCAGATTCTTATCCCGGTCAGGGATGCCGATCGACATTACTATGTTATGAGCTTTAATTTGAAGATGCCAGTTGTTGAGTTAATAGATATTCTGACCGGTGAAGAAATGGTCGAGAAATTATATGGAGAAACTCCAAACAAGCTGGTAAGTGCTATTTTTTGTATTGAATTAAAGGTTCATAAAATATAACATCATGGTTCATATGCAATGCCCTACTGGTTCGTATGTAATACTCTAATGCTTGATCTTATTTTCTCTTGTTTGTTTTGTATTTCAGAGGACAATAGTGGCAACGTTTCTAGGCGTATACAATCTGCATAAGAAAGCAAAAAGTGTCACTGAATCAACGATTACAAGTGTTCAGATTCCATGGATAGAATCCTGTGAAAAAGCACACTCTGGGATTTTTGCAATGAGGCACTTAGAGGCTTATATGGGGGTAGCCACTGAAGAATGGGAGTGCAATGAACTCAAGCAAAGGAGTATTGAGGATTACGTTGACAGTCTAAAGAAGACCTACATGCATGCTCTCGTCACCTCACCTACGAATGCAATGAAGAAGTCTTTGATGATGGAAGTGAAGAAATATATGAAAAATGTGGGTAAAAAGCAGTAGAAGAAAACAAGGGTTTGTTTTTTTAGAATGTTGGACAAATTGACTAGAAACTATGGTAGGTCTTTTGTAAGCAAATACCTAACTAGAAACTGTGGTGTATTTTGAAAGAACTTATGAAATGAATGGAAGGTTCATTTTGTTGAATATGGTTCATTTTGTTGGGTCCGAAAGTGCATTGTATTGCACTTGTAGGTTCATTGTCCTCCATAAGTAAGATCAAGCTAGCAAGTTCAATTGTCCATAAAAACCCTTGAACGTTTGAACACGTGTAAATTATGTAAAAGAAAAGAGTAGGGTTCAATTATATGTAGGTTCATGAAGTTTAATCACTCGGTTCACAAATTTGAATCACTCGGTTCATGAATTTGAATCACTTGGTTCATGAATGACAAAATGCTCATGTATGACAGAATGCAAAACTTCTGTAATCGAAAATGTGTTTGGTTCATTGTGTTTAACTTGTCGGTTTATGAAACTTAATGAATTGGTGCATAAAACGAAAGGTGCGTTCAGCTTTCATGAAGTATCAATCGGTTCATAAACGACAGGTGTTTGGTTCATAGGGTTCAACTTGTCGGTTCATGAACTTTAGTCATTCGGTTCATTTAATGTGAAACTGCATATAAGACAGCTTAATCCTCAAAAAACACATAACAGCGACTTAAAAAAGAGAAGTATAGGGTTCATTATCTTCTACGCGATGGTTCATGAATGTGAATCACTTGGTTCATATATGACAAAACGCGAAAATTGTGTAAACACTTAGGAAAAATAAAAAAAATCAATGATGAATCGTGTAAACACTTGGGAAAATCGTGGAACAATTCAATTCCCAGGACATGTGCGGATGTTATGACCATCTGTTTTCCCGCATTTGCCGCATCGCCTTTTACCTGCCGCACTTGATGACATTGCACTCTCTCTACCACCCAACATTCGCTTACCGGAACCCTTGTTCTTAGCTTGTTCGGGTTGGTGCACATGAATCTCGTTGGGTACACTAATACCGGCTAAGGACTCAACACTCTTAGCAGTCACTGATTTCTCACTGATTGAAGAACTACTACCAGCCACAAGTTTCTCTTTTTGCTCCTTAAGAACACAGGAAAACTCATGTAGCAATTGAGGACGGTCTTCTAAGATACCCAAGCAGCTATAAAAATCCGATATCATTGAACTAGTTAAGGTTTGTGTTTCTTCCATAGCAGCACACTGGTCAACAATGGTAAAAACCGGTTTAATTGTCGCAGCTTTTGTCCAACGTGAAAGGATGAAATTTGCGGGAATTGATTCCAAACCGAGGTTCTTGAAGACCACAAACATATGACGACAACGTAACCCGATCCGTTGGAACATTCGACAACCGCAAATAACATCATTGTTAACCAGATTATGAGCAACTTGAACATCAATCTCACCTTCTTCCTTTATGCCGTAAATTTTACCTTCAGCATCTGGAGCCAAGGTATCAATGCAACAGGTGTAGCATGCAGAAACGATCTCAATCTGGACCTCATGAAAAACATAAATTGTGTAGACTTTAGTTGCATGACGCTCTAGCTGTAGAGGTGTCTTAAGATCTGGAACCATATGAGTAGAATCATAGTTGAACTTGGATTGACCATGTCTTTGAGAATCAATGGTAGTCTCAAAGTGCATCACCAACTCACACAACTTGAAAAATTTGTCTGTAAAATTGCCAAAAAAGTTATTCTGAACCTCTGATATGGAAGTAGTCCGAACTAAACCACCAAACATTTCATCTCTAAAATAAGCTGGAATCCAGAAATGTCGAAAGGCAAACATATCATTAAACCAGCGTCTATTTGGGGAGGAGATATGACAACTCCAACCACCTAGATTCAAACTCAGTTGGAACAATCTCATGACTCCACACTATACTGTTTAATTGTTTCCTAAATGCATCCACATCGCCAGATTCGGTTTTTATCTTTCCAAGCACTTTCATCATAATGTGCCACATACAGAGCCTATCCACTTCCTCAAAGTCCCATTGCTTTCTTAATAGCAACTTTCATGGCGGCATCTTGATCGGTCACCAGAATTCTTGGATCATGCCCCATTGCTTTCTTAAAGTGTTCAAACACCCAAGAAAAAGATTCTATGTCTTCCTTGAGCAATAGCCCGGCTCCAAAAGTAACACATCTTTTATGATGATCAACACCGGTAAAAGGAGCAAAGACCATATTGTACCTGTGATTTGAGTAAACATAACAGTTCATGCATTCCAAGACGAGAGTTCAGAAGAATACATGTTGGTCCGATACGTAGAATCAAAAGACACGACTTCACCAAATAACGAGAAATTCTCGCGGGAAACGGGATTAGTCCAGAATAACCTTGTCAAACGGTCAGACTTATCAACATCGTATGCAAAGTAAAACGCACTACACATTTGCTTCTTTTTTTCAAACCTATTAATCACCATTTGAGCATCAGAACCCTCAATGTAAGCCATCAAATCTCTTTTATAGTTCTTAAAATCAACAGCTGAAGCACCCACTTTTGCGCATCACATCCAACTCTGTTCGACGCTCTTTTACGTTTGCCCGTGTTGTTTTTTCCGTCCTTGAACCCTTGACGATTACACTGCATATACTTGTGAAGGGTAGTCTTATCAACCGAATCCGTACGAGAACCACCATGACGGACATCAAAACCAAAAATAGAAGCATACCGTGTGTAAAAGGATATGCCCTCATCCAAAGTGATAAACTGTTGACCTTCATGTGGTTTATACTCATCCGGACAAGAAGGAATGAAATATGAACAATCTTGCGATAAGTGGAGAATGTAGGCATCACTATCGTTGCCATCATCACCTAATGGGGCCCCACTAATAGTACTTGCATCATTGTCATTCAATGAAAGTCCATCGGTACTAGCATCACCATCCGAATGAGAAATGTTAGGATGGCCGGAACTTGATGAACAACCTACAAAAGAAACGTAAAATCTATGAGTGAAGTAACATGAAAACGCACTACAAATGGGCAAATACGGGTATTCTTTTGGTTTACAAAGAGTATCGGTATGGTTCATAAACTTTCAAGTAAAGGTTCATTTAAATCCATTGAACGGTTCATGTAAATTTAAGCACGTTAGTTGAGGCATTTTGTCGAACAGATGGTAGGCAATCGGGCAAACGTACATAATCAGCTTCTATGGTCAATCGAAAACTTCAAAATAACTTTCTAATGCAATCAAATCGTGTAAACACCAATCATACACCCAATCTTATGTCAAATTCACAAGTTCTCAATTATCTTGCTCAAGGAAAACCTAAAACTAGCAAAGCATAAATTCTCACTTTCAAAAATCCCAAATCGTTACCTATATCCATAGAAGCAATCGAACAAGAGCCAAAGGACAAAAATACAATTGAAAAACAATCGAATTGTGTTGGAGAAGAGAGCCGAAGAGATCAATGAACAATTCACCAAAACAAACGCTCTGTGCGAGCATAGAGAAACAAGGGGGAGACCGATGAACAGTACAACAGGGCAAAAAGACAAAAATGCCCTTCCTAGTTAAAAGCAAGGGGGAGCTGCGTGTTAAAATCAGGTCCGTTGATTTGCCCAGATCTAACGGTCATAAGGTGTTCGCATTTTACACCGTATGAGCCGTTCTCACTTGATCGCGAATCTTACGGGAATATATAAATTGTTTGATCAAAACATTACGGTAATATATATAATTCTTGTCAATTGCCGTATGTGATCCCGTATTGATATATGTCAAAACTTGTTGATGATCAATTCGAATAAAATCCCCGGAAAGAAATTAATTAATATTTAAGTGGGGAGATGTACAATATAATACGAGCACTTTGCCATGTACAAAAAGTGTATATTGTATGTCTAAGAACTACGTATGATTTGATCCCATTACATACGGGTACGTAGGAAATTTAATGTGAAATTTGTACGCCTTAAATTCAATCGCAACCTTATATTAAAATTCAATGTCTAAAAGAACTACTTAAAGACTTGATGTTCTTTGTGAACTACGTAGGAAACCTGATATAGATCATACATATATATCAAGTTCAGTCGCAAATTTCAAATCAAATAAAATATATGTCCTAGAACTATGCTTGACTTGATTCCATATCATATAAATGGATACGTAGGAAATACGACTTAAAAAAATATAAATGTGTCGTATTCAGTCACAAATTAAATTAAAAACAATAAACTCTTAAGCCTTATGTTTGATAGTGATGAGATTATACAACCCTTCCTAGAAGGTGGGTTTAATCTTATTTACACCGCACAAATGATAGTTGGTTTGAGTCCGAGCAACCCTTCCTAGAAGGTGGGTTCGGGTTTATTCCGTTGATGTGTGAAAATCAAACATCAACAATCAAACAACAAAAAATAAATAAAACACTCTAAACTACGTAAGGCTTGATTCTCTAGAAAAGAGATACGTAGGCAACCCGCAAAATCGGGTGCAACCTAAATCATAAAATTCCATTAAATATTTTGTATCGATATTGCTTTTAATCAAAATAGTCAAAAGAGATGGTCGAACTAAAATAAAAATAATTATTATATGTTTTGCAATTTTGTGTACATTTTTGCTCAACAAAGGGAATTCTAGTATTTGAAACTCTATCAACAATATTAATTACGTGTCAATAATTGGTGAAGTGAGTAGAGATCCCAAGAGCGATTAGGTTTGATAAAAGCCGAGACGTGTAAATCAATATTATCATTATCAAAGAAAGCTAATAGCTCAATATTTGGGACCCAAGAATCACACCAAAATTTACTAGAATTTCCATTGCCAATCAACCACCTAAGATAGAGAACACATCCCTAATGTTCATCCGACGACCAAATTGACATGAGTAGTTTTTTTTATAGCTAAATACTGATCCTGATCGAAGATATTTTTCTGTTGCTATTTTAACCCATACATTATCCGCTTGTGTCACAATTTTTCGTAGAAGCTTCATCTCAAGTAAAGAGTTGATATTTTGTGCAGAACGAAGGCTGAGTCCACCACAATGTTTTAGAGCGCAAATCTTATCCCAACTGATAAGAGGATGGTGATTCAAAGTGAATTTATTCCAAAAAAAGGATTAATTAACTGTATCAATGTCATCTAAAACACTCTGCGGGAGTAAGAAACATTGTATTAGGTAATTAACTTTACTTAGAAGACCACTATATAAGAATCACACGTCCTGCCTCAGAAATTGAGTTTTCCTTCCATTGAGACAATTGTTTCTTTGAGTTAGTATCGCATATGAAAACATATTATTTTGGACCCTTCCTTGTAAGATAGGGATTCCCATATATTTTTGCATAGAAAATGTAATTTGAAGTTTCATAATACTAGCAAGGGATAATGACGTAGGACGCGATATATTGGACGATGCTTGAAAAGAACTTTTATGGAAACTAGTGTAGTCCCCGTGCCCTACACGGGAATTATATATGATATTATGTACTCCGTAAAAAATATTTTAATATTTATATTATTTTATTTTATTTTTACAAATGTGTAACATTGAAAAGCCAAAACTTATGATAGGACATTTTTATAATCTTTAGAGTATCTTTACTTTCCTTTTTTAGTTTGCTTTTGGTCATCAATATTTTTTTGGGTATGTTGAGATGTGTGTATACGACTATACGTGTGTAACAATAAAGAGTACTCTTAGTTGATTTGTTTGAATAAGATTTCACAACTAAAGCTATCCCTTTTTAATAATATTTGATAGAATTTATTTAGGCAGTTTGCTTAAAAACATTTGATAAAATTTGGTTTGGAAATTAATTTATATGAATAGAAAATATTTTGATCAAATCTAATAACAATATATAGATTAACAACTTAAAATATTGTATTCTTGTAAAAATTAACAAACATGTGAGATCAAGTTAATAGAAACAGATGTCAAATCACACGACTTAATGATAGTATTCTTGTAAAAATGATTTTGTAATGATGAGAAGCAAAATTGAGTTTTGCTTCATTAAGTGCCAATCCAAAGTGCGAAATATGATAAGCATTTCCTTCCTTGATGAATGAAAAGTTTTGCATAAAGGATTCCTTATCACTCCATGAATTTTAGGAATCCATGAATTTTATCACTTTGAAAAGACAAATAACGTTATTATATAAGAAAATGTGGAGTATGGATATGAAATTACAAAACTATATCATTATTCATATAAATTCAGGAAAAATAATAAAGCATTAATTACCTTTTCATCCATTAATATGATTTGGGTAGTAACTTAGTTGCTTGGATCGTCTTTCTTTTCAACCTTCGACATTCGAATTATACGAACTTGCAGTTTGTACATGGTTCTAGTCGAAGTTATATATTTGATATAATGCATCTTTCTTGATCTACATGTATAAAATTAACAAACGGTTAGATCAAGGTACATAATGGATTATAAATTCAAGCAAAAACTTAATATAGCATAAATCCACTAAGCAAAACATCAAGAATCGTTGATTAGAATAAATTTGATCATACCTAATCAACACACCAAGAGAGAATACGCAAACCAAGAGGAGAAGATGACTATCACTTTTAAAAGAACATGATATATATATGTAAACCTAGCGTAATTATCATCTCTCAAAAAAAATGATCTAAAATTTTAACAAAATTATTGATATATTCAATAATTCAGGGATTCTTTCGTATATAACTTAAATAAAGGAAAATCCTTAGATTTCTTAACAAATATTTATACTCACGTTAGATTTGCTTAACTAATTAGAAACCGATTTGGTTAACAAATATTTATACTCACGTAATATTCATACTCACTTAAGACTTGAGTTAAAAATTCTGAGTAAAAAATACGCACATAAGATCTGGTTACGGATGTTGTAATCTTCACAAAAGATCTGGTTAAATAAAACAATACGCACATAAATTTACAAATATATCTTCAATTATCCGTAATACTTTTTTGGTAGAAACAATTATCCAAAATATTCACAAATTACAATCAACCGTGATCTTATCCGTAATATTATATGGAGATTCGCGGTTAACTTCTAATCAAATTATAATCACTCAAACTATTTTAAAAAGAAATAAAAGATACTATATCGGATATGATCAATTTTCCAAATTTAAATAATCATGAAGTTTCTTGATAAGGATAATTTTAAACTTAAAATATCATGCAAAAGAACTAGGTTAGCTAATTTTGCAACTATTTGTCTTTTACCATTTCAAAAAGATTTAAGATAAGCAGATTTTATTTTGACTAAAAAAGATATGTTACTATTTTATAAACAAAAAAAATTGAAAAAAATTGTTGTTTATTTTCCAAAAAAATAAAAAGATTCTTCTTTTTAACTAAAAAAAATAAGCTAACCATATTTACCAAAGATACGTTAAGCAAACATCAACTTACCAAAAATATTGTTTGCTAAATCCATCATTAAACCTTAACCTTATCTTCAAGTTAACAATAAATTAAGAAAAAAATAATGAGTTGATTCTTTTTGAGGAAACTGATATATATTTGGTAGAATTGTGAATGGAATATTTACCAAAGTGTACACAAATGAATGTTATACTTTATATCTCATCTAATTGATGGAACAGTTAACGTGTAAAGAAAAATAAAATTTGTTGCATATTTCTTAAAACAAAAGATTATATGACAAATTCTACTATGGTAATAATAGATTACACAATAGGAATTTCAAAAAAAATTACTACACTTTGCTGTTATAGTTGCTAGTTAATGAAAATAAAAATAGAACCATTTTTATAGGAATTCAAAAAGATTCACACGATCAAATTTGATTATTTAGCAAGAAGTACTCCACCTTTTTAGGAAATATTTGAAATGATATTAGTTTTTTTTTTCGTAATTATCAATTAATTAATTTTTTTTATCAATCAACTTAAACCTCGATCTTTCTTCTATTGCTAGTATAGGTATGGAGATCCATCGTTGCTTTAAACCTCTTCTTCTATGTGTAGTAACTTCGTTTTGAATATTTACAATTTCACTATTGCACCAAGCTTCGGACCAATAATCATTGATAGGGAAGAGGTTGCAACTATATCATTGACAAATTTCATGGAGGGAGAAGCGTTGGAGGTGTCGTAATCGGCCATTGCGTAGCGGCAAGGTCATAAATGTTGATAGAGAGGTCAGGACCGAGAACGCCAATGAAGATGTCAAGGAATTTATCAAAGGCGGATGATCTAGAAATGTTGGTTTATAAATATATTATTTATAATTATATTTAAATACGATAGGTAGAAAATAATATGATATGGCACATGATGTGTAAAGTATAATATGGCAGGGAGAAAAATAAAATGATGTGGCATATGACATGGCTTAAGCAAATTGTGACATGTGGCAAAATCCTAGGTGGCATAATCTGGAATCGCCATGTGGCCTAATCATAGGTGGCGCGATGAGGAGGTTCTAATCCTTAAGGGTTTTAAATATATATAATAGATTAATTGAAATATCTGAGATTAAAGTGAATTTATTGAGAAATGATTCAATAAAGGGTAAATTACACAAAACCACCCTTAAATTATCACACTTTTCAGAAAACCACCCTCAAAAAGCTAATATCAGCAAACCACCCTTATAAAGGAAACTCTTTCACTTAACCACCCACATCCTAACTCTAATTAAAAATTGAGATTTATTTTCTTAACCTTCTAGCCTATTAACCCTTTGAAATTCTTTTTTCACATACATATCGAAGAGAAAACGAACAAAGCAAGTTTGATGCTAATTCTTATCATACTTGATACTTCAAATCAAGTATTTTTATGGTTTTTAAAGTGTTTATGGGTTCAATTGTCATCATTTGCAAGAAGAAAAATCCTACTTTGATGCTTATATTGTGGACAATTGTGAAGAATGGTCACCTGTGGTTTCGTTTAGATAGCTTAGGGTTTCAATAATAATGTAACTTTATTTCTCTTGAAATATATCGATCATATGTATCGTGAAAAAGTAATTTTTTAAAAAATTTTATTTTTGTATTTTGAGATTTTTCTTTGTTGTTGTTATTAAGTTACATGTATATGTATGCCTTGGATTTCACTAAAAGTTCTTGTGTTTGAGTTGTTTAATTACTTCTTTGCATATACGTGTAAGTAGTCCAAAGAAAAAGCTTTACTATATATTATTGTATAGAATATGGTAATTGGACAACATATGGATTACGTATACTTTTACTATTGTCTATTTAACTGTAAGATAACTAATCCAGAGTAACGGAGTTAGAATGTGAGTGGTTAAGTGAAAAAGTTTCTTTTATATGGGTGGTTTTATGAAATTTAGCTTTTTACGGGTGGTTTTCTGAAAAATATGATAATTTAAGGATGGTTTTGTGTAATTTACCCTTCAATAAATTCCATATTAAGAAGAGTCACATTTGCAAAGATTATCGTATCGTCCACAAAGCTCATAAAGGGCAGCACTGTGTCATTTTTTCCAAGTGAATGCCAACACGTTTAGTAGTAGACGAGGAAGACATGACTAGCTTCCTTCTAAAGTGTTCTTGACAAGCTTGATATTTGTTACAATCAGTCCCTTTTTTATTAAACAATTTTATTTTACAAGCATTGCTGCTTGTAAATTGCCCGATAAACATGCTATAAGTCACAATTTGATGGTCGGAAAACAAAACAAATGACAAAAACAGAAAAACACAAAAAAGATAATTGATTTATAGAGTAATTGAATTATAAAATGAAATTCTTAAAGTAACTTTATGTTGACATATTCATGATGGAGAAATTTCAAAAGATAGATAAATAAAATCATCTAAAGAGTTATAAATTCTTAAAATATGGAAAATAAAACTTAACAAAACAATTTAAATTTATAAAATAAAGGAAAAATGACTCAAAATAATCTCAAGTATCAACTTTTAACCAAAAATAATCTCAAGTTTGAAAATCATCACCAACGATCTGAACTACCACAATATTAACCAAAAACGATTTGGAATCATTTGCCGACAAGTTTTCCGGTGGAATCAATGATATGGCGATCGAAAACATTTCAACCGAGTGTAAAATATTAAGTTGTTATGTCAGATTTTTTTTTTCCCCGTATCATTGATTCCACCGGAAAACTCGTCGAATATAGGTTTCAGATCGTTTTTGGTTATCGCGATAGTTCGGATCGTTGGTGATGATTTTCAAACTTGGGACTATTTTTTGTTGAAAGTTATTTAAGATTATTTTGAGTCATTTTTCCTAAAATAAATAATGAAACATTTATGGATAAATGGATTGATGAATCCATGATTCAATTACATAACTGCTAAACATCACACTTAATTTTCCATCTCCTTCACACTTTTCCAATCTTTTTACTATAATAACCTTAAAACTAAGTTTGGAAAACTTAAACAAAATCTAAGAACTACCTTCAATTACAGGAATATACTTAAGCAAAATCTACGTACTACATCCAACGAGATATTTACTTTACAAAAATTGAACCCACCTAATCCTTTTTTTCTACATTAAACAATATTTTCAATAAACAAATATTTAATCTTATGATATATAATTAATACAGAGCTATATAATGATATTTTCTCCTTTTTTAAAAACTCTAATCTATATAATGGTTTTTTCTACTATTACAAAAACTCTAATAAGTTTAAAAAATAAATGGTAAAAATGATTTCATAATAATAAAAGTGTGTCATCTATAGCATCTTCAAAAAAAAAATTTATTTTTATATATACAACGCTATATAAAGTTTATTTTTATTTTTAATCATATATAGTATGATAAGTTTTGATTTTTTTTAATAAATAATTTCGTAATAATAAATGGTTAAAAAATATTAAAAGAAATGAAAGACTAGAATAAGGGATATTTAGATTGAGATTAGTTATTTTTTTCCTTTTAAAGCCGATTGAGATTTATTAGTGAATCTAGCAAAATATCTTAATACATAAGGTTTTTTATTTTTATTAATTTTTCTTTAAAAAGGTTATTAAGGTAATTTTAAATGTGATGTATAGTAAAAGTGTGTGATGTATAGCATCTCCCTTCAATTATTTGCTTCTTCGGCCTTTGGGAGGGAAACTCTCTTTTCCTTCTCTTTTGCCCAATTCCCTGCAGATGACCTGCGTTACTTTCGAGTCCCCAACACTGAGCAGTGAGCACCGGCGGACCTCTCACCACCACCGCCTATTTCTCTGCCATTGATTCAACACATCCTTGAAACCCTAACTTCCATCGCCATATACCTCTGCTGTCGCTCCACAACCACCGCCGACCAGGCTTCAACGCCAGCTATCGGGACTCCTGCGCCGCTCTCACTACACCGACTGACGATTTCCGGAGGCGAGCTGTGAAAGGATGGTCGGCATGATCCTGCCTCAAGGTTCATTTGCCATAACACCTCACAAGGTGTCGCTTTGTGTGCTCGTCCAAATCTACTCTTCTCCTTCTCCGCATTTCTTTCTCCCGGAGCCTTTCTCTTCCGTGTCTCAGCACAATCGCTTCGGCCTCTTCTTGTTGGCTCAGTCTAAGGTGAGATCACAATTCCAATCCTTGTTTCGGAATCCCCTCGGATTTTATTGCATTCGTTGCTCTTCCATTTCTATTAAATGTGACTTCATCTTTTTAAGTAAAGTTAACTTCATCTTTTCTTATTGAGTTGTTTCTAGTTCTGTTTGCTTTTGGGATTTGGTGGTCTAGCTTGATGTGGCGTTGTCGATTTCCCATCGAATTTGCAGTGTTGTGATGATATCTTGGAGCCGAAGCTGGATAATCTTGCATCTCAACTGAGGGAAATTAATGAATTCCTCGGTCAACAGTTAGCTGATGAATTGACTAACAAGCTCTCATCATTCTCCTTCCCTGATGATTTGTTCAATTTTTTCTCTGAACTTCGAGGTTTGTCTCCTTCAAAACAGTGTAGATATTAGTGTTGTTGCCTAGTTTATATGAGCTTAGATGTTTGCCTCGGTTTCTGTAGGCATTGTTGGAGCTACTGATTCTACTATCTTGGAAGATGACCAAATTAGCCTTGATCCTAGTAGTAACCTTGGAACTTTTGTGAGACGGTGTTTACTTGCCTTCAATCTGTTATCCTTTGAGGTATTTACTAGCTCCATATGCTTAGAGTTATTGTTTTCCCTTCCCTTGCTCTTCACAAAATTTCAGATAGACATAGACATGTGATTATACATATTGAAAATGGCTAGTTTAACTTTGATAGGTACAAGAACATTTTTTGTCTTGCTGCAAAAGAGTGAAATTATATGCTTACTTATACACCCAGTATTAGCGTTGAGTGGGGTATGGGGATCAGGACCAGTACCATTACCATGAGAAACTCTAAAGGATGTTTCCGGTGTATAAATTGTCATTTTTTGTGTGAAGTTTATTTTCTGTTTTCAACACTGCCTGTTGCGATAATGCAGGAAGCATGCCATCTTTTATCAGACATAGAGTCATATTATAGAGAAGCCCTTCCTGGTTCTTCATTTGACCTATCCCATCTTGATCAGTCTAATAATGAATTGAAGGCATTTTCTGAGTATGAAAACATGGATTTGGAGAATCTAGTTTATGAAAAAGTATCTGAAGAAGCTGAAACAAGCAAAGAAGCAAATGAAGAAGTTCCTTTTCATTTGCACGCCCCAAAAGCCTTTGATGAATGGGTTGAAGGTACATTTTAATTGTCTTGCCCTCGTGGAAAGCCTGCATGCTCTCTCATAAGTTAAAATGTAGCTGTGGGTAATATTTCTTTTCGAGTATAAGAAAGAAATTAGTTACATTTTAATATGTCTGCTTAGTATACTATGTATTTCTGTATTATTACAAGCATCATTTACAGAAGAGCACTGATAGGAATGACACTCCTGATCATAGATGAAAATATAAAGTTTGATGGCTATCATCGAATGTTGGTAAAATTGTGGAAGTCTATCCCAATTGATGGCTATCATGGAATTTTGATGACTATCATTCAAAGAGTATACGTGAGCCCTCCCAATTGAAATTTCTCTATGGTTTCACCCCTTTTTTCTTTCTTTTCTCACCCTTTCTCCTTCAAAATCCTATGCTTTTGCCATCATTTTATTATCACTTCCTAATGAAACAACATCTGCTTTTGCTGAACTCTGCCAAGGGCATTGCACTTCTAGCTCTTTGCATCCATTCCTGACCTACCACAATCTCTCACCTTTTCTGGTCTTAGTATGGTTGGCTTTGGAGCCAGCAGAGAATACTTGATCCTTAGTATGTGGTACCTAAATCTCGAATTTGGATTTGTATTGCATGTAAATATTAAGCTTTCAATCATAGCTCTAAATTTGAGTTTTTGGAAAGGTCTATATAGATTTTCAGTTGCATCATTAAGTTGAAATACATGACTTGACTTCGTAAATGTAAATCATTTCAAGTGGATATTCTGATATATACTACTTGAAATTACCTGAATGCACCAGGTCCATCTTGTTTGGGTTTGTTTCAGTCTATGAAATAGTTGCATGACCACAAGCTTTAGGTTTCGTCCATATTTTTCGATTTGTTTGCAAGAAAGTATTTAAATATTCATCTATATACTTAAGAGCAGGAATCAAAAGAGGATGTGACTACTTTAAGCCCGAAAAATAAATAAAGGGACAAACCATTTGGGGCTTTTCAAATTGCTCAGTTGATTGCATGAAACCCTTCGAAAGGCCTTCCCATTTGTGTCTATGATGAATCATTTTGGGGATTCTTGTAGGCTGTAGATTACGTAGTTGTTTGACTTTTTGGCTGATAAAATATAAAATGGTGTATGCAGCTCTATTTTGATCCCACAGGATTACTGAATCTGTCTTAAACATGCTCATTTTTGGTGTTTGTTTTCCTCTTACTGGTCATACATCTAATAAGACTTTTTATATGGCTCTCCTTTTCAAAGTTAATTGTGAGCTAGTGGATGTTGGAAAATCTTTTCCCAATAGATACGATTTTGTACTTATGGAGTGGGAATGTCTGCACACATAAGAATTCAAGATGAGGGGAGGCATAGGTGTGTTCTCATTGAAAGTTTGAAACAGCTAGTTCAATCCTGTATTGGGCAATGCCATATTAATTCATCATGTTTCATCAATCCTTACTCAAAGTCCTTTAAACAACTTCAACCTCTCAAACATTGATTGTCGTTTGTTTCACTGGGGCAGCGCGAAAGATTGTGGTGTCTACCGATTTCTATTTGATGATGATCTTTATCTCCTATCCCTTAAAGCTAATAATTGTCGCTTAAGATTGTGTCAAGCAGCTGAAGCCTCTGCAGGTTTACACTAGGAGAAAGCTTAGTGAAGCTGGTCCCTTAGAGAACATCTCTTTTAGGGGTATGCAAGAAATAAAGGACATTGTTACTGGGCTGTGATGTATGCCTGTGTATAAATAAATCCTTAGGGTATTCAAGAAATAAAGGACATCATTTCTTTATAATTGGTTTCTTGCCTTTTTGGCCAAAGGGGACAGTCCTTCTAATTTCCATTCTCTGTGTGTGATTATCTGCATATGTTGCATTTAATACCTATTAATGTCAAGTATGGATGCATTGGCGTATAAGTGTAGGTGTTGACTTGAAGATGAGACATTGTCAATCCACTGGGAAAAGAAGCTCTTTTTTGCTACCACCGACAACGGTTTTGGATAGCAATCTTGGAAATGCTCGAAAATTTTTGCGTACAAATTGGCAAATGCAACAATTTTTACTAGAAGAAGCTGATAATCTTGCAAAGTGAGCATATCCTGTATTTTTTGCCCATCTTGAAAAAGTATTGAAATTCATATAACTTCATTAATCTCACTACTACTTCAGGCATGGCAGCTCTTACCCTTTGAATAACTTAGAAACTAATTTAAGACAACTTCAGAAGTTGGCACCGGAGTTGCATTGTGTAAGTTTGTCCAGATGTGGTGTTCTGTTAATGTTTTTTTTTTACCATTGAACCTATGATTATCTCTCTACTTTTGAGCTTGCAAGGATGTTATACTTTTCATGTTTTGATTTTTTTTTTATATATTTAGGAAAAAATTTATCCATTCTAGAAGTAGAAGAATACGATATGACAAGAAGAAAGTACATATATTAAAAAAGAGAATAATACAATACTCTTTGTCACAAAAGGACAACAAAATTCTCTTGATATTACTGGTTTGTTGCATTAAAACTTGGCTGCAGATTGTGGTGGAATCTTTTATTAATCGTCTTTTCCTTATTACTGTTTTTTTTTTGGGTTAATTGTAGGCTCATTTGTTACGGTACTTGAATAACCTCCATCATGATGATTATGCTGGTGCTGTGGAGAATCTACATAGATATTTTGACTATAGGTAAGCTCCAAAGCATGGGTATCTCTTTTCCTCATTTAAGTTCTCTTTATATCTTTCTCTTTTCTGTTGAGGGGACTTTTGTGAGGTTGAATTTTGCTTCTTTTTTATTTGACAACCATTGGTTTAGTGGCTTTTTTGGGGGGATGCAATTAGGAAAATTTGATGGGGATATTGGGCTTCTTAGAATTTTCAATTAGGATAAGCTTTTTAGTTCTGGTAGTTTGGTGGGATTATGGGGCTACTAAGTTGGATCTGGCTGAGAGAAGCGATAATTTTTCAACTTTTTTTAGCCTAGGTTGCAGAAAGTATTAGAGTAACAAGAAAATAATAATTGGGCTGGAAAGATACTCTTAAAAATAAGATCTTTATATCATATAAGACATTAGAAATTCTGAAGCTGTAAAGGAGCTTGGTTAAATTGATAAGGTGGAGAATGGGTGGGTGTGGTTTATAGCTTATTATCTCCCCTAGCTAGTTGTTACTTTTTATGTTGTTAAGTTGATAGTTTCAGGTTTCGTTTTCTATGATCTTTGGTATCTGGTGCTCAATGGTTGGGCTATGATATCTGGTGCTCAATGGTTGGGCGTGTTTTCTCATAGTGAAATGCTTAGGGTTGGGTTTGGGCAGATGAGATTCGAAAAATATGATTATGAATATACCAGCTAGTCTTTTTTATCCCTCCTGAAGTTCCTGTTTTCCTCTATAAATGTTTTTTGATTTATACACACAAAGATTGTTTGGAAAAGTTCATGGAGATTTTCGTATGGCTAGGAGCATTAAATTGAAGAAACATTAAAATGAGGACATCCTGGACATGACTCTTGAGTATGACTATTGTCTCAATTTGGGTTTTCAGCCTAGGCATTTGTGCCTTAAAATTAATCTCATAAACATATGAATAAGCTTATGGAGAGTTGGGGATTGGTTATAGTGATCTTTACCATGCTGACTTCATATTGCTAGATATCATCTTCTCTTACTTCATAGTGCTAACTGCATATCGTCCATGTAGTGGGATTATTTTGATGGCGTCCTTAAGGGTGTATTCTTCTGTCAATCTTATACATTCCTTTCGAATGATAGATTTTTTGTTGGATTTTTCTAAAAAAAATCTGGAATGAGTTTTGAGTCTTTGGTTTTATGATGTTATATCTTGCTACTACAAGATAGTACCACACTTGTGGAATCCTGTATGAGTAAGCTAATATTGTCATGCTTGACCACAAAAGTGCAGGGATGGAAGGATTTGATCTCGTTTCATCTTCATCTAGTACTAGTAATTCTGGGAGATATGAAGGTGCTCTTTTATGCTTGGGAATGATGCATTTTCACTTTGGCCATCCTCAGAAGGCTTTAGAGGCAAGTTTTTCGAGAAAGATGGGTCCTTTTCCATTATTGAAAATGAATATCATTTCCTTGTCTATATATACACACTATTTTTGCTGAGTACGTTTTTTTTATTTGCACTCTGTAGGTTTTAAGAGAAGCTGTTGGGATATCTCAAAAGGTATTATTCTCTAATTGTACTTGTGCTGGCAGATTGTCCGAACTTTCTTTGTCTTCCAACTTGATCAACACCAAACTATCTATTGTTTTTGCCTCGTTTATTAATTTTGAATTGCTTACTTTCTGGCACATGTATTTCTCCTTTCCCAAGTCAGCTTATCTGCTATCTCATTTGCAGCCATAGCAAGATATAGTTTACCTCCCTTTACCTTATCTATGTTGGCTATATATATATATATATATATATCAGAATTGGTTCTTCCTGCTACTCTGTTTCCTATGTCAGTCTTCACTGCTAATCTGTTTCTAGAACACTCTTTAATAGGCTGGTTTCTGACATGAAAGTTTGATAGTACTTCAAAATTGGTTCTTCCTGCATCATGAAAGCATGTTTTGGTTAAATATCTGAAGTTTCAATGTAGATATATTGATTTTTACATTTACTGAAAGGGTTAACTTTCCTTACTAACAGTTTTATTATTAATTATTGTGGTTGATATGCAGCAAAGCAATGATTCTTGTCTTGCGTACGCTTTAACAGCTATTTGCAACCTTTTATCTGAATTTGGAATTACTAGCACAACCCGAGTGCTAGGTTCATCATATTCACCTGTGACTGGTGTTAGTACCTCCTTGACCATTCAACAGCAGCTGTTTGTGCTATTAAAAAGGTGTTTGCATATGGATGAGAACCTAAATCTTACTCAACTAGTGTCTGCCAACCATCTTACCATGGCGAAATTTGGAATGAGGGTAAGTGTGGAAGTATGTTGTGTATTAGAAACTTTGATTGGTAATTTAACTCATTGCTTTAGCATTTGTGATGTTTCCTCTATGTGTACAAGTTTTCTCTCTTGAATTTTAAATGCACTGATACTATCGGTGAATTTATCCTCTATCTTAGATGTCTTACATAAGCTGACACCAATTGAAATTCCAACTTACTGAACTCCACTTGTGCCCCTAAATACATGGAGGTGCTATAAGATTATGTAGATTATAATCTTTTGTTTACATTATGATTTTCTTGATCTTTATGGATTATTTTTTCAATTAAAATATCCACCAATTCCCGTTTTTCATGATCTTTATGGCTTTATTTGAAACACGTGTTTAATTATATGAAGAGAATTGTTGCCTCACAAGGGCCATGTGATGTTGTTGGATGTTTTTTGAGGAACATGGTGAAGGTGTGCTGCATTTCGAGGACAAGAACTTTTTCATACTAGAAGTAAATCTTAGATCTCTTAAGCAAACAGGGTAGGGATTATGTATAAGAAAGCAATTTTGATGTCTAAATTTCTTCCTCCATCAAGATACAAGCATCAAGGATATCACTACTCATTATGTGGTGGTTGATTCCATCTGCCTTTTCATTTGTTCTCTTGTTTTTTTTCTTTTTTTTTATGTGTGCCCATTTCCACGTCTTACTGAATCAGTTTTGATGCATCATTTGATCTTTTTCAATATGAAACTAAAATGTGATCAGCACAATAAAACTCATGTATTTATTACCAATATCAAGAAGGATCTAGTAAAGTGTAGCATTAAATATTCACTAATGTTTGACAACGGGCACATATTCGACAAACTCTTGTGCACCGGATTGGGCGGGTGGAATGTCATCATTTAGAGGTTTACTGTTGCATGATGCTGGGACATTACTGATAGCATGTTAAACTTCATCATGCATGATATAGGTATATTTGCTGTGAATAAAATGATTTACAAAATATTTTACTTCATATTTTCTTTCAGGAGTGTTGACAGATCAACTACTTTTTTTTTAATGATTTACAGCACGTGCAGAGACCGTTACAATTTTTCGGACCCAAGACCTGTGTTTATCTTAGGACTTGTCCTGCTAACGTTATCAAGGTAACAGAAAATATACTTTAGTTACTTTCCTTGGAAACTAAAGAAAGTTTTTTTTTATTTTTTTTTTCCAGATTTCTATCAATTTTCCAACTACATTTCATTTTATTAAATCCTTTATCTGTTCTTATATTATTGAAACAGGATTTGAGATTGAGTTGTCATGTGATAACTGCATGCAGCTCGGAGAATTCTATAGTATCTGCTGAAGGTGCCTTTAGCACTGAATGGCTCAAGAATTTGCAAACTCCTCTTTGTCCTATAGTAGAGAATAGATATCCAGGCAATCATAATGCATTACAGTTTTGTGCTCAACCAAGCTCAATTCCTGGAACTCTCCTGCAATTAATGGGTTCTTCCTGTTTACTCCGTGCAACAGCCTGGGAGATTTATGGCAGGTATTGCATGATGCTGTCCACTGAGCACTTAAACGTAGTTGGATGCTGCTTGGTTTCCAGTATCTATTTCCTTCTTTCTGATGATTTTTAGCCGGTTCTATGTAGGATGTATAAGATACTTAATTGCTAGTTATTATGTTAGATACTTGGAGATTTAAGTGCTCAGCTAAGATACTTGGACACTTTTGATCATGATCGGAAGTCTTCAGGCATAGTCTATTGTTAGATATGTAATTGCTAGTTATTATGTACTGTTTCTCTCCATTAATTTATAGCAGGATTATTCATTATCTACCATTCTAAATTTATCTTGTCAACTCATGCCCTCATATAGCATTTATTTAGTTTTTGTTGATATTCTGATCAAACAAATGCTAGTTCTTATATACGAGCAATGTTTGTTCGCATAGACCCAGTTTGCTTCCGTTACTTTCTGACTAATATGTTTTAGTTTTTTCAATCAGTTCATCACTTGCTCAGCAACACGCTTTGGTTTATGCAGCGAACTTTGCTGATAGTTCGAGGTAATCTGCATACTATGTCTCTCTTGTTCATAATCTTACTATATGCTGTAATTGATCGTTTTTTTCTTGTTTCAACTAGTATCTCAGACGATTTGGCTTTAGCATATGTGAAGCTTGTCCAGCACCTTGCCGTTTATAAAGGATACAAAGGTCACCATGGGATGGCATATATTTTGATCGTAGCATTTTCCTCATGCAGCTGTATTGTGAGGGAAGTTCTAATTGTTGTTTTGCTCCTGCATCTTATGTTTTCTTGCAGAGGCATTTGCTGCTTTTAAGATAGTGGAGGAAAAGTTCCTTGATATGTCAAGGTCACGAGTTGTGCGACTCAAATTACAGCTACTACATGATCTTGCTATACATAGGTAACTGATGTCTACTTCATTGATTTTTGTCATGCTTTGTGGAATCCTTAATTTGATTGAGTGCTATTGGAACATGGACGTCATATAGGGGAAATGTAAAGCTTGCTCAACAAGTGTGTGATGAACTTGGAGTTTTGGCATCCCCTGTTACTGGTGTGGACATGGAACTGAAAGTTGAAGCTAGCCTTCGTCATGCTCGTACATTGCTTGCCGGGAAACAATATTTTCAGGTCCATATTTTTCTTTTCTTAAAGTGGTTGAATTAATATATTTTTGCTTTGGTTTACATCATATTAGTTGGAAAGTATAGAGAAGATTTGCTCCATTCTTCCTGCTTTTGTATTTAGCTTATTGCCTTACTAGTTAACACATATCATATAAGCTGTGTCATGTTCTGTACAGTTATAAGATTGGACATAGCATGCACCTGGATCTTTTCATCTCTATTTTGCAAACTAAAAGATAAGATGTTGAACAGTAAAATTAATCAAGATTTATACTTGCATTAGAATATTTAATAAGCATTGAGTGATTCCATTCCATTAAGTACCTAGGTGTTCAACCAGTATGCACACTCTGGCGCATCACTAGTTGGTTATTCTAGACTTTTGAGCTCTCCAATGCATCAATTTGATTTTTTGGAAAATTCTTAAGATGGTTAGGTCTGATGTCTTCTCAGTTAGGGTTTTTAGATGCCCTTCTTTTATGAATAATATTAACACTATCGGCTTGTTATATCAAAGTAAGCCTTGTGAGCAATGTCTCTGGATGTGTTGCAATGTTATATGAGCTTGATAGGACACCAATGCATACTGTTGTTCAGTGTTTTATAAGTAGATTGATGTCCATCTACACGTCTCTATATTTTTTTTGCAGTGTTATATGAGCTTGATGAGCAGTGCCGTCTCGGGCATTTTAGAGGCGCTGTGCCAAAATTAATATGGGGCCTCTATAGGCCAATTAATAAAACAGAGTAAAAATGTTTAATCATTATGTATAGTTATATAACAAAATATTTAAGTTAGGGAAAACGATACATAAGAAGAAAAAAAAAAGCAAATTGACACTGTTAGGAAATAAAAGCAAAAGAGTAAAAAAATTAATTTTGTAGAGTCATTTAAAATTACAAAACTAAGCAAAATTAAAAAAAAAAACCAATAAACAAACTAAAAAAGAGGCCTTGTTCCAAATACTACACCATTAGGCCAAATTGTACCATTAGATCTTACATAAAACATTTGATATATAACCCTATTACATCTAACCGGTTGAACCGGGTAATTAGCCGGTTCTGTTGATGAGACGCCAGATTGTACTATTGTCCAATGTTTCTGTAGTAGATTGAAGTTCAGCTACATTGCTGTAGCAGTTTCGAATTGTTGATCCTTAGTGGGAGGAAGTTTCAGAGGGATTTGCTTACATGAGATCATTTAACTAATCATCTTCCAACTGGGCGATATCTGACTAAAAATAAACTGTAGAAATCTGACTTTATACTGAAAAGATCATTTTTGGGGTATAATGTTCCTTCTGTGTTTGGTGTGGGTGTGTTCTGAGTCTTAAATGGGCTTCATTTGATTAATTTACACTTGTTCTTTTGTTGTAGTATGCCTATTCTCTTGCACCCTTCTTGTTGATTTCTAATATTTCTGCTTCACATGTAATCTTCATACAGGCAGCAGAGGTTGCAAACTCATTATTTTGCTTGTGCTACAAATTTAATCTTGAGGTTGAAAATGCTACTGTTTTACTGTTGCTTGCCGAAATACATAAGGTATCTATTCTCTTCCTGTAAGAACGCAGTTTTTTTTTTCAATACTGTAGTGGAAAATTATTTTTGTTTTCATTTCACTTCATTCTGTTTGTAAAGATGCTATAAAACTGAAGTAGACTATTATTCACTGATCATAGTTGCTAAAGAAGGAAATTTGTTGGAGATAAGATAATTGTCAGTTGTATAGAGTTGTTCCTTGCTTGAGAATGTCAATCCGTTGGAGGAAGGTCAAATTTACAGAAATCACCTATTAAGTGAAGCTTCGTTATTTGAGCATTGTACTTTTGCATTATGGAAGTTATTGGTTTTAGCCTCAAGGGTGAGAGGATATAGGGAAAAGAAAGAAAGCCTTTCACCTCTTTACTCCATAAATTAACCTTTATATTGGTTGAGAACAGAAAATACTGAAAACTTGCTGAAATTTTCATGATGTTTTGACAACCTGAAGATGATGTCAAGTTTTCTGCATGTATTTCTGAATTGCGGATGTACAGTTTCTGTTCCCACATCTGAAGCCAAGGGTCTTCTTAGTGGACTACTAACTAGGTACTTAGTTTCCCCATTGGCTAGGCTGTAGGTGCAGGTTCCTCGATGAGTAACTGTATCAAATTTACGGCAACAATAATTAGGAGAGAAATCTTGCCAATAGATTTGATAAAGAAAATGGCTTTTCAACCTTTTCAGCATAAAAAGCCTTAGTTGAACTCTCAGGCACTACACATTTTTTTGCGTTCTATTACGGAGTATTTACTTTCTGATTTTAAGCTCTATTATAAATTTTTTCAGCTTAGCTTTCCAGAATTCTGGACCTGCTCTCATCAAGTTTCTCATGACTGTTCTGACTCTTCCATTCCATGCCCATGTTAATATTGTTTATTTTTTGTATTATAGAAATCAGGGAATTCTATTCTAGCCCTTCCTTACGCATTGGCCAGCCTTTCATTCTGCCAATCATACAACTTGGATCTTCTCAAAGCATCTGCCTCTCTTACATTGGCTGAGTTGTGGCTGTCACTTGGATCATGTGAAGCAAAGAGAGCAGTAAATCTCCTTCATGGTGCCTTCCCTATGATTCTCGGTCATGGGGGTTTGGAACTTTGTGCCCGAGCCCACATTTTAGAGGCGAAATGTTATTTGTCTGATGATACTTATTCAGGTCTGAGTTTATCCATCAAGTATGACGTATTTTGTTAATGTGCATGCATTTTTCTGTTCTGTCAAGTTTAGAAACTTTAATGAAGAAGTTTAGATTCTGGTATTACTTTACAAGCACAAATGTGAGTCAAGAATTTAGCAGGAAATAATTTGGGCAAAGCGTGAGGATAATTTTTTTGGTATATGGAGTTTAGTGGTGTGCATGGAATAGGCGCATATCTGCCAACTTTAAATTTTGGGTACATTAGAAGCATCATAGTTCAGGATCTAGTAATATTAGTAGGCCGGGAAAAAGTTGTAATTCTGAACATGTATCTACATCTAATCTAGAGAAGATGAATGATGTATAGATGTTCTTTATAACGACTTTGGTAAACTAGAAATCTGTAACCAGTAAGGATGAATGGAGTGTTGGTGAGAAATATCTTATCATGGATCTAAGCTCCTGGATGGATCTTTTAGTGAATTTGGCAAATGATGTATTTTTGAATCAAGACTGGGATTTACATGGGGCTACTATGTACACTTTTTTCTGTTAGTGATCATACTATAATGGGGTACCCGTTCAAATCAAGGCTGGATGGTTCCTTTCGTTTAATACCTTGGTTTTCTTGTCAGACGTCCTCTTTCATTTAGGTGGAATACAATAAGTTAATGGTTAGAGTTTTGAATATTAAATCCATGGATTCTCAGAAAAGCATAGGCTTGCAAGCACCGTCAGGCCCTTCACCCACCTTAAGTGCTGTTATTGGGTTGTAAAGTTGCTTTTCTATTACTCCTCTTACTCTAGCTATTAGTGCTGACCTGAGACATACTCGTTTAGCTGCAACACAGACTTTCTTATTCTCTAGAAAAAGAACAACGAAAACTGTGTTTATTTGTCTGGTTGTGTTTGATTCACTTCTGAAACTTCTAGTGATAGTAGGCTCTCAATGAACTGAATTTCTACAAGTACAGGTGCATATGGAATACTCCACTCAATGCATCGTGTCGCATTGAGCCTTAAGATCTCATGCAATATAATACATTGAGTGGTAGATCCAAACGGACCTCAAGTCTTGTCTCCAAGAAACTTGAAATCTGCATTGTGTTGAATCCTGTATATGTTGTGGTGAATAGACATATCCTTGTAAGCTTAAGGTGATCTTAATGTACTATGTTGCTGTTGTTAATTTATTAATTTATTTAATTTGTTGACAGTTTCAGAAGATCCGGACCTTGTGATTGATCCTTTAATGCAAGCGTGCGAAGCACTCGAAGTTCTAGAGGTTAGTTGATCAGGCTATATGTTCTTGATAATCCCTTTTGATGTCCATCATGTTTTGTTGCTTGATCCTTCCGTCTTAATCAAGTCAATTGAAGTCCAATTATTGTTTGAGTTACTACTAGTAGACTGAGCTCTAAACCGTAAATCTTGAATCTTGAATGCTAGTCAAAGACTTCCTTGATGAAATTCTACCGGTAAAAAAAGCTCTTATAGTGTAAGAAGAAATAGATGTGGTGGTTGCTTTTGACGTCCTTCAATTATGGATGGTTCAATTTATGACTTATTGCGCGAGCTGGTTTATTCCCATTCTGTTGCAGTATCGTGAATTGGCTGTTGAGGCGTTTTACTTGCTGGCCGTTGTGTATGACAAGTTGGGGAATGTTGAGGAAAGGGAGAAAGCAGCAGCCTCGTTCAAGAAACAAATGATTGCTTTGCAAAATCCCCAGGCAGGGTTTGCGACAGATGATGCTATATTGTAGAAGACCACACACGAGAAGCCACATGAACGGGAGTGGCTGCATATAATGTGTAGTATTGTCTACAAATTTAAGCCAAGGAGTTGCACCTGCAAGTGAATGGTTTTGTTGCAGTGTCAAACACAAGAATACAAGATTTTTTTTGGTTTTCTCACATTTTATGCAATGTTGTAACTTTGACATGAGAAATGACGTTGACTAATTGACAGTTTTTTGTTAAACTAATATTTTTTTAAATAAACGTGTATATATGAGAGATCTCGATTGATTTGCAGTCCAGCCTCCACGGACCATGAATAGCTTCTTTTTTTTTTTTTTTTTTTTTTTGCAGACTAGGAAAAACATTAGGAAGCCGTTCTAACATAATATCAACCTACATAATATAAGTGTGTGTTTGGCAACTCGGTGTTTAATATAGAGTGCGTTTGGTAACTCAGTTGATAATCTCATATTCGAACTTAAACTAACAGATCGGTATATAAATACTTTAGATCTAAGGACAAAAACAGTAAAGAACACGAGAAATGGTCATGTGGTTCGGCTATGCCTACATCCGTGGAGTCTCAGTGGCGAGAGTTACCCAAATGGGCCAAATCCACTATCAAGCAAGAGTTCAAGAGAGGTTACAAGTATAGATCTAGCCATAATCTATGGACCAAGCTAAAAACAAAGAACATAACAAGAACAGAGAACAAATCTAAGAACAAGAGTAGAAGCGCTCTAGGTATTCGGCCCCCTAGAAGGCTGCGAAAGCTTCAAGGCAGAAGCTTCGGGTTGCACTGCCAAGGATCTCAATGAGTAGGACTCTGTCTTCTTCAGCATTTGGGTCTTATTCTCATTGCAGGTCCAAGTCTTAGAAACAAAGCATGAAGCCCGTTCCCTAATCCAGGCAATCTGCCTCCAAACCGGTATGAACCGGGGTGGCTGATTTAGCCTGTTCGGGTAGCGGGGATGCTCGTTTCTTTCGAGCGAACCCGGTTCCTAGCTTTACATAAATCTAGATACTATACATTGCCATACCAACCTCTATGTTACTTAGGCTTATACAAGATTTAATACTTTACAATTTGCCCCCTTAAATCAAGTATAAGACTAAGAAGAACTAAGCTAAAATAGTGGATTTAGAACAGGTTCCCTTCTTCATTGACTCAATCCATATCTCAGTCTACATCATTCATGTGGAGCTCCTTCCTGCTACAGACAAATTTGTTAGTAGGAACAATTTTTGTCCTAAAATCAGCAAGATTAGCCTCTCTAGGTATTTTCTTCACGGAAGTCTCCTGGTTTTCGAGCTTTTGTCTTATGTAGTGGTGTCTCACATCAATATGTTTCATTTTCTCGTGATAGACAAGTTCTTTGCAAAGATACAAAGCACTTTGACTAACCATATACAAAATATGCAAGTAAGACTTGCCCTCTATCTCCTCCAAGATCCAACATAACCAAGTAGCTTCTTTCGAAGCCTTAGTCACTGCAATGTACTCCGCCTCAGTTAAGGAGAGTGCAACTATGGATTGCTATTGGGATTTTCAGGAAATGCAATTTCCTGCCCAATAGTAAAAATATGCAGTAGTCGACTTCCTAGTATCCTTGTTACTAGCGAAGTCTGAATCCACATATCCACACAAAGTGGTTCGAGCACAGTGCTAAGAATACTCCAACCTTGTCTTAACATCCCTTTTACATACTTAAGCAGGTATCTCATGCTTGTCAAATGTTTAATTCCTGGATTACTCATATATCTACTCCACTTATTGCAAAAGCTAAATCTGGCCTAGTACAAATCATTGAGTACATAATAGAACCCACAACAACATCATAGGGAACATTTTCCATTATATTCTTTTCTTGAGCAAGGGTAGGGTTGTCCCTTTTGGATAGTTCCAAATGACTGCCAAGAGGAATAGATACTTCTTCTACATCCTTAATTGAGAACTTGTCAATCACTTTGAGCAGGTAGTCATATTGAGACAAAAATATAGTTTTCTTAGCACGATTTCTAATTATGTTCCCTCCTATGGATTCACTTTTGGATAGCACGATTTTCTTAGCAGCACCCAAGTATTTCATGTCAAAGTGTTTTTGCAAGTCATGTTTCAGACCAGTAATGATAACTTTTGAATTGCAGATTAACAAGATGTCATCAACATACAAAAGAACATATATAGGATTTTTAGACTTAACACCTTTATAGTAAAGACAAGTATCATAACTACTTCTAAAAAAACCAAGAGAAATCATGCAAGCTTCAAGCTTTTTATTCCATTGTCTCGGAGACTATTTTAAACCATATATAGGTTTTCAAGAGAAAAGCATGATCGGGAATTTTCTTATCTATGAAGCCTTTTGGTTGCCTTATATAAATGGTTTCAATTAAGTTTCCATGAAGAGAAGATGTTTTTACGTCCTTTCGTTCAAGTTCCCAATCAAACACAAGAGTCATAGCAAGCAATAAACGCATGGTTTTATACTCAACTACTGGAGCAAAGATAGCATTGTAATCTACCCCTTCTTTTTTAGTAGAGCCCTTGGCAGCTACCCTAGCCTTATACCTAGGGGAATCACTTTTGTTTGCACCTTCTTTTATTTTGTATATCCACTTATAGTCAAGAGTCGAGCTTTTTCAGGTTTGGGAACTAAATTCCAGGTTTGGTTTACAATCATGTACTGCATTTCTTCATTCATGACCTTCATCATAAGTCTCAAGTGTGTAATGTTTTATCAAATCATTAACAATGAAAGCAAACTCAACAATTTTGTCATAGCACTCAAGCAAATTCACTTCAAACCTCTTATTAGGAATTCTCATTCTAGGCTCCCTATCTCTAGTCAATTTATAGTCAGCCAAGACATTATCATTTTCAAGAATTAAATCATCATGCAAATTAGCAGGGATTTCATCACTCATAGCATCAAAATTGTTATCATGCATTTGAGAGATAAAGGGATCATGTACATCCCTGAATTGCAGCGCAGCAATTCCATGCACTCAAATTTCACTCCAAAATATATACACAACTCGAGCCACCTCTCGGGACGAAGCCTAATAAGATATGTAACAATGTCGTCGGTACAATATGTAATGGAAATTAAAACCCCAATAAGGATCAATTCGCTATGGCTTTGTTCGGTGCCATTAGCTTATTTAAAAATAATATATTATAAGATCTTTTTATGGTAAAAGTTGTGTTTGCCAAGTACATTTTTTTCTCTCTAAAGTTCTACACACTTCTTCCGTTTGAGTAATCTCTTTTTCAATAAGAGCTAAAAATAAGCTATTATTTACAATAATGTGCGTGGAAATTTCATGAGAATTATGAAGCATTTAAAGAATTAGAGTTTTAGTTGCTTATTTGTCCCCCACCAAATTGGTGAGTTTGTGCATCAGGGGACTCATTATGAGTTGAGCTGTCATCATTTATTTGTTGTTCCATGCCCTCTCCACTTTCATCTTGAGTTGTGGAGGGTTGGAATCCAGAGGAGTGACCAATATCAAACTCCTCTTCATCATTTGGAGGAATTTATGCTTGATGGTAGAAATTTCCAAAGTGAGAATGTGGTGTTGTGTTTATTTTTCATGTGGACTCAACAGAGAATCAATTAGAAGTTTCTTAAAGTGAAACTCATTTGCATTAAAGGTGACAGACTTGGAGGTTATCACCTTTTAACCTCCTGGTTATATAAGTGACTCGGCTAAAGTCGTCGTGCCAAGATCAATGATAAATAACCCAAACTACAAACTAAGTATAGCAAGTAAGTAAGGGGTCGAACCCAAGAGAACTATAGCTTCTAGTATTAATACAATTATCAACCAAAGATATGGGGGATTTAGGAGAAAGATCTAAACTAAACTAAACTAAACTAAACTAGAAAGCAAATAACAAATAAACAAACAAATATGGGAAAGCAAGTTCATTCAAAAGATCCACTCTTTAATAATCACTCGATCATAGATTCATCCATTGATTTCATTCACACCTATGGTTAATTCCTATCCTGATCATTAACAATCGCAAGTCCACGGTCCAAGCAATTCTATAACCCTAGGCAAGGACGTTTAACCTAGAATTAGCATAGAGAACAAGGATATGCAGGATATAATATCAAACAATCAAGCTATGAGTCAATTGTAAGATAAAACAATCAATTCTCTTCTTAATCCTAGTTGCATAGACAACACGTCTAGGTTAAGTTGTTTTCATAGATTAGTTTTGTCCACGGTCCAAACCTAATCAAACTGTAGAACATAAATCAATTCAATAGGTTAGCTACTCCTAGAGAAACAATAAACATTCATAAGATGAAGCACAAGAGAATTAATATCAACCAAAGGATAGAAATCAATTACCAAAACCTCACGAGTTCATACATCAGAGCTTCTCCCTTGAACAAACCCAAAGAGACTAGCTCTCCATAACTAAACTAACAACCTAACTTGTGGAAGAAGGTAGAATGTAGAATGTGAATAAAACCTAGGGAGGACTCCTTCTTATATAGACCTAGGGAACAAGCTCCACGAGATAGATAAGGAAAGAGGCAAAAGATAGAAAAGGAAACAAGATAGAAAGATTTCGGCCCGCTTCGGATCCGGCATCACCGCGGTCGCATCACCATGGCCGCGCCCGCACTTTTACGACAGAGAAGAATAATCCGTCTCGGCGGCCACCGCGGTCGCGGTGGACAATCCGCGGTCGCGGAATCTCGACAGAATCGCTGGTGTCACTTCGGAGGCTGTTTTGACCATCATTGGCTTGGAATCTGACTTTGGTGTAAACATATGAATTTAAGCCCTTGAAGTTAGCTTTCCAATAGCACCGGAATCAGCTCAATCCGACCTCTGCAGCTCAAGATATAGCTTTCGCAAGCAAGTGGTGTCGCGCAGACAGCTCAAAACGCCTTAAAACTCTTGAATCGTGAATTCTTGTGTCTTCAGCCTAGATATTACAATTACGCACAAACTCTAACCTAAACACTCTCAATATAGCCTAAAATACAAGAGTTAACCTATACAAAATAGAGCGAATCAATAAGGAAACGTTTATAGCCTTTTACCATTGGGGGGTAGCCCAGCATCATACATTTTAAGGCCCGGGTTTGCAGTTTGCCTTGAGAAATCTGGGCAAATTCAGTACACCCAAAAGGCCTTATTTGAGCTAGGCTGGGCTTTTTACCTGTCCAAACTTCTTGTGGGGTCTTGAACCCAATCACAAAGGATGGTGACCGATTGATCAGATATACAGCTGTTATAACAACCTCTCACTATAATGAATTCTTCATTCCTCCACTAATATAATTAACATGCACCTGGCCTTTTCCATCAGAGTTTGGTTCATTCTCTCTACTATACCATTTTGTTGTGGTGTGCTATGTATAGTTAAGTGTCTTTTAATTCCTTGCTTTCTACAAAACCGATCAAATATGTTATTGTAGAATTCAAGTCCATTGTCAGTCTTAAAGCATTTCAACCTATGATCAGTTTGTGCTTCAACAATGGTTTTCCAATTTTTGAAAATTTCAAAAGCCTCATCTTTAGATTTTAAAAGAAACATCTAGACATTTCTAGAGAAATGACCTATTAAGGACAAAAAATATAACCTACCCCCAATAGTGTCTACCGTACTTGTGTTGGCCCTCAAAAATCAGAATGCACATACTCTAAAGGCTAGCTTGCTAGCAATGTAAGTAGATTTCTTAAACGAATGTGCAATTTTCTTTCCTAGCTAAAACACAAGTTTCACAAAAATCAAGATTGCAAGGATCCACATCAATCATGTCATTTTTATACAGATAATGTGACCCATTCTAGAATGCCAAGTTTATCAAGATTGCCTATGTGACCCATTCTAGAATACCAAGTTTTGGTGTAGTCAAGCTTATCATTATTAATAACCCCTTTAGAGACATTCAATTCAGGAGAACCTAAAACATGATAAAACCCTCCCTTCTTGATGATCCTAATAAGAACTGATCCATTTCTAATAACATCTCTTATTCCATTTTAGGTTACAATCTGACAATGTACGTCATCAAACATGGATTCAGAAAGCAAGTTTCTTCTCAAGTTAGGGACCCATCTGACATTTTGTATGACCCTAATTTTCCCATCATGCATTTTGATAGGAATAGTACCAATCCCCAAAATAGGCAAAGCAGTATGGTATCCTAACATGACTATGCCATCATCCCATAAAAATAGAGATTCAAAGAAACTCCTATTTAGAGTGGCATGCTTAGTACAACCAGAGTCAAGAATCCAATCATGCTTAGCAGAAGAAGAAGATATAATCAGAAGCTCATGAGAATAGGACGCCAACACATTAGACACACCATTACTTTCTTTATTTTTGTTTTTCTCATCTCTTTTCTTTTATGGCAATTAGTTCAATAATGTCCATCTTTAGCACAATACAAGCACTTCACTCCAAACATGTCTTTCTTTGCAGTATTAGATTCAGAAGACTTGTCTTTCTTTTTCTTACTCTTGTTATTTTTGTTTTTACCTTTGGCCATCATCACCTCATTTTTGTTTTCAATCTTATCAGAATTTTTAGAGCCATTTTTAATCTTGAACACTTTCAAGGTCTCATTTTTCTGGATTACAAACTCAATGAGTTTAGCCAAGGTTAAACTATCTCTACCATATTGAATGACATCTTTTAGCACATCAAATTGAGGTGGCAGAGAATTTAACAAGATTACAGCCTGATGGGTTTCTTTAATCTCATCTTCACATCTAGCTAAGTCTTGTGTAAGCCGCAAGAGTTTATCCAAATTTTCATCAATAGTCAAAGAAGTCTCCATTTTAAACATGAACAAAGTAGAGAAATTCTAAAGGGCAAAGAATTGGTTAGGTACTTAGCATCCAAAACATCCCAGAGAAGTTTAGGTATGGTTATACTTACAGCCTGTCTGGCGACTTCATCAGACAATCTGAGCATAATTTCAACATGAGCAAGGGCTCGAACGTAATTCGTTTGGAACTCGTTCGTGTCTGTATACCAAGTATCCTTTATAGCATGATACAACTTCTCCTTCGTCAAGATAACCTTCATTTTCACCTTCCACATCTCTATGTCGGTCCGTCCATCGTATGGTTTAATCTTGTATGATTCTCCCATTTCGTTTTTGGTACCTAAAACAAGAATATAAGGAGTTAGTTCTTGAAAGTAACCGTAAAAAACAAAGAGAGGTTTACAGCTTGCTCGAATACTGAGAACCGAGAAACAAGAAAGAAAACCATAGGAAGTAAGAGGTGAGGGTTTTGATTTCAGAAAAATAGCAACCCTAACCCTAACAAGTCAGAAACTAGGTATTTAGCAACAGAACGATCAAGAAGACGAATCAAAGAACAGATCAAGCACAACGGAAGAAATAAAACGAATCAAAACTACAAGAAAGCTCTGATACCACTTTGATAATCTTATATTCAGACTTAAACTAACATATTGGTATGCAAATACCACTTTGGGTTGCACCGCCAAGGATCTCAATGAGCCGGACTCCATCTTCTTCTCCGACGAGTCGCTCCACCAAGGCCGCCAAAGAACACCTTCTCCTTCTCTCTCTCACTTTTTCTTTGGAATCTTCTTTCTTTGAGACCGCAGCTTGATTTCAATCTCAACTTAGCTAGAATAAGCTCTTGACTAGCTTATATAGGTAGGTTAAAACAAGAGAAGTTTGACAATTCCTCCATCTTCAAGTATGGGCCTCTTCAACATTCGGGTGTTGTTCTCATTTCACGCCCAAGTCTTAGAAACAAAGCATGAAGCCCGTTCCCTAATCCAAGCAATCTGACTCCGAACTGGTATGAACCGAGGTGGCTGAGTTAGCCTGTTCGGGTAGCGGGGCTTCTCGTTTCTTTGGTCCAAACCCGATTTCTAGCTACTATACATTGGCATACAATTATCTATGTCACTTAGACTATCCGCAACCATGCTCCTGCTATAGTACCATGCATCCTCATTTTTTCAAATTTTCTCTCAACCATATCATCTATGCACCCCATTTCAATTTTTACCCACATCCATGCACCCCATTAATTCATAATTTTCCCATTCCCAATACTTTTTTCTCTCTTCATATAAGATTGCACATATACCACATTTTCCAATACAAATTATATAAAATAATGTGATTAACTACTCCCTCCGTCTACTTCTAATTGTTCTTTAAGACTCATATGCTTGTCTACTTCTATTTGGCCTTTTAGCCTTTTTTGTCCAATAAGTTCCTAATTTACCCTTAATTAGTACAAACCAAATTAATGTAAATATAAAACCAAATTAATCGATTCGAGATCAAATTTTGATACGAATATGCTTTTAACTCGAGAATTTATAATTCAAACCCGATAGACCAAATTCCGAACTTATTGACCTATATATTTACTTTTGATAATACAATGTTTATTTTAACATAATTGTATTCAAATTTTAATATCTATGTTATTATTTAATATACTATTAACATATGTGAAATTTTTTCACTATTCTTCAAGGTGTAATAATGACAAAAATGTATACTAAGTAATAAGGAAAATTTGTTAAGATATAAAATAAAATAACTTGATTTTCTTAATCATGTTAGAGGAAAAAATCTTAATGTATCAAAAATTGAGTATGATATTAAGTAGATATATATAAGGAAAATGGATAAGATATGAAGGATATATGAGTTATTTTTTGAAAATCAATGTAAAAAATAAAATCATTATTTTATTCAAGTGCGATGATGTGGTGCAAATTTTAACAAAGACTTGGGTTCCGCTTTATACTATATTATAGTAGATTAATTTGTTAGTTGAAGTCTTGGAAATTGTAAAGTCCATAGTATGTGAGGATAATTAATTATATTAGTGGTGATTTAATATGGGTATTTTTGTATAGATATGATTGTCCTAATAATTGTGCAAATTGTTAAAAGGACAATTAGAAGTAGACAAAGGGAATATTAGTGTCGGATTTAATATATTAATTACGAATAAAAAAATTAATTCGTTAATTTATGGTAAACTAATTACGGATTTTTTTTATTAAAGATATTTTATATTAAAGGGTATTAATACACGAAATTATGAAAATTAAATTCCATAAAATGGATACATAGTGCGCAATTCACATCTTACAACATAACGACAATCACACCAAATGAAAATGCAAGGAAACAAACTAAAAACAACATACGAAATTCTTAATTCAAACAAATACAATACTTAAAACTCTTAATCCGATTCGTATTGATGCCCAAATGTTGTCTAAATGTGCTCCACTAAGTCTACCTTAAGCCAGTTGCGCGTTCCTCGATCGCGTAGTTGAAGATTGTTTTGGATGTAGCTGCTCATTTCTTCTGGCCTCTCGGTTGAGATTGTTCGATCGATCCCTTCTAGCTCATCATACAGAGGAACCACCCATCCATTACTCTCGTACTCATCTCTTTCATCTTCTACAATCGTATTGTGTAAGATTACACTAGCTTTCATTATATTTCCCATAAATCCAGCATACCAAGAACGAGCTGGATTGCGAATGATATGGAATCGGAACTGTAAGAATCCAAACGTCCTTTCCACATCTTTGCGACAACTCTCTTGGCGTTGGGCAAATAATTTGCCTTTGGGACCTTAAGGGAGGCTAATTGATTTGACAAATGTTGCCCAAGTTGGGTAGATACCATCAGTGAGATAATAACCCATGTTGTATCCATGCCCATTTATCGTAAAATGTACTGGTGAAGCTACACCTTGAAGAATATCATCAAATACAGGTGAACGCTCAAGTACATTAATATCATTGGACACACCTGGTGTGCCAAAAAAATCATGTCAAATCCATAGGTCATATGACGCAACATCCTCTAGAATAATGGTTGGACCATCATGATCTCCACGTTCAAATTGACCTTTCCATGTAGTTGGACAATTCATCCACTTCCAATGCATGCAATCAATGCTACCTAACATGTCGGGGAATCCACCAGCCTCTCTGATGCTCAATAGGCGATGTATGTCCTTGGGAGTTGGTCGCCTTAGGTATTGATCACCAAAGAAAGTAATAATACCTTCAACGAAGTGGGAGAGACATTATCTTGCGGTGGACTCTCTAAGCCGAAGGTACTCGTCACAAGCATCTGCAGTTGTGTAGGCCATACGCCAACATTCGCATTGCAGCTGTACATTTTTGTAAGGGTGATAAGCCAAGCCTACCGGTGGCATCTGGCCTTTGTTGGAAAAAGGTCATCCCGGTTGAAAGAGTATTAACAATGCGCTCGAACACGTGCTTGTACATTCGAAACCTACATCGAAACATGTTGCGTGGATATACTTGGTTGTCGAAGAAGTAATCATTGTATACTCGTTCATGCCCAACGTCCCTTCCTCTTTCTATATGTCTTCGAGTGCCTCCTCTTCTTGATCTTCTAGATTGGGCCTCCCTACGACGTTGGGCAGCTTGTTGTAGGTACTCGCACACAGCTCGCGTATGGTTCAAGGAACTCTCTAGCTCATCATCTATGTTCGGAATATTTTGAGAGGAGTTTGAAGAGTGTGTTAAATTTGAAGAATCAGCAGACATTTTAAGTTGGTAGACTATGGTTTATATAACAATTTTGCATATTTCAAATTTTTAATGTTAAATGTGTCATAACCAGATAACATCTACACATTGGCAGAATCACTAGCAGAATCACACATTTTCTGCAAGTCGCAGAACCACCCAAAAGAATTGTCACTTCGTAGTTATTGAAATCAACAACCAGAGATTTGTCACTGTCAAACACGTAGACTTGTCATTTCCCACCTTTTCCTATTTAAGAGAGTGGTTTGACAAATGAAGGCATTTGTTATATATCAAACAACTTCTACTAATCAATAAGGATTACTTCAAACAAGAATGACATAAAACTTCAATTACATTGTAAGAAAGACTACAATACAAAAACATACAACAACCACACACTAGAGTCAAGCAACATAGAAATCAAAATAGTACAACAAACAACACTCCTGCAAGCAACATAGAAATCAAACAATACAACAAGCACAAACTGAAATAAGCACACAACATAGAAATTGAATAAAACAACAAGCAAACTAGAAAAGCATACACTAGAGACCATTCAAATTTAGACTCTTCAATTGGATACAACAAGCACACACTAAAATAAGCACGTCATATATATGCATGATTTTAATAAAACAAGTTAATTACTTATATACATGATATAACACGTCATATGCATGATTTCAAGACGCTATATGCATGCTTTTAAAGGTTATATGCATGATCTTTTGCTAGTTATATACATCAAATCCCCAAATCCCAGAATTATATGAACTGAAGTTAGTTACCTATATGCATGATATAACACGTCATATGCATGAGTTTAATACGCTGTATGCATGATTATAAATGTTATATGCATGATGTTTTATTAGTTGTATATATGAATATACAAATAGCGCAATTATAGGAACTGAAATAACGTTAACTATATGCATGATATAACACGTCATATGCATAATTTTAATACGTTATATGCATGATTACAATTGTTATATGCATGATATTTTATTAGTCGTATTTATGAATACACAAATCCCAGAATTATAGTATGCATGGTATAACACACCATATGCAGGATTTTAATACGTTATATGCATGATAATAAATGTTATATGCATGATATTTTATTAGTTGTATATATAAATACACAAATCCAAAATTATTGGAACTGAAGTTAGTTACCTATATGCATGATATAACACGTCATATGCATGATTTTAACACGCTATATGCATGATTATAAAGGTTATATGCATGATATACTAGTTATACAATGAATACTCAACTCTTATATTAATAAGCTATATGCATGATCTAAGGTATTTGTATGCATACAATATTGTTGTATATTCATATTAAAAATCATCGTATACATAAAAAAATAACATACTTGTAAACCTAGTATTCGCTTATAACAAAATACTTTCTTTGTTTAATCATGCTCAATGTTCCACTACAAATGTTCACGACATCAAGAACCAATTGTCAAACAAGGGAGAGCCATTTGAACAAAAACAATACAGAAAAATCACCATTTGCTCATAGGCGAACTCGGTTGTTTAGAAAATATTTTAGAAATTATACTCCCTCCGTCCCCGAAAGTTTGTCCATAAACCACATTTGCATGCGGATTAATGAAAAGTGGAAAAGTTTGATGAGTGATGGTAAAAGGTGTTAAAGTTGATGGAAAGGGTATAACAAGGAGTAATTTATATTATTGGTTGGGGATAATTTTGTAATTTTACAAGAAAAAGTAATAAAGTTGATAGGAAAGTTGGATCATGGAGGTAATATATGAGATTGTATGAGGGTAAGATTGTAAAAGCAAAGTGATATAAATGGAAATAAAATAGAGATGGACAAACTTTCCGGGACGCCCGAAAAGGAAAGACGAATAAAGTTTCGGGGACAGAGGGAGTAACAATTAAGTACAACAGTTCATAGTTGTAAGCCCTTAAGCGACTATAAACGCTCGAAAAACACCTTTGGTCACGGCGTAGCAGTGACTTTTACTCGTGAGCGAATTCCCTACTCGGAAAGATATAAAAATAGTCATTTCGACTTAAAATGCCCATTTTACACAAGATACGACCCAATTTCCGAAACATACAACGTAACCCAATTGTATAGAATTATTTCTAAAGTTAACTAAACATATGCAATATTGGTGTCTATGGATAAAGGGCAACAAAAATATGAATTGTGTCTTATTTATTTTTTAATATGTATAAATAGATCAAATATTAAAAACAACTTTTAAAAGGCGTGAATTCCACAACATAGAACCCATTTATATACAATTAATTTTAAATTTAATCATATATATATATATATATATATATGGGTTTCTATGGATAGAGAAAAAATATTTATGAATTTTGGTTTAATTTTTTAATTTTAAATTTAATTTTTTAATCAAATACATATATAGTGTTGATGTCTATGGATACATAAAAAAAACATATAAATTATGGTATAATTTATATATATATATATATATATAATGTATAAATTGCTCAAACCAATAATTTATAAAACACCCTTATCTTAATGTCATACAATGCCACATGGCATTGTATGAGTGGCTGCTGATGGGATTGTTGAGCAAACACGTGCAGCCCATATTCTATGCTACTCTTCAATTTGGGTTGCAAAATTTGCAATTGATTTTTTGAGGCATGTGCCATTTTATTTTCTTTTTTTTTGTTTTCTAACACTATGCACTCCATAAACCCACCGTTGTGGGTGCTCTTATGCTTATACAAGATTTAACACATTACATCGGTGTTGATATTGATGTTGAAGCTCACGGTTCATTGTTGATATTGATACTAGATGCTAATAAGAGGTGTTGAAACTGAGTACTTATTCGATAGGTAATCTAGGATGTGTTTGTAAATGAGTTGCTTATGTAATTTTCATTTTGTGTAAGATAGCTAAGAAGGACAACCTTTCCCAAGGTACTTCCCAAGAGTTGATTAAACTACTAATAATAGTAAGATGAGTATGATAGCTAAGAAGGACAACCTTTCCCAAGGTACTGACCAAGCACAACATTTTGTGTAAGATAGCTAAGAAGGACAACCTTTCCCAACCTCACGGTCCCCTTTAATAATTAAGATACATTCTAATCGTCCCAGTCGAGATAAATGTATCATGTTTTATCAACATGAACATCTCGTCCAACGATGAGTATGCGTTGAAGAAGAATTGCAAACTTGACAAAAATGTGAGCTCCAACATTTTGCGAATGGAACTTTAAACCGCAGAATAGGAAGACAAATTGAGTCTCTTAAAAAATTCTTTGCATGAAGAGACTCAACTTAACTATTTTCCAATAGGGGCAGCTTCAAACACATACATGACTCAGATGTTACACAATTCTAACACAACATTGCATGTATTGTGAATACATCATGAATACCATACCTGAATTTTGCATAATCCAATTCTAACACAATTCTAACACAACATTGCTCTAGGAAACCCACCAATTAAAACTGATATCCATGTCACGCAATATTCAAACATTTGCAACTTCAAAGAGCTGCATGAGTCAAGTGAAAGATCAAGTTGGATTTAAAACATACTTTATGAAGCTAAGTGTATCATTAAAACAAAAACTCAGGAAATTGAATCTTTAGTAAAACTGTGTATATAACAATCTTGTTGGATATTATGGATTTAAAGAATGGTCTTCTAGAAAAAGAGAGGATATGTATGTGCATATCTCAGCAAGTGATTATCTTAAACTTATCCAAGCTATTGGCTCATCGAGGATTGAGTACATCGATTCGTTTTTTCTTTTTTGATAAGGAAAGGAGTTAGGGTCACCAGAAGTACTACTTTGGCTCGCCTAGAGCATCCGCAAGGGATGAGAACTGGCTACTATCCAGCTCTAAAGATAATTGGGCAAACCACCGCCCTGGAGTCTCGCACCCGAGACCCCATGGTTAGACTTGGCAATTCGGGTTGTTCGGGTCAATTCGGATGGGGTCGTTCGGGTCGGTTCCATTCGATTCAAACAACTTTCGGGTCTTGTTCGGTTCGGTTCGGTTCGGGTCGTGTTCGGGTTCGGGTCTAGTTCGGGTTCGGGTCGCTTCGGGTTGTAATATTTCGGGTTAGTTCGGGGTTGGGTCATTTCAGATTGGATGTTGATCGGTTCGGGTCTAGTTCGGTTCGGGTCCTTTTCGGATTGCTTCGAATCGGATCATTTCGGGTCGGGTCAATTCGGATTCGGGTGTTATTTGGATTCAATTTTTAAAAAAATTATAAGACCACCCGAAACATTGAGTTTTTAACGTAGAAAGTTTGGGCACTTTAATGGGTACTTTAATGTGTCTTGTAATAAAACATAGTAACTACATATTATTGACAAAGATTTAGATGTAATTTCTACTTAGTTAATTAAAAGTAACTAATTACTATTTGTATTATATACTTGCGGGCACATTCAGTCATTCATACATACATAAAATAATTAAACTCATTTTCATCCATTAAGAAAATTCAACGTCGTGGGCCCTTGTGCCCACTTAATGACATAATCCAGGGCCGATACAATTCCAAACCTTGTGCCCACTTAATGACAAAAAATAATTAAACTCATTTTCATACATTAGTAAAATTGATGGATGTTCTATTCCAACCCTAATTCATTTAATTCAAGTACTCTATTGGACTAAGAAGATAGATGGATAAAGATTATGGGCCAGTTGACAATAAATGAGATCTCATCCATAACAGCCACAACCCAAGAATAATTTAGAGATAATATTATATATATACATAATTTAATTTTATTAAAAAATAATTCGGGTATTCGGGCGAGATATTCGGGTTATTCGGGTATTCGGGCGAGATATTCGGGTTATTCGGGTTAGGACCATTGTCCACGTTCCGCCCATGAATTCGGGTTTAGGGTTTAGAGTTTAGGGTAGGGTTTAGGGTTTAGGGTTTACTACCCATATTCTATTTATAAGAATATTGTACATGTGGTCGGGTCAGTTCGGGTTCGGGTCAGTTCGGGTTCGGGTCAATTCGGGTTCGGGTCAGTGCGGTTTACATTTTATTCGGGTCATTTTGGTTCGGGTCATTTCAGTTCGGGTTCAGATCGGGTCTGGGTCATGTTCGGATGGTTCATTTTTCGTTGTTCGGGTCAAATTTCAGGTTCGGGTCGGGTCAGTTCGGTTCGAGTTTCGGGTCCGGGTCATTTTCTACCGGGTCTACCCATGGTACTACCATGAGTGCTCAACTAGTAAGGTGATGCGACAAGCGCGAGTACATGGATTCGTGGTTCATCATCAACATTCTTTTATTTTTCTTTTAGTTTTTAAACAAAAAATCTATTAAAGTGGATGGAAACCGAGTGAGGATGGATTTTGGAGTACGCATAGGCATTTGTATAAATCTGAGGATACCAAAAGGAAAACCCTCTTAAAAACCATGTGTAATCAAAACTGGATAGATACAAAATCAATGGATATATAGAATACCACCATGTAACCAAAATCGGGTATATGAAAAATCTTGGGTGAGATAATTCTAGTTTTTATACATGAAATTTAGTCAGAAATTCGTAGTTGATGAAAAAAGATATACAAAATTAGTGTCTACTAATAGACAAGAAAATCATGAATAAACAAGACATAAATATGTATTCTTCTTACCCTAAAGTAGTCGAGAAAAAAAATTATATAAGGATTCAAATATATGGGAGAGTACAAATAAATACAACCCGGATCAGTAATAGCTGCCGCCATACGAATTTCGATAGCCGTTGTGTTGATGGTCTTGTACCGGGACACAAGTGCTCGATAATAAGGCAGCGTGCAGTCGCCTTCCCTTAGGCTCCTCCTCAAGGAATTTTCTTGATTCCAAATTCCATATAATCAACGAGTTTTCTTGGGAGTCCCCTCTTCTCTTCAGTTTGACCAAAAAATCCCTCGATACAGCATTCAACATCTTCTGAAACTGAGACCTGTACTTCCCATGGAGAGCGAAGCCTGCCATCTGCAGCAGTTTTTGCACATTCTCCGTTGAGTTTCAGTCTTGGGGTGGATTTTAAATCCACAAGTAGTTTTGAAAAAGAAAATTGTTGGGACAATGTTAAGGACGCCTTCAGTAATTAACATTGTGCCTAGCGTCCCTTAGTTTTGATATGACAAACTCGTCTTGATCTAATAAAGTTGTCCAAGTGTTTCAGGAACGCACGTTGAAAAGGACAACAAGTTGAGGATTAGGTAGCCGTCCTCAGGAAGTGAGGACGCTACATCCTTCAGTGAACGGCTTGGTAAAATACAAACAAGGACACCGTCCTTAATCATTACACTGGAGTCCTTCAAAGCTGGCCGACAAAGTGACATCACCAGACAAGCTTTGATCATGATCTCCACGTGGAAGAAGATCCCGCATCCAAGCCTAACGGAATTGCCAGTAGGCTTCCTTGATCATCAGAACAACACGTGGAAGCCGATTACTGTTGCAACGTCCCCAAGGGCATGATCGTCAGAGTTAAAGTTGCCCTTTCCCAATGCCACTATAAATACTCCCTAGAGTATTTATTGTGATGTGACGCTTGAGAGAATATTCAGAGAATTTATCAAGTCGCTCAAGAACACCAAGAACACCAAGAACAAACTCAAGAACAAGTGAGACTTAGGTGTTAGATCGAGCGAGAAGCGTTCAACAAAACCACAAACTGTTTGTAATAGAAAAGAACAAAAAGAGTGAGAGAGTCCTTACGACGAACTGTAAGGACGAGGTGATAGTTTCCTTTAGAGATTAAGTTAGGTTACTCTACCGGCTTAAAGGAGTTGTTACTAGTGGACTTAGGGACGCCAGTCTAAGTGCCAGAGAAGTGTAACCACTCGCCAGCGTATTGTAAGGAAACTTAATAAGAAAGGAAAAAGCTATTACAAAATCCTCCAAGGAGGTAGAGGTTTACACTCAAGGACTAGTTGGTACTTGAGTGGTTCCTCTATAAATCAAAAGCGTCCTTTACTTATTTCCTTAACCTGTTTAGTCTTTTGATTTCCGCTGCGAACCAAGGAAGTCCTTGATTTTTATTAAGGACATCCTGGTGAAGGACGACCTTAACTCTGTTAAGGACGCCCTTGTATTTCTGACTAACGATCCAACAATTGGTATCAGAGCAGGCGCTCTAGATTCTTACTGAGTTGCAGGTTAAGATGGTGGACATGGAACCTATTGGAATCTCGTTCGTAAAGCCTCCACGCCTGACGGACGGCCATTTCAACCGCTGGAAAATTAGATTTGAGAATTTCTGCAGAAGCACAAATTATCAATGCTGGAAGGTAATTATGAAGGGTGATCTCAAAGTTCCTGAAGACAAGAAAGACAAGGAGGATGAATGGGGTCCTGATGAATTCAAGCTTATGGAAACGAACGCTAAGGCCATATGTTTCCTTCAAGCATCTCTCTGTGAAAGGGACGCCATCAGAGTCAGCAACTTGACTACAGCAAAAGAACAGTGGGAAGCTCTCGAAAAGTACCACATAGGAACAGCTGAGATGAAGGAAGATGTCAAGCTTGAAATTAAAAAGGAGTTCTATGCCTTCAGAATGCTGCCTAATGAATCTGTAAAGGACTACTCAAGTCGCTTTGAAGCCCTTGTGACCAAAATGCGAAACTTGGGTATCCCAGAAGCTGAAGTCTCAATGAGGAACAGAGTTGGAATAGTCATTGATGGACTCACAGGAAAGTGGAACTTTGATAGAACCACGTTCAAAGAAAACACCGCTAACAAGACCCTGGATATGGAAGAGATCTATGGGAAGCTTAGGGGTTATGAAGCAAGAAGGGAAGCCGATTTGGCTGAATTGGCAAGAAATCCTCAAACAGATATTGCATTGATGACCTCAACACCAGAGTACGCTGAGTATCTTCGTCGTCAACAAGAACTTGCTATGATGGTGGAAGCCAACAAGAATGAGAACCGTGAAAAGATGCGAGTTCAAGCTATGAAAGAAAGAGAAAGCAAGTCTAAGGAACAGCTTGAAGAAGAGGAAGGAATTGCTCTTTTTAACAAAGTTCTGCGTTCTTTTGGAAAAAGAAGCAAATATTTCAACAAGCACAAAATGCCCAAGAAGGAAAGTCCCAAGTACACAGAGGCAGAGATGAAGGAATTTACTTGTTATAAATGTAACAAGAAAGGACATTTTGCTAAAAGGTGTACAACAGGAATGTCTTCAAAGGATATGAAGACAAAGGCACTCATTGGAGCGTTTGCTTCTGCATGGGATAACGTGAGTTCTGATGATGAAGAACCCGATGAAGAAGAGGCCTACATTGCTCTTGAGGACGCCTTCGAAAATGATCAAGTGGCTTTCATGGCGATGGAGGACGCCACAGTTGATGAGGAGGACGCTCCTAAATCTGAAAATGAGGTAACCCGTGAGTCTATGATGAAATCCTTAGAAAGTTGTTCTAAAACTAAACTCATAAAACTCATTGGAAAAATCATGGAAGAAAGTGTGTGTATGCAAAAAAGAATGGATGAACTGGAACTTGAAAATGAAAACATTGTTGTTGAATGTGAAAATTACAGTACTATGTCTATTCAACTAGAGTCCTCATGTGAAGAAGTTAAATCTCTGAAAACTGAAGTAATGTGTCTCAAGCTAGAGAACGCTAATCTTAGGGATGAAATCAAAGTGCTAGGAAAGAGTCCTGTAGTTGAAGAAGTTAGACCTATGATGTTTGTCCCAGCCAAAAGGGGACTAGGATATGAGTCTGATTCTAAGAACTCTCTTCCAAGTGACTTTGAGGCTAGTAAATCCACAGAACTTGAGCAAGAGAGGGAGAAAACTAGGAATCTTCTGGATAGAATTAGAGTCCTAGAGAGTGGAGAGAAAGGAGAAGAGGACTACTATACTAACTCCACTGGTCATAGGATTTACAAGAAAATTGCTAAAGAGAAAGGTTCTAAAGTCTGCAACCCTCCAAAGATGAAACAAAACAGGATCCAACGTCCCAATAAGAAGTACTACCTCGGTACTTACTATAGGACGTGTTGGTATTGTGGTCAAGGAGATCACTACAAGTATGAGTGTTTGAAACTGAAGGACGACATTGAAAAGGGAAAAGCTGCTAGGACTAACATTGAAAATGATAAGTCCGTCCCTAATAATAAGTCTAGGCGTTCTAGACGTTCTAAGAGTACTTTCCGCAGATATACTACTTCAAATGATGTGAACATAAATGACTACATGCCAGAACCAGAGTTTTATTTCTGTAACGAACCAGGTAAGGGACACCTTGCCTGGGTCGCCAAAAACTAACTTTGTTTTGGCAGGTGGAAGTGAGGGGACGCCCATGGATCATTGATAGTGGCGCCTCAAATCATATGACAGGAAGCCAGATCCATCTCACTTCTATCCAGAGTAGTGCCACGGGAGGAACGGTCTCGTTTGGCAATAAGGGCAAGGGAAAGATCAAAGGGACGGGGACTGCTATTCTCAATCCGTCCATCAAAGCAACAAATGTCAGTCTTGTTGAAGGACTTGGTTTCAATCTCCTGAGTGTTTCCCAAATGTGTGACCAAGGTGAAAATTTAGTCACATTTGACTCAAAGGAGTGTCTCGTGATCAACAAGAAGTCAAACAAAGTGGTTCTCAAAGGAGTTCGCCAGAACAATGTCTACATCTTCAATCAAGAGTTCAAGCCAAAATCTGAGTTGTGCCTATCTGTTTCAAAGGAGGACGCTGACCTCTGGCATCGTCGTCTTGGACATGCTGGATTAAGCACAATCCTCAAACTGCATCAAAGAAATCTTGTGAAAGGACTTCCTCAAATTGATCCTGAGAAGATTGAACAATGTGAAGCATGTATTAAAGGGAAGCAAACAAGAACGTCCTTCAAATCTAAGAACGAAGTCAGCACAAAGAAACCTTTGGAACTCCTTCATATGGATCTTTGTGGGCCAATGAAGACGTTGAGCCATGGTGGAAAGAGGTACATTTACGTTCTTGTAGATGATTTTTCTCGTTTCACTTGGGTTCTTTTCTTGGCTTCCAAAACAGATTGCTTCAATGCGTTTAAAGTCTTCATCAAACAAGTGGAAGTTGCCTTGGAGACGTCTCTTAAAGCCATAAGATCAGACCATGGAACGGAGTTTCAGAATTCAGAGTTCCTGGCCTTCTGTGATCAACATGGAGTCTCGCACAATTTTTCAGCTCCAAGGACTCCTCAACAAAATGGTGTTGTGGAAAGAAAGAACAGGACGCTGGAGGATATGGCACGGACTATGCTTTTAGCCAATAGCGTCCCTATGTACTTCTGGGCGGAAGCTATTGCTACAGCTTGTTATATCATCAATCGTGCCATGATCCGTCCGCTGCTCAAAAAGACGTCCTATGAATTGTTGAATGGAAGGAAGCCTCGCATTGATTATCTCAGAGTATTCGGATGCAAGTGCTTTGTTCACAACAATGACAAAGAACGACTTGGAAAGTTTGATGCAAGGAGTGATGAAGCTATATTTCTTGGATACTCTCTAACCAGCAAAGCATATAGAGTTTTCAACAAAAGGACTCTAAAGCTTGAGGAGAGCATTCATGTTGTGTTCAAGGAGAGCGTTTCTCATAAAGAAAAACCAAATAAGAAAGAGCGCTCTTCCTCACAACAGCAGGACGATTCTGAAGACGAAGCTGATTTTGGGTCCTCTGGAAAATATTATGTTCCCAAGGACGCCACTCCAAATCCTGAAGAAGTCTCAGTGGACGTTCCTAGTATTATTGAAGGAGTTCTCTCTCAAAGTGAATCTCCATTTCAACAAGATGTGGCTGAATCAAGTATGCAAGGTCAAGGTGTGGACGCTCTCTCTGAGGGGGAACACACCGAGGACGCCTCTTCAGAAGATGAAGTTGATCCTAGGTTTGCTCAACTATTTCAAAGAGAGTCCCGTTTCTCAAGATATCATCCAACTTCTCAGATTGTCTCCGATCCAGCTCAAGGAGTTCAAACCAGATCAGCTGCAAGCAAGTCCCAAAGTGCAAATTTAGCCTTCTGTGCGTTCAACGCCTTTGTGTCTATGATAGAACCAAAGAATATCAAAGAAGCACTTCAGGACGCTGATTGGATCCAAGCAATGCAAGAAGAACTTAACCAGTTTGAAAGGAACAAAGTTTGGACACTCGTCCCTCGTCCCAAAGGGAAAAATATCATAGGGACGCGCTGGGTGTTTCGAAATAAGCTCGATGAAAGTGGTCGTGTGTCAAGAAACAAGGCAAGACTTGTGGCTCAAGGATTCAAGCAAGAGGAAGGCATTGACTATGATGAAACCTTTGCTCCCGTTGCTAGAATTGAGGCCGTTCGTCTTCTCATTGCCTTTGCCGCACACAAAGGATTCAAGCTATTTCAGATGGACGTCAAAACTGCTTTTCTAAATGGAAAACTCAAGGAAGAGGTGTATGTTGCTCAACCGCCTGGTTTCGAGGACGCCTCTCATCCAGATTATGTGTATTACTTAGACAAAGCTCTCTATGGACTCAAGCAAGCTCCTCGTGCATGGTACGACAGGTTTGCGTCCTTTCTTCTGTCTAACGGCTACACAAGAGGTTCAATTGATAAAACTTTGTTCATTAAGAAAGTTCATAAGGACATTTTAATTGCCCAAGTCTATGTTGATGATATAGTCTTTGGTAGCACTAACATGAAACTTGTAGATGAGTTCAAGTCCTTAATGAGTAGTGAATTTGAAATGTCTCTAATTGGAGAACTCACCTTCTTCCTGGGACTTCAAATCAACCAACTCAAAGATGGGACGCGCATTCATCAACAAAAATATGTCCGCGAAATGCTGGAGAAATTTGGGATGAATACGTCCAAGCCAATGGCAACACCTTGTTCCCCAAATTCACGTCTTTATGCAGATGAACAAGGGAAGGACGTTGATCAGAAACTATACAGAGGAATGATCGGCTCTTTGCTCTATCTGACCGCAAGCCGTCCAGACATCATGTTTGCAGTTTGCTTATGTGCACGTTTCCAGGCAAATCCAAAGGAGTCCCACATGCAAGAAGTCAAGAGGATCTTTCGCTACCTCAAAGGACGGGACGATCTTTGCCTTTGGTATCCCAGGAAGACGTCCTTCAAACTAGTTGGCTACTCTGACGCTGACTATGCTGGACATGTCATTGATAGAAAAAGTACTTCAGGAATGGCACAGTTTCTTGGTTCATGCCTAGTCTCATGGGGATCTAAGAAACAAAACTCTGTGGCGCTTTCAACTGCGGAAGCTGAGTACGTTGCTGCTGCCTCGTGCTGCTCACAAGTTATTTGGATCAAGTATCAACTTGAGGACTATGGTATATCTCTTGAAACTATTCCTATTTTGTGTGATAATACCAGTGCCATAGAAATTGCTAAGAATCCTGTTTTTCATTCTCGCACAAAGCACATTCATATAAGACATCATTTCTTGCGTGATAATGTGGAACTAGGAATTATTAGCATGGGACATGTAAGGACTGAGGACCAAATAGCTGATATTTTTACGAAAGCACTTGATAGACGTCCTTTTGAGCATCTAAGACTGCTCTTAGGGATGATAACCTTTAAGTAGCAAGTCCCGTTCTGCTATTCCCTCAATGCTTGGCTATGTTTAGTTGATTACATAATTGCTAAGTACTTTATGCACTAATTTCACCTTTGCAAGAACGCTAGTCTAAAACTGCTGTGTGCATATCATGAGAACGCCTTTGAATTTCTCTATTTGTCTTGAAAAAGAGTTGCCCTGATCACCCAACCCTCATTATAAGCTGAAATGATGGGAACTCTAAGCTTTCCCTAGCCGAGAACTTTGCAAAAGCGTCCTATGATCTTCACTTTTCTTTACGGGACGTACTTGCATAGTTTTCAAATTGGTTCCTAAGGTGATCTCAGGAAGGATGTGTAAATTCTGTGAACGCCAGTTACAATCTGAGTTGAGGACGCCAGTACAGGTTCATTCGGAACGCGCCCTTTTTGGAAGTTGAACAGTTGCCGTTTGAATTTTGAAATGAGGAAGTTACCAGCGTGCCCCTCACCAACCTCCTATATATACATTGATTAAAACGGCTGTCAGAACTTTCGCACGCTAAAATCTCAAAGCTCCGTTTTGCTCTGACTTCTCTCTAGACTTCCGGCAACTTCTCTCTAGCTTTCCGATCAGTGTCCGACGAACTCTCTCCGATCAGATCAGAATGTCAAAGGTCATGAATTCTTCTGGTTCGTCCTTGAGTGGGAAGCGAAAACGTTTTGCTAAGAGGAGTTTTTACGTCGAAGGTCCTCCAGAAATTCAGATCGACGAAATCTTGAAGGACTTCATCGACACAAAGCCACGCACTCTCTATGTGGCAGTAGTAAACTACATGAAGGACTGCAAGGATCAAGTCCGTCTTCGCAATCTAAGGACGTTCTTGGATCGGTTTGTGGTGCCCGTTTTAAGGAAGACAGGGGGAATGGACGCCCCTTTCTGTGGAGGCACCAACATCTTCTTGGAGGCGTTCCAAGGTCAAGACTGGAGGATCCCCTTGATTGAATCCATCCCCGACCTTTCAAATGCCAGATTTGTGGATCTTCCCGTTACAACATCAAAGAAACGGTTAGTGAAACCTAAGTCCAATCCTTTTTCTCCTTCTTCCCTTCCCCGATCTACTCCCCCTCCATCTCGTCTTATCCACTCCTCTCTCCCACAAAAGGCTTCCTCCTCCCAACCCACAAAAATCTTTGACCGTTTTCCAACCAATGTGGAGGAGCGAACAAAGTTCAAACATGATCGTCCCCACTCTAAACCCCTCAAAAGGCGAAAGCTCGCCAAGGCCAAGCCAAATCCCATTCCTCTTGACACCCCTTCCTCCTCCCCTTCTCCAATCGATATTCTCGACCCGTCCATGCCTGACCCTACCCTTCTCCAACTACAACAGGCCTTTCCTGATGTGGACATCTCCCCTTCCCTATCTCCTCAAAATTCCCCTTCCCCTTCTGCCCCTCCTACTCCCATATCAAGGGGCCACTCAGCTGAAAGGGACGACTCTATAGAAGCGGAGTTTGGCTCTGCTCAATCTGAGGAGATCTCTACAACTGTCGTCCTGGATGAGCTCACACGACAACAGATTGCTGAGGACGAAGAGCTGTGTCGCAAAATCGCAAATCAACGCGACAATGTTGTACAAGAGGACGCTCTCTCTCTCGATGAGCAACTCTCTGCGGACGCTCTTGAGACTCCACCATGGGAAGCCGTCCCAATGGACGCGGGAGACAAGTCTGCTCCCAAAGGAAAAGGTGGAAAGCGTCCACGAAAAACAAAGGCGTCCAAGGATGCAGCTGGTCCATCTGAGGGACAAGCTGATGAAAATCTCCAGGAAGGAGATAATGATGGAGAAGAAGAAGAGGACGATGAAGAAGACAACGAGGACGGTACTTCAGGTCCGCCTAAAAAGAAAAGCAAGAAGTCTGAGCAGATTCTTCCTCCTCTTGTCTATGATGAAGCCTTCCTTAGCCAGTTTTCTGAGGCCAAGGATCTCGTTGACCTTCTCAAAGTTCAAGGGTGGCTCAAGCTTTCAGAAGAGAACGTCAAAGTTGATCCCAAACTTGTGCAGGATTTCTATGATTCTCTCAACATCAACATCGAGAATGGCACAGGGACGTTCTTGGCAAATGGAGAATCTGCTACTTTCTCTGAGAAGACAGTCCGCCAGCTGATGGGGCTTGACAAACAACGTCCTGGACCTGAGGCCTTGCACAGAGTCCCAGCAAGTGGTTTTGGCATAGAAGGCGAGGCACTAAATGACTTATTTCGGAGAATCTTCAATGGGAAGACTCCAGATGCAAATGACCGGGTTGCCTCCGTCCTGTCTCACACTGGTGCTATGGCACACTATCTGATCTGCAGGACTATCGTCCCCAGGCAGGAGAAGAAATCTATTGTTCAGACCATCGATTGCTTGCTGCTGGACGCCTTCCTTCAAGGCAGAAAGATCAACTTAGCCAGAATAATGATCGAGCACATGGCTAAGTGCACAAAGAAGAATCATGCTCTTCCCTACCCAGGTTTGGTGAAAGCCTTGCTGATTGAAAATGATGCTTACACACCTGGCGAGGAAATCTCCTTGGGATTGCCATGGGATCAAAAGTATGGCGTCCTGGAGATAAAGCACAGCCTTGAGCTTCCCTCCATCAGGAAGCAAATTGAGAAAGAAAGAAAAGAAGCTGAGAAGAAAAAGAAAGAAGAAGAGGCTGCGAAAAGAGCTGAAGAGAAAAGACTAAGGCAGGAAGCTGCTAAGAAAGCTGCTGAGGACGAGCGTGCTCGTCAAGAAGCCGCAAAGAAAGGGAAGACTGTTGCTCCTGAGCCTCCCCTAATAGTTGACACTGAGGAAGAACGTGCTGCTGAAGTTGATCAGTTGTCGTCCTTCTTTCACGCTGATCAGATGGACTTCAACTTTTCGCCTTCTCATCTTCCTCCTATTCAACAGCCGTCCTACTTTCAGTGCTCCCCTGCTCCGTCAAATACAGAAGCTTACTCTGAAAAGCAGCTGTACGCCCTCATCCTTAACAATCAGAATGTTCTAGCGCAACAAGGGAACGCCATCATTCAACAGAACAACGCTGCCATGCAACAGAACTACCACTATTTTCAAGCAGTTAAGACTCAGAACGACTTGATTAAGCTGCTAGTTCAGTCGATTCACAGGGATAGTACAGAGGGAGACACTCAAGAAGAAGAGGAACCTGCTGCGACGGACGCCAATGTCAATGATCAAAGCCGTCCTGCTGGATCACCTCCCACCTAACCCTTTATTCCCTCATTATTTTGCCTGTGCTTCTTTTGTTTCTCAAACACTTGTCTGATTGTCTGTAATGACTATATTTCGTTTCAATGGCAACTCTTGTGTTTGTGTGCATATGTGTGTTTAAGCGTATTCTTGCCTCTAATTGTGATTTTGTGCTATCGTCCTTAAGCTAACTTGTTATCCTTTTCGATGATGCCAAAAGGGGGAAGTGTAGTTTTGCAGAGATGCGCTCTTAATAGTTATCTAGAATAAACAAGTGTTAAGGAGAAATTTCAGTGAAAGGAACTAAGTTTAACAGGGACGCTATTTAAGAAAGAAATTTTTGATCTAGAAAGCCGTCCCTTCCCTAAAATCCAAAAGGAAGATTAGATCAAGTATTGAAAACTTGTGCCTATAGATTATTTCTAAGTGTTGAAAGGACGCTCTTTGAGTTTTCAAAGCATGCTAGAGCTTAAGTGCAAAATGTTTATTGCCCAGAGTTTGTCATCATCAAAAAGGGGGAAACTGTTGGGACAATGTTAAGGACGCCTTCAGTAATTAACATTGTGCCTAGCGTCCCTTAGTTTTGATATGACAAACTCGTCTTGATCTAATAAAGTTGTCCAAGTGTTTCAGGAACGCACGTTGAAAAGGACAACAAGTTGAGGATTAGGTAGCCGTCCTCAGGAAGTGAGGACGCTACATCCTTCAGTGAACGGCTTGGTAAAATACAAACAAGGACACCGTCCTTAATCATTACACTGGAGTCCTTCAAAGCTGGCCGACAAAGTGACATCACCAGACAAGCTTTGATCATGATCTCCACGTGGAAGAAGATCCCGCATCCAAGCCTAACGGAATTGCCAGTAGGCTTCCTTGATCATCAGAACAACACGTGGAAGCCGATTACTGTTGCAACGTCCCCAAGGGCATGATCGTCAGAGTTAAAGTTGCCCTTTCCCAATGCCACTATAAATACTCCCTAGAGTATTTATTGTGATGTGACGCTTGAGAGAATATTCAGAGAATTTATCAAGTCGCTCAAGAACACCAAGAACACCAAGAACAAACTCAAGAACAAGTGAGACTTAGGTGTTAGATCGAGCGAGAAGCGTTCAACAAAACCACAAACTGTTTGTAATAGAAAAGAACAAAAAGAGTGAGAGAGTCCTTACGACGAACTGTAAGGACGAGGTGATAGTTTCCTTTAGAGATTAAGTTAGGTTACTCTACCGGCTTAAAGGAGTTGTTACTAGTGGACTTAGGGACGCCAGTCTAAGTGCCAGAGAAGTGTAACCACTCGCCAGCGTATTGTAAGGAAACTTAATAAGAAAGGAAAAAGCTATTACAAAATCCTCCAAGGAGGTAGAGGTTTACACTCAAGGACTAGTTGGTACTTGAGTGGTTCCTCTATAAATCAAAAGCGTCCTTTACTTATTTCCTTAACCTGTTTAGTCTTTTGATTTCCGCTGCGAACCAAGGAAGTCCTTGATTTTTATTAAGGACATCCTGGTGAAGGACGACCTTAACTCTGTTAAGGACGCCCTTGTATTTCTGACTAACGATCCAACAAAAATATTTTTAGTATTTTACAAGGTCAACTCACAGTTAGGAATGCTTCCAATGCCACCAGAGTATATCGGTTAGCAGGGAGAGCGTTCAAGAACCGAGCGAGCCAACGCCAACCTTCTTCTATGCCATGCAAATTCTTGACCACTTGAATTTCAGTCTGATATTAAAAGATAAAACAGTATGCATCAAATGTACAAGGGAAGGATAGTATGGAGATGGTGATCGAACAAACCTGAACTAATGCTCCGTATAGCTTCATGTATGCTTGCATACGTTTCAGATAGTTTTCTATTTTCTCAAGCTCTCCATCTTCTTCTTGGTAGCCTATTGACTTGTAGTAAGCTTCTTTTGTCTCAAATGCCGATTGTAATTCCCACAAAAAAGATCAAATATTAGGGTGCTGGAGAAGTGATAGCATCATAAAGTATGTTAGGTTATAGTTCATAAGCTAGTAGATTGGTTAAAGGAGTTCACCTCTGAGTACATTATGTGCTTGGGGACTGTGTATATGCAAGCCTGGTGAAACTCTGCGAGAAGAAGATCCATCACAAGTGGTACCTGCCAAATCGACAATAAAATTAGTGAGTAACCTAAAAAGGGTTAATCATTTGGGGTTTCACATTATAGGACTAAGAATGCGACTTACATGTGCACTCACTATAACAATGACATAAGCACATGCGAAAACAAAAGAATCTCCATTTGGGGCTTCACATATTGAGATGATCTGCCACACCATAAAAGATACATGATACTAGATTAGTAACCATATTATGCACATGGCACTGCTTTTATATTCATCCTGTCTGGCTGCATGGCACTGCTCGTCATGATTATGTATTTACCAATTTTTTCTGATATTTCAGTTACCCAAAATCAATATTTCTATGCACAGTTATGCTAAAATTCAAGTAAACGGCATGTTATTAGTTGACATTTATATCACATATAATCTGTAAGGATATATCACTCGAAAAATAAATATATTCTTCGCATTTTGGTACAAAATGTACAATAAGACACTCTATCCAGCAAATACGAAAAGTTACCTCTTTTGCCAATATTGCTGCAGTGACAGGCTGGGGACAACTAGGATTATTCAACATTCTTACTAGTTCATTTGCTTTTGTTCTGCAAGAAATACGAACAGCTAGCTTATCAAATGCCAGATATATTCTATAGAAGCTCATGTAATCCTGTAACTGCCTTTGTTCAGAACCATTATACTTCACCTTTTCCTTAGAATCAAGATGCTTTTCATCAGCTTCAAGGATACTAACATGAGAGAAGAAACTAGTAAGAGAGTGAAGCAAGAGGGTTGACCCATAGAGGACTCCAGGGTATCCAATATGCGGGAGATAGAGAAAAGGAGGAAACAGGGAGACGAAAGTGGGAAGAACAGAGATGGGCAGCCAGCATGATCCCCATTGGGATGAAAGGACACATACAGGAAGTATCACAAGAAAGAAATGGAGGTGAGTCTATGTAGTAGCTTGGGACGTTACCATTAGAATATGGATCACTTCTTTGTAATGGTAGAAGTGGCACAAAATTTTTATTTTTCAATTTGATATGGGAACTTATGTAATGGTATATAAGTGACAACCAGTAGAGGAATTTTGTTTCTGCTGAACACCTCAAACATAGTAATAAACCAAAACTCATTCAAAATATAGAACATGACATGTACACACTCACAACGCGAGGAAGTCATGAGGGTGTTTCTGATGGGACCAAAATGAGCATGGGCAAAGAGCAAAACAAAACAAAACACTAGAGGGGCAAAAGAAAAACTGTAAGATGTCAAAAGCACATTACTAGTGTTGGTTAATAATGGTGATAATATTTGTTCAGGGAACAGGATATTAGATGTCAAAAGATTCTTATACTAGTGTTCGTTAACGATGCTAGATGTAAATTACTTCCATTCTTAAGTAGCACATTTCAGGCATGAAACTTGTTATAGCATGAACAAAAGAGTTACGATGCATCACTATCAACAAAACAGACAGCATCAAAGGTGTAAGGAAACTAACCGCACGTTGTCTATCGTCCCTCTAGTTGTTTTAACATGTCGAGCAATCTCTCGCTTGTATTTCACATATTCCTGCAAAGAAATATTCTTACATGAGTAGGACATTCTAAGCAATTCTGATCACCAAAAGGTCACTCTTCACATTTGATCCAAAAATCCAAGTTCAAATTGTTAACAGAATTAGTTTTTGTATTACATAAAATACAGAAATGCCAATAAAGTAAGAAAGAGCTCTGATCTTAAAAATTCCCTGCTAAATAAAAGGAGCTATAAATCGAATTCAAAATTAATTGAAACAGTGAACAGTGAACAGTGAACAGTGGTTATGCATTATAATGAATAAGGGTGTGTTTGGATAATGCATTATAATAGAAACACTGAACATTGAGCCAAAAATGAATAAGAGTGTTTTTGGATTATGCATTATTATAACATTAGGATGCAGAATTTATTTGATCCTGCATTACAATGCATATTCCAAAAGCACTCGTGGAAATGGTAAAGGAGAACATGCATTACCTTGCCAGCATTAGATATTAACATTTGATTCCTTTCATCCAGTTCCTTCAAGACCTGAAGCCTGTTTGCTTCCAGCTTCAGAGCACTTTCAGCGGCCCTTATTATGCTGCCTGCCAAGGAAAAATGGAGGCACCTGCTTGTGTTAATCTCTCTTTTTTCCTACTGTCTTTTTCCTCTTTTTTTCTCATTTGGGGGGTGGGAGTGTAAGAGTAGCAGAAACTTACAGGAAGGTTAACCAGAAACTAGAATAATTATTGTCCTATATATCCGTGAAAACATAAACTAATTTATCGAGGCTGACATGTACAAAAATGGAGAAATAAAACTATTCATGTATAAAGGGGCCAGGTATGTGGAATGCAGGTTCATTGTAAGAACCAGATAGAGTGAATGAGCTTCACACCAATTTCAACACCTGCTGAACATTTGAAATCAGATTGGAATCTTTCTCATTGGCTTTTCTCTCTGCATCTATGGCCACCCTACTTGCCTCATCCTCTCTCCTTGCCTCCTCAGCTCTTCTGGCCTCTTCATTTCTTCTTTCCGCTTCCTGCTTGGCCTGTATATAGATAGATATCTTAGATGATAGAAACTCCTGATGGAGAGCCACCTAGAATATGTTAAAGAAGTAAACAAAAACTGGAAAAAACAAATTGAGCATATAGAACAAGTGGTTAAATTATCTGCTGAATAAATTATGGTGGTATAGATAAGTGAAATAAAACCAAGAAAACGAATCTATAGAATGTGACTCATGGCATGTAAAATAGAGAAAAAAAATTCTCTTTTCTATTTAGCTAAATCCTTGAGCTAATCAAGTGAGAGCGATATTGAACATCAGAAACCTCTTTTTTTGCCTTGGCTCTCTGTTGACGCAATTTTTCTTCTTGGAAAGCCTTCTCTTTTCGTCTGGCTTCTTCAGCAGCTGCATCACTTATATCCCTTTCTGCCTTCCGTGACTTATGTTCATGGTCCCTCTGAACAGCAGTCAAGTGATCATCAAGTGCTTCGGCACTGCAATATTAATGCTAAATTATGGGAATGGTAAAAATGCAGCCATTATAGATAAGCAAAATCTTCACATGAAAGAAGTTAATCTGGCACCTCAGAGGTCCTCAACAAATCATAAATCATAATATTATTGACTTATAACAATGAAACCAAAAATACGTTTTAGAATAAGAATACAGGTTAGCATTGTCATACTCACACCTCAGGGAACATATTGCCTCTAAAAACACCCACGAGATAAAGTATCTTTCTTTTATGATGTACAGACCAAAAAGTGAGAGAAAATCTAACAGGCTGCAGTACTGTGACATATAGACCAAAAAAATTCATATAGAACATGATGTCCAAGCTTCAACTAGCTTGTCCTGGTGGTAGTGGGCAAATTTTTGAAAGTTCACTTACTAGCTGGACGTTTGTCAGGCACTGAATAACTGAGCCATCTCCACTGCAATCTACACAACTATGGTTATTCATAACTAATAACACAGAGTGGCGAGATGTGCACTATGTCACTAAGAAATGCAATGAACGTGCAACAAGAAACAGATCTAAGAGCATCAAACATGTGCAGGAAATATATTTTAAGTTTTAACATGTATGAAGCATTATAGATTTGAATATAGAACTAGGATGATGGACATCATGGACCAGGGGGTCCACTATATGCAACTTATCGATCAAGCAGTTGAAAGATCCTAACTGCAAAGGTTGCAGCAAAAAGTCTAAAAAAGTTCAGAGAGAGCTAACATCTTACGTTTTACGTTGATAATGCATATCCAGATTTCGATCCATGTCCTTCCTAGCTTGAGTCATTTTATCAAGTCGATCAAGTGCAGAAGCAGACTTTTCTTTTTCTGAGAGCAGTTCTGTTTCTAATGATGATATTTGACTCCTGACCTCCTCCTATAAATATAAGATAGGCCGAGCGAGAAACGCATTATAGATGTATCCAGGTGAAGAACATATAGATAGTCTAGCATTTCTCTTTTTCTGAATTTTGGAAACCTATGGTCATGGACAATATTGCAGTTGTGGACTCAGTAAGCTTTTGAAAACTAAAGGTCTCAAAGATAACTTTTTAGGCCTAGATGGGAAACCATTTGTCTCAGGTATGTAAGATAGCAACAGAATTAAGAGTATAGATTTGCTTTCAATAAATGATGCATGTTAACGCCCATGTTATTTTTCAAAAATAAAAACAGATCAAATCAGATGAAGTTGCACAGTTTGTTTTGGATAAAGGGAGAACCACAACACTTTAACAGCAAATCATTATAAGCAAAATAAAAAAACGTAAAATCGAATGGAACAGAGAGTCATATAAACATGTCTTTACATAAAGATGGTATTCATGGGACATCTCCAGTAATGCTCCTTCCACCACTCCCATTTTCTCCATTGGTGCTGCTTGAATTTGTAGTCTGGACTCATCTTCAGATTCAGTATCACTGGAATTATCCAGCAGGCAATCAAATTCGTTATTGTGCCAGAATACTGAATAGGTACCAGCAAAAGACACCCACGATCCTACATACAGCTTCCAATGCACCGACTGTTTCACAAAACATCCTGTAATTCTCTTTTACTTTCGTTTTAACATATCAAAGCCTTAGGTTTTTCTTATTTACATAAAAGCTGCAAATAGATTCAATTCATATGATAGTCCAATTACAGTTTCAACAACTTAACAACTCATACCTAAGGTAAACATCAGGGTAAGCATATCCATTAGCTGGGATTAAGCTTCGTTCCGCATTGTGTCTTTCATCATCACTATCCAAATAATCCAAATCATCATCTGACACCCGCACAACAAATCCCTTGCCGCTCTTGTTATCATTGAAAGTCTTCCTTCTATCTTTGGAACTTCCCCTTAAGCTATTCAGATAAGGAGAGATGAACCCGGAAAAAAAAAACTTCCAAATCAGAAAAAGATACTCAAAACAACAAAGCCGAACAAGAGAATTTGTCAGTTCTAAGATATTAACTATTTCTCACCTAGTGCTTACTTCATAAGGGGATCTCAGAAGCAAAGGAGAAGGATTGAATTTCGATTCGAGCAGATTGAGCTCCGACAGAATATCATCAAAACTCCAATTTGGTTCAGGATCAAGCCCTATCTCAATTCCATGAACATTTCTTGGAGCCTGAACATCCAAGTGAAATGCTCTCCTGTTTAAATAGCTGGTGTGAAAACCGAAACTACAACGATGCTGAACTATGATATGATTGAAATTAGAGCAACGGATAAAGCTTACATTGTCCAGCCCTCAGAAAGGCCTTGCAAACCCCAATTTAAATCTGACACGGACCCTCTATGGATCAATTTCGGTAACATCGATTTCTGCAAGAACCATGAAGCAATAAGAGAATTACATTCCTGAATATCCATATCCAACTGCAAACTTCTTTATTAATATAAACGTAAATTTTCTATAGCCTAAACATTTTAATCCAGATACTATCATTACCAAAAGAAGATTGATACAATGTTATTACAATCAGACTTAGAAAGCAAGCCACTTAACGGACCAAATAAACTCTATAAGAAAAGCATACGTAGGTAAAAACATTAACAAACTTGGAAAAACAATACTCCTCATTAAGCCTAAAACTTTTTCTACAACAAGACATTCAGGCTCTCTATCTACTGATTTGAAAAGACATGAAATCCATAATAATGTATGTCGATATTAATGGGAATTAAATTATCAAAACTCCAATCACGAAAAGCTAAAGATCATGCACAACTAGAATAAAAGAGAAACATGACAACTTCAGTTCAAGATATGGATAAGAGAAAGTCCTTTATAAGGATAATACCGCTTTGGTGGTCAATATACCTGCACCCTTAATATCACGATGTATAACTCCCTGCTCATGCAGGTAAACCAAGCCTTCTAGAACCTAGATAAAAAGGGGGGAATTCTTAATCATAAAACATAACCTGTATGCCAAACAATATATAAAAAGGTCATAAGCAAACCCGAGCAATGTAATGAGCAACAAGCTGTTCTAGAAATGGTCCAAATTTCTTGGGCTTGATAGTATTTGCTAGTGATCCGTTTTCAACATACCTATGAAAAAGTATGCCATCTATACATTAGACTTTTAATCAGAACTTTGACAATGTTAAAATTGATCAATCAAAGTCAGCAAGCTTATTTAACTTACTCAAGTATATGTGATAATGAGATTTTGTCTTTGACACTCCAAAATATTTCACAATGTTCTTGAGGTTGAAACGTTGGAAAGCAAATCAAATCTGTGTTGCAGCTGAGGCGAAGAATGCAAATCAAAACGTGCAGATCAAATCTGGGTAACGCGCAGAGGCAAAGAATGCAACCCAAATTGCTAAAATATATATGCATTATGTAGAACAGTATAAATAACATGATAGAATTGCATGGTTGCATAAAACCTTCATGTAATTAGACCAACAACCAGCAGGTTGAACTACAAACCTATAGACAATAGGCGTACAACATTCTGCTCGACTTATTCCACTGCTTCAGAAGAATTACCAAACATATCTATACTCCTCTCCACCACAATATGTCCCCATTTTGTGATAGACATGACACATTGTCTCAAAAAGAATCAGAAGTCTCACTTTGCAGTGCATGCCTAAAATAACTGGGGTCGGGGAAGAAAAAGAGAGGCACGTTTAATAGCAGACTAGCAGTCAATCACTCCCAAATCCTAAATGAATATGTCATTTCCCATATTTTTTGCATTACTTTTACTGGACATATTCAAACGAGAAGCTCAAAGGGAGCCTAAGAGATATTTATGCTCCCTATATCTCAAATCCAAACTCCTAAATCCATTATGGATCACATTTAGTTGCAGAACCATCGGTTTTCACCTCTTCAGCCAACAAAAGATAGATTTTGTTTTGGAAGCCTCAAGTTTTTCCTATAGACTTTGAAAGGGCAATTCAGGAAAGAAGTGATAAGAGGACTTCTATCCTCATAAAAAGCAGGATGTCACAAAAGGATGATCAACCAAGTAATTCATCTGTACTGTAACTCATACTAGTTGTAAATTATCCTTAACTAGAGTGAAATAATAACTGACGTCAAGCTGTCTGTAACAACTCAAATTGATTGTGTGGAATAAATGCTAAAGCATAATCTCACACATGATAATACAATTCATATGACACATGAGTCTATATTGTATAGTACAAACAGCAAATTATTTGAAACCACTGATACTACACTATCGAATGAACTTAACGTGACAAGCAAAAACATAAAAGGTGTAACAGCAACAATGCATTTAGTAAGCCATATCAGGCTTGAATAAGCAAATACAGCACAATGAGGGTCTGAAGAAACAAACCATGATAACATTCAGATCCTCTTGAGCTATATTTTCCAGAGAAACTTGCTTAATAGCAACAAAGTCTCCATTCTCCAAATCCAGTCCTTTACTCCTTTGTAAACTCGCCCGTAAGCTCCTTTCACAATCTCATCACCAAGCATCTGCCCCAATAGGTAGATAAAAGCACAGAGTCAGAAGCTCAATTCTTTCCCAAGAAGCGTTTGACTTACAACACAGCTCATAGAAGTCTAAGCGCAATCAATCAAAATTCCCGAGATAGAATTCAAAGAGGCAAGATGCACAGAAAAACAAGAGAAACCGAACAAAGCTTCAGCTGTAACACAAATCCAGCCCAAACGAAACCTAAAAAAAACAGAGCATAAAGTACATGTTCGAATCCAAATTTCTCATCCTGGAAAGCAAATAAAGTCTGGGTAACGCGCAGAGGCGACGAATGCAATAACAATTCGAGAGAATCCAGAGTGGTCTCTCACGTATTTGTGGTCGAGTGTCTTCGATTTGTGGGGGAATCAGGGCGTGGGTTACGAAGTCGGAGTTGGGGCGAGCGAGTGAAGGAGCGATAGAGAGAGACGATCGCCGAGAGAAGAGAGAAATTACAGAGGGCTGCGAAGGGCGGGAATTTGTTACCCTTTTCTTTTTGTCCCTTTTCCTTTCTCTTTGCGTAGGACTGAGCATCGAACCTATAAAACCGAACAAATCGAATCCAATCCGAGGATAGTCGATTTGGTTATTGGTTCAAGTAATGTAAAAATATCAGCTTTGGTTCGGTTAAACCGAATTAAAAAAAATTGTATTGAGTCTGGGTTAGGGATGTCAATGGGGGGGGGGGGATTCCCCATTCCCCGTGGGGAATACCTGTCATGAGGATGGGGACGGGGGGATTTTAGTGGGGATGGGGATGAAATGGGGGGATTAATAGATACCCGCATGGGTATGGGGATAGATGTCCCCGCCCCATTCTCTGACCCGACCCGACCCCACCAGGGGCGCTGTGGGGAATTCTCCAGGGCCTACGGTGGGAATTTTTTTTTTTTAGTTTGTCTATTTTGTTTTTGTTTATTAGTTTGTTTTTAGTTGTTAGTGATTTGACTATTTTTATTAGTTATTTTGTCTTATTTGATTTGCAATTAATGTTAATTTGTCTATTTTTTATTATCTAATTGTCACGTATAACTAGTTAATTTGAAATAATATTTTGTTTTATTTGTTGTTGGAAGTTTTGTTACAGATTATATAAGTTACATCGTGAATTGGTGTAGAATTTTTATGATTTTAAATCAAAAGTCATGTACAAATTATGCGAGGAAACTCATGAGGATTTTAAATGGGAAAAATTAAATGGGTATAGGGAATACCCGACGGGTACAAACATGGGTACAAATTTTATTATCCGATGGGTATGGGGATGGGTATAGGGAATGAATTTTTAGATGGGTATGGGGACGGGGAGGCTATCCCCCGACCCGAACCCGCCCCATTGACATCCCTAGTCTGGGTGAGCTCTGAGTTGTGCAGTACTAGGATTAGAGTAACTGTTTTCATTTCATTCTTTCAAATTTAGGGATTAGAGTAACAGTTTTCATTTCATTCTTTCAAATTTTCAATGTTGAGTTTTCGTCGCCTCCTGAATCCCCTCTGACTGCGTCGGATTCACCGTCACCATTGTAGGCCTCCGTCGTTGTCGGCCTCCCGAGTGTTCCCTCCCGACGTCCTTTCGTCCTCTCTCGCCGTCGAAGTCGGCCTCCACCGTTTTCAGCCTCTCGAACGACCTTGAAGTCGGCCTTTGCCTCCTCTGAGTCTAACTCTCCTCGGCGATCGGCGTCCTCGAACGGCTCCTCTCCTCTACGGGTTACCTTGAAGTCACTGGACTCTTCTTCCTGTATGCATTTCCTTCCACTTTTCTTCTTGTGACTCACTAACTTCAATAGAATCAATACTCCACTCTAAGCACTCTTCTTCTTGTATGTATTTGCCAAGCTAATGTATTTCTCAAAATGGTTTTTTTAATTTTTTTGCTTAAATCGATTAGATTCTGATGGCACACAATAATTGGTGGTTATGCAGAGAACCAACTCCGGGTTTTTTCGGTTTTTGGGATTTTTTCGGTTTAAAACGTTTGGTTTTTGTCGGTTCAATTATACAAGATGGGGAAAACCTGCGTTTTTTGTTTATTTATCTTAAACCAAAACTACTTTAACTGAAACTGAACCAAACCGACGTATTTCGGTTCGGTTTTCGGTTCAACAAATTCATAAAATCAGTTTTCGGTTCGGTTCGGTTTTTGTCGGTTCGGTTCAGTTTGAACCGATGCTCAACCCTATCATATCTTTGCGCCCGGGGGCCAAGTGATTGAGAGGGAAGATCGCCCCTTCTGCCCATTGTGGCTATACATCTTATCTTATCTTGCTTACTTCCAAGGGTCCGTTCGGTACTAGCATCTCTCCCAGCGGAACGGAGGAGCGGAAGCTAGTTCAGTTCACCCGCTTGATTAGGCTTTGTTAGGCAACTTGGTAGCGTTTCCCCGCTAACCCCCGTTCCGATGGAGAAGACGTTGTCCCATAGGGATACTAGGGTACAAAATCTAGCGGGTGAACAATAAGAACCAGCCCCCATTCCTCTGTTACGTTGAGAGAGACGCTAGTACCGAATGAACCCTAAATTTGTATTTTTTTGTCATTAAGGGCCTGTTTGTTTCTCTTAAAAAAGATTTTTGGAAACGGATTGAAATAGTTGTTTCCGTTAGGGCATATTTGGTTGCCGTTTTTCCAAGTTTTTCATGATTTAAAAAAGGTAATCAATCAAGCATTTATTTTCCCTTGAAAAACTAGAAGAAACAAAATTCACTCCTTTTCTTGCTCGAAGGCTCACCGTCACACGTTATCTCTCTCCTTCCTTCAATCTCCCAGCGGCTTGGTCGCCCTCAATAGCGCCGACCGCTAGAGGCTTTGTCGGCCTCCCCGCTTCCCTTCTCTCTCCCCTCTCATATGTTGTCCTTATCTTACCCCACCACCTCCACCAACCTCTATCGATCTTGCCACCATAGCCATCCTTTGTCAAACTTGCCACCATCGATGACCTTTGTTGGTCTCCATTGCGCGCCCTCCTTCGTTCTCGCCATCGCCTCCTACGTCCTCTCCGTCACCAACCTCTTCCGTCCTCACCATCGCCTCCGATGTCCTCTTTGTCACTAACCTCCTCCATCCTCGCCATTGCCTCCGACGTCCTCTCCGTTACCAACCTCCATCATCCTCATCTTCGTCGGTGGCTTCAAAGTAGGAGATATGGTACCTAGATTTGAATCAAGGATAAATTTTCTAAAATTAAAAAACCTAATTTCTAGATCTCGAATTAAAAAACCTAATTTCTAGATCTCGAATTGTGTAAGAAATTTGAAAAATCATAAGCCTTATTAAGTTTATATGTGAAATTAGGGAGAAATTAGTTTTAAAAACTTTAAATTTTAGGGTTGAAATCGAGGTAAATCATTTTGGGGAATTTTTTAATATGTTTCTTTGCTCAATATCTACACATATATAAATGTACGGGAAGCTTCGTTTGTCAGCCGTTTATTTTACAAATTTAGTAACAACAGTATTTTTTACAATCTGCCCCGTTCATTTCAGTTAGTACTTTTTCTGCCCTGTTCATCTAAACCTGATATCTAATCTACACGAGCTTTCGTGTTCGTTAGTCCTCGTCCTCTCCTTCTAGCTGCTCGTTTTTCATCGTCCTTCGCTGCCTACCCCGTTTGTGATCCGCATCCTCCTCCTCCTCCTCTCCTTCTAGCTCCTCGTTTTTCATCGGAAAGTTTCGTTCCCGCCGGTAGCCATCATGGCCTTCGTCTGGTCCACAGGTCAGTGTTACGCTTCCTAAATTTGGGGCTTCATTAGGGTTTCATGGGGTTTGATCTTCTTGTTCCAAATTCCAGTTCTGAGCCTCGATGGGTTGGTAGCGGCCTGGTGCAGTTCGGGAGCCGGCCCAAATCTCCTCCGCTGGTAGCCTCCGCCCTTCCAGGTTTCGTTTCAATCGTTTTTTTTTTGGGTTTTTTTGGGGGATTCTTTAGGATTTCGTCGGGTTTCATCTTCTTGGATTTCGATTTAGTATGCTACTAAACTTTCATCGTCTCTGCACGATAATCGCAGCAGTTCAGCTACCTGCTTTCGTGGTGGCTTGCTGTTCTAGGTACACCATGTACTGTTCTTTTTACTTCTCCTTCTCCAACAGGCCATGTGTTTGTCAAAATGCCTGTGTGAGAGTGGGTCAAGATGTGCTCTTCCTAATTTCGAATTTAGGGTTTTGAAATTACGCCGGTCATGGGAAGGTCTTGTAAAATCATTGGAAAGCTATTTTCCTAATGGGATGAGTTGCATGATGGAATCAAAATCAAATAATGGAGTTTTTTGCCATGTGTGATTCAATTCCGAGTTTGAGATGCACTTCATTTGCAAATATGGAATCTTTGCACCGTCAGATTTGGAGGGGATTTCTTTTATGGACTTTTTTCAAGGTGAATCTCTGCTAAAGAGATGGTTTTGTGTTTTGAATCTTTTGATTCTTTGACTGATATTGTTAATTTCATCTGCGTTTGAGTTGTCGATCGATGTTTACGTGTTAGCTTTTATTTGATGTCATTCACACAATTGGAGAATTTGGGTACATCATGTACTCTTCTTTTAAATTCTCTCTTTTAAACATCAATCGTTTGTCAAAATGCCCCGCTTGGGTCGAGTTAATTAGTGACTTCATGAGGAATTGATGTTTCTCACTTATAATTTGTGGGCTGGCTTCTCTTTGAATTTTTATTTTTTTCTCCAATTCACTTACGCACCGCTGGCTCTTGTTTACCTCATCACTAAGCTCAAATAAATTATGTTGAAGTTACGGTGGATGGATAGTAATGGCCAGACAATTTCAATCCACTTCCTGCGTATATATCAGTTTGATTTTAATGCTTTTGTACATGAAGGCCTGTATCTTTTTTTTATCCACTAACAAATATGAACTTAACGGGCTTTCTTTTCAATAGTTGTTTGAATGAGAGCTTGTATAAGCTTGGCTATTAAACATGCTATGTATTGCTCGATCGACCTGCTTCATAATATCCAGATCGTTCGGATCCTCTTTGTAATGGTTCCTAGGGTTTGTGTTTGTTTGTTTAATTCGGATCGGAACTGCGGTTGTTCAGGCTCCGACTTCTTCCGTCTTGCCTTAATTAGTTTCGCTTTGATTTCGTTTATCGCCCTTTGTAGGGATAGGATTTCTTATGTTTTCTAGTCGATATGTTATTTGTATCGCTTGATGACTCCATGAGGATTTCATGTTTCTCCCTTCTAATTTTTGACCTGGCTTCTCTTTGAAATTATGTTTTTTTTTGTTCTACAATTCACTTACGCAGTTGACTGCTATTATTGCAGCTTCAGGCCGTGCCTATACTGGTGTTTCACTACCAATCCCCACTGTTTACAAAGGTATATTCTCCATACTCTTTAATGATTCTCCTCGTCTTTCATAAGGTTTAGTCGTTTACAGCTACACAACATTTTCTTGCAAGTATGCACTTGAAATGTACTTTCAGATGGGTTTGTGATCGGTTGCTTTTGACTTCATGGTTTGTTGTTCAAGATTTGGCATTGCATAAGGAGACGATCGAGTTGAAGAAGAAACAAAGTCATACCGTTCAGGTTTGTAAATGTCGCATTCCTCTAATTTTGCTTCTTTTCGGGGGGTTTTATTCCTCCCTTAATATGCTATTATTATTTTTTACAATTTGCCATCCCACAGCCTGAAGGGTGCTTGAAAAGGGAGAAGGAAAAGGTTTCCCATTATCTGCATTCTAACAGTGACCCGAAGTTACTTTGCTTGAGGTTTGTTCCAGCCTTGTACAAATCCCTTTAATATTAATGCCTTGGATCAATTATGACGTTTTTAAGGAATCTGTTAGGATAGGCGGCGCATTGGCAGCAGATAAAGGTTATGAGCTGGAATGCTGGATGCGAACCGAGAGGTATTCAAACTTTATGCCTGCTCTGTTTATAATTATCAATTGTTGGGTTTGTCTTCAACACCTGATTTTGGGGCTTTATTTGGGGATTGGTTAGGGTTTGTCCTCAACGCAGCCGACCTCGCTGTCCGTTCTCTTTATATCCGATTTCCAAATTTGTTGTGCCCTGTTTGAAATTGGAAATCAGAATGTCTTTTGTGGTTGTGTTTTGGTTTCTATTGCTTCTCACATCTTCCTTTTCCTGCACACCAGGTCGTTGACGAAATTCATCAATCGCCTAGAGCGCCTCTCATCTCCGGACTGGTTCCTTTCTATCGTTAGCTCTCCTTCCGATGTCAGACTTCTCCCTCTCCACAGATAAACAGGAAATATTGGATTCATTCTCCGCTGTTGTCAGTGCTGAGACTGTTTCTGTTGCGGTTTCTTGTCTAGAGGTTATGGCTTTTTCCTGGTGTTTTATCCCCTCTATTATACTATTAGTGCTCTGGCTTATATTCTGTATTTGTTTTTTCTTATTGCTTCGTTATGGTCTTCCTTTTTTTAGGCGACACACTGGCAGCTTGAAGATGCATTGGAGTTTTTTTATTCGGGTCGCTACTCCTCTTCTCTCATTGGTCATCCTAATTTGAGGTTGGCACTTCCTTCATTTCCCGTTGTGGTTTTGTTGCTGTATTATTGACACTTTCATCTATTTTGGTTGGCCATGACTTTAAGTTTTATGCTGTTTCAGTTCTTCTGTTTCAGGGCCCTTGTTGATTTCATGGCCAGGTAAGCTCTCTTGTTTGTAAGCCGTTTTCAGGCTTAAATTTCTTACCCTCATTGTTTTTGTTGGGTTGATCACAATGCTTTGGTTTCTTTATACTCTATGCTGCAATGTTCGTCAAGTGCAGTGCTACCTGATTCTTGCCCAATTGCGCATAATCCTCCTGAGCCTTCGGCAGCCTTTCTTCCTGAGGTCCTCTGATTTCAATTGCGCAGAATTTGTTTGTTACGTCTGCGTCTACGGGTTGCTTGTTCATTATTTCTTCCGTTTCTATTTTTTAAATAGCCACTTTATATTCATGTTTCCTGCTTCCTTCTCTTAGGTTTGTCTGCCCTTGAATGTTGGAACGCTTGAGGAGGATTTTGTTTTCCGGCGTAAGCGGCGTACGCGTTCTGAGTTTGTTATTTTTTAAGTTGGCGTTTTTGTTTTTTTATTTTCCCACTTGTTGATCTTTTGGTTTTGCTTACCTTTTGCAGATTGAAGCTGCTGAGGCTGATCCTTTTAATCAGCCTATCCGTTCTGTTGTTGCCTGTCGCCGTAGACGAACACGGCCGGAGGTTTTTTTCCTGTCTCACTTTTTTGTAGACTTCTTTGTCATCCCTTCATTTGGTTGTTCCTTTCCCTCTCTTTGCTTTCAACTTTGATGTTTTCCCTAACTATAAATATTATATTTAGATCGTTGCTGCTACATTGAATCTTCCTTGTTCATTGCCACATGCAGAAGACCGGCTTCCAATGGCCATCAACGCTTTACCGGCCGCCACTGAGGTACATTCATCGAGGACTGTTTGTTTCATGTTTTTGTGTTTCCTATATTCTATCATGCTTTTTATTACTCTGTCGTCTTCTTGTTATTACTTATTCTTTTGTTTTTTGGATATTATATTAGCCTACTCTTCTTTCTTTGTTTTCTGTATATACTACATGTGGTGCTGTATTTGCATTTGTCAATGCCGTTATTTTGATAGGGGTTGTACATTTGTACTTCTTGTTTGTGCTATAAATGTCTTTGCATATTCTGAGCCCTTTTCCTTGCCATTCGTTAATGTTTCTATCTTCATTATTTTTTGTTTGTTTCATACATTTGTTTCCAACCTTTGCACCTTAAATTTCTTACCCTCACTGTTTTTGTTAGGTTGATCGCAATGCTTTGCTTTCTTTATGCTCTATTCTGCAGTGTTCGTCAAGTGCAGTGTTACCTGGTTCTTGCCCAATTGCGCAGACTCCTCCTGACCCTTCGGCATCCTTTCTTCCTGAGGTCCTCTGATTTCACTGAATTTGTTTGTTACGTTTGCCTCTACATGTAGCTTGTTCATGATTTGTTCCATTTCTATTTTTTGAGTAGGCACTTTATATTTATATTTCTTGCTTCCTTCTCTTAGGTTTGTCTGCCCTTGAATGATGGAACGCTTGAGGAGGGTTTCGTTTTCCGGCGTACGCGTTCTGAGGTTGTTATTTTTTTAGCTGCCGTTTTTAATTTTTTTTCCCTCCACTTGTTTATCTTTTAGCTTTGCTTACCTTTTGCAGATTGAAGCTGCCGAGGCTGATCCTTCTACTCAGCCTATCCGTTCTCTTGTTGCCTGTCGCCGGAGACGAACACAGCCTGAGGTTTTTTTCCCGTCTCACTCTTTTGTAGACTTCTTTGTCTTCTCTTCATTTGGTAGTTATTTTCGCTCTCTTTGCTTTCAACTGTGATGTTTTCCCTAACTGTAATAATATATTTAGATCGTTGCTGCTACATCAAATCTTCCCTCTTCATTGCCACATGCAGAAGACCGGCTTCCAATGGACATCAAGGCTTTACCGGCCGCCACTGAGGTACATTCATCGAGGACTGTTTGTTTCATGTTTTTGTGTTTCCTATCTTCTCTCGTGCTATTTATTACTCTGTCGTCTTCTTGCTATTACTTATTCTTTTGTTTTTTGGGTTATTATATTAGCCTACTCTTCTTGCTTTGTTTTGTGTATATACTACATGCGGTGCTGCATTTACATTTCTGGTTCTTGTTTGTGCTATTACTGTCTTGCCCTTTTCCTTGTCATTCGTAAAGTTTCTATCTTCATTATTTTTTGTTTGTTTCATACTTTTGTTTCCAAACTTTGCACCAGCCTATTACGTCTATGCACTCCACTGTCCAACCGACGTCCAGTTCACCTGTCTCCCTACACAGATCTCGGGCTAATCATAGGCGCTCCCGTTTACAGGTGCTTGTCGCAAGTTTTGTATGATATTGATATTTGTGTTGTACACTTTTTAATTTGCACATGTTATCCTTTTATTCTCGATATAGATAGCAGCAGAGGCTGTTACAAATCGCAAAAAACAGAAATTATATGTGCCAAAAGCTGTTGGCATAGATCATGTACCGTCTGCATGTATACCGTTACCTGATGCAACCGTCTGCCTTTTATGTGGAGCAACAAAACTTGCATTTGAGTGCCCATCTTTTTGCTGTGGAAATGGAACTGTATGCTTATCCGAAATTGAATGCTCTGCTCATCTTCGTACTTTGTTGTGCAGTGATGACGTTCTCAGTAATCATTTCCGTCAGTATTGTCGTGCATACAACAACTATTTTGCTTTCACTTGTTTAGGAGGCAAGATTGATGCAAACAATGGAAGTGGTTTGTTTACATTTATTCTTCATGGACAGATCTACCATTATTTACCCAATCTGATTGCTGACAATCAGAGTCCTAAGTTTTCAATGCAAAAGCTCGTTTACTTCGTAAGCTTATTGTGGAAGAACAAGTTTTTGGATCTATAGCTGCTAGAGTTGATGTTGTCGAGTTTCAGAAAAGAGGATTGCCTCATTTACATATGCTTATAATCCTCAAGTCTGGTTCAAAAATTACGAATCCAGATTCTTTTGATCAGTATGTGTGTGCAGAGTTGCCGTCCCCAGAAAATGGATGTCTTCGCAGCCTTGTTGAGCGCCATATGATGCATGGCCCGTGTGGCGCTTTGGGTCCGAATTGCCCATGCATGCAGGCTGTTGATAAAGAGATGACTTGTAAAGCACATTATCCTAAAGATTTCACTGAATTTACAACAACCACAGATGAAAGTTATCCTATTTATAGGAGGCGTGACACCGGTGATTTTGTCACGGTTAGGGGCGCGGCTTTGGATAATAGATGGGTTGTTCCTTATAACCCATATCTTTTGTCTGCTTTTGACTGTCATATGAATGTTGAAATTTGCTCTACAGTTCAGGCTGTCAAGTACTTGTACAAGTACGTTTACAAGGGTCATGACAAAGTTTGCTTTGATATAGCGCAAACCGGTGAAGTTACGGCTGATGAAATTTCAGCTTATCAATGCGGTCGATGGATTAGCGGACCTGAGGCTGCAATGCGCATTTTTGAGTTTGATCTTTATTCTATGCGGACTGCAGTTATTCCTCTGCAAGTGCATTTGCCTCACATGCATGTTATTCGCTTCGCTGAAAACGCCAATCTGCTTGACATTTTAAATAATGAGAATCGTGGTGCCACAATGTTGACTGAGTACTTCACTGCAAATAGATTACTTCTAGAAGCATCTGGGTTCTTATACACTGAATTCCCGCTTTATTTCACATGGTGTAATGCAAAAAAATTGTGGCATGAGAGAGATGGGGCTGAGGCTATTGGAAGATTGACCTTCGTTAATCCTCAAGAAGGGGAGCGTTATTACTTGCGTCTACTACTTGTTCATGTTAGAGGAACAACTTCATTTGAAGATCTACTTTCATTTGCCGGTGTGCAGTATACAACTTTCAAACAGGTTGCTGAACAACGTGGTCTTTTAGAAAGAGACGATCATGCTGAGACATGTCTACGTGATGCTGCATCCATTCAAATGCCTGGAGCGTTGCGCAGATTATTTGCAACATTATTGGTTTTTTTGTGAAAGAATTGACCCTCCTTCGTTATGGGAGCAGTTTTATTCTTCCTTGGCTCAAGATTATGCATATCGTTATAAAGGGCAGCATACAAAGATTCTAAACCTAACCTATGCTGATATTGCTTCCTATTTAGAAGGGATGGGTAGGACAATGAAGGAGTTCAACTTACATTCTTATTCTGGTTTTGGTGAGGACGGATTTAGACTGACAAACGACATAACAGATGCATTGGATGCATCTGTGCCTGCTGAGTATGTAGATGCATATACAAAACTGAATGTTCAACAACGTCTTGCATATGACTGTATTATGAATCATGTCGACAAAAAACTACCTGGTGCTTTTTTCATTGATGGTCCAGGAGGAACAGGCAAAACCTTTTTATACTATGCTTTATATGGAACATTACGAGGTCTACGCAAAATTGTTCTTCCAACGGCCACCTCTGGAATCGCAGCTTCTAACATGCCTACAGGGAGAACGGCTCACGCAAGGTTTAAGATTCCAATAGCACAACATGGCTTGAAAACATGCAATATATCTAAACAATCTCCCTCAGCTTCCTTACTACGACAAGCTGCACTTATTATCTGGGATGAGGCTTCCATGGCCAATAGAGAAGACATTGAAGCTGTTGATCGCCTATTACAAGATATATGCAGTTCAAAACAGCTATTTGGAGGAAAACTTATTGTATTCGGTGGTGATTTTAGACAGGTTTTGCCCGTCCTACCCCACAAAACTCAAATTGAGGTTGTTAATGCCAGCTTAGTAAGCTCGTATCTATGGCCAGCTCTCACAAAATTCAAACTGCAGACCAACATTCGAGCCAACACCGATCCTGCATTTGCTAAGTTCTTGTTACAATTGGAAATGGAGAATTACAATCAGGTTCAAATGATGAAGTGTTGTTACCCTCATCCATTACATGTCATCCTATTCAGGAAAAGTCATTTTCCTGTTTACAAGAGGCTATGTTCCCCGAAATGAAAGACACTACTTTTGACTCTTGGATATTTGGGAATCATGCAATATTAACTCCGACAAATGAGGGTGTTGACGCTATCAATATTGCCCTCATTGATGGATTTCCTGGAACGGCTCACACGTACAACAGTTTTGATGCTATTCTTGACGACAATCGTACTCTATTTCCTACCGAGTTTCTAAACTCTTTGCATCCTACAGGTATGAGTCCGCACGAGCTTATTCTGAAAGAAGGTTGTCCAGTCATACTACTGCGCAATCTTGATCCGTCTAATGGGCTGTGTAATGGTACACGCCTGATTTGTCGTGCCTTCCGAAAAAATGTTATTGTCTGTGACATTGCTATTGGTTATAATAAAGGTACTCGAGTGTTCATTCCAAGGATTAGTCTTCGTCCACCAGAGAACACATACCCCTTTCAGTTTGAACGCAAACAGTTTCCTATTAAATTGTGCTTTGCTAACTATAAATAAGTCTCAAGGTCAGACTCTTGATTTTGTGTGTGTGTATCTCACACAACCTTGTTTTTCTCATGGACAAATATACGTTGCATTTTCTCGGACTAAAAAAAGCTCAAGTCTGATTGTGTTCTTACCTGCACACCATTATAATGAACTTAGTGAGAATAAGGTTGTGAATGTTGTGTCTCTTGATGTCCTGTGTCGGGCTGGAATCCTCATTCCTGCTTCTAATTGATATGCGCTTCATATAAGGGTTAGTCAATTTCTCTTTTTTGTAGACTAATACGGTTATGTGTCGCCCTTATGTTTTCTTTCATATGTGTGGTTATTCTTCTTCCATACCACTCTGTTCATTAGTCAATCTATCTCAGCGGTTTATCCCATTTCAAATCCCAGATATGAAGACAGCTTTTACCTATTTTCCATATTTTGTAAGAAACCTAATTTACAAATTTACAGACATTTAGAAAGCATGCTTAATAGGTTAACCCGCCAAGTACATTAATGAAAGAATACTCGTCTAGAAAATGTTAATCTCTATAATACCGGATTGCATATTATATTATCATTATTACTTGCTATAATTGCTGTGTGTTTTGTATCATACATTTTTTCCAAACTTCTGTTGCGTGGTGCATACTTGTGCAAAATTGACTCCAAACAGACTGACTGACTTTTCTCGATAAACTGCTGCATATCCCATCTATAATTTCACTTTGACAGGAGTAGAGTGACACAGGTTGATGTAAAGGAGCTTATATATTCAGAGATGGTGGAGTATCATCCACGGATGTTGGCGATTTTTTTGCGCCAGAGCTGAACCAACCAGTCTCATATTTTGTAGTGTGAATTAAAATGTCAGATTGTTGACACCACATGAGTGTGAGGTGCTTATTTTCTGTTGTTCTATTGAATTTGCTTTTGGTTTTTTTTGCTTGCTTTGTCCTTTCTTTTCCCGGGTTTTATTATCTTCTATTCTATTTTTTTTTTTTTGAACATGGCTGTTCTCTTTTTTTTTGGGGACGACAGCATGATGCTTCTTAGGAATGCCAAATCTGTCCATCCCAATCTTGATGAAAGAACAAGTCGTTTTTCTTTTTCCTTCCTGGGTTTTCCTTGTATGTGAATTTTGGTAAGTGGATTTGTCTTGTCTTACTACCTTTGCTTCTGAAATCTATGTTCGCTGATTTTTTTTTCCTTTTTACAAGGTCTGGTTTTTTCGCTTCATATTTATCTCTCTACCTTCTTCAGTGCTTCCTTTAAACTGGGAGGATTTTCAAGAGTAGTAAAAAAAACTAAGAAAGCAATGCATTGAGTTGCTCGGCGCTCGCCTTGATTTTGAAGATGAGAGCGTCGTTTGTCGCACAGGCTTTGCAAAGTGCATATCATATTTGTGATGTTTTCCATAGGATCGAGCGTTGTTTGTCGCATAGGCTTTGCAAAATCTGAAACGTAAAAAGGTCCCCCTTGTTCTCACACCAATAGCATCTAGGCTGGAATTTGGCGAGTTACAGTGGGATCTGAAATACATACAACCTTTCTAGAGTCCGCTGTGGACTTTTCAAGGCGTCCACTTCTTCTAGCGCCACCCGATAACTCTACACAATACCCAGTTTTGTACAACTCATCCTCAATTTTCCCTTTACCGCTTATATGAGGCATGTATATAGTACAAGTATGTAACGAATACGGCTTTTGAACTCTGTTCCGTATCGTTTTATAGTCGTAGCACTACGGTTACTGTCATAACCAACGTACATTATCTCACCTTTTATTGTATATTATGTTTCATATTATATGTACGTTTGTTTTATGCAATGATATGCCTTTTAGGGTGTGCCTTCAGTAACTTCTTATTGCATTGTTGAGTTTACTGTCATAATGTCGGTTCTTTGAAAGCTGCCTGTAGAATGACATATGATATTACAAAGCCAAAAGAAGCAATTATGGATGTTGATGTTGCTGGTATTGACACTGAATTAGGGGTGGCTGAACATGTTGAGGAAATCAACAAATTGTACAAGGAAACTGAGGCAGAATTTTTAATCCAGAGTGTATAAGCTGCTAATATATGTATCCTTTTTCGCTAGTTCTTTTTAGTTAGTTCGCTACAGACTTTATAGATTTTACATGTCTTCTGAGAAAACAAATGGTTACAAATATTCCAGTATATATGCTGCACTAAGTTATCTCAAAAAGATGTGAACTTCTGTACTGAAAACCTGATTTAATCTAAAAAAAACAGACAATTAATTAGTTTTCAAAGATGCAGAAGCTCATTAGCAAATTCATCCTCATGGTCAATGATCAAGCTGATTTATACAAACTTCAATTCTGTTGCTCCATCGTGGGTCTCACTTCGAAATCTGCCGCCTCATCACCTTGATCAGGGTTTCCACCAGTTAAATCAAGAACATATAAATTTTGTACGTGAATCAAGCTGCTAATTAATCATTCCACATTTCTAGCTTTTTTTGGTGTTTTTTTTTTTTTTTTTTTGTCATTTTGCTGGTTTTTCATATTGATATGTGTGTGTGGTAGATGAAGTGGCTGGCGTGTGAAACATGCATGATTGGTTGTTTGATTGCTGAATTAGTTTTTAATTGAAAGGAGTATTAGTTAGTTGACACTAATTAGTTTATAATTAAAATGATTATATATAGAATAATTTTTTTTATTCCCATATTTTGTTATCCAAAACAAAGACTCGCAGTTTAGAGTATAAAACATTGACTCATACATAATACCACATTAATTAGACACTCACATATAGCCACATGTAATGGAATGTGAAGAACCTCAATCCACATTAAACTCTTAACATTAAATAGTGCTCTAAAATAATAAAACGTAAGACAAAACCTGCACCTTTATGCAAAGGAAAGAAAAGGCCTTCTTACTTGCTTAATATTTATTCCTCCGGCACTTCATCCGAACTCTCGCTACCATGTTCCATATGATCATCTTCTATGAGCTTTTCTTCACTGTACAACCGAATTTCGCGAACAATGTCCCAAGACGAAAGATACGTACATCTTAGCTCCTTCGAAGACGCATAGATACACACTTTATCATACTTTGTCATTTCTTTTATCATTTCCATATCACTGCTCTCATGTGATTGCATATACTTTTGTGGGATATAACGATACGGACCAAGATAATACATAAAAACGGGACACCCTATACATAAACTTCGGATAAAGGGTAACGTAAAATCACTCTTACGAACACAATAACATGCTTTAAAACCCCCAACATAAGTCCACATCCCATCTTCAAACGATCCTTCCCTCCATAAAGAAAAACTAAATCTCTCGGACTCACACATTTAATTTGGTTGTAACGTAGACAAAAGAACAAAACTTACATGCTATATAGCTAATACATGTATACACACTTTCAATATATATACGAGCCAAAGGCAATATCCTTTCAGTAGTACGTGTATAGCTCTTCATGATGAAGTGACACGTACATTTTCAGTAGTACGTGTCAATATGCATGGCACACTTTCATGCCACAATACACTTATTTTTACTTAGGGTGAAAATCTCTAAATTCTTAACGATATGACTCTATGCACCAGTATTTACTTTCATTATTATAAGTTCAGTACACATATAGCTCCAAACTTCCTCCGCCTTGCTTTGCTTCTTCCACATCCTCCTTCCCTTCACAATCTGCCTTGCCTGCTCCTTCTTTCATTTTCGATCAGCTCTGCTTTCATGTCCAAACCCCTGTCCTGCCGTCCCAACCCTATCCTCTGACCTGCGCCCTAGCCGCCGCTTGCGAGTCCGAGCCCTAACCTAGCCTCCTCCTGTTTTCGCCTCGCCGTCTTCTACGATCCTGCCGCCATCCGTCCTTTGTCGATCACGTGTCACTGGTGAGTCTCCCTGTTTTCTTCCTTCCGTGTCGTTGTTCTGTTCGCTGGGTGGGGTCGTCAGTGTCTCACTGTCGTCGAGATAGGGCGACGGTAAGGGTCAAGGTTGGACATCGAGAGTTTTACAGGGAAATTAAGAAGGAGTTCTCGGTGGAAGTTTTGGAATCAAAGGGTGAATGGTGTTCGGTGTTAGTTAAGAATTAAAGTTAAGTCAACATTGTTAGTGGTGTTAATTAAAGAATAATATATGGGCTGTGCCTCCACCTCCTGCAATCTTTGTCCACCTCCTGCTTCAAATTGATCCAACAACTCATCCGTTTCCAACTCTTGCATGCATCCCTCCATCTGTTTTTCTCCGTCCACACTTTGCTTCTCACTTCCGTTCGTCTCTTCCTTCTGCCCCATCCTTTCACTTGCCTCCTCCGTTTACCGCCACCTCCGTTTATACGCCACCGGACAGTCGCTTTGTCGGGATTCCTCGTCACTGTTGCCCGTCTTGCTTCTACTCGACCTCTACCCCGGGTAATTCCCGAATTTGACCCTTCCTTATATGATTTCTTCATTACTTTGTTGATTTTGTTTGCCTCAATACCATGCCCTCACTTTCCCCCCTGCTTGATTGATGCTCCGTCATGGTGGAATAGTGGAATCCATCATCCTGTTCCCTTAATTATTTCTTGTTTAGCTTTGACATCTTTTCTGTTTGCTATATATATGTTTTTTTCTGCTCACCAAGTGTTTGAAGAAATTCCTATGTCATAGGAAACATATGTTGTTCTTCTTTTCTACTACTCTATGGCATTTGAAATTTGATATTTTCCCCGGTTTATTTTTTATTTGAATGTCTTTAATCATCTTTTTTTTCTTACACAAAAGCCTTCACTCCCTTCATATCTTTTCTGTGATTTCCTTTGATCAGCCCATTTTTCATGATTCTGTTTTATTATTGCCTTACATGAATTAATTTCAAGTTTATGTTGATTCTATTTTTTACTATGTCTTATCTTAACATTTATGAAGCTAAAAAAACAGTAAGCAACATTTATTATTTGTATCAGTGAGAGTAAGCAAATGAAGGGAGTCGAAATTAAAAGAAAAGCAAAGATCAAAATTGATGAAAAGTTCAAATTGGCAATTGTATACTGGGAGGTATAGAAGATTTGTATGCCAAAAAGTCAAACAATAAGTTCATATTAGCAATTTGTTTACTGGGAGGTAGCTCAATTGTAATTGCCTTCCTGTTGTCGGCCGCCCCTCCTCCTTGTTCCCCATCTACTGTATTGAGTGCATCTCTTTCTTCATTTTTCAGTTTACATCACTTCATTTTCCTGCACCCCAGGTATTCGACAAAATTCCTGTATCACCTATATCGCGTTTCATCTCCGAAAAAGCTCAGGTTTTCGGATCCAAGGTATATTTTGCAATTTCATTTGATCTTGGTTTAGTAACTCCACCTTTATCCTTAATTAGCGTAAAAGTTCTTATTTCCTTGCACGTTGGAGATTTGTTTCAACATCATTCTTATTGTTGGAGATTTACATTGCAGTACATATGCAGGATTTGTACGGCATTCTTATGTACTGCGTCATAAAAAAATCAATTAGAGATTTACATTGGAATACATATGGAGGATATGGATCAAGGATATTTGTTTCAGCAACATTCGTAAAAGTTCTTATTTCTTTAGGATTTGTTTCATGTACTACAACATATGGAGTTTTTTTTTTATTGTTGTTTGTTTGCCTCATTTTTTTGGGTTTCGGGAGCTTCATATGGCTCTATTTCAGGAACTCCACTTTCATTTGAGAGTTCAGCTTTGCTTTCATTTATACACCATCTTTGGTGATTTGCTATGGCTTCAGGCCACACTATGCTCTTTATCCTCTTTTGAAGCCTATTTATTTGGAAGTGACCATATTGACCACATCCAATATTAACTGCAGTTCAAAACTCCAATTCATGATTTGAAAACAACAAACAACTTTAGCCCCTTTTGGAAAGGCTACCAGGAAGACGACAAACTTAAACATCAGGTTTGTGCATTATAATCAATTTTAGTCTCTTACGCTTTATCTTAACACCTAACTCTTGTCTTGCTCATCTTTGAATTATATATCATGTTACGACAACATATTACATATTCATATTGATTAAATGCAGATCACATATTTCAAAAACCACCAATGTCAAATTACATACGCCACATTCCAGAAGCAGTGCTATTCCATATCCTTTCCTACCTTCCAGCGAAAGACCTCATCAAAAATCAAATAATAGCAAAGGCATGGCAAAGAAGCATCCTAAGCCACCACTTCGCCCGCCATCACCTCAACAACTTCCTAGCTAACAAACAGAAAACACAACTACTCATTCAGCAGGACCGCACTAGAGAGTACGTCATCTGTTCAGCAACAACATTGTTACAGATCAGCCCTCCCATTCACTCTCTGGGCAGCACAATACTTCCCAATTCCTAGATACAACGTCACTGCCATGAAGGTCTCATACTTCTCGTCCAATACACCAAAAATGAACATTTCAGACCACTTCTCCTATGGAATCCCTCAATCAAAAAAATCCTACCACTACCGATCCTAACCCCTAACCCACTGCTCAACCAAAACAACATCACGCAGGTCCCCCTAGCCATCACATACGACACCACAAGAAGCTCATACAGAGTTATTATGCTCATATTTCATGCAGAAACGCTATACGAGATAGCATCATACACAATCAGCACCGGCATTTGGAACACAACAGTCTACAGAGGAGATCCGATTGAATTCAATCATGATCTGACAACAAGTACGGAGACCGTCACATACAAGCAGAAGCTTTTCTTTCTCGAGTCGAACGACGCCCATAGTACCCTTAGATTACTATCCTATGACCTGAGGACAGAGATACTATCCATACTACCCTGCCCCCTAGGGACCTATAAGACGCCGGACCTACCAGGATTCTACGTCGTACTCCTCGATCACGGAGCCACACTAGGAATGACAGACTTCACATCTCGAGTTTGGACCTTGACATACGACCCCATCTCAATGCAAAACCATTATTGGCATTCAAGATGGTCCTTCATCCTGCCCCCGACGAGAGCCAAACACATGACATCGAACAACGAAATCATAGTGCACCGATGCGAGCGCCCACCACCATTCTACTACCCTGTAGGCATCGACTTTGAGTTCGCAATGTACACTGAAATAGCACTCCGTCACCTCCCCCCCACGAACAGAACATTTTCCATCGCCATACCTTCACACACGTATGCCAGCATAACAACTATCAACACACACTTTGAAAGCTTAGCGCTACTAGCCCTTCAAGACGCAATCACTGCACATCCAGAGAGGTAGTCAACCTTGGTAGATATGTGTACGTCAATCAAATAATTACATATGTACATTATGGTTTGCTACTATTTCCGCTGATTGCTTTATATAAATTTCTTATGTGCCATACATGAACCCCTGAATCACATAACATTTCAAAAAAACAAACTTAACATCTTATAGACAATGCACTGATTTGTCGAACAATTGTTGGGAGATAATTATCGAAAGTCCTTTTTAATACACACTACGTATCAGCCCCCGTGCAACGCACGGGGCTCTTACCTAGTATCCAAAAAGTATGAGACTCTAATGGGGTTTTATTCAATTTCTCCATTTTTCAATATATTTACATTTCCGTTTTTACTTTTATAACCAAACGGGGCCTAAATGTGTATTATTGAATTGTGTTATATTGAATGTAACGTGTTTATGTCATATTATAATAGGAGTGTCCAACGGTCCGGGTGGCCCGTAACCCAAACCGACCCGACCCGCAATTTACGAGTCTGGTCACGAGTCATAAATTTTCTGTTTATGGGTTCGGGTCGACCCATTAAATGAAAAAATATATATTTATATTTAATTTAATTTTCTTTGTTTGGACTATAGATTGTATTTCTTTTGTATTTTTCTGTGAGACACATTTCAATAATTATATTGCATTGGAGGTTAGAAAAATAGTATTGCACAATCACAATTTTTTTAAAAGTGTAAAAAACAACATTTTATACACAATTATATAATCGGACCAAACGGGTTCTACAGGTCGAACGGGTCAACCCGTAACTCGACCCGTAATTTGACCCGCAAGTCAAACGGGTCGACCCGTAACCCGACCCGTAAAACTCATAATCCGGTAACCTGTAAACCGGATTACAGGTCGAGTCTTATGTCACGTTTCAATGGATTACGGGTCCACCCATGACCTGTGAATCAAGTTACAGGTCAAGTCGGGTCGACCCGTTAGACACCCCTATATTAGAACAAGTGCAAATCACCTTCAAATCGCATAATTACTAACATTAATTAGCAAGTTAACACTTTCTTTTATACATATCCCTCTACACAATGAATGGTAATGCTTTCTAACCCTCCAAAAAGTAAATTAGATTTATTTGCACATTTCTTATTTTTGTAACCTACATGGAGTTCATTAATCGAATTCAATTCAAATAAATTTAATTTGTTATTGCATCTAAAAGGTTATTCCTTAATTGTTAATGTATCTCTAGTAGACCTGTCAAAAGCTAACCCGACCCGTAAACCCGACCTGACCGACCTGAAATTTTTGGGTTTCAACCCGAAAATTTGAACCCGAAACCCAGTTTGAACCCGAACTCGGTAAACCCAAAAATTTCTGGGTTAGGTTTGGGTCAAACCCGCTGTCAAGAAATCTATTAGGCGGAAAAATTATTTTAGAAAATATAATGAAATGACAAATTGACGGGTAATTGTGCACCAAAAGGTTTTAATTTTATTACAATATATAAGATTTATTTTAGAAAATTATGATATATTTATTGTTAAAATATTTAAAAATAGTATTTTGTTATTATATTTTATTATTTAAATAAAATTTTATTTAAATTTTGGTCAAAAAATTGATACTCTTGACCCGTTAGGTTGATCCGACCTGACCCGAAAACCCAAAGCGACCCGACCTTGTTTGACCCGAACTCAGAATGACCTGACCCGAACCCGTCCGACCCGACCCGATTGACAGGTCTAATCTCTAGCTTTCTACATAAAATAAATATCTAACCGTTACATTAGATGGTTTAAAATGAGAAACTAATTCGACCCAAAAAAATGAGAAACTAATTAAATCACCACTTATCATCGTAACTATATACTAAAGCTGGGGTTAAAAATATTAATTATCCCGACATGTGTCAACTTCTTATTTGATCACATCACATATCTTTAATAAAACAATTAGTCTTAAACATATATAGACACTTGAACTTGTCACGATAAGTCAAAGACACCTAACTTTTGAAACGGACATATTAGGCATTTGTACATGATAAACGCTACCTATTAAACACTTGTTGTCTGACACGGCACTGTGCGTGTAATAGACGCGCCCGTGGGCGAGTGATGATGTTGATGTGGCACTGACGTAGAAATAAAAAAAAGGGAATATATTGTATTAAAAATAGGGTTTTGCTATTTGTCGCCCCCGGGGCAACAAATAAAATCCCAAAAATAGAAGTCTATATTGTTAAGAGATTTCAAATCTAGATTTGACAAGTAATTACCTTAATTACTTATTATTTAATTAGTTATGATTTAGATTTGGTTAATTTTAATTCTAGGGATATTTATTCTAAAATTTCCATAAAAATAAAAAATCAAAAGACTATAATATTTTGTACGTACAATCAAAGCAAATAAAAGCACAATTACTTTATCCATAACAAAAGTGAAAATATTCCCTCCATACAAAATGTACGTAGCAGCACGAGAAATGGGTACAACCGTACAAAGTAGCTCATAACCACAAACTATCAAGTAAAATTTGATTCAAAAAAAATTAACTAGTAGAAATAGATTTAAACTAACAGATAAGGTCAATAATATTTTAGAGAAAAAAATGGACTAAACTAGTGCTGGAAAGAGCAACTAACATGATAGATGATTGAACTAAACTAGTGACGATAGAACTTGTTACTAAGTGAAAAGTCCCAGTCTACTATTAGGGTTCCATAAGTCAAGAAGAAGATATAACAACTAAGTAAAATCTAAAATGAGAAAATCTTATCTATATATTAATTAATAAATCAAGATTTAGATATGATAACTAGGTATTAGGAAAGATTTATTTTTAATTGTTTGAAAATATAGATTTGAAATCTTTTAACAAGATATACTTCTATTTTTGGAATTTTATTTATCGCCCCCGGGGCGACGAATAGCAAAACCCTTAAAAATATTATATTTTTAATAATAAAATACTTTTTTCTATTTTGCTTTTATTTTATTTTTTCTTAAGCAAACCCCACCCGACCCGACATGGAAATATTTGGGTTTCAACTCGAAAATTCAAACCGGACCCATTTGACCCGAATCTGAATGAGTTGAATTTTATTATTTTAATAAAATATTATTTTCATAATTGTAAAAAATTTGATACTCTTGACCCGTGAGTCATTACGACTCGAACCCGACTCAACCTGACCCGAACCTTTTGATAATTTTATTTCTTTTTCTATTTTGATTTTTTTTCTTAAGCAAACCCGATCCGATAACGCCCCAGTTGACCCGAGTCTGAATAGATTGAAACCCGAAACCTAGTGGTTTCACCTGACTTGTTAGAAATTATAATATATTTTATTATAAACAATAGACGTACTAATAAAATAATAATGTTTTATTATTAAATAATAAACATAGTAATAAAATAATAATATTTTATTATGAAATAATAAATTTAGTAATAAAATAATAATATTTCATTATTAAATAATAAAGTTAGTATTTAATATTAAATTTTATTATTAAATATTGAAATATTATTATTATTTTCTTTAAATTTATTATTTTGTTATTAAATTTATTTTGTTATTAAATTTATTTAAATAATATTGTTATTTAGTATTATTAAATTTGATATTATTATTAAATGTTGGTTGTAGTGTTGGATGGTTTCGAGCGTTTGTCTTGGGTTATTTCGGGCGTATTCCATCCAGGTTTGGAATACCCCCATCCTGACCCCCCAGATCTTGCATCCACGGGACAACCTGGGTAAATGTTGTTGTTGTTGTATTAGATAATAATATTTTGTTATTAAATTTATTAATTAAATAAAATTTTATTTTGGAAATTTTATTTAAATAAAATATTATACTATTATTAACAAAATATGACATGACACCATGTGTAAATGATGTGGCGCCATGTGTAAATGACGTGGCATAATGAGAAAATGACGTGACGCGCGCGTAGTTTACAACACCGCAGTGTTAGACAATATGTGTTTAATAGGTAGGGCTTGTCAATTACAGGTGCCTAATAGGTCTGTTGCAAAAGTGAGGTGTCTGATTGACTTTTGGTGACAAGCTCAGGTTTCTACGACTCTACATATGTTTAAGGCCTAAACAATTTATTAGGTTAAAATTTCATTGGTAATCCCACATTAGAAATTTTCTTATTTATGGATTTCCATTTTAGTTTTTATCCAAATAAGAAAACTCAACTTGAACTTTTATACATAACTTTTCTAGAAATCTTCTTATCTCCTAATTTCCATTTTAATTTCTTCCTAATATAATTAAACTTCAAATTTTATACATATTTTTTCTAGAATTCTTTTTATCTACTAATTTTAATTTTAATTCAATGCCTTTTATTAGCCATAATTAGATTATTTTAATAAAAATATTACTTTCCAAAAAATCCAACCATATAACTATTTTATCGAATCAATTTGATTTGTTGATAATAAAGTGACTTATTTTTTATTGGTTAAATTTTTTATTGTAGATTCTCCATATAATTAAGATATATACACATATGATTTTGATTTTATTTTATTTCCAAAATAACTATAGAATAAAAATATTAATTATAAAAAAAGAAACTTATTAATAAAAAAAGTGCTCTGTCCTTATATGACAAAATTATAATACTACAAATCGTTGTTCGATTAAATGAATGCATTATAACATAAATAATGTATCATTAAAATAAATCCCAAAAGAAGCAAATTATATAAAATAATACAAATTTTATATCAAACTATTCTTTTGATTAAATTTGTATAAAATTTAAGTAATTTTTTAGTTGAATCAAATCATGTCTTCAAGACACGGGGACTGATACTAGTTGTTATTATATAATCAAATTTAATTTAATAATAAATTTAATTACCTTAGCATGGCAAATTATATACAATCATGTAAGATAATAATAAAACATCAAGTATATATTGATAATAATTAAATTTACTATTGTCAAAGTTGCTAACCTTATTTACCCCATCCAATGGACTGCCATATCTTCTAGTACCTAATACAAATGCTAGTAGTATATTACATCCTAAAAACTTGTTGATGATGAGAATTCATAAATTTCCTTTTAGAATTGACTGAAAGTTAGGAAGATAATTTGAATCTATGCATATATATATATAAGACATAAGGTGTAGAGCCACTACATTGTGTCACATAGTATTTTTCCATGTGCCGTCCTCACATTTTGCCACCTAGGATTTTAACACGCGTCAGTCTCTCCTTACACTATGTCACATATTATTAATGCTTTAATAAGCCACATCATATATATTTGTTCACATAAGTTTTTATTAAGTCACATCATATCCATTTATTAAGTCACATAATATTTATTTAGGTAAATGAGATTTTTTCCTACCAAAAAGGTAAATATAAAAATTGTTTATAAAATATATATTTTGTTTTTGTAGTTATACAAATCTTATCTTTTTTTTTTTTGGTCATTAAAATTTAGGGTGAGGGGATGGTGCCCCAGTCCAAGGTCAGGGAAGACCCAAGGGCTCATAGAGCTCTTACAAGGGGATTTACATATGCCTCACCTCAAGGAGACTAGAGGGGATCGAACCTGCGACCTGTCAGACCGATGCCCTGGCATGCTCCACTAGACCAACCCCTTGAGGTTTATACAAATCTTATCTATAAGACTTTAACTACGATACTAATTAAGAAAAGAAAGATTTTGATAATTATGTATTTTTAAATAGATATTTTTATCAAATAGTCAAAATCTTTCATTCCTTAATTAATATGTTAATTAGTCTCTTCTTTCTTAATTAAAAATTTGATTGCATATAACTTATTCCTTTTCATTCTTATTAAATAGTGAAAAAAATAATTTCTTAATTAATAAGTTAAGTAGTCTTTTGTTTCTTAATTAAAGATTTGATTATATATAGTTTATCATTTAACACTTTATACAATCGTAAGTTTTATTTTAAAAAATGACTATATAAATGAATATGACCATAATTTCTTAAAAATCATAGGTATGCACTTTATAACACTATTAATTATATAAATTTGATTTATATATAAGATTTATATACTATTTATAGTTAAAAGCTATTAAATTTAAAAATTTATTCAAATCTTGTAAAAGTACGGGAATTAGACTAATTTTATTAATGTCCATAATTACTCTAATGTTTATGAATTGATTTCCTCTACTATACACAAATACACGTTATAACAATACATTATGACATGATGATGTATTGTTATAATGTATTGTTATAACGTGGCAATAAGGTAGATGATGAAATGGCAAAAAATACTCCCGTGTTATTTTTCTGGAGTATTTGAGGGTTGATGATTTGTATTCCTGGGTTAGATTTTACTCCGTATGAAGGCTTGGTAAATTCTGACCCGACCCGACAAAACTGCCCCGCCCGTCCTGCTCGTGACCCGACCGATCCCCGAAACAAAATTACAAATATAAATTTGAAACCGACCCGACCCGACCTAGTCTAACCCGACCCAACACAACATGTTAATAGAAATATCCGAACCTGACCGTATCCAAAAATATTATCCCGATACCAACCTGACACCCGAGTTACCCGAACCCGATTGAACCCGAACCTGATTGTACCCGTCACCCGAAATGACCCGAATCCAATTGTATCCGACACCAAAAATGACCCGAACCCAAATGAACCCGACACCTCAAAAGTAGAATTGGAGTCTAGAGAGAGAGCGATTACGACAAGATTTGATCATGCAAAAATAGAATTGGAGTTACGGCAATTTGGAAGGCGGTGGAGTTCTCACAGTTGTACGGCAATTGGAATTGGCACAAATTGTAAAACTAGGTTATGCTACGGTAGATCACTAACTAGTTTAGTTCTCACCTTTTTCTTTACTTTGACTTTTTAGTATTTTAGAATTGGTTTCCTAATTTTGTACGCTTTTCAAATTTTAGATTTGGGTAAAAAGTAGAGTCGGAGCCTTTTTTTGTTTTATTCCCTTTTTTTTGTATCTTTTAAATATTAAAAATAGATAAATTGTGCGTATATAGTAGGGCTGAGCTTTCGGATTATCCGATCCGATCCGATCCGAAAACCCGGATATCCGAAAATTTATTTTGCAAAAAGCTCGATCCGTATCCGATCCGTATCCGGCCGGATATCCGCTAAAAATTATCCGATTGGATCGGATATCCCGGATATCCAAACTATCCATTTTAATTTTCAAGCAAAAAAATGTAGTATAATTTTATGTTCAATTCATGTCCAAAAATCTAACTACCTATAAAACTTTATATGAAATTAAATGTAAAGTTATAAACAATAGTTAATAATAACGCTTAAGCTATAATCAAATTTAAAGTCAAAATTATTATCCAGCTTAAGCTATAGTTACTTAATTAGTATTAACATGCTGTAAGAACTAAGAAAGTGGTAAAGGTAAGTTTAGGGTTTTGACCTAATAGTAATTTATTTTCACTTTCTGCAAACATATATATATATATATATATATATATATATATATATATATATTCGGATATTTTCGGATATCCAAAAGACTCAAAACCTCTATCCGTATCCGGTCCAAATATCCGGAAAAAATAGCGGATACGGATCAAATTTGAACGGATCATTTTGGATGCGTATATTTTTGGATCGGATCGGCGGATTTTCCGGATCGGATCGGCGGATCGGATAACTTTGCTCAGCCCTAGTATATAGTCTCATATAGCTAGTATATATACTAACTAGAAATCATAATATAAACATGCAAAGTACAGTAGTATTTATGAGTTGGGTTCGGATCCAGTAGGAATGAATTTTATGGTAGGAAATAGGAATGAATCATAGCCATTGGATGAGGAGAGATCAAGTGCTCAAGAAAAAAGAGGGAAAAAAACGGCACGGGCGTATTTTTTGGAAAACGGCACGGGCGTCCAGACTTTGTGCAACTCTATGGCCAATTTGTCCAACCGTATTTGTGCAACTCTATGACCGATTTGTGCAACTCTATGGCCGATTTGTGCAGCCATATTTGTTCAACTCTATTGCTTATTTGTGCAACTCTAAGATCAATTTTGCATTCATGTCATATTTTATAGCAGTCGAAGTTCGTATAGTTTGTTTCGCTCTGGCAATTTGTGCAACTCTATTGCCAATTTGTTCAACTCTATGGTCAATTTGTTCATCAATATTTGTTCAACTTAATGGTCAAATTTGTTCAACTCAATGGTCAAATTTGTACAACTCTATGGTCAGTTTGTTCATTAATATTTGTTCGACTCTATTGCCAATGTGTGTGAATTCTATGGTCAATTTGTTCATCAATATTTGTGCAACTCAATGGTCAATTTTGTGCAACTCAATGGTCAAATTTGTTCAACTCTATGGTCAATTTGTTCATTCATATTTGTTCAACTCTATTGCCAATGTGTTGAATTCTATGGTCAATTTGTTCATCAATATTTGTGCAACTCAATGGTCAAATTTTTACAACTCAATGGTTAAATTTGTGCAACTCAATGGTCAAATTTGTGCAACTCAATGGTCAAATTTGTACAACTTTATGGTCAATTTGTTCATTCATATTTGTTCAACTCTATTTCCAATGTGTTGAATTCTATGGTCAATTTGTTCATCAATATTTGTGCAACTCAATGGTCAAATTTGTGCAACTCAATGGTCAAATTTGTACGACTCTATGGTCAATTTTTTCATTCATATTTGTTCAACTCTATTGTCAATGTGTTGAATTCTATGGTCAATTTGTTCATCAATATTTATGCAACTCAATGGTCAAATTTGTGCAACTCAATGGTCAAATTTGTTGAACTATATTTTATAGCAATAGAATTTTGTATAATTTGTTCATCTCTATGGTCCATTTGTTCAACCAAAACGAGGGAGAAGTAACTCTACACTCCTTAGTGTAAGATAATGCATTATTTGGTGTTAGACAAATGATAAAGCAATATTCCAAGTAATCCAACCACACCGTAACTCCTCTACGTAACTCAACCATATGGTAATAGCGGGAAATAATGAAATTCAATAAACCAAGGTATCACTTGCCCACCAATCATCATAATAAAAAAAAATATGCACTTCTCCTCTCTAATAGACTAGGCTATTTATCCAGGTTCCATTTTCATAATGTACTAGCTAGTACATGAAACAAGTCTAGTGTAGTGAGAAACATTTGCCATAGCTAGTAAGATTGCATAGTCAACCCATCTTCAACATTCTCCAATCCTCTATCCAGCCGTACATGCACATTAGCATCCACAAGTCAATACTCAATGACTCTTCCCACACCGATCTCGAAAGTGTGGTTTTTACCATCCGAGATCAACCCCAAGAACGGACTCATAGGAAAGCGACATGCTGCCCTCATATTCCATGAGCATTAGAAATGAATAAGTTTGGGAATCCATCTTCAAATGTCCTAACCCGAGAATTCAATCATACAACAATGTCAATAACTCTCATTATATAACAACAAGGTAGTTGAAGCAGCAATAATAATAGAACCTTGAAATAATCTGCTGCTCACAAGATCAGCATGTCAATCAGTACATACGAACTACTACCTACAAAGATCCAAATTCGATTAAAATGATCTCTATCAACATCAACTGGAAGTCAAGAGAGAGTGGTGGTGGTGGTACCTCCAACTAATGCTACGGAGCTCAATGCCGTCACACTCGGCGGCGATTCTGATGTCGCGCTTTTTAGTCGATTTTCTAAGTAGTTTTTTAGCTTGTTTTGCCCTTTGTGTTTGTGTGTTTTGCATAAGATTCCGACTCTCTTTCGAGGGTTGGAGTCGTTCGTGTGTTGTTTCGTGTTGTGTAGGTATTTGGAGCCGTTTGGAGAAGTTTTTCATGTATTTTCGGAGTTTTCTAGGAACCGTTAGTTTTCGTGAGCCAAAGAGTCAAGAACCAAGATCCAAGGTTGCAACCAAGGGAGCCTCAAAGGAGTAACAAATCCTCAAGAAAATCAAGGAGCAAAAGGGCAAAAGCACCCAACAAAAGCCCACCCAATCGGAGCAAGAACGGAACAAAACGAAGAAAATTCCACGTCCTGCAGATGGTCGACGCCGACCCCCATATGGTCGCGGCCTTGAAGAAGGGGGAATGCTCTTGTTTGCTGCCTAATTGAGAGGTTTGGTTGTGAATGTGGACTATCCGGGTTAGATGAAAGTCGAACCCTTAAAAGAACAAGTTGGATTGCATGTTAGATCCTTCATGTAAGTGTAGGCTTTTGATGTGTTCTTTTGTGACGAAGGTCACCTATGAGATTGTGAGTTAAGTTGGTCTCTTATCATTGTTTGAATGCATGCTCGTGGTGTCGTGAATCCCCTCCCCTAGTTGTTTTTCCTTGATTTTACCAAACCCACTTCCGTGCCCAGAATAGGTCGGCCGCGACCAGTTGCAGGGTCGGCCGCGACCTCTTCTGTAGTTGTTTTCTTGGTGTTATGAAGTTCTGTTTTAGGTCGGCCGCGACCTCCCTAGGGTCGGCCACGACCTATCCCTGAGACGTGTGCTTTGCGTTTGTTTGCTTGTTCTGCTTTGCTTTGTTTTGTTTCGCTTTCGCAGTTGTTCGCTAGACTATAGAACTACTAACTCTCGAGGACGATCCTGGCTTCGCTATACTCAGCGGGGTCTTGACAAATTTATTTGTTAAGGTAAACCCTCCCAACAAATTGGCGCCGTTGCCGGGGAGTTAGTTTAGTTTTCAAGTCTAGCTTTCTTTTGGGTAAGGGACTAGCCCGAACCCCTATTTTGTTACTAATCCGTTTCTCTAGTGTTTTGTACGCAGGTGTATGCCCTCTAGTTCTCGAAGGGTAAGTGACCATTTCCCCTTTGATCCCGAAATAGAGAGAACCCTTCGCCGAAGGCTAAGAGAACGAAGAGCAATGACCGACGCTGAGGCTCTTGCTCGTCAAATGGCTGAACTTCGCGCTCAAATGGAGCGCATGCAACTGGAGCGTGATGCTCAAGCCGCAGCTGCGCGGCAAGAAAGAGAGGAAGCCGCCCGCCTCCGAGAACAACTCGATGCCATCCCGAGGAACGCTAAGCAATACATGCACCCAGAACTTAGGGTTCTCGAGTCCGCTATTGTGCTCCCGGCAAGAGAGCGTGCTTTTGAGATCAAGTCCCACTTCATCACTCTCATCAAAAGATCTCAATATGAAGACAAACCCACCGAATGCCCCATGGAGCACATTAAGAACTTCACCGATCATTGTGACATTATCGCCGCCGATGGTGTCTCACTTGAGTATGTTCTCCTCAAGGCGTTCAAGTGGTCTTTATGTGGGAAGGCCCTTCATTGGCTCGAAAGTTTGCCCGCTAGATCTATCACTACATGGAAGGCTTTGCACGACTTGTTCATGACGAAGTTCATTCCACCGGCCAAAACCACCGAGCTTAGGAAGCGCATCACCTCCTACCATCAACTTCCCAACGAGACATTTGTTGAAACTTGGGAGAGATTCAAGGAGCTTCTTCGGCAATGTCCAACTCACAGACAGCCTCCTTATGTCCTCCAAGAAATATACTTTCAAGGGATTAATGCCGCAACAAAAGACCGCATCAACCTCCACACCGATTGCGGTTTCATTAAGATGGATCCCGACGAGGCATGGGGTCTCATGGACAAACTCACCAACTACGATGCCATGTACGGGACCCAACAAGCCGTCCGGATTCCACAAAAAAGGCTTTGTGATCCTAATAGTGAGCCAATTGATCAAGATGTGAAGTTCCAATTTATGCAAGATGAGATCAACAAGCTCAAGAAGCAAGTGAGCTACTTCAAGTCCGCCGGCCCTCCTTGTCAAGAGTGTGGTTCTCAATCTCACACCGCCGCCTCTTGCACTAATGTGGAGCAAGTCCGGGCCGCCGAGGCTTATGTGGAGGCGAACTATATGAGAGGGCCCTACCGAGGACAAAACAATTTTTATGCGGGGAGGAACAACAACTATCCTCAATGGAATAACCATGGCCAAGGTCAAGGTTATCCACCTCCCCCGCAAGAACAAAGGGGCCCTCCTTATAGACCTCCCGGTTATCAAGCGGAGCCATCATGGGTCCAAGAGTTGCAAGAAGGATTGATGCAAGGGGTGAGAACCGAGCTCACCACTCAGTTGAAAGGTGTCCACACGAGATTGGGAGATCTTGACACATGGAGAAAGAACGTTGACTCCCAACTCGGTGATCTCGCGGCTCAAATCCCACGACCTCAAGGGCGCGTACCGGGCCACCCCGATGAGAACCCAAGAGGCCATATTGCCGCCGTTCACCTCCGAAGCGGGAAGAAGTTGCCGGACCGAGTAGCAAGTGAAGAGACGGCGAACAAAGAAGACGAAACCCCCTTGGAACAGGTCGTGGGCGACCCTCCAATGGTCTCCACCGACCCTGTCCCAGCTTCAGAGGAGGTCGCAGCCGACCACCCCCAGGTCGCGGCCGAGCCTCCTCAGAGAATCCCGACGTCCGTCCATTTGCCTCCGACAACGAAGGTACTTCCCTACCCGTCCAAAAAGGCTAATGACTTCACGGAGGGAAAGTTCAAACGCTTTGTAAAGGTCCTCCAAGGCATCAACATCACCATTCCCTTTGCCGAAGCGTTGAACGAGATTCCCGCCTACACCAAATTTCTCAAGGAAATCTTGTCAAAGAAGCGGTCAATATCCGAATCGACCAATGAAGTGCGGTCTATAGAGCTCCCGGAAAAACTTGGTGATCCGGGTAAGTTTGCTATTACCATTGGCATAGGTGCTCACCGATTCAAAGCTTTATGTGATCTTAGTGCAAGTGCTAGCCTTCTCCCTCTTTCTATATGGTCCAAAACCAACATGGGTCCTTTAGTCCCGGTAAACATGAGGCTCTATATGGCGGATGGCTCTTGTGTGCAACCCACCGGTATTGTTGACGACTTTCCTATCCAAGTTGGCAAGTTCTTTGTGCCCAATGACTTTATTGTGATGGAAATGCCGGAGGATCCCGTCGTCCCAATCATTCTTGGACGGCCGTTTCTTGCCACCGCCGGCGCCGTGATAGATGTGAAGAAGGGTCTCCTTACTTTTGAGATTGGAGAAGAGGTGGTAGAGTTCCGATTCAACCCTACCATGAAGGAGACCGGTGAAGTTATGGAGGTCAAAGCATTGCTTGGAGAATACACAAGTGAAGATGACGAAGGCGAAGCGGACCTCCCCTGTGATAGGTCGCAGCCGACCTCCACTAGGTCGCCCGCGACCCCCGACAGGATCACGCCAACATGCTTGATTGAAGATGAAGATGGTGAAGCGAAGGAGTTTCTGAAGGCGGATGAAGACGACGACATTGTCACACCACCCCCGCCTACTCCGGAGCTTAAGACTCTCCCCGAGTCTTTGAGGTATGAGTTTCTTGGCCCAAATTCCACTTTTCCGGTTATTGTCGATGCAAATCTAAATGCGGAAGAAGTTGGAAAGTTGCTTGATGTTCTTAGGAAACATAGGAAAGCCATTGGGTACTCGCTTGAGGACTTGAGTGGACTTTCACCTTCCTTGTGCATGCATCAAATTTTTCTTGAAGAAGGACATAGGCCAACCATTGAGCACCAACGGCGACTCAATCCAAACATGAAGGATGTTGTGAAGAAGGAGATTTTGAGGATGCTTGATGCGGGAATCATATTCCCGATCTCGGATAGAAAATGGGTGAGCCCAGTTCATGTAGTGCCTAAGAAGAGCGGCCTCACCGTAGTGGAAAATGAGAAGGGCGAATTGATTCCTACTAGGACTACTACTAGTTGGCGCATGTTCATTGATTATAGGAAACTCAATAGTGCCACTAGGAAAGACCATTTCCCTTTGCCCTTTATTGACCAAGTGCTGGAGAGATTAGCTCTTCATGACTAATTTTGTTATCTCGATGGCTATAGTGGTTTTTGGCAGGTCCCCATACACCCCGATGACCAAGAGAAAACGACTTTCACATGCCCTTACGGAACGTTTGCTTATAAGAGGATGCCATTCGGACTGTGCAATGCACCCGCCACCTTCCAACGGTGCATGATGGTCATTTTCTCCGACATGATTGAGGACATTGTGGAGGTGTTCATGGATGACTTCTTGGTGTACGGTACCACTTTTGACTCTTGCCTTGCTAATCTTTCTAGAGTTCTCAAAAGATGTGAAGAAACCAATCTAGTGCTAAATTGGGGAAAATGCCACTTTATGGTTCAAGAAGGGATAGTCCTAGGTCATGTGGTGTCTAAGAGGGGAATTGAAGTGGATCAAGCTAAAATTGAATTGATTGAAAAATTGCCACCCCCCACCTCCGTAAAAGGAATTAGAAGCTTTCTAGGACACGCCGGGCTTTATAGGAGGTTCATTCAAGATTTCTCTAAAATTTCCAAGCCATTGACTAACCTCCTCATGAAAGATGTTGTGTTTGAGTTTTCTTCCGAGTGTTGACTCGGGCAAAGTCGTTGTTCCCTTATCAAAAATAAATCCCAAACATGCAAACAAAAGTATAGTAGACAAGCAAGGGGTCGAACCCAAAGGAATCAGTTTTTATTCAGATTTTAGTGTTTTCATGCAAGTAATCACAAGGGGGTTTTGAAAGTTGGTTTCAATCAAAGTTATCAAGCAGAGTTTATCCAATCAATTCCACTTTATTAATCCGTTGATCATGAATTCATCCACCTCTTTATATACATAGGTCAATTCCGATCCCAATCATTAGAAATCGCAAGTCCACGGTCCAAGCAATTCTTTAACCCTAGGCAAGGACGCTTGACCTAGAATTAGCATAGAGCATAAGGATAATAGGAAATCAAATCATGCAATCAAGCTACGAGTCTCATGCATAACTCAACCATTGAATACTCTTCCCTAAACTAGTCCACGGTCCTAGAATAGAGTTGTTTCGAGAATAGGAAAGATGCATAGACAAAAACTAATCCTAATTCAAACAATAGATCTAAGTCAATCAAACAAGTTGATCAGGCTCATAAAATCAAATATAGATCATGGGATGAAGCACAAGAGTATCAATAAAGACCTAGGGATAAAGAGATTACAAGAATTTCACAACCTCATAATAAAGCTTCCTTGATTGAATAAACTCTAGAGGAGAGTTAGTTCTCCATTACAAGGAAAACTCTAATCTTTATTGAAATACAATTGATTGACAAATTGGATGATGGATTGATATGATATCTAGAAACCTAGTAAAGGTCCCCCTTATATAGCCCCAAAGATCAACCTCGTCGGACTAAATAAGGTAGGAACCCGAAAGATAAGAAAGGAAACAAGATAAAAACGGTGAAATCTCGTCAACTTGGAAGTCGGTCGAACCCGCGACCTCGGCATCACAACCGCGCCCGCGGCGACCTTCAAACCGTCAAATCCGAGTCGGCTACTACCGCGACCGCGCCCTGGGAAGCGCGACCGCGGCCTTCAAGGTCTTGGTTGGCTCGCTCCTTCACGCCACCGCGCCCGCGTCATTGACAACGCGACCGCGGTATCCATGCAGTGGTGAATCTTCGTCTTTAAGCTCTTTAACTCTTGATTCTTCATACTTTGTGTCTTCGGTCTTGATATTACAATAACGCTCAAAACTAACCTAAACACTCTCAATATAGCTCTAAAATACAAGAGTTATCCTATACAAAATAGAGCGAATCAAATTCCCCCATACTTAGATCTTGCTCGTCCTCGAGTAAGCTCAAAACAAATACAACAAGAAAGCACATCTAAGATCTCAGGAAATACAAGGGAAGATAAAAACACTCAGTTCACAACCCGAACCCAAAATATAGAGAAATCATGAGTATAAAACAATAAAGCTTAAACACACACCTCACAACATAGATATAACACTCAAGCTCTAAAAACATGAAAGAGAGCAACCTAGGATCTATCCAAATCTATCATGTAAGCCCCAAGGTCCTCAAGCAAGAATGATCCTAAACACTCGAATTTTACCGCTCAATTCTGCTTAGGCGCCCTTTCGGGTTTTCACCTAACCGCTCTTTTCATTTTTCAAAAGGTGTGCTCACAAAACTCACAACTCTCATAAACCTCATATTACCCCAGCCTAATGCTGGTCCGGGTTACCTGCTTATTACCTGAGCCGCCTTTTCGGGTTTTCGACTCATCCCAGGATTTATATGCCTTTTTTCAATTTTTATGGCTCTTTCTATCTTTTTCTTTTTCTTTCTTTCTTTTATTATGCAAAAAGGTATGGTGTAAGTGCTCTATGAAAAGAAGAAAATCAAAAAATCTGAAAAAAATCTCTAACTAAGCTAACTAGGATAAGCGAATGCGAGTACTCCTTCCCCCATATTTAAATCCTTCATTGTCCTCAAAGAAGCAAAGAGAAAGGATAGAAGTAAGGAAGAAGGTATATCAGAAGACTCACAAACGATGAAGAGAGGTGGAATGGAAGAACTCTTCATAGGTGGTAGAAGAATGAAACTCCGTAATCCAAATCTGGTGGCTAACCGCGGGCGCGACACCATGGGCGCGGGCGCGGAATCTTTGCAGAGAGCGAAGTGCTCGTCAAGTGAAGCACCGCGGGCGCGGCTGATAGAACGCGGGCGCGGTCTTCATGCAGGGACAATGTCTTGACTTCGTCTCGAACGATGTGATGTGTAAGCAACCTTCGTATCTTGGCTCATCTTCTTGGAAGATGGATCAATACTCGAACTCGAACCGTGGAGAAGAGAATTCCCGGGGGAACAAAGCTCCCCCATACTTAGGCTTGACACATAGCCAAAGAATGGAAAATACAAAGATGGATGGAAAGAAGAAATAGAAGATGAAAAGATAGAAGATGGAATAGAATGGATGTAGATGGATGGAAAATATAGGGGTAGAATGGGACCAAAAAGTCCTCTTTTAGTCTCTTTTTTTTTACTAAAAACGAGCTAAAACCGAGACGCAGTATGGTTGCCGCGAGCACGGGCTAGTACCTGTTCGTCGGGGCGCGTTGACGGTCCACCGCGAGCGCAGCCAAGGAGGCGCGGGCGCGGTTTCACGCCAGGCGTGTCCTTTCGGACCTAGTACCTGCATGTTAGCTAGAAAAACAAGCAAATCCTAAGCTAGGAATGGAAAAACAATCTATCTAATCCTTGGGTTGCCTCCCAAGCAGCGCTTTTGTTTAACGTCGTTGGCTCGACGTGGATACGATCAATACGGGTCCTCATCAACATCAATTCGGACCTTGTTGCCACCATGAGATATGGAAAGAGATCCATTGGAAACGTCAATGACTGTGTTGGCGGTTTTCATGAAAGGACGACCTAGTAAGAGAACCGGGTCGTACCGCCCTTCACCTATCTCCATCACATAAAAATCTGCAGGAAAGATCAAACCTCGCACCTGCACTAGAACATCCTCAACTAACCTTTTCGGGCGCACATTAGAGTGGTCAACCAATTCATTAACAATATCGGACTCTTTTAAAGGACCAAGGCCTAACCTATCATACATGCAAGCTGGAAGAACATTAATGGAGGCACCTAAATCTAGCATAGCACGCTCAATTTTAGTTTCCCCAATAGTGACAGGGACGGTGAATCTTCCTGGGTCTGAGCATTTTTTAGGTAGTTGCTTCTGGAGTAAGGTATTACAAGTTTCAATTTTGCTATCCTGCGTTTTTTCAACTAGAGCTACCTTTTCAATCTTAGGACTAGTCCTATTCTTCCTTTTTATGGTGCATAGATCTTTCATGAATTTAGCAAAACGAGGGACACTTTGAATGAGATTAAGGAGAGGAACATTTACCCGACAATTGGCGAAGGTCTCGAAGAGTTCCTTGTCATGTGCCGGCTTCCTTGTGTCTTTGAGAGCATCGGGGAATGGAGGAGAAGGCTTGAAAGAATCCAATGGTGGAAGGGGTTGAGCCACATAGCCATCGTCTTCTTCTACTGCTGGGGCTCGGTTCCGTCTAGGAGAGCTCGGGCGAGGAGGCGCATAGTTCTTGAAAGCATAATCAAGTAGAGCCTCGAAATTTCGCTCGGCCTCCTTACCACGGGCGCAGTCCGGACTCCGCGGTCGTGGGTCGCTACGCCTCTCGTGGTCCATGGGCTCTGCTGGAATTTCGCGGGCGCGGAGGGGTGAGCGCGGGCGCGGAATTCCCACAGAGGCATGGTCTTCATGTGCTTCCGCCCCGGCGCGGTCGCGGCCAGGGGAGCGCGGGCGCGGTTCATCACCAGTGGGTGATTCCCGACTTGCCAATACTCTGTTGCTCCTCAAGTTTATGGCACTCACATTCTCTTTGTGATTGAGCGGTTGAGAAGGAAGTTTCCCGGAATCCTTAGACTCGAGCCTATTGATCATGGTGGCAAGTTGGCTCAGCTGAGTCTCAAGATTCTTTACAGCAACTCTCGCCTCTTGGTTCTCCTTCAAGAGGGCAGTAATAGCATCATTCTGAGACGGAGCAGGCGCTCTCGGGGCATAGTTATTGGACCGAAATTGTTGTTGCTGGCCCTGAGGAGCGTACTGCGGCTGCTGTTGTGGTGGATCTTGTTGCTGCTGGTTGTTCCACCTCAGGTTAGGATGGTTCGCCCACCCCGGATTGTAGGTATTAGAGTAAGGATCATTCCGGGGTCGGGCCGCACCATAATTGCCAATAGCATTGACCGACTCCTCGGTCTCTTGAATAGTAGGGCATTGATCCGTGTGGTGGCTTGCATCATAACATAGACCGCAAGCATTGACTTGCTGGGCCGTCCTCTTCGTGAGCAGCTGCTTCATAAGATCCTTGAGCTCCCTTACTTCAGCATTTAGGGACTCATTCACCACACTAACGGACCTCACATTGGTCCTAGACCTTTGATTGCGGGCTTGTTCCGCCAAGATCTCCACTTTCTGAAAAGCTGCAGCGGGGGTCAAGTTCTCGTAACTACCCCCACAAGATGCATTCACGAGCCTCTTGTCATTGTCGCAGAGTCCCTCAATGATGTAGCAAATAAGATCCCTTGGCTTGGTAGCCATGGTAGGGACAACTCGCGATGAGCCTCTTGTAGCGCTCATAATAGTCATAGAGGTTCTCGTCTTCCCCTTGCTCCAAACTGTTGAGCTGCTTCTTAATAGATGTTTGTTTGGAAGCGGGGAAGTACTTTTCAAGAAACGCCTTCTTCATGGCCGCCCAAGTAGTGATAGAACCTGACACCAAATAAAGGAGCCAGTCCTTGGCGGTATCTTCAAGAGAGAAGGGAAAAGCCCGGAGCTTGATTTGATCCTCCGTCACATCAGTGGGCTTCATACTCACGCACACCGCGTGGAATTCAATGAGATGCTTGTTCGGGTCCTCACCGCTCAACCCGTGAAATTTGGGCAGGTGGTGGATGAGGCCAGACTTTAGTTCGAACTTCACACCCTCCCCGAGTTCGGGGAATTGAACAGCGAGCTGCTGTTGCTGGAGATCAGGCGCCGTGAGTTGGCGAATAGTTTGTTCCGCCATGGCGTCTTCTGGTTCAGAATCAGAGAGCGAGAGAGATTCAAGAAGGTTGTAAGATGTAGAAGGTCTGGAGGCACTTCTTATCTTCTGGAGAGTCTTGCTAATTTCTGGATCAAAACGAACAGGGGAAGTATTAGTAGACCGGGTACGGACCATGTGTTAGGTCCGCACCCAAAGGATGGTTCTGCGTACGAACCGCGGGCGCGCCGAGGGGGCCGCGGGCGCGGATTGGGCGCAGAACCCGAAAACACACAAAATCAAAACAAGAAAAAGATTCCCCGGCAACGGCGCCAAAATTTGACTCGGGCAAAGTCGTTGTTCCCTTATCAAAAATAAACTCCAAACATGCAAACAAAAGTATAGTAGACAAGCAAGGGGTCGAACCCAAAGGAATCAGTTTTTATTCAGATTTTAGTGTTTTCATGCAAGTAATCACAAGGGGGTTTTGAAAGTTGGTTTCAATCAAAGTTATCAAGCAGAGTTTATCCAATCAATTCCACTTTATTAATCCGTTGATCATGAATTTATCCACCTCTTTATATACATAGGTCAATTCCGATCCCAATCATTAGAAATCGCAAGTCCACGGTCCAAGCAATTCTTTAACCCTAGGCAAGGACGCTTGACCTAGAATTATCATAGAGCACAGGGATAATAGGAAATCAAATCATGCAATCAAGCTACGAGTCTCATGCATAACTCAACCATTGAATACTCTTCCCTAAACTAGTCCACGGTCCAAGAATAGAGTTGTTTCGAGAATAGGAAAGATGCATAGACAACAACCAATCCTAATTCAAACAATAGATCTAAGTCAATCAAACAAGTTGATCAGGCTCATAAAATCAAACATAGATCATGGGATGAAGCACAAGAGTATCAATAAAGACCTAGGGATAAAGAGATTACCAGAATTTCACAACTTCATAATAAAGCTTCCTTGATTGAATAAACTCCAGAGGAGAGGTAGTTCTCCATTACAAAGAAAACTCTAATCTTTATTGAAATACAATTGATTGACAAATTGGATGATGGATTGATATGATATCTAGAAACCTAGAAAAGGTCCCCCTTATATAGCCCCAAAGATCAACCTCGTCGGACTAAATAAGGTAGGAACTCGAAAGATAAGAAAGGAAACAAGATAAAAACGGTGAAATCTCGTCAACTTGGAAGTCGGTCGAACCCGCGACCTCGGCATCACAACCGCGCCCGCGGCGACCTTCAAACCGTCAAATCCGAGTCGGCTACTACCGCGACCGCGCCCTGGGAAGCGCGACCGCGGCCTTCAAGGTCTTGGTTGGCTCGCTCCTTCACGCCACCGCGCCCGCGTCATAGACAACGCGACCGCGGTATCCATGCAGTGGCGAATCTTTGTCTTTAAGCTCTTTAACTCTTGATTCTTCATACTTTGTGTCTTCAGTCTTGATATTACAATAACGCTCAAAACTAACCTAAACACTCTCAATATAGCTCTAAAATACAAGAGTTATCCTATACAAAATAGAGCGAATCAAGTGTCTTGAAGCTTTTCATAGGATCCGAGATGCGCTTGTGTCGGCTCCTATCATGCAACCACCGGATTTGACACTCCCCTTTGAAATCATGTGTGATGCAAGTGATTATGCCGTGGTCGCAGTTCTTGGGCAAAGAAAGGAGAAGAAGCTTCATGCCATCTACTATGCAAGCAAGACGCTTGATGAGGCCCAAGGCAAGTACACAACAATGGAGAAAGAGTTTCTAGCCGTGGTGTTCGCATTCGAGAAGTTCCGGTCTTACTTAGTGGGCTCGAAAGTGATAGTCTACACCGACCACGCGGCCGTCCGTTACCTCATGGACAAGAAGGACGCTAAACCGCGCTTACTCCGGTGGATGCTCCTCCTTCAAGAGTTTGACCTAGAAATACGAGACAAGAAGGGAGCGGAAAACCTTGTGGCGGATCACCTTTCAAGGCTACCCATCGAGCACATTACGGAGTCCGGAATCATAGTTCCCATCAATGACTCCCGGCCAGACGAAACTCTCCTAAGCTGCGAAGTGTTGCGAGGAAGGAGCTCCTGGAGTAGGTCGGCTGCGACCTCCCTATGGTCGGCTGCGACCTCCTCTGCCCCTTCTCCGGTTCTTGGTGGTAATCGAAATGGTCCTCAAGCGACCCCGCGCGAGGTCGCCCAAGGTCACATCTTTTACCTCTCTTGTGTACTTCCTAACCCTCCTTCCCCTTCTCCCATTTTGCACTCAATAGATGCTATTAAGGGGGTGAAAGCCCCGTGGTTTGCGGATTTTGCCAATTATGTTGTAGGTGGCATTGTTCCGGATGGAATGACTTCCCAAGCTAAGAAGAAATTCCTCCACGACGTCAAGCGCTACTATTGGGATGACCCTTACTTGTACAATCAAGGAAGTGATCACATCTTTAGACGTTGTGTGCCGGATGAAGAGATAGAAGGAGTGATCCGTCATTGCCACACTCTTCCAACGGGAGGCCACGCTAAAGGATTCAAAACCACCGCGAAGATTCTTCAAAGTGGATTTTATTGGCCTACTATCTTCAAGGATGTGCAAGCTTATGTGACCACTTGTGGTGAATGCCAAAGAGCGGGTAACATCACATGGAGGAACGAGAACCCGCTCACCGGAATTTTAGAGGTGGAACTCTTTGATGTTTGGGGTATAGACTTCATGGGGCCCTTCCCCTCATCCGGTCCCTACAAGTATATACTTGTGACGGTTGATTATGTTTCCAAGTGGGTTGAAGCTGTAGCCACGAGAGCAAATGATGCACGAGTGGTGGCGAAGTTCATGAAGACTAACATTTTCCCCCGGTTTGGTGTCCCCCGAGTCCTCATTAGTGATGGTGGCTCACATTTCATTGAGAGGAGCTTTGAATCTCTTTTGACCAAGTATGGGGTTTCTCATAGGGTGGCCACACCTTACCACCCTCAAACTAGTGGTCAAGTGGAGGTCTCTAACCGGCAAATCAAGGCTATCCTTGAAAAGACGGTGTCCCGCTCAAGAAAAGATTGGTCCTCCAAGCTAGATGATGCTTTGTGGGCATACCGCACCGCCTACAAGACACCACTCCGCACCACTCCTTTCAACCTAGTGTATGGCAAGTCGTGCCACTTGCCCGTCGAGCTTGAACACAAGGCTTTATGGGCTCTCAAAGAGCTCAACATGGGCCTCGACGCGGCCGGAGCAAAAAGATTTATGGACTTGCAAGAATTGGAAGAATTGAGACTTATTGCATATGAAAACTCAAGGATCTACAAGGAGAAGACAAAGAAGTGGCATGATAGGAAGCTTGTGCCCAAGCACATCAAGGACGGTGACCGGGTACTTCTCTTCAACTCTAGGCTTCGCCTCTTTCCCGGGAAGTTGAGAACCCGGTGGAGTGGACCTTCACGGTTCATCGTATGTACCCTCACGGGGCGGCCGACCTCATAGACGACAATGGAGGAATTTTCAAGGTCAATGGCCACCGATTGAAGAGGTACTATGAGAAAGTGGACCCCGATGAAGAAATCCGAGCCACATGGACTCTTATCACCATCACCTAGCCCAGGTACCACTCGTCTAGCTCAAAGACGTTAAAGAAAGCGCTTTTCGGGAGGCAACCCGATCTTTCCCTTTCCTAGTCTAGATAGGTAGTTTGCTTTGTGTTTCCATAAGTATTTTGTAGGTACCCGAGGCTTTGGCCGGATGCATGAAGTTGGAGACGAACGGACGAAGTGGTGGGAAATTCTCTGGTGATGGTCGGCGCCGACCCCCTGTAGGTCGCGGCCGACCCCCTCTGGCGAAAGGTAGAAATTGTGTAAAAATTTCGGGAAATTACAAGTAAGCCCCTGAACTTTTTCTTTACAATTTTTATCCCTTCCCCACCCTTTTTACTCTCCTCCCACGACCTGGCAGCCATAACCCACGACCCCTCCTTGCCTCCATTACCTCCCTCAAGCTCTCATTCATCCCCATTGCTCCATAACCACTAGATCTAGCTCCTTTCTTCCAAATTCCACCATAATCCTTCCTAAATTTCCTTCCCCTACTCAAATCCCCCACAAAACCCCAGAAATTTCGGACCACCCATACCTAAAACCCACGACCCCGACCTTCCTCAACCTCGGCTTTGACCTCTATTTTGCTTGCATTCATCTTGTTTAACACTCTTTTGGTATGTTCTTCTACTCCCTTGCTCTTAAATTCAAGTTTACTTGGGTTATTTTGAGGGTTTAGTTTGAAATCTAGATTTGGGTGTTCTTGAGCTTGAATGTTGAAATTTGGGTTGTATGTGCTTAGATCTACATGTTTGGTTGAGGATTCTTGAGTTTTGGTATGATTTAATGTTTGATCTATGCTTGTTTGGGTGATTTTGGGTCAATAGAATTTTTCTAGGATTTTTGGTAGCCATTAGAGGGGCTAATGCTGAATTTTTCGTATGGGATGAGCTGTAGCAGGTCGGCGCCGACCACTCCCTGGTCGCGGCCGACCACCGTCAGAATTTGAATTTCGTTGTTTGGTTGTTTTGGCTCGTACTTGTGTATGTACGAGCTCCCATGGGTCGTCCTTGACCCCGGACGCCTCGTAATCTCTTTGAAAACATGTTATTTGAGTTGCTCTTGCAGAGAATTGATTGATTTAAGCACGAGTCTTTCCCATTTCTTACTTGCGTTTCATGACTATACATGCTTAGTTGAGAATTTTCGTATGAAATTGAAAGTGTGAGTTTCTAGCAAGTATGGGGTGACTTTTTGGCAATTGTTTGAGTGCCCCATGAATGGTGTTTGGTTGTGTTGTTTGAGTTGGAAATTACCTTGGAAGTTTCTTATTGGTTTTGTAGGAAAATGGCATCATCTTCAAGGGCGACCAAGAAACAAAAGAAGGGCAAGAATGTGGCGGTGATGGACGACGTTGTGATCCGAGATGAAGGACAAATGCAACTTTATATGGACATGATGGCGGAGACGGTGAAGGCGCGGTCCTACTATCCCGATTCGCATGTAAGCCTCCATATGCATTCGGCGGTGGAGGAGGCGTTTCGGTTACTTGGAGCCGAACGACTCCTTGAGGACCCCGTCCTAAGACATTACCCGGCGCATACTTGTGAATTCGCCGCCACCCTCACCATCTCGGGACCACACCCGGCGGATTTTGGCAAGACCAAGATTGAATTCCAAATGGGCGGGAAGAAGCATGCTACCACCATTACCAAGCTCAACAAGATGCTAGGCCTCCCTACACCATCGGGAGCCTACGCCTTAAAGGACTTCCCCGTCCAAAAGATGTGGTCTTACCTAGCTTGCAAAGGAGAGACCACGAGTAATCCGCTCGCTCGGGACATTGCTAGCTCGGTCTTCAAGGTGATCTTGCGCATTCTTGGCGCCGCTATTTGGTGCAAGTACGAGCTCTCTCGCCCCACCTTGCGAGAGCTCGCGTGCTTGTCCTCCATTCTTTTCACCAACGCCCCATCAATGAACTTCGCCTATGAGTTCGTCCACAACATCATCAACCAACGAAAGAACCCGAAATTTACCATGTGTGGTTGGTTGGTGGTTCTCATTGCCCAAGTCCTCAAGGTTGACCTCGCCCGCTACAACTCCAAGCCCGTCACTCGCATGGATGTCCGGTACTATTTGAACACCAAGGTGGTTGAGTGGACTGAGGAGATTGGCTACTACAACAACTTCACCGATCCCACCGGAGTAACTCACAAAGTGCGCCTCAACGACGAAAATTGTGAGTTATTCTACCTCCCTAATTGGTACGATGCTTGGGCGCCCTCCGAAGATCCCTCTCCCTACTATCAACTCCTCTCGGAAGATGAGCACGTGAGACGACAGCCGAGTAGGTTCCCGAGAGCTGGCCCAACCGCGCGCACAAGGCAAAAACGCGGAAGAAGAGACTCCCTGGAAGGGGTCGGCGCCGACCACCCTGAGGTCGGCCGCGACCACTTCCAGGGCGGTGATTTCGGGCATGATGGGGTCGGCTTCGGGCAGCAACAGGTCGGCGGCGAGGCAGGGCAGGCCGGCAATGATCCTATGGACTACACGATGGGCCCCCAACCCGGGTTGTTCCCGTACTCCTCCCATCCTTCGGGATTCGGGTGGTCCGGTGGTCCTCAATTCGAGCCCCAAGGTGGCGAGTCTAGCACTCAAGGTCCCCCAACCATGGAGATGCTCAACGCCAAGATGGACGCCCTCGGCATTCAACAAAACTTCTTGCATTCCAAAATCCAACTTCACCACGATCAAAATTTGGCCCGTTTCCAAGATGCAACTAGAAGCTTCGACAACTTCCGGACTGAGTACTATGAAGACCGCCAAGCCCAATTTGCTTACAATGCTTGGCTTGCCCAAAAGATGTTCCCGGACTCTCCGTTCCCTCAACCTCCTCAAAGGTGAACCTTCTCCAACAATGCTCCAAACCCAAGTTAGTTTCTCTTTTCCCTCTCTTTACTTTTTAATCAATGGGGACATTGACGTTTTAAGTATGGGGTGGTTTGGGAGATGCTACTTGCTTGTGTGTGTTTTCATGTTTGTGTGTGTGTCCAAGCATGATTGAGTCTTTTTGTTTTGATTTTCATGATGGAAAAATACCCTTGCTAAGACGTCCTAGGATAGTGATTATGAGCATCATCATGTAATCCCTTGTAACTTGCTTTGTAAGATTGCCCGCCATGACTTTGATTTTTGAATTTTGAGCTTATAATGAACATTGAGCATGCATAATTCTAGTGAAAGCAATCCAACAAAATTGAACCTAAGTAAGGAATCTTTTGGCCACAAGGAATGTATGTTTTATTCCTTGGTTTTTCATGTGTGATTTTTACTCTTCCAAATGCATTTATCACTTGACAATGGCATGCTTATTCTTGATTTGAAACCATTGGAGATACATTCATTACTTGTTAGATCAAATGATATTGAACTTATTTTCATTAGCCCATTTCTCTCCTTTTCATCCTACCTATGCATGATCCCTTGTTTGAAGCCCCTTGTTTGAGCCTAAAGCCTTATTTCTAGCCCCACAAAAGTATCCTAGCCATTATAAGTTTGACCCCATTAATCCGGGAATTAGGACTTAGAGTGGATTGAGATGTTGATGTGGATGAAGTGGTGAAGATGAAGAGATCGTGAAGGTGGAAGTGGAAGGAGTTGTCTTAAGAAAAGAACCGAGAAAAGATGAAGTGTTGGCGAATGATGCACAAGTATAGTGAAAATAAATCATGCCGTAGGTCTCGGCCGACCTCCACCAGGATAAAAAAAAATAAAAAAAAGGGGGGTGTTTGAATAAGTGCTAGAGCCAAAGCTTCCTCGTAAAAAAGACAAGGAAGAAGATGAAGTGAAGTGTGCCTTGAAAGCTTAAGGTGTTTGGTGTTTGGAGGAAGAATGAAGAGTTGGTTGAGTGTAGTTGAGCTTTGAAGTCTAGGAACCTAGGTTCCCGGATTCATTAGCACCACAAAACCAAATGATTCCACACCCCTTGAATTACCGAGCCCCATTACAACCCGACCGAATGAAACTTCTTTGAAGTGTTCATTGATCCACTTAAGTTCTCTTGATGGTTTGACTTGTTTTGATTTCTTTGGTGAAGAATTTCGAATATAATTTCCATTGACTATGAGGTATTGCATTTGGAATTGAGATTGAGTGCTCATTGATACATCCTAAACACTTGAAAATGAGTGAAACACATTGCCTTTGTGAGGTTGGATTGCTATTGCTTAGAATATACACATGTGTGCTATGATATTGAAGTTGTTTGCTCATCATTCTTCTTGTGCTTATTTTCCTTGAAGGCATTCTTTGAGCTTGTTGCTTGGTCTTGATGCATGTGAGTGATTGCTTGAGGACAAGCAAGCTTAAGTATGGGGTGTTTTGATGTCGCGCTTTTTAGTTGATTTCTAAGTAGTTTTTTAGCTTGTTTTGCATGCTTTCCCTTTATGTTTGTGTGTTTTGCATAAGATTCCGACTCTCTTTCGAGGGTTGGAGTCGTTCGCGTGTTGTTTCGTGTTTTGTAGGTATTTAGAGCCGTTTGGAGAAGTTTTTCATGCATTTTCGGAGTTTTCTAGGAACCGTTAGTTTTCGTGAGCCAAAGAGTCAAGAACCAAGATCCAAGGTTGCAACCAAGGGAGCCTCAAAGGAGTAACAAAAGCCCACCCAATCGGAGCAAGAACGGAACAGAACGAAGAAAATTCCACGTCCTGCAGATGGTCGGCGCCGACCCCCATATGGTCGCGGCCGACCCCTCTCAGCATCCGAAACTTAGTCCGTGCGCTGCAAGTAAAGCTTTTGGGCGGGATTTTCGAAACCCGAAAAAGGAGGGCGGCTGTGCAGACTTGTGGCAGCCTTGTGGCAGAGATGTGGCAGTGGAGGAAGCTTCCCTCCCTTGCTTTTGTGGGATGCTACAAAACCCATTTTGTCTCCCTTTCAAATCAGCTTTTCCAAGAGGGGAAAAGGCTCAAGAAAAAAAGAGGAGAGAGTGGGCTGAGAAGGAAGAAGAAGAAGTTGAGTTTGAAGAAGAAGAAAGGGACGGTAGAGAAGAAGAGTGTGAGTGTGAGAAAGAAGTGGTTTGTAAGGGGAGATAGTGAGGAAGAAAGCTTGTTTTGGTTGGTGTTTTAGGAAGAAGATGACAATGGTGTTTGAAGAAACTTGTGGGTTTTGCTTAAGTTTGTAAGTGCATCTTGAGATTAATTGAAGTTGTTTGCTTTGAATGATGTTTTCCTCTTCTTTCATGTTGTTTGTGTGTTTGATTATGTGTGAGTAGTTAGCTTGCTAGGGTTGGGGTGAAACCCACCATGAAAGTGCATTTGAGGCCTTGATTGTTTGGATCCATGCTTAACTTGAAATCTCTGCCCATAAATCCCTCTTGTGTGCTTAAAACCCTTGAAGAAGGGGGAATGTTCTTGTTTGCTGCCTAATTGAGAGGTTTGGTTGTGAATGTGAACTATCCGGGTTAGATGAAAGTCGAACCCTTAGAAGAACAAGTTGGATTGCATGTTAGATCCTTCATGTAAGTGTAGGCTTTTGATGTGTTCTTTTGTGACGAAGGTCACCTATGAGATTGTGAGTTAAGTTGGTCTCTTATCATTGTTTGAATGCATGCTCGTGGTGTCGTGAATCCCATCCCCTAGTTGTTTTTCCTTGATTTTACCAAACCCACTTCCGTGCCCAGAATAGGTCGGCCGCGACCAGTTGCAGGGTCGGCCGCGACCTTCTCTGTAGTTGTTTTCTTGGTGTTGTGAAGTTCTGTTTTAGGTCGGCCGCGACCTCCCTAGGGTCGGCCACGACCTATTCCTGAGACGTGTGCTTTGCGTTTGTTTGCTTGTTCTGCTTTGCTTTGTTTTGTTTCGCTTTCGTAGTTGTTTGCTAGACTATAGAACTACTAACTCCCGTGGACGATCCTGACTTCGCTATACTCAGCGGGGTCTTGACAAATTTATTTGTTAAGGTAAACCCTCCCAACAGATTCTCCGAGCAAGGGCCTCGGTCTCCGGGCAGTAGAAGAGGCATATTTTCTTGGAATGCTTGATGGAATTCCTCAATGCGGTGGCCGGAGTTGCCATCGGGATCACTAGAGCGCTAGGAAGGACGTCAGCGAATTCGCTGCTAGAGTCGTCATTGCAAATCTACTTTCCATCTCCGACTCCAATTTCCGCATCAAGTCCATCAGATCTGAGCACACAATCAACGCCAGATCGGAGTCCAAAACTTCAGATCTGGATAAAACTAGAACGTCGTAGACTGCAGTGTGGCGACTCCATTGCCGGAGACCTTCAGATCTCGATTCTCGTCTAGAAGAAATCGCAGATCCGAAGCCGCATGAAAAGCTCGGCCGCGTCTAGGTCTAGGTCAAGGTCGGCGGAGGAGTAATTGTGCGGCGGAGCAACTCTCGGAACAAGATCCCGATCTGCAGAGACCTGCTCGATCCGTCGGAGTGCAATCGGAAACCTAATTGTCGGTGGTGCCGAAGCGACGCCGTGGTAGATCGACGGTGTTGACTGCCTACCGCTCCGCTGCTTCGATCCACTCCAGAAGGTCTGGATATGAGATACAACGAGTTCATCGAACTCGATCTGGATCGTCCGCGTGCTTGGACTCGTCGAGCTCGCAAGCGGTGGAGCCCGTTCGGAGGCGGACGGGGCCGAAGAGGAGAATTCCGCTGTCGGAATCGCTCGGAGGTGGAGAATCGTGATCCGAAATCGCCGGATTCGGAGGCGGAGGTCGAGTGGACGGCTGTCGATCTCAATATCCTATGTCAGGAGTTGGCGAAGCGGAGCGGGACGAGAAGCGGCCGGAGTCGACGGCAGAGACGACGACAGGGTTGGGGCGGCGACGGGGGAGGCGGACGGGGCCGGAGAGGCGATGGGGGAGGTCGGGGACTGAGCGAAGGAGACGGAGGAGGATTGACCGTACAGACGCGTATTTTTTAGCCTTTTGTCATTTTTTTTAATTTTTTTTTTGAGAGATGATCTGGACCGTACAAACGCATATAATCTAAGGAACGGGATTCATTCCTATTTCCTACCGTAAGACTCATTCTTAATTACATGAGTCTTTCTCTTATGAGTTTAACACCAAACATACTATAATACAAAAACGCTTATATTTTAAGCTATAGTTTAAACTAAACTAGTACAAATGTGAATATAAGCAAAACTTAACCGATCCGAGATCGAATTTTGATGGCCGAGCTCGTGTTTGACTCGAGAGTCGAGAACATACAACCCAAACCCGACAGACCCAAATTTGAACCTATCGATTTATAGATGTATATTTTAATAATATAGTTTTGTTCCATTAACATATTTATTATTTATTAGTATAGTAATTTAATAATAAATGCAATATTTGAAAATGGCATTATCGATCGGTTGATCAACTCAATCTCGCAAGATTGCACGGAAAGCTTCCAGAACTCGACCGGTTTAACTGGTAATTTGATTGACTTGAGCTCGTACTCAACCTCAAATATCAAACAATTGAACCCGAAGAGGTCGAACAAACCCAATTGACACATCCGATATCCTAGATTCTTAGTACATTAAATAAAGGTACCCAAATAACCCGTTCGTTTGCCACCCTTGTTATCTGGCTTAATCCAAATTCGAATCAATTGAAACCCGATCCAACCGAACCCGATTAGACCGAAAGCCGATTCGACCGAATAAAGAAACCCGATTTCAATCCGAAGCCCGATTCAATCGAAACCCGATCCAACCGAAACCCGAAACACCTCACCGATTTGTAACCGATAACCCGATTCACCCGACAACGAAAAACCCAACCCGCCCCGACCAATCCCGATTACCCGATTACATGTCATGCACTACAATATGGAACAACCCGAAAACCGAATGACCTGCCCGAAATCCGCCCGACCCCGCCCGTTTGCCACCCAACGTAGCGACCAGGGAGCGAAACCCCAGGGCGCCTATCTCTTTCTCGTTTTCTCCGTCGAAACCCTAAAATCCCCTTTTTCCCGTGAGTTGCGATGAGGAAGAAGCAAGAATCCCCGCCGGTTCCTCTTCGTCGATTCGTGAGGTCTTTTGACGAGATTAGCGACGATGAATTCTCTGCCTTGCCTTCGTCTCATCCCCAGCCGTCCAAATTCGGCGGTTCGAAGCCAAGGCGATTTTTTGACGAGATTAGCGACGATGAATTCTCGGCCTTGCCTTCGTCTCCTCCGCAGCCGTCCAAATTCGGCGGTTCGAAGCCAAGGAAGCCTTCTGTAAAGAGGAGAATCCTTGGACCCGGGCTTCTCAAACGACGCCCAGTAAAGAGGACGACTACGCCCAATTCCACGCCTTCTTCTAACTCCGACGCTTCTCCCACCAGGACGCCGCCGGCAAAGAGACCGAGGAAGGAGAAAGCTCATGTAAACGGAGCGGCTTCGGCGTCCAATCGAAGGGGGCGGCTGTGGGGCGAAGGCGATGAGATCGTCCTACTCGAGGGGGTCCTCCAATACAGGGCGGTTTCAGGTGCGGATCCTCTCTCCAACTCCGTGCTTTTCTACGACTTCGTCAAGGGCTCGTTGCCTGTCAATGTTAGTCGGAGGCAGTTGACCGATAAAATCCGTAAGCTCAAGACCAGGTACATGCAAAACCTCCGCTCTTCTAATAAGAAGAACAGATGCGATCAAACTGTCTTTGCACTGTCGGCCAAGATTTGGGGAAAGAATGCTGCTGAGGAAGCTGAGTCTGATTCGCAAAGCAGCAGCATAAAGACCAATGGAGAAGATGACAGTGCCAAGGAGGAAGCGGAGAATGGAGAAGAGGCCAATGCGAATGAGCCAGTGGAAAATGCAGATGATGCCAATGCGAATGAGGAAGTCCCCGAGATGAACAGGGAGGAGATTTCGTTGCATTTTGTCGGCCAATCAAGCATCTCCATGGGTTTGGATGCGAATATCGTCAGAGTAGGATTGGGAATGTGTAGTGACGTCGACAAGGCTGCAATGGAGGAGAAATGGAAGCAATTCTACCTCGAGGAAAGCGGCCTCTTCTTGAGGAAGCTTGATTTGGCCCGCGAGGAGAGCAAGATGATTAGGGAAGCACTCAAATCTCAGGGGAAGTAGGATGCTGTTGTTCATATGTGAGTGCTATCAACAAGTGGGTTTCTCAGTCAAATTTAGGCAAGTATCTCTCTAATTTTTGTAATCTGTAGTTCAGAGCTTGTAGCTGGCTGCCTCTAGTTTCTGTGATTTGGTTGTCAATATTTTGGAGAGTTAGTAAGTATATGTTTTTCTGTGCTACCAGTATTTGCAACAGTATGAAATGAAACAGTTGGAAGGTATTGTTGAACGGTACATTCAGTTTCAGCAATTGTATACATGTTCTTGAGGATGAGGAAGCTCATACAACATTACATTTGATAAACGGATGAATGGATTCGGAATGAAGAAATGAGCCGAATTGAAATGAAGAAACTAACAATTATAGCCTGGACTGGATATAATTTTCTTTGTTGTATAAACTGTAATCAAGCTGGTAACACCATCTCGTCTTCTGAGACGGCATTTGCGGAGACATAATAAGGAACCAGGAACAGCCCATGAATGAAGCACAGGACCCCTCCTATTGCAAACAAGTGCCTGTGCGAGAATCCGCAAGTCCCCCTTGGTCTTGAATTGGACACTGTCGCTATGACCAGCAATGAGAAGGCCAATATGAGTATGATCCTGCAACATGTCAAAAGGTAAAAACAAATACATTATTAATCAGTTGAAGAATGGGTTTTGTTAAGCACCAGAAAACAAACGTTATGTGAAAGTAAATGGATGTACCATGAGAAAACAAGGGATCCAAATGCTACTTGTTTGTTAGGAGATGATCTCTGAAACTCATATCTCGAAGACGCGCACACGCAGCCTCCAAGAGCATTCGCAATTGCGTGAGCCAGAGCTAGTAAGATCAAGGCCCCCACTCCCAACTTGTATGCCTGGTAACTTGGCTGTCTACACTCGAATACATCCACCGTTATATAACTCTCCTGTTTCATCAAACCAAAAAAAAAAAATCATTACCCTCGCATCTAAAATCAGATTACTATTTCATTTTGTGTTGAGAAAAGAAATCTTCAACATGCCTTGTCCTGAGCAATTTCAGCCTCGATTCCGAGTATGCCTGCAATAACATCCATAACCACAAGTAGGAGGCAAATCATGGGGCCTATATTCCTTGTCATTCTCCTCATTTTTGCAACCCAGACGTATGAACTTTGCCAACTTAATGGGTTGTTTACAGGAGCTATGATGGTGATCTAGTAAACTCAGAATGCGCAATTTATGTACTCTTTTGAGGGGAAAGAGACTTTAGGATGAAGAAAGAAGAGGACTTTAGAATGAAGTGCAGAGAAAGTAGTCATGGATGGGGAAATATTGCTGTGAAATGCTTGAAATTCCATTCTGGGTTTCAACTGATCCTTTTCCTCCATTTTACTGTTTCGTGCATGATTCTTGGAATGCAGAGCAAGCCAAGAAGGAAATGTATAATGTACACTCACTCAACAACCTGAGAATCTTTGTTGGCGCGGTTTTTGTCATTTGGGCCGTTCTATTGGGCCTGATAAGTTATTATGGGCCGTCTCCGTTCAAAAAAATATAAAAAAAAGATGGTGACGTGGTGGAAGGCTGTCGAGGAATTCTTCTTGACTCTCTCGTCTCTTCTCTTTCGTTCTAGAAACAGCTGGTTGCGTCCCTGACAAATATTAAGCTGAGCTCTGGATTTCCGATCGTATCTTTCCAACTCCCCACGTCTTTTCCTGCAAATTGCTCCTCTGCGTGTAACATAGAGTGTCAATGGCGGCCTTCTGGTGGAAGAGCTTCGAAGAGGAGGAAGATCGACCTGAGAAGCCCCGGAGATACGGTGTCACCGAGATCAGAAGCCCCGATTATTCCATCTTCTCCCGAAATGTCATCGAGGTTTGATCTACCTCTCTCTCTCTGCCCTACTTCAGTTTTTTGTGAGGCGATCCTTGTTTTCATGTCAAGATTTTGTGGATTTCATGAGAGCTAGGTTACCAAAACTTATCAATTGTTAACAATCCAACCTCACAGTACATCTCACCCTAATAAAACGGAAAATTATATGCTTTCGATCGACAAGTTTTTCTAACACCTTCTAGTATCCATGAAAGCTCTAATGAACCATATTATGTGTTTTCCTATGTCTCTAGATTGTGCTTAATTATGCCTGATGTTTTGATACCATGTGACATGATCACAAGAAATGAACAAGATTGAAGTAGGAAGGTAATGCATGCAGAAACAACAGAGATTTTCTTGAGGGGAAAAAAGAGATATTTTACGGAGTTTCTCATGTTCTAATTTTGTACCTAACGATTGCTTACTGAGATCTGAATCTAACAATTGCTCCTTCCGTGCATGCATTGCATTACAGTTTTTGTGACCACCTAATTATCTTGGTGATTTTAACCGTGTTGTTCAACGTAGAGTTTCAATTTGGTTAAGAGGGTCCTGGTTTTTTCACATTTGTTGATCCTGTAAAGAAAAACAAAGAAGTATAATTTGACCAAATTGCTTTACTGGAGTCATTGAGCAAGTTTCAGCTTTTATGAAAGGAGAACTAGTTCAAGGTTTGTTGATATATAGGGATTTCAGTGGCTGCTATCTGATTTATTGGTGTATGTTCTATACATTCATATCAAGTTTCTTACAGCAAGACTAGTTCATGTCTGAAAATCAGTGTAGTTCTCGTCTTTTAGTACACAGGGTGGTACAGTACGTATTGTAAGGTTGCTTTGCTTTCTGCTGAGATTCCAACAGGACATACTTTGTTGTCAGTCTTAAAATACATTGTGATTTCTCCTGTGCAGGATATTTTCGAGTCCATGGGGCAGTTTGTCGACGGGCTTAGGTTCTCTGGTGGCTCCGGCAGCTTGACGCCAAAGGCATTTATCAAAGAAGTCACTGAGATGGCTCACAAGCATAATGTGTATGTCAGTACTGGTGACTGGGCTGAACATTTACTTGGTCAAGATCCATCTGGCTTTAGAGAACACCTAGAGGTGAGAGTATGTGATGAGAAAGTGCTAGTGGTTTAATGTTGTCTAATGCACATTTATTGACCAATTGGTACATAAACTGAAACTTTTCAGGAGTGCAAGCGCTTGGGTTTCGACACAGTTGAACTTAATGTGAGGTCACTTGATATTCCTGAAGAGGCTCTTCTAAGGTTTGTGCGCTTGAGTAAGAGCAGTGGTCTGAAAGTTAGGCCACTTTTTGCTGTTAAGTTCAATAAATCTGATATCCCTGACACTAGTAACAGAGCATATGGCGCTTACATACTCCCTACACCCCGCTCCAGCGGTGAGTCATTTTCTCTGCCTGCAGCATTTGCCTTATGTGCTCAAAACAAAGTTCTTCTGTCAAATAGCTCTCTAAGCAATTCTATATCTTGTTTGCAAACTGTAGTGCTCATTATTTGCTGTGTAGATTTTGTGGAAGATGTCAATCTGTTGATAAGAAGGGCAGAGCGGTGCTTGGAAGCTGGAGCAGACATGATTATGCTGGATGCTGAGGATGTTTGTCAGCAAGCTGATTCTGTACGGGCAGATATTGTTGCAAAGGTCATCGGGCGGCTAGGAGTTGAGAAGACCATGTTTGAAGCATCAAATCCCAAAACCTCAGAATGGTTTATCAAACAATATGGTCCAAATGTAAACATGTTTTCCCATTACTTCCAAATTTTCTTGCTTTTCAAGTGCCCTGCTGTCTTCATGTGTACATATATTCTTTTGTTAGATTAGTTGTTCACTGCCATTTAAACTTTCAGGTGAACCTGTTCGTGGATCACTCCCAAGTGGCGGGTCTAGAATGCATCAGAGGACGCAACTTTGGTAAAAATTACAAGTCTGTGCTGAGCTCACCATATCTGCTATTCTAGATGTTGGTCCAACTGTCTTTCATATGGTTTTTGTTGCTTGTGTTCACCAGTTCAGTGACCATAGGAACCATGATGAAAAAGTAGTGCGTTATATGTGAACTGGAGTATTTGTTCCTGTTGCAGAAATAACGTGCTAGCTGTTTTGTTTATTGTGTTGACCAACTGGTATCAGAGCTCACCTTTACAAAGGATCTAACATCAATATTTGATCTGGCACAACTAAAAACATTGATATTGATTTTAGGGATTCAGATTTTATCTTTTTTTTTTTATTGCTTTTAGATTAACTAATTTTGCTAGGTATTAGTAACCCAAAACATGAAGGAAGTACGACTTTTACAATGATAAAGAAGATCGCTAGACAATCTTCAACATATTAAGTTTCACATGAAAAACAAATCCTGCTCTTATGGCACAAGCAAGGGCATTAGAGCAATATTCCAAACTGATTAAAAAGAAAGCCAAACAAAGAGATCTATGTGAAGCCCAAAGAGATCAAAGAATCCAGCCAAACGTTCTATGTTTGCATCAGGTTTCTGAAGGCATCACCAGGCTATATTGGAAGTACACATTTGCCCTTGCAAGCTCAACAAGCTTCTGTGCTTCTTCATGCTTGGAATCCTTAACCAGACTATCAACAACCATCTGCAGCAAATCCTGATCCACCACATAGTACCTTCCAAGCATCCTCTTGCTCAGATCAAGTGCCAATTCAGAGTCGCCATCCTCACAAAGAAGCCTAATGAGGGTATCAAAAGTCGCCTTAGTGGGGAGCCACTTGGAGTCCAGTAATTTCTGGTACCACTTCTTGGCTTCTTCTAAATCCCCTCTATCACAAAACCCCTTGATCAAATGATTGTAACTGACAGCATTGGGTCTTAAGCCTCTGATTTTCAGCTCATCGTACAACTCAACCGCCTCTAATATCATACCTTCATCGATCATCCCCTGCAACTTAGCATTGTAGCTCCTGATATCAGGAACCAAATCACCTTTCTTCTCCAACATCAACTCCCAAATTCGGTCCCCTTCTTCAACCCCTTTCTTCCCATAAGCACCGGTTAGAAGCGCGTTCAAAGTGACCATGTTGGGCTCCAATCCGTCAGCCTCCATCCGATCAACCATTGACATCGCCTCGTCGATCCGACCCAGCTCCCCAAGCACCCGAATCACAGTGTTATAGGACACAACATCCGGCTCGATCCCTAGTTCTGTAGGGTACTTGTTGAAAACGTCAACAACGTGTTGGAACTCCTTGGAGTGAAGACCAGCACCCATCAGGGCATTGAAAGCCAAGGTTTTCCTCTCACACTGCAACTCAGGCAATTCGTCGAACAGTTTGTGGGCATGCTCGAACATGCCAGCGTCTCCATACAGGGCGATCAGACGGGCGGCATAGCCTTCCCTGTTGATCTCAGGGTACTTCTTGTGGAACTCGAGGATGTCTTCGATGTCGGAGAATCGCTTCTGCTTTGCGAGGCGGTCGATGGCGTAGCTGTAGACGTTGATCTTAGAGCGGAAGTAGTAGGAAGAGGAACGTAGCTTCAGCTTGGTGGCCATGAGCTCCACGTTGGGCTCCTTGAAGAGCTCGTTAGTGGAGCGGGCCGGTCGACGGCGAGGGGTTTTCTCGGCGGCAGGGGACGGGGTTGGTTTGGTGGGCAGGGGGGTCGACGCCCGCTTCGTTTGCCATATCCGCCGGAGCTGCTTACACAAACTAGACATGTTCGGCCCAACGCGAGCTTGTTTTTTTGCCTTGTCATTTCAAATTTGGGTCTCTACATCTTATATACGGAATTAAATTCAACCATGAAATAAAAAAAAAAAAGACTAGTGAACAAAAAAGGAGTATGTGTAATTCATATAAGATGCCCAACTAGCTAATTGGACATGCCTTATACGAGTCTCGATCGATAGTGTATTTTTGACATACTATCTAATTGATAAAATAAAATATAATAATATTTTTAAAATTTAGATATTGATAAAAAAATTATATCCGAAACCGTGATAATATTTGTCTAATCTAAGATTGCGATTCGATATTAAAAATAAATTTAAAATTATTTTAGATATAATATTAATTAATGAAAATCAAAGATAAAATCATAATAGTATATTTAATAGATAAGTGTTGGCTAAGTAGAAATTGATTTGATATTGTCTTTAATATTATATAAAATATATTTAATATTATTATTTTAATATCTATAGATGAAATTAATATAAAATAGAGATCATAATATTATTCTGAGATGAACATATCTATGTGGATAAGATAAACAAAACAATACTTTTTATTTTAAAATAAATTAGAAAGATGTTATTTACATAATATGGATCCAATAAAAAATACTTATATTTTATATAATAAAACTAATAAGAATATTCTATGATCAATTATAAGTAGTCTAATATTAAGCGAAATTAGAATTAATTTAGCTAAGGGCTAATATATAGTATAGTATAGATTTTATTTTAATTTACATGGATTAGACATAGATATATGAAATTTTTTAATTGTCAAAGTAATAAGGATATAGAATTGTTAAAGAGGCTGATTCACATAAAAACTCCCCTTAAGATACAAACTGTAAATAAATTACAACCGTTAGATTCGAAGAATCTACGGTTCAGATTGAAATAGAAAGCTAAAGAAAAGGGATGGGGTTTAAAACAGGTGCGATGGCAAATTTGAAAGTACATAAAAATTTAAGGGCAAAATCGTCCATAAAAAGAAGAGGCGTTTGTTCTTGGTTCCTTCCGTGTTCGCGTGTTCGCTACTTCGCTTGTTCAGTGGCAGCAATCAGAGGAGGCCGGAAAGGATTCCTCCGTTGACGAATCGATCGGCGGCGAGTTCACGGAGATGTCCGACGGCGGGGAGTCGACAAACTTGAAGGGATCCATTGAGTTAGGGTTTGGTTTCAACGAAGAAGGCGGTCAGAGGCTGTCCAATACTCTGTCGGCGTTGGATCTGTACTTCGTCGTCAACCGGCGAGTTCTGTCGAGTCCGGTGTCGACGCCTCTGGTGACCTCCCCCGACGGTCCTTTGAACAACGATTCATGGAGGATTTGCAGTCCAGGTGAACTCTTCCTCCTCTCTTTATCTTCAATTTCTATTTTCGTTTTCCAGATCTGTAAAATTTGTTTCAAATTTTCGATTTCCATTTTTGATTTCCATCAATGGAGGCTCTTGTTTGGAGCCTGCCATATGTTTGATTAAATGCCTCTTCAGTATGTATATCTTTGTGTTTTTTTCATGTCTGATGTCTTATCTTCCGGATTGAAGACGGTGTAGAGAGCAGTGTATTGTGTTGCCTATTGTTTGAAATAAAGCCATTTGAATTCATAAAAACCAGCTAAACAACTTAATCCAGATCTGAAACGGTGCTTACAAGATATACAAGGAATCCTCTAGTCAATGAGCTACTCCGTGGTTTAGAGTTCTGGGATGCCAATACCTGTCAAGGAAGTCAGATTGTGCAACAATAACACTAGAAATTCAGTAATGACAGCTGAAAAATGCTTACTTGATGCTTTGGAGGAGCTGTTGAGTATGTGTGATGGTGGTTATTTTGTTCTGTCAGCTCTTGGGTGGTGCTCTTTTCTACTTAAGGCAGACCTTTCTTGATGAAGCATTGCTCATATATGCAAAATATGAATTACTTCCATGTATTGGGTTTGACACCTTTGTAAGCCTGCTTGCAGGGTATATTAATACTCTCTGTAGCATAACTGAACATATGGAAGGTCAATTAAAGCAAATTAAAGTAGTATTGTATTAGTTCTAATAATCCCAATTAATTAGATTATAAAATTGTCATTTACGGACTTTACTTGTTTACTTATTTACACATCTTTGGCCCATGTACCCAACATATGTCAAACAAATATATTGATTAAATTAAATTAAAGAAAATTAATCATCCAATTAATAACTGACATGAACATGAGTGAAATTAGCATGAATGTCGTCCAAAATAAGCTCTAAGTCATTTTTCTTCAACTCCAAAGTTTGCTCTTCACGACCTTTTAATTGAGTATGAAAGATCATGTGTTCTTTGGCTAGTACTATTCATTGTCTATCATGTTCACATATTTGAATACTATGTTCACATATTTCATGTATTTGTTCACAAATAAAAATTATGGTAATGTTTCAGATTAAGTATGTTCACATATTTGTCTTATTTGTTCACATATTTTACTAATATGTTCACATATTTGTTTCCTCTGTTCAAAAATGATATTTTTTTATGTTTGATGAATATTATTTGATCATCGTATAATTTTTTTTATATACAGGGGAAGAAACTACTCCTCCACGAACCAGATAATGCAAGCGAGGGAGGAGGTTGCAGAGACCAATAGATACGCTATTAAGAGGAGAGACAAAAGCTCATAAAGAGAAAAAGTCAAAACCTAAGAGAATACACTATACACTGGCGAAAAAGTACCCAAAATTGAATCTCACAAATCTTTTAAAGTTGTAAAATTGTACATACATTTGGGCATGGAATGTAAAACTGTTATATCAACGAAGAAACATTTTTTTTTTTTTTGTTCATACATTTTGTTTATGTGTTCACATATTTGATGACATTGTTCACATATTAATCGATTAAACCACACTATGTGAAATACCATATGCATGGAATCTATTATTATTCACTTCAATGTATGGATATGGTCAGTGTGTAAAATATACACATTGTCATCCCAAAGATTAGTAATTTATGAAATTTTGTTTTTAACACATTTTAGTATGATGCTCACATATTTTATAATTATGTTCACGTATTTTAGATGTATGTTAATATGTATAGTTGTGTTCACGTATTTTAGATGTACGTTCACATATTTGAGTATAGTGTTCACGTATTTGAGTATCATGTTCACGTATTTTAGATGTACACTCATGTATTTGAGTATCATGTTCACATATTTTAGATGTACGTTCACATATTTGAGGATAATGTTCACGTATTTGAGTATCATGTTCACGTATTTGAGGTGTACGTTCACATATTTTAGTATAATGTTCACGTATTTGAGTATCATGTTCACGTATTTTACATGTACGTTCACATATTTGAGGATAATGTTCACGTATTTGAGTATCATATTCACGTATTTTAGATGTACGTTCACATGTTTTAGTATAATGTTCACGTATTTGAGTATCATGTTCACGTATTTTAGATGTACGTTCACATATGAAGTAGTTGTATTCACGTATTTTTGAGTATCATGTTCATGTATTTTAGATATACGTTCACATATGAAGTAATTTTGTTGACGCATTTTAGATGTATGTTGAGATTAGTGGTCTCAAATTCTTGTACACTTATATGTAAAGCTTTCGAATTTGCACAATTATAAAGCATGATCTTGTAAAATTATAAAAATGACAAGTTGGGGTATAGTGAAAACAAATGCAACAAGCTGCATTTGTAAGATAATTCGATGGAGATAGCAAGTAGAGATAGGAAAAAAGGTTGATTGCTAAATTTTGTAATACATTCAAGTTCATACATATATTATGTGACACATAAATAAGTATAAATAAGTTTCAATGACTGAAACAATTCATTATGTCCGTTTTTATATTCACGTATTTTCTTTGGGTGTTCACAAATTTGAATAACAATACCCAAATCTCAAGTCATAATGTGGGTGAATTTTAATAAAGTCGATGGACCAGTCACGACTTACAACAACAACAATTCCAAGTCCCTACATGTCGCGTTAATTCAAAGTCTAAGTAGTCAATGAGTTACTTCAATTCTTAATATTACGACTATCTCTTATTTGATTGAACTTTAATTCATTGACTCGTTTAGGGCCACTCACTCACTCACGGATTCACATGTGAGTTCAAAACAGTAATTAAGGGACACTAGTTAGTAGTGAAATTTTTTTCCCTTTCTTGGAAGGCAGACAAAAAAAAGGTTGTCACCAAAATCACATCAATTTTACTCCCCCAACAAAATGATATTGTCTAAATAAATGGCTTACAAACAGGGTAATCCACAACAACTATATATATATATATTCAAATAGAACAAGCCTTTGGTTTGCTTCCTATGGTGTGATCTCTTCCTTACTATCTTCCTCTTTCAATGTCTGGACCCCGGGATCATCCTTGTCGTCTGAAATCGGTACATCACGAGTGCTTTTGACTTCTTCAACTCCAAAAAACATAAAAGCACATGTCATTTGGTTATAATTTGCTATACCGTCTAGCCTTTTCTAAAGCTAAAACAACCATTACTTACCTATAAGTTCAGCAGAATAAGCACCTTGTAGAATGAGAGAGGATGAATATTCATGTTCAACCACTTTTGTAGAAGACAACTAAGATCAACACTCTGGTGTAGTCATTATTGTATTTAAATGCAGTATATATCATAAGACTATGGTTGCCAATTCCTAATCAATTACTTTCGAATATTAACATTCTACAGTTTTAACATTGGGACTAAGGTGGTGCAAGGCAACATTATCCCACATGTTTGCAAGTCTCTCGGTGAACTTTGAAGAGATCATTGTACCTTGTTCTTAAATCATACATCTTTGTCTAAACTCCGAAGTTTCTCATCTTTAGACAAAGACGGGCCGCCCAACTTCTGTTGTATAAACCTGTGAAACCAAGCAATTTTGATTAGGACAACAAGACAACCCCACTCAAAAGCAAACACTTTCCTACTGTTGTCATGAGTAACATGACTAGAATAGCAAGACCCATACTCAAGTAGGCATTTCATCGAACACCATATAGGCGCTCTTCGTTAAATCATACACATGTAACCACTAAATAGCTGCAACAGGAGGGTTGTTTGCACTGAATTCAGTAAGGAACCGAGCTAGTAGGTGTGTTTCAGATTACAAGTTGAATTAATCTCAATTAGTAATTCGTTCACAAACCAAATCCAAGTTGAAATCCAATTATAACATACCTAATCTAGATCGATAACAAATAAAAAATGAAGAATTGATGATTAGAAGGATGAATCATACCAATCATAACAAACAAGCATTCGATCGATGCGGGGAAGAGAATCGAACGAAAAACCCTTTCCAGATCAGATCGAAAATTCTAAATTGGGGAAGAAGGTTTCTCCTTCTAACAATCGATTGAAGAACGATAAACCTAGAAACCCCACCCAAATCTTGAAATCGGCGAATCGAGGCCCTTGAGGACGACGGAGGTGACGTGGGGGAACCGGTCGGGGGTCCGACGAGGGGAGACTGAGTAGCAGTTGCCGATGAAGACCACCGGTGAACGTTGAAGGAGAAGAAGTTGCGTGACTATTGGCGTGGGTTGCTGGCTAGGCAAAACGAAATTACAAAAATGCCCCCGTTCTTTTAAAAGATAAAAGGAGAAGCCTTATAATCAGGACCGTCCATCCACATAATCTTGAATATATTAATGTAAAAAATGTGCAGCAAAATTAATAATCAATGGTGTAGGTGTTTCCAAAGAATGTGCCTCACTCACCCCCGTTTTCACTTTTTCCTCCTTTCATCGACCTTAATCTTTGATGTATGTGTAATATCCAGTCTCGTTCCTTAACCTGCAAGTTACCTTGGTGTTGGGTTTAATGAATTAGCTCTTTTCCATAAGTAAAAATTGGAATGGCTATATGAAGATATATATTAATTAAGCTCCAAGAAATCGGGTAAAAGATACTTGTTAATTAATCCGCAAAGATTGAATTAAAGATAAAAATAAACTAAAACTAATTAAAACTTAAGTAAACCTAAACTATATATATTGGAAGCGGCCAAGCACTTGTTCTTTCTCCATCGTGTGCCGTCAGAGAGCTCCTTCGCGTTCTTCTCCTTCAAGACGTTGCTTCCTACTGCGGGCGACCGGAGTGCGGGTTCTGTCGGTAAGTACTTCCCGCCCATGTCTTGTTGTCGACTTCAGGCTGTGGGTACGGGTCGAATGATGGGTTATAGCGGTTAAGCGGGAGTCGGGGGTTGGGCTCAGCGCAAGGGCGAGCCCGGCATAGTCGGTGGCGACCGAATGTCCTCCGCGGGTGGTAGGTAGCGCTAGGGTCGATCGTGTGGGCCAGGGAGGGCGCGAGAGGGGTTCGGCTATTGTCGTCGTCGTCTTGTATCGTTGTGGGTATGGCTGTATGGTTCGACCTCTGTCGTGGTCGGGTTGGTGGATGGTCGAGCGAAGGGTCCTAGTCGGGTTAGGAGTTGTGGTGATGGCTAGATGGGGATTCTTTGAGTTGGGCTGCAGTAGCGTAGAACGTTGGCTCTTGGGTCGGCGTGCTCGATCGGAGCGGAGGTGGTGATCGACTTCAACGTAAAGATTGGAATTTGGTGAGAGAGATGTTGTTGATCGGGTAGCATTTGTTTATATAATCAAGCTAGCAGCTTGAGAAGCCGGAGTGGGGATTGCTGGCATAAGTCAATAAATTGATTAAATATACATCAATAGTCTTTGATCATGTAAGGTTGAGGAGGTGGTAATTATGTAAGAGGTGGATTAAGGTTGGTTTTGTCGGGTTCGGTTTGGGTCAATTTGGGTATCTAAATTCTTCAGACAATAATAATTGTCTTAATGCGTATAATAATATTAATTATCGTTTTAGGAGATTGATCTTTCTGTGTTATTGGCCTTTCCCGTTCGGAGTGAAATTTCTTCATCTCTCAGGTAAGTCGATTTTCGGCTTGCTCAGTCCTATTCTGGCCTGTTAGGGTTGCGTGGTAGTTATGAGATTGGTTTTGGGAACTAGTCCCGATCGATCTTTTAAAAATGTTTTGATATGTGTGCTATGTGTAAATGATTTTGGAAACCTGTTTTTGAAAGTTGTTATCTATATACGTATATTTTCATCGTTGTTTTCTCTATGTTGGGCAGCGCTCCAGTGGAGGCTGATTATGGATGGTTGTGATGGTATAGACGGTTGGAATGAGGATGGATGGTTTATTGTGGATGGTTGTGATGGGATGGACGGTTGTCGCTTGCAATGTTGATGTAGAGTTGCGGCATAGGTAGAGTAAGGTATGTGGTGTTGATGCAGTGCCCATACCATAGGTAGAGCCTCTGATTGCGTGTTTTGTGTGGAATTGATTAAGTGACTAATTGGACCTAGGAATGGACTACAGATATGTGTGTGATTGCGGACTTGTTTGTTGACCTCAATAAAACGGTTTTGAAACATCTTGTAACTTCCATGTTGATTCTGACTTGTTAGGATAGGATCTGAACCCTCGGTGAACTATTTTTCATTCCAGGTCATCAGGATTACGTGACCGAGCCTCGGCGCAGTGGTGGTACAGAGTAGTAGCGCGTTTCATAGTGTTGGGGTTGGGTGTTATTATTATTATTGCTCGTTTTTATCATTATTTAACTTGGGATTATATTTAGTGAACTTGTAGATGTTTGTCTTTTAGGATAAGTGGTGGAATTTGAGTGTTTCAATTTGGATTTGATCTTGGGGATTAGTGCATGTTAACTTGTTTTAAACTATAAATGTTATTTTATTCAAATACAAGCTGGATGTTTTCTATGTTTTCTCGCCGTGCCCGCGTTGCAAGATCCGAATGTTCGTTGTCGAACCAGCTTGGTAGTGCCTCGTGAGGTCTACTACCGAGTAACGCCTTGTCAGAAAGACGGGGTGTTACAGTATGGCTGTATTGGATGCTTTCTTAATGGAAATCAATGCGCTGACATAAAACCACTCATCTCCTCCTCCCGTGATGAATGTAACTTCTAAGCCTTTGTTCCAACAAAAAACACACAACTTTCATTCAATCTCAAAAGTTTCGGATATATCACCAACCAAGAAAGAGAAATCATTTAAAAACGTAGTCGTAAAAACCTCATAACAAAATCAATGGATCGAGGATATTCAATTTAGGGATAATGCCCAAATTTATATGATACTAACAATGACACCAATGAGGTTGGCCAAAGATGTGCGATGGTGAAATTGACCGTTGAAGAGAAAAGTGAATTTTGATGGTAAATCTCTTATTGTGAGTGTAAGGTTTGGCGCCTTAGAAGCATTATCCCATGCCAACACAATGATTGTTCAAAAGGTCACTCATCTTGGTATTACTCTCGCTCTAGCACGTTTAACTTCATTGCTCTTTTGTCCTCTTGAATCATGAGAGAAAGCGCTCTTGTTGACATGGAGAGCACCTCAACCCCCCTTATAAACTTTTGTGGTGTTATAATCTCCCCCACTTAAGCACTTGACGACCTCACCAAAATGTTTTTATTATGAGTGCTTTGCCAGCTACTATAGAGGACTTCTCATGTAGATTTTTTATGAGTACATATTGGGTATAGTCACACCAGCTTATTTCCTTAGCACTTCTTTTTCACATATATTTCATAATTACTATGATCTTTCTAACTCTCTTACAAAGGGCAAGGAGGATCTAGGCCTCATTTGAGAACGAGCAAGGATATGTCCAATGACTAAACCATCCGGCTCCTCTATGACTTCAATATGTTGAATTGCTTGGTGATAAAAACTCATGAAATTTGAAATTATGTCCATGGATTTGTGAATATGCTTGAAGCGATTTCCATCTCTAATATAGAGAGGTGTATTCATTTGTCATGGTACGTGGAGCTAGTTCATTGAAGCAAGTCAGAGTCTCGATGGCTTTGATAACCATTTATGTAGTTCATTGGAGCTTCCAAGCATAGTTATGGATAGGCACTAAGTTAGGAGCTCAAAGAACATGATTACAAATAACCTAGGGCTATTGGAAACACCAATTGAAGAGGCATCTTTGTGATTGAACTAGTGGTTCCGATTGAATGAGAGAAATTGATAGATCGGAGAAAGATACTATTTCATTGATATCTTGACAACAATTATAAACAACTTAATAAAGTATCTATGTAGGGTAGGGAATTACAAGAGAATTGAGTTTCACAATGTATGGGAGTGAATCGGGTTTATAAATAGAATATGTTTAAATAACAAAATATAAAGGTTGCCTCTAATTTCACCTTGTAACATGTTGTACTGACAAACCCTAGATCTCCTTCTTCCACTTTGTGTTGGAAATTGAAAGTTGGCGAGCATGATTGCCGAAGGAGGCCGGATAAGAAGCTAACATCAAGTGGAAGAGTTGTCATCAATGGTGGATATCATTGGTAAAGAGAAAGGAAGAAAGTAGAGACTAGAGGAGATGTCCGGGGAGGGGGAGTGTTGGGGGAGTAAAGATGATAGAGAAAAAGGGTTGAGGTTATACTTAACACAAGACAAACAACAATGTTAGTACCATAACAAGTTATATGCTATTAGAATTTAACTCTATACTAATGTAATATAAAACAGAAATCAAGTATTTATAAAATATTGCACAACGTGACATAAAAATAATAAGATAACTTTATAAAATATATTTTGAAAAACCTTTGTTGACATAAATGAATATATAGATAAATTTAAGTTTCAAATATTTTTCTTATTCAATAAGGTTTAAAAGGAAAATAATCTTATACAATTATCCTGTTGATTAATACTCTTAGAATGAAAGTGAACTTTAATAGGCATGATATATTAAAATAAGTGATACATTAAAAAAACATCTTTATTTATTTTTATAAATTAGTTTAATAGAAACTTTATTGAAATACTGAAGTTTATAAATAAATTAATTTTCTTACCAATGTCTCGTACAAATTTATTGTTCAAATTTCACATGTACTTTGTTTTAAATTTCTATATACTATAAATATTCTAATTATACCACCATTACTTGTAGATGATATGAGTCGTAAACCAGTTACTAGTCTATATGAGTAGGTATCTATCATATCAAATTCGAATTAAATTATTAAATATTAGTATTAATTCTACAATTTTCTCAATATACATGAAATGCTTAATACAAAATATTTACTTGTTCATTAATCATTTACATTTAACCAAATATTTTCAATATATGAAAACTTAGACTAGTTAAAGACATAAAGCACTTACAAGTTTTTTTATAGAAAGATGGGATTAGTTTTGTTGCTTTGTTTTGGACCTTATGAATTAGTAAGTTTCTATTATGTTTATGGATAATTTTTATGTGAAATTATGAATTTGGTTAGTATCGTGATAGGTTTTGTGGATATCCGACCCACCCGATTACCCGATGGATGGTGTATGGTTTGTAAGGATGGTTTATAGATCGGATGGAGTATTTTTTTTAATGGATCGGGCTATGAAATTCACTCATCGATTCATAACCCGATCTGTTTTTATTGCTATATCAAATTTTCCTTTAACCTCAATATCCGCCCTATACTCGGGCATATGTTTCACTCAACTTATTTTAATAATGTAATTTGTTTTTGAGCCTAATTTAGAAAAACATATTAATCATTGATATTCACCAAAAAAGAACTCAACATTTCCGAGCATAACCATGCATCTTGCATTCTCCCTAATTTAGAAAAAAATCGATAGTTACCATAAATAACTCAACATAAAAAGTACAATTCATAGCAAATAGAAATTGTTTCCAAGCACAATCATCTTGCATGCTCCCTATTGCTCCATTAAGACTTTCTATAATTGACTAATTACGTCTGCCACAAATCTTACTGTTATATGATGGCCCACGGGACAAATTATTTACTCAAACATATTAGTATAATGTAAATTATTCATTTAAATATATTACTCAAATGTAAATAGTTCGTGTAAACATAAAGTCAAACATTCTTTAGAAATTAAAATTTATTTATATAGAGATGAAATGCTACTAATGCTAAAATATAAGCGAAAAAATATATGTTATAATTTCATTTTTGTGATGATAATTAATCGATTCTAGGCTATGTCATTTTTTCAGAGAAAAGAGTTATGTTATATTTGATGTAGTTTAACATTCACATATCTTCTTTGTTTTTGCAATTTTTAAATATGTTTTAAAAAGTAATTAGTTTTGTATTGTATTTATCATTCCATTTTATATTCATACCTAAGAAAATTTAGATTGTTTTTACAGAATAGAAAGAGTTTTAAACCAAAATGAATCTTATTTATATTGGTCAATAGAAACTAATCATCCTACTCTAGGCAATAAATAGCATAAAACTTAAAGATTGAGGAAATGAAAAGGAAAAAGTGATTTGCATGTCAGTAAGGAGATTTGAACCTATGATCAATGAGTTATTAGGAAACACTCTAACCACTATGCTATAAACACTACAACAGAAATGCTTTTTTTAGCGAGAATTTTGTTTTTCTCGTTAAATGTATCTTTTGGCGAGGAACATAAAGATTTCTCTTTAAATGTGACTTGACTTTTAGTGAGAAACTTGTATTCCTTGCTATACACTACTAACAACGACAAATATTTTGGTTCATGGTTATTTGTACCAATAATTTTGTAATGTATAGTACAAAGTCAACAACGACAAATTTTGAAGCATTTATATATCGAGGAATATTTTCATCATTAAAAAACATTCGATGACGAGATAATTACTTTATCGCAATATAGATTCCGTCTAACTCAATGGTGACTAAAGTTCTATTTTCTCACTAAAAGTGGACTTTTACGAGAGACCATTTTCACGTTGAAATAATTCGGTAGTGAAAATTTTCCAATTTTGTCTTTGTTAGTTAATAAAAAAAATATAATACTAAAATTAACACATATACTAAATAAATTAACACATATTTTATTGATCAAATGTGGTATATATAGATTATAAGGTAGTCATAAGATAGCTTGAGTCCCACATATACGATATACAAAGACATATATAACCATAGATCTAATAATATAAAATCTACTAATATACCAATAGAATATTAATACAGTGAAGAACAAAGTTCATACATAGAACATAAAAGATACCATATAGTTAAAATTGGCACATTATAATAAAATAACGGTAAAGAAGTTTTGAAACTTTGCTCTTCATGATCTCTTGTTGATTGGTTTCTTGTGTACTTTTGGAGCTCTCGTTTTTTGCCATTTTTTTTAAATTTGATGATGGAGATTCAGATATTTAAATGGTTGGTTGATATAGATGCATTGAAGATCATTATGTATAATCTGGGATATGCGATATTGTGCTTAACAATAATGGTAAAGAAATCTTTTTATCATAATCATATTCTTGTAACTCTTTTTTATTTAATCAAAAGCGAGGGTTATATTCTTGTAACTAAACCACGTATATCGCATATCGATCCCGTACTTATTATGTAGTGATAATTTCCAAAACAAAAAGATAGATGAGTTATTTATGATCATATGTTTTTGATAATATAAGATGATGAGGGAAGGGGGTGGGGGGGGGGGGGCGGTTTTTTAATTTGTGGGAAGTTAATAAGCGGTCCAAAAATTTAATCCAGTCTCTAGGCGGTTTATATACCTCCAAAGCCCACTTTTCGCCCCACTTTCTCGAACGCTCTCTCTCTCCTCTCTCTCTCTCCTCTCTCTCTCCCTCTCCTCGCGCTCTCGCTCCATTCTCACTGACGAACCCCAAATCTGCCATTGTTGGTCCAAAGAAGGCTTCATTGGCGTCCTACTCCTGCTTTCGAAGTCTTTCCGCTCCATATCTTCTACGGATCTAGAGGTTAGTCGATCTCTTTCCCCTTTTTGTTGAGATTTCTGCAGTTCTAGGGTTTCGTTTTTGAAACTGTTCATGACATACGTTTTTCTTTTTTGTTTTCGAGTTTGATCGTTGTTCTTTTTCTCCATTTTGTTGTTGATTTATGGTTTCTGTTCAGATATCAAGTATCGTTTTTGCTTCTACATCTTCCTTTCTTCTGTTTTTTGGTTTTGAAGTGGTTTTGAGAGTACAAACTTGCTTTTTGAGTGTTTTTGGGTGCTTGCATGTGTTTACATTTGAGTATGAAGCAGTTATCAACTTTGGTACTTCAATGATGATTGTACATTTGGGTCTAGGGTTTTAATCGGTGACAACTGTTTTGCGAGGGAAACTCTTGCATGTATTTCTCTTTTCTCTGGTTGCTTCCCTCGCAAACTTTTTTCCATTCAAACTCATCCGCTGACGTAAGGTGGGGATTCCATTCTTTTGTATGACAGGGTTTTAGGTGACAGTATATGTATGACAGGTAGTCGGTGACAGTGTTGACATGATTGTTGTGTTATGTATGTTACAGGTGTAAACATGTCAAGTACAGAGTCTGCTTCAGCTTCTGGTTCAAGCAGTCCTCCTCCCTTTGATATTGAGTCCCTGAAATCTCTGAAATACCATTTCCCTTCTAGTAAGTGGTTCAAAGGGAGATACAATGTCTATTCAGATGTTTCCGTCAAAGATAAAATCAAACGCAATGTCACTCCAAAACAGTTTGATGAGTTGTCTAGAGGTTGTTTTGGTACTATATTTCAAATTGGTGATCAATTGGATTTCCTAGGAGTCCTGGTTCACACCCTCATGATGAATCAAGTGAAAACGAAGAAGAATTTTGAGATGTGGTTCAAACTGAAGAAAGAGTATGTCAGGTTTTCTCTTCTGGAATTTGCTGCAATCACTGGACTCAATTGTAAAGAAAGTGATGATTATGAGGTTCCAGCGGTTGAGATGCATGATGTGTTAGGAGTGCATAAATGCAAACTGCAGGATCTGCTTCAGTTGTTCTACAATGAGAAAAGGTCCAAGAGGAAGATGATGTTGGCACATTTGCTAGTGCTAGAGGGTGTCTTGCTTCCCCATAAGCCTGGTAGTTTGATCAATCCTCAGTCTGTGGCTATGGTGTCTGACATGAAACAGTTTTTTCAATATCCTTGGGGGAGGAAGGTATATGCAGCTACTATTGACAAGCTTTCAAAGATCTGTGAGACTGACAATCCTGGGTGTGAGAGGAGAGGTTTTAATTTGTTAGGTTATCCTTTAGCCTTTCAGGTAAATGATGTGATGTTTACAATTGTGTATTTGGTTTGTTTCTTGATTACAACATTCTTTCTCACTATTTCTATAACTTTTTGTGTTCACAGATATGGATCTTTGAGACTTTCCCATCTTTGTCTTCAGTTTGTAATGTTAGCTACTCTGTCAATAAGGCTATTCCCTGCGGCCCTATCTGGCACACAATTTCTGGTGATTATCAACTGACCTATACCAAAATTGAGGAAACCATTCTCCAACATGGTTTGGTATGTGTTTATGTCATGTAATCTTTGCTCAATGTATTCCAGTTTTTTTGTTTTTGTTTTTGTAGGGCACTGTGTGCAGGTATGACACTGTAAATTTTGGTGATTTTTCTTGGCCTGATGAGAAGAAGGATGCTGTTGTTGATGCATATGTTGCATGGAGGTGTTCTCAAGCAGTTGTGCCTGTAGAGCTGGATAATGTTGTACAGAACAAGGCCATGAGGTTGAGATTGCGTTATGCTGTGCAGACTCATGCGGGTGGTTCTTCTGTGAAACCCCAGGATTCAGATGAAGACAGTGGTGAGAAGTCTGATGACAAATCAATTTCGAGGAAAAGATTAAGGGAAACATCTTCTGAGGATGAAGATGATGAAGATGATGATAATAGGCATCTGGTTTCAGTTGGGAAGCAACTTTTTGGGGAGAAGTACAAGGGCCCGAGTCGTAAAAAACATGTAGCTAGCAAGTCTGCAAAGAAGAAGAAGAAAGTTACATTTGTTGTGAAGGGTTCAAAGTCTGTGAAACCTGTAGATGGATCTGGTGACAAGGAGGATGACAAGGAAGAGGATGACAAGGAAGAGGGTGACAAGATACCCGATGATAAGGATGATGAGAAGGTGGTAGATGACATGGTACCAGATGAGAAGGAGGGTGATGAGAAACGAGAGAAGGCAGGTGAGAAGGAGGGTGGTAAGCTTGTTGATGATGACAAGGTGGAAAAGAAGGATGCTGGTGGAAAGAAGGATGGCAAGGCTGTGAAGGATGACAAGGAGGAAAAGAAGAAAAAGAAGAAGCCAAAGGAGTCTGTTGCTGTGCTGGAAACTAAGGGTGATGCTGGTGTTTCCTCCACTCTTAGAAGTGGTAAGCCAATCAGGAGTGAGAATGTACAGCCCCAACCACAGAAGAAGAGTAAAAGTGCAAAGGGAGATGGCAAGCCTGAGTCTGTTCCTAAGACCAGTGCAGATGACACTGATGAGCCTAAGTGGGCCAAATTATTAAGAGATGACTTGAGGATTGTGGCTCATTCTCTGAAATTTGTGCAATGGAAGGTTCAAGATTTATCCATGCAGGTAGGGTTGTTCATTGGATTGAGAAAACCGAACCGAACCCGAGAATCGAACCGAACCGAGAGGAACCGATCCAAACCCGAGTAATTCGGTTCGGTTTTCGGTTCCAGGTTTAAGCCAGATCGGTTTTCGGTTCGGTTTGGGCTGGATCGGTTCGGTTCCGCTCTAAACCGATTGAACCGAAATATTAAAAAAAACCCTAGTTTTCCATCTCTTTCTCCCGTGTTACTGGTTTCACGACTCTGTTTGCGTGTTTTTGGTTTGCACTTGGCAGCCAGCAGCCATCAGAATCCACCGCCCGTTCCCACTTCCAATTCCCGTCTTCCAGTTCTCCCTCGATTTTCGACGAGCCAACGAGCGACACCGACACCTCTTCAGCGACGAGCCGACGAGCGACGGCTGTGACGCCGACACCTCTTCAGCGATTAGCCAACGAGCGATGGGTTCCAGACTTCCAACTTCCCGGCGACGAGCCTGGAGGTACGTCGTTAGCCAGTCGATCGGACGGTGGATTCTCATGGTAGTCACCGGTCTTTTCTTGAACCTTGTAGAATTTTGTTTCAGAATCCATAGCTGTGTTGCCATAATCATTCCCATTAGGTTTCGCATCTTCCAATTCGGTTTTATTTCGTTTGGTCCATTTCGGTCCAAATTCGGTTCGGTTCACGTTTGGATCGGATCGGATTTCGGGTTTTTTTTTTAATTTGGATCTCAAAAAAAACCCAATTTACATAGTTCGGTCCAATCGGGCAAAACCGAATCCAAACCGAAAAAACCGAAACCGAACCGAACCGATCCAGTCCAGTTCGGGTCGGTTTTCGGTTCCAGTTTTTGTCGAGTTCGGTTCTCGGGTTCGGTTCGGTTTTCTCGGTTCGGTTCGGTTTTTGTCCAATGAACAGCCCTACATGCAGGTTATGTTGTTGAATGATAGACAAGTTGTTATGAACACTTAACTCTATGACTTGAGTCAATTTGTTGGAAGGTCTTTAAATGGTGGTGAAACCAGCACCCAACAAGCTGCAAGAGAGCAAAAATTAATGGAGGAGGAGTATGCTAAGGTATTGGAAGACATTAAAGCTGGTTGTTCTCAGTTTGATGAACATGTTAGTTTATTTCCTAGTCAGAATGAAGATGCTGAGGTGGATATTGTGCAGGATGAAGATGCTGCTGGTGTTGTGAAGTCTAATCATGCTAAGGATGAAGGTGATAACATGGAAGTAGATGACAATTGTGTTGTTCCTGAAATTGAAAAGGAGAATGAGGGTGACAAGGTGTGTCTGGATGAAGATTCTGTGGATGCTTTTAAGGTAGATGACAAGGTAGAGGCCGTGGATGAAGAGGCTGTGGATGATAAGGAAGAGGCTGTGGATGACAAGGAAGAGAATGTGGATGTCAATGAAGAGGCTGTGGATGAAGAGGCTGTTGTACATGTAGATGACAAGGTCGCCGTGGAGGAAGAATCTACTAAAGTAGATGTCGGTGACAAGGTGGATGTAGAGGTAGATGCTGAAGTTAAGGAAGATGACAAGGCGGCTGTAGAGGCTGAGGCTGAAGATAAGGTGTATGAAAAGGTGGTGGCTGATGAGAAATCTGAAGACAAGGTGGATGACAGTGTTCCATTCAAAGAAGAAGCTCAAGAAGCTGTTAAGGAAGTTGAAGACAAGGTAGTTGTGGAGGAAAAAGTTGAAGAAGTTGTTGTAAAACAAGAGGAATCAATTGTTAAAGTTGAGAGTTCTATCAAGGAAGAAGCTGTTGTTGAGGAGAAGTCTGTAATCAAGGAAGAAATGATTAAACCTGATGTTAAAGGCAAAGGCAAGGCTGTAAAGGTGGAGGAAGATGACTCTGATACAGATCCTGATGACAAGAATGAGGCTCTTGCTTTGAGAAGGTCTTCCAGGAATGCCAAGCCAAGTGAGAAGTTGGTTACTCCATACACTGCTAGAAAGAAGAAGACTCCAAGGAAACCTAAGAATTCCTTTTATGGAGATGAAGAACGAGCTGCCTTCTTTGCCTGGTACAGGGATGACAGGTATGTCTATCATGTATTATTTTTGCCTCCTCTGCCTTCTCTGTCTTCTCTTCCTTCTCTGCCTTTTTTTGTCTTATCATGTTGCTTTTGTATTTTCAGAACCAATAATGTTGGTGTTCGTGGCTTTGAGACAACTTTAACGAAGAAGTTCTTTAGGGACATTGTGACAAGGAAGAGCTGGTTAGGTGATGAGGTATGTTACAGTCTGACAACCCAAGTTATATATGTTTTCATGTTGATTGTTTTCTCATGCCTTCATTTTTCAATTCTAGCATATCACAGAAGCTTTATTCCATCTGAGGAAGAAGGTTCATTCAGATCCTGAACGATGGGAAGAAGTTGTCATTGTTGACATGCTCTTCATATCGCGCTTCACTATTGGAGTCATGGAAAAACTGATGGATGGATCCTTCTATTTCAGTAAGAGATGGACTGATTATCTGGATGGTCTGTTGCCTATTGCATTTGGGAAGCCATGGTTTGATGCAAACAGGGTGTACGCTCCTTTCAACATAGATGGAAAGCATTGGATTGCTCTAGAGATTCTGGTGCTTGAAAATCAAGTGAATGTGTATGATTGTCGCCCAGATTTATATACTGATGCACAGTTGGAAGAACGTCTCTACCCTCTATGTGTCGTGCTTCCTTACTTCATCAATTGCTGCGATAGAATGTCTCATCTAGTTGATACGGAGACTCCCTTCATCTTTAATCGAGTGCCAGATGTTGCAGTGGATGTTCAAGGGTAAAGTCTTGTCTCATTGCCTTTCTGTTTTTGTAAGTTTACATATAACTTTGTGTATTGATATGTTGTTATTATATTTTTGTAGTGGTAACTGTGGTCTGCTTACAATCAAGTTCATCGAGTCACTTGCTTTCAGTGCTGAATTCAAGGTGGATGAAAACAATATCCAAGCACACAGGGAAAAGATGGCTATAGAACTGTCCAACAATGTCTGGGTTTGTGATGATGACTTCCAGTGAATTTTCTATCTTTGTAGGTGGTTGTAGTAGGCTGTGAACAATGTTAAGACATTAATGTCCTTTTGTATGTATTGTCGTTAAGAAGTTAAGACTAATTTGCTGTCAGGTATGAACAATGTCTGGGTTTGTGAACAATGTTTGTTTTTGTATGGCAGGTTCTGAACAATGTATGTTTTTGTATGGCAGTTATGAACACTATGATGTTATATACATTGTGCATTACTGGTCTATTTATTGTTGGGTTTTAGTTTTTTTTTACCTTTTTTCGGTGTAGGGGTTTAGTTTTTTGGAGTTACTTGTAACTTGTGTGGCCGAATGTAGGTGACAAGTGTTTAGATGACATGTAGGTGACTATATGTAGGTGACAAGGGTGTAGATGACAGATGTGACCGTATGTTAGTGGCAAGCTAATCTGTCACCATTATTGTAAGATCAAAACAAATTTTATCACATATGGTTTTAATCACGATAACACTGTTTCATCATTCACTCCTATAAAAAACATCTAGCAAGCACACCAACAAAATGAGATTCAAACTTCGGTGACAACGTCTCATCAAATAGTGAATATAGAGAATCAAAACTAAGGAAGTTTGGTTATAGGTGATATATTCCATGGAATTGCAGCTAACTCTTGTGTGTGAGAAGAACTTGAAGCTTCTTTTCTTCTGCATGTCTTCTTGTTGTGACCAACAGCTCCGCATGTGCTGCACTTGTATGTGGTTGTCTTTCTCTTTGTTTTCACTATGGTTGTAAATTCTCCCTCAGAAGGCAATCTGTTTACCCTTGGTCTCCCACATTTCTTGCGCACAAATGGTGGATGACAAGTTAGTTGACGAATTTCCTCTGGCACTATCCATTCAGTCCTATATGGCACTGGATAGATTGTCTCCTCATAAACCTTCAACCATGCTTTGCTTGTGTAGTACACACCTATGAAATCAGATATCCTCAACTGCATATGTTCAATTGCACGAATGGCATGTGCACAAGGCATTTTATCCAAATCAAAAACTCTACAACTGCATGACTTCCTTGCAAGATCAACAATTCCCGAAAAGGTGCCTCCACATACTTCAAACTGTGCATCATTCAAGGTCTTTATGTCATACCTTTTTGATATCTGCTGTCTTTCAATCAAAACTTTCTTCAGCTTCAATGGTGGTTGATTTTGGAGCTTTGATGCTACAATCCTCCTTCTCCGAAACCAATCTGTCACCATGTCTCTAATGAACTCAAAGAGTGATACCAGTTGGTATGACCTTGCAATTTTTAGAGCAGAATTGACACACTCTGAGTTGTTAGATGTCATCATGTTGAACCTGTCACCTTCACAATTAGCTCTGATCTAGTGTATGCCTCTGCGGCCTTTGGGAAGAAGCTGGTTGCTGCAGGATCATGGAACCGTGTCCTCAAATTTGCTTCCACATGTCTGATGCAATACACATGCTTAGCTGTTGGATATACCTTTCCCACTGCATTTTTAATGCTCTTATGCCTGTCTGAGACAATCACCAAGTCTGGTGAGCATGGAACGACATGTAGTAGCTGTTCAAAGAACCATCTCCATGACTTACCATTTTCTGAATCCACCACTGCAAATCCAAGAGGATATACTTGTTGATTTGCATCAGAACCAACAACACTCATCAAATTCCCATTATATTTCCCATGAAGAAACGTGCCATCAACTGATATAACCTTCAAAAGCATAGGATGACATGGTTATTGCTACGGGTAATATAAGATGACAAGATACCGATGACAGGATCCTGTCATCGGATCTTAGAAGAATCAAGTAAGTCATGATTGGTGATAGGGTTGTACCTTTCGGAGATGTTGGAAACCTCTTATTGACACTCCAAATGCGAGGAAAACGTACTTGAATCTATTTGATTCGTCTATAATCAGCTTTGTATATGTCCCCTCATTCACAACACTTATCATGTGGCAATATGAAGGGAGTAGAGCATAGTTCTCCTCTGGTGTTCCCCTAATTAAGTTATTGGCTCTTTCAATTGCTTTCCTAGCCTTCCACATGCTGATTGCTTCATGGTACTTCTTTTGTACATCATTTTGAATTTGTTTTGCATCTGGCCCCTTTTTTCACACCTTCAAACCTGTAATACAACAGTTCAACAAGCTGTCATTGTCAGATTGTAAGCAACATGTCAATCCAAAGCATATATGACAGCAAAAGAGTTATGATTTTGTTCTTATGTTGTCAACAATGCTTTTATAGGATGGTTTACCATGTTTTGTAAACCTGAGGTCGAACGGGCAAGTATGCTTGTATGTCAGCTTCCTAATCTCAAAGTTGTCCGTGTCTGAAACTCTTGCAGCCATCATATGTCATTGGCAAGAATCATCTATACACTTCAGCTTGTATGTTGATTTATTTGACTTGGTGACTCTGTAGTCAAATTTGCTTGTGACAGCCAGCTTTTCCACTGCATACTTCAATTCTTTCTTTGAAGGGTATATCATCCCAACATCTAAGAAATCAATGTGGCCCAGTGTCGTGTCTGTCATGTGATCAATATCTTCTTCACCTTCTATTTCTGTCACCATTATCTCCTTCCCCTTCTTTGAATTATAACCAATTGCAACAGACATTGGTTGGATTTCATCCACATCTATTGGTAAGTAGTCATCATCAACAACTCCTACATGTTGCTCCTGATGAGTTATTAGTTGACACATTGTTGTATCTTGGACAGAGCTATCATCAGTCTTCTCATTACCATTAGCAAATGTGACATACAATGGCATTTTCCATTCAACGCCTGGGAAATCATTGATATCCATGAACGATGTCAAATCCTCATCGTTTTCAACAACGTAGGGATTCTGAATTGCTTGGAAGGGGGTTAGGTGTGACAGGACCATCTTCTTGGACGATAGCTTCATGTTGCATCTTTGCTTGATCGTGGTTTTCAAGTCCTCCAAGTTGATCTGATCCTTCAGTACAACTGCCTTTGATGATCCGTCACCTACGTATTCGCATTCAGCATTCCACTGTCCTCCGAATGAAACAGTGAGTATTTTCATCTGCACAAACAAGTTCGACTTATTGGTGACGTGTTTTCGTCAGAAAAGAAGCTTGTCACCGATCAAACCCAGATTTTTAGAATTCAGATTTCAAATTAATTTGCATTGTTAATTGTTGTGTTGTTCTTCATGATTTGTTTCTAGACATCCTAATCGCTGTCACAGATCCGGAGCTTGCTAGATCTGAGTTGAAAGATAGAGTCGGCCAAAAACCTAATTTCTCACTATCACGCATTATTTTGCGATTTTTAATGTTCAAAAGCTCTATAAGATCGACTCGAATTCGCTGGATTACCTCGAATGATCTTCTGTCCAGATTTTCTCCCTCCGATTCTTCTGCAATGGCGATCGCAGGCGACAGCTATGGCGGCTTGTTTTCGCGGAAAATCGCTCCCGCGGAGCTGTTTTGTTTCGTGGGGAAGAAGCTTGAGGAGTGGCAGCGTGCCGTAAATGTTTTATTGGGCTAGGGCTATTTTTGGAAAATCGACTAGTTGCCACATTGTTTTTTTGGACGGCCCAAACGCTTCCGCGTTTTCTCCCCACGGCCCAGTTACCGTTTTTCGTCTAAGATGATTCTACTCATTTTATATAACTAGTACAAACCCCGTATCATATACTGGTAATGTAAATATAAAATCGAATTAACTGATTTAAGATCGAATTTTGATACAAATACGCTTTAACTCGGGAACTTATAATCCAAATCCGATAGACCAAAGTCAGAACCTATCGACCTATATATATACACTTTTATTCGTACAATTTTAATTCTAAAATAGTTATATTCAAATTTTCAAATCAATATATATATATATATATATATATATACACTTCTAAACCTGAAGTAGTTAAAGGGCAGTTTTGTCATTAGGATTTTATAAACCAATCACCATATTTTTAATAACTAACTTTTATACTAATCTTCTATCCATTTATAAGTAAAAAAATTAATATATTATAATAGATATTTATGTAGTAATTTCTATCTTGAGTTTCTAAATAAAAAATTAAATTCATACATAAATATGTGATTTCTATCAATTTATATATAATATATATTTACAAGATTGCAAAAGATCCATGTATACGAAATATATCCCCAAAAGATCCATCTCTATTAAATATCCATTTGCAAAAGATTTTCTCATATAAACAAAATCTATACGTATGTAGTATGTATAAAAAAAAATTCTATCTACATATAAAATAGGCAAAAGAAACATATGGATTGTGCCCTATTTTATTAATATGTTAATGGTACGTGAATTCCGTATGTACTATAGTATCTATTTTGTCTGTACATATTATTTTGATATGTAAAATTAATAAGGATATATAAATGTTAAAACATAACTAACTTAATATGAGGTGGGTCAGAATTAACGTGGAGGCTCGAAAGGTCTCGACTTTAATATATAGTATAGATTCATATGTAAAGTGAGTCGAAAAATTATGATTTTCATAGTGTCAATCCGGTTTAGTTATTTGTTTGACCTGTTGATATTTAGGGTCTGGTATATATTAGGAATTATTCTACATTGATTCATGTCACTAAAATTTACGAGTTAATTGGTTCTAAGTATTATTAACCTATTTATTTTACTCAGGTTTAAGTCATTAAAGTTTGTACGTTAATTGAGGTGAAAAGTTGTTTTCACAATATTATTCTGGTTCAGTTCTTCGTTTGACGTGTTAATAATTGGGTAAGGTTTTTGAGTTCGCTCTATATAAACCCGTATAATAAAATGTTGTTAGTCAATCTAACTTGACCCGAACCCTCGCTCAATCAGAAATGGCTAAGCCTGACCAAGCCTAAATGGTTAAATTATGATTTTCATAGTGTCAAGTCTAAATTATGAACAATATTTATACATTAAAATTATTTACAAATTGAAGTAATATTTTTAACATGCAAATATTTAAGTACACAAAATATATCTTTATTTATTAATCCTAAATATGCACATTCAATCATAATGATCTGAAATGTCGAGTATGTATGGAGATGATTCAATAAGTGATATGTATTATAAAATAATATTGATGTATCGGAATAAACCTATTAATTGATTCAGTTTGATGAGTTGATCATTTTGATTCATTTTGATTTTGTATTAAGTACATGGTTAGAATATTATATTTGAAGAATAAACCGATAAATGGGGTCGATTTGGTAAGTTGGTCATTTTGAGTTTGAATTGAGTAGTGAACAGTTATGTATGGAGAATAAACCAATTAATAGGGTCATTTCTATAGGTTGGTCATTTGAGTTCAAATTGAGTATAAGTTTGGGCCAATATAAGTGTTGAAAAATTATATATTTATATAAATAATTTTATATAGTAAAATTTTAAAGTTAAAAATATGACATAATGTTATAATATTCATAGATCATATGTAAACTAATATATAATTTTTTATTTAAAATATTTATTGAGTAAAGATTGGGTCACTAATTAGCTTCACACCGTCAAATTCGAGTTTGCTCAACATAGATTTATGCCACTAAAATTAACCAATTAACTGATTCTAAATTTGCAGTTTTCAATTAAATTATCCATTTAATTATCCTACTTACACCATATGTAATTTAATATATGTTCAATTTTATTTGGAAAAGCCCCAAGCAAGGCCTTGGTTATAACTAGTTTATATTATTAATGAATATATTATTGACACATGTGAATTTTTTTCACTATTCTTCAATATTCCATAATGACAAAAATGTATACTAATTAATAAGAATTTTTTTTTAAAAATATAACAGAAAATAACTTGAGTTTCCTTACTCATATAAGGATATATAATTGAGTAAGATATTAAGTATACATAAGGAAATTGGATAAGATATCAAGAAGATATATAAGTTATTTTTTGAAAATCAATGCGAAAAATAAAATCATTATTTTATTCAGGGTTGATGACATGGCGCAAATTTTAACGAAGACTTGGTTCCGCTTTATACTGTATTATAGTAGATATGGAGTTGGAAGAAACAGTTATATATACCGTTCTCACTTCGTGCGGATTTTTTTTAAAAAAATATTATACAACTTTACATGATTATTTTTTTGGTCAAAGATTTTAGATGATTATTTAATACATAATATATTAAGAGGTTCAATATGTATTCTAAATTTTAATTAATCATGTTTAAGTGTTGAAAAATATATATTTTTAATAAATAATGTATAAGTTTAAAGAAACATATAATTCAACTACAAATCTTTAATTAAGAAAGAAAAGAATAATTTTTAATTAATAAATGAAAGATTTGACTATTTGATAAGTTAATATATATATTTTGACCAATACATAATTATCAAAATATTTCCTAATTTTATCAGTATTTTAATTATAGGTTATACATAATATTGTACAACTAAAAAAATGAAATATTTTATAAAAAATCTCTACATATATTTACCTATTTAGTAGAAACAAATCTCTACATTTACCTAGCTAAATGGAAGAAAGCATCTTTACATTTACCTATTTGGTAGGAATTAAAATCTCATATGAAATATATATATATATATATATATATATATATATACTAGGTGAAAGCCCGTGCGTACCGCACGGGGTTATCGCGGTTCATTATAGGAAAATAAGTAACAATAGTTTGTACAATTTGATTTCATTATGAATATGTTGTATTGTAGCTACTTTATGGTTTAGCTATTTTAAGTTTTAGAATAATTAATGATATGGATCGTAAGCGTTATTTTAGTAGTTAGTTGCATAAGAGTAGCATGGGTTTCACGAAATGATTTGGCTCGATTAAAGTTCCACGTAAAAATCTAACTTGGAAGTTTCAAATATTTGGTCACGTGTGTCTTATTAAAGTTCGAGCAACAGTGTGTGCAACTACAAATTTGCTTGCGTGTATAAAGTATTAATATTAAAATCACAAAGCAAGTGGACAAAGATAAACTTTGGTGATTATTTATGTTTGAATGCCTATGCACAAAGAAAGATGTGAAGAGAACAAAGTGATTGGGAAGGGTTTGAAATAGTGAGTACACACCATCAAATTAGCATGAAAAAAGAAAACAAAACTATTATAACTAAAAGCAAATAGGATGCATGGTACAAACTATAAAACTAACTGAACAAACTCGGTGTACAAATTAATGACTCTGAGTAGTAGTACAATGAATCATGGGAAAAAATAAAAAACAAATAAAATAAGTTGTGAGGGAAACAAAATAAATGTCTATGTGACTTTTCACGATCTTGTTGTTCTTTCTTCCGCAAGATTTTTTTTATGAAGTGGGTCAACTTCTGAGAACTGAGAGGAACAAAATAATAAACAAATTCCAACCACAATTAATACTTTTGATTGAGCAACTAACGGTACATAGGCTCACAGATCCAACTAAATACATTACCTTTGTTGAATTAAGGAGAGTTGATATCCTAAAAGGGGGTAGAAAAGCCTAGTTTTTGCACATATTCTTGGAGTCTGCAAAACGTAACAATTCGAAACACCTACAAAAAAATAGCAGAAAATTGACACCTACTATAGGATTTCCTCCATGAATAATATCAGTGCCTCTTCCTGCCATATTGGTAGAGATGGTGATAACACATTTTCTTCCTGCTTGTGCAACAGTTTCAGCTTCCCGAGCATCATACTGGATGAAAGATTAAAGCAATATCTAGGGAAAGATTAAATGGAAAGCCAACAGCCATGAGCTAAAATACATAAATACCAGAAGAAATAGTTAAATCAGATTGAAGTGTTTATGCATAACCATGAGCTTCAATTCATCTTTTTGGTCCAAGTAGGCAAGAAAAAATAAGACTACTGTTTTGAGATACTGTGCTTTCTGTTTCTGCCATTGCAAACAAAATGAAGGAAAACTAATTGAAGAGAAAGGGTTTGTTTGTTTGTTAAATTGCCAAGAATGAAGGAAAACCTGTTCTACAGGTCCAAATTTTGTAGGATGCTACTCTTTGAGCTAGCAAAGATACATCCTAAACTCTCAGCAGCAGTAGTAGTACAATGAAAATGACAAAACTTGAAATTTCTTCAAAGCCAAAGGGTTCCCAGGAAGAAGTAGATGATTATCATGTAATCTACTAATATACAGATGAATCTAATTTAATCACACAGGTATAGGCATTCAAGGATGAGAGTCATACGAAGGGAAATGCCGAACATCCATTCCAATTTTTAAAAATTGAGTGTTTGAGTTTTTTGAACTATCAAAGATAGATTCTATATCCAGACAAAGAGGAAGTGGTTAATAAAAATTGTTGCAAAAGAAATGGCACAGCTTAAAAACAAAATTGTGACTGATCAAGTACCTGCTAGGATCACGACCAAAAAGAGAAATATGATTGCACACAACTGAGATCCCTTCAGAAACATCCTTCACCATGTAGGTGATGGTACCCTAAGGAAAAATTCTGCATCGAAAAATCAAAGAGTCAAGTCGTATTACAAACATCGGCACACTACTATTTACTTTATAATTTTTTCCCGTTATACAGGAAATACCATAAACTATTATGAAGACTTTAAATCTTTTGAGAAAAGCCTTAGCTCGATAATCCATAATTCACAAAATCAGATATCATTTGGGAGAGAGCCCTATAACATGAGATGTTCTGATCAGGAAGATAAGATAACACTTGCTTGTAGTCAAGACATGCAACAATGATGCCAATCAATGCAAGGATTTAGTACCTGGATCAGATATCTTTCTGCCAATTGTTTTCCAAGTAGAGCACCCCACGCTTTGTACCTAGATCAGATAAGAACAGTGATTTAGTGACAGGAAAAAGTTAAGTGCTTATCTCACATTATGAGAGGATGAGACTACATTCAGCACCTCGGAGAAAGAGTTGACCTGAAATGTTAGGACATAATATTATTAGAAACTGACATACAAACTCACCCAATAATCCATGCTCCACCAGTTACAAATACTACAACTGGTCTCTTTCCATCACATTTTTTTGGCAAATGGAGATCTAACATGTAAATACTCAGTAGATCTAACCTGTATCCTAGCAAAATGGAAGAAAGAGATGAGCAAAATTTACAATCTACACCGATTAGATAAAATGTAACAACTTGATAATCCTATCATGTTTGAGGCTCAAATTGATGTGATGATTGCCAAGATTATATAACTAATCCTTCAATAACAAATGCTTCCAAACCTTCGTTCAAAAAAATGCTTTAACGCCTAAAACAAATCCAGACTGATAGTTGAAAGGCATGGTTCAAAATTGATTCGAAATAATTGATATTGTGGTTAGCCGAGGCATTACCTGAAGTTGGTTTGGAGCGCCGCCTCTACCATGACCCTTATTGTCGTTCCACATCATTGCGCTCGCCGAGAGCAGCTCCTTCTCCGATATGCTTCTCTCCATTTCTTCCTCTGCAATCGATAATCGAAATCTCAAGTCAAACTACAGCATTAAATAGATCGACGAAAGTGAAACGACATAGAGACAATAACAATGGATTTAGATGTGAGATGGATGAGATATTTAGATTAGATCCGTATGGTTTCCGAGGAAGCCCTCGAAGACGGAGTCACGATCGAGGTCTTCGGCGAAGAGAGGATCCGATTGAGGGTCGGAGTTTCTGCAAGCGGCATTGGGTCGGGAGTCGGGTCGGCATCGGGTTAGGGCAGAGTCGGGAGGGCAAGCAAGGTTGCCGTCATCGGGCTCGGGAGTGCAGGGGAGTGGCAGTCGAGCGGCGAAGCCGAGAGTGAGAGGGGGATGGGGAGCGAGAACGTCGGGGAAGCCGTGGGTGAGCGGCGGGTTTGGGCTACTGTCGGATCTGGCCGGCGGAGTGGAGAGGGAGACCGATGGAGGTCCGGCAGGGCTAGAGGGAATGGTCTCGTTGCTGGCGAAGTGGTTGTGCCCGAGGGAGGAGCGCCGGTCTTTGGTATGAAGGGGCTGCCAGATAGGAGAGTACCGTGAGAGACGGATGGAGGAGTAGGCTGAATTCTAGGGATTTTTTTTGGGTGATGAATTATAGGGATTTAAACTGTGCAGCTTGCAGAGGTTGGCGTCCATTGGAGTTTTGAGGCGTCCCTCCGTCTTCAAGTGCGGTATACATCATCATTCATTCTCGTGGAGTCTAAAGGTCTAAACCGAAAATGTGTACATGTAAGCATTCATTCATGAGAACCGAATGGGTGGCGATAGCATTAAAGAGAAGATGGGAAAAACAAATTTTCCTAGTAAAAAAGTAGATAAACCACATGAAAACTATAGGATTATGATAAAATGATGAGCATTGATTGCGGGTGAAAACTGCAGTTTATAGTATTATAGATGTGTGTGTGTGTGTGTGACATAGATAAATAGATATGATGTGGCTTAGTAAAAAAAATCAGATAATACTAGTGTAATCCGCGTACCTTGTACTGGATTTGATTAAAAAAATTAATTTAACATTTTTAACTATAAATAGTATATTGATCTATATGTAAATAAGATTTATATATAACTAATAATGCTACAACATACATAAATAAGATTTTTTTACAACTAGAAAAATAATATATATTTTATAAACAATCTTTATATTTATCTTTTTGGTACAAAAAAACCTCATTTACCTAAATAGATATGATGTGGTCTAATAAATGGATATGATGTGTTTTAATCGTATATGAACATGTATATATGACAAGGATAAATAAATATGTCATAGATGAATAAAAAAAATTAAATATATTTTTTCTTCCATTTAGAGAAATGCAGATACTTATACTTTGTTATAAATGTATTTATATGGATAAAATAATAATGATTATACTTTCTAAAATAAACAGGATAGATATTATTTGGATAAGGTAAAAATACTTGTACTTTTTAACACAAATAAATATTCTTTGCTAATCAAGTACAAATAGTTTAATAAGAAGTGTGGCCAAAATTAAAGTGAGAGCTCGAATATGGAGAACCCTTACAATGGTTTGCATGACCTGACCCTACTTGATACGTAACTCGATCGATTCGAACCAATACTCAATGCAAACGAGATCAACAGTTATTAAACTCAAGTCTGATCGAACCGACATGATTGATAGGACTAATAACATCGAATAACTTACGACATTCTATATTACTATAGTATAAAGAGGAGTCAATGTCTTCACAAAAAGTTTTCCCACATGACATGTATATAAGAAAATAATCTATTGGGCCCTCTATTATATAATAACTTTGATATGCTAATAGTTATTATTATTACTATTTAATAAAATATGCTCTTCCGGCCACTGAAACAAAGTTAAAATTGCAAAGTAGTTTTTGAAATATAATTCTTGAATTTTGATAAGGAAAGGAATCAGAGTCACCACAAGTACTACTTGGGCAAACAACCATCCTAGAGTCTCGAACCCGAGACCTCATGATACACTCACAAGTGCTCAACTAGTGAGTTGTCGAGCTGATGTGCCAAGCACATATCTATATGTATATGATTGTATATCTGAGATTGTACATCTATTTTAATTAAGCATAAACTTTAAATTAAGGTAGGTGAATTTGAAGTTATTTAAAATACAATTTGGAATTTTGTTAATCAAATAAGCTAGACTATATCTATACGTACATGATTTTATATCGAGATTATATATCTATATTAGTTAAACATGATCTTTAATTTTAAGTTAAGGCAGGTGAATTTCAAGTGGTTTATAAGATTTTTCCTTATCCAATAAATTTTATTAGTTGAAAATCTTATATATATTTTTTTACGAGTTTAGACTTCGGATAATATACGTAAATATCGTTATAATATTTTATAAATTATTTTAGTTAAATCTCTGTTGAAATAATTAAACTTTATAGATATATTATATTCTTACCAATGTGTCTAACAAATTTAATGCAGTTATTCGTACATGGTACCGGGGTTAAAGTAGTATAACTTAATTCTTATATTTCTTTTTTATGCTTCTCTTTATATTTTGATCATAGTTTGAATAACATACTCTCCCTAAATATCACGTAGCTTAATCTCTTGTTTTATAAATTCCCGCTATAGATTTCCCAATTTACACTTGAATTTTAGTCCTCCCCGTTAATTTCTATGAAAACAACCTAGGCGGGAATCAAATATTTCATCCCTTCAATTTTTACCACATCCAAACAATAAAACCCTAACATATATATATATATATATATATATATATATCCCTTATAAGGCCATAGCCGCACAAGCAAATCTTTCTCGTTGAGAATTTCACACGAGGCAATTGTGGATCAGCGAGGTCGGCGAGGGTGAGTTCTTGAGTTATCTTTGTTTGACTCATAACCAAAGGTGATTTAGAATGTAGGAAAGATTCAACTATTTGTTCTACTTTGATTATTTTTCCGATCTGGTAGTTTTTTTTTAATCTGGTTCTACTTTAACTCGCTATTAATGTTCTACTCTGCAATTACATTGGAGGAAAATTCAATTAGTTGTTCTTAGTACCACTTTGAATATTAATCTTATTGGAACTTGTGTGCCCCTTTGAATCCTCGTGCCATTTTGATATCTGTTACTGATACTTTCATCAATTTGTGAAAATTCAAATCATTCAAAGTACGTATATAGCATATGAAATTTTTTTTTGGTCCGAAAAAATTTAGGATAAGAGGATGGTGTCACATTCTAAGTTCAAGGAAGAACTCAAGCGCTCGAAGACCTTTTACAAGAGGGATTTGCATATTCCTCACCTCAAGGAGACTAGTGGGGATCGAACCTACAACCTGTCAGACCAATACCTTGTCATGCTCCATTAGACCAACTCAGGTTAATATATATGAACTCATGCAGATTGCTTTCTGCACAATAGATATGCGTCTTTGCTTTCTTTTGTTCTCTCTGTTCATATAGATAATTCAAATTAAGTGTGTATATAGTATATGTATATATCTAATAATATGAATTCACACTTATCAATCTACGTTGTTCATTCAGGATATATTGGACTGTTGTTGAGCAACCTTGATGTGATGCATTATAGTATGCTTTATTTTTTAAATTGTTAGCATATATACCAGATCATCTTATTACTGTTTGTTGATAATAAATATACAGTAACATAAATCGTACACATGTTATTGTTGTAGTCATATTGATGATGAAATCCACAAACAAGTTCTTGGAGTAAAATCGGGCTACATCTACATCAAATCTTGTGGTTTTGGACCTCATCCTACTCCAGCTAAGCCTTTTCAATCACCATTGCATAATCAGTATGACAAAAACAAGGCATCAGAAGACAAGATCACAGCTCAAAATGCGCAAATCATTGAACCTGAAGAAAAGACAGAGATTTGAAGAGTTCATGGCAACTACTAGTTATGTTATAAATATTGGGTCCGGATCCGGTAGAAATGATTATTATGGTAGGAAATAGGAATGAATCTTGGCCGTCCATCACGCGGACGGAAAACAGCCCAACAAGCCACACGGGCGAATAATTCGCGTATAATTCGCGTATTATTCGCGTTTTATACGCGTTTTTAATAGGCGAATAATTCACGTATTATTCGCGTATAATACGCGAATTATACGCGTTTTTTCCGTTTTCATTTTTTGCCCCTTTTTTGGATTTTTTTTTAGATTTTTTTTTATTTTTTTTCGTTTGTGCAACTCAATGGTCACGTTTGTGCAACTCAATGGTCACGTTTGTGCAACTCAATGGTCAATTTGTTCATTCATATTTGTTCAACTCTATTGCCAATGTGTTGAATTCTATTTGTACAACTCAATGGTCACGTTTGTGCAACTCAATTGCCCAATGTTGTTCATTCATATTTGTTCAACTCTATTGCCAATGTGTTGAATTCTATTTGTGCAACTCAATGGCCACGTTTGAGCAACTCAATAATCAAGTTTGTGCAACTCAATGGTCAATTTGTTCATTGATGTCTCTCATTTTGGTAGTGTTTTAAGTGTGTTTTCCTTGGTAGTTTTAGTTTTTTTTCCTTCTATTCTTGTGTGTTTTGTCCCTTTTTAGCATGGATTCCGATATTCTATGAGATTCGGAGACTATGCGCGTTTTGTGTGTTTTATAGGCATTTCGGAGCAAGAATCATGGAGATTAGAGCATGGAATCATGGAGGAACTCAAGGATAGAAAAGGAGCCAAAATGGAGCTAATAATGCATGGAAAGAAGCCTCAAGTGAAGACAAAGAGAATGGCGAAAGAATCGAGTCAATCGGAGCTAAAACGAGAGAGAACGGAGCGAAACAAGCTGAAAAATGCCTTAGGACCGAGGTACCCAGCATGTCGGGCCCGAGGTATCATGGTGGCCCGAGGTGGTGGTCCGAGGTGTGGCAAGTCAGGCCCGAGGTTCATGAAAGACATGCCATTGGACCGAGGTTGAAGCAAGTCGGGTCCGAGTTCTCTCCGTGTCGATCCATGTCGGTTGTGGCTCCGGATTCCTTTCTTTTTGGGATTTTATTGTTAAATCCCAAAACTATATTTGCTTCCTTGGAGGTCAAGGAGTCTAGAAGCCTTGGAGAGCAAGGAGTTCTCGAAGCCTTGGAGGTCAAGGAGAAGCCTTGGAGCCCAATGAGTTTAGAAGGGTAATCTAGTCTTTGTAGTAGGGGGAATAATCTCTATTTAAACTCTTGTAATCTCTAATTTGGGGGACAACTGATCACATACACTTTGGAGAGTGATTAGAGAGGGATGTTTGAGAGAGTAGAAGGAAGAAGGGGGTGGACTCTTCTCCAATGGAGGGAAAGAACCCAAGACCTAGAGGAGGATTTGGGTGATTTCCTTTCCTTGGAGAGGAAAGAAACCTTTAGGCTTAGAGCGGGAGTTGAGATTGTAAGAAGAATTCTTCCTTAGTTTACTTCAAGTATGATTTGGTTTTGTGTTTGTGTTGTTGATTGTGGATTTGACTTGCATGAATCATGATTTATCTTTGGTCTTTGATGATTGCTAGTTTGAATTCCATGATTAGTGAGTAGATAGCTTGATCTTAGGCTATGGGGGAAACCTCTAGCTAGGTTGGGTTTGAACCCTCAATTCCATAGCCTTGAGTGCTTGATCTAGGAATCCTCTCTACATGAGCTTCAATCCTTTAGTGGAAACAAAGGATCAAGGGCTTGTGATTGGTAAGAGTGAGCGGAAGCATCTCGAACCCAACACTTGACCTTGCATCGAAGGGGGAGCGGGAGCCTCCCATGGTCGATGTGTAGAGTGGAGGGATCGAAGGCTAACAACCTCGATCTCACGAGGATCAACACTTATTGGCTGAATTGGGGTGGAATCACCCACATCTAGCTAGAGAATGAACTCAAAGCCCGAGATCCCCTTAGCCTAGCTTGTTTCTTCCTCTTTATTGATTGTTGCGTCATGCCCGAGTCCCCTAGCCTCGAGCTATCCTTAGTTTGGTATAGCACATCGGGCCTGTCATCATTCATTCATATTTGTTCAACTTTATTGCCAATGTGTTGAATTCTATTGTCAATTTGTTCGTCAATATTTGTGCAATTCAATGGTCAAATATGTGCAACTCAATGGTCAAGTTTGTGCAACTCAATGGTCAATTTGTTCATTATATTTGATTAACTCTATTGCCAATGTGTTGAATTCTATGGTCAATTTATTTATCAATATTTGTGCAACTCAATGGTCAAATTTGTGCAACTCATTGGTCAAGTTTGTGCAACTCAATGGTCAATTTGTTCATTCATATTTGTTCAACATTATTGCAAATGTATTGAATTCTATGGTCAATTTATTCATCAATATTTGTGCAACTCAATGGTCAAATTTGTGTAACTCAATAGTCAAATTTGTGCAACCATAAACTGGGCTAACATTCAAATGTCGCCGCAAGAAAGCCAAATCGATGAGCATATAATCCAATTTGTGAATTTCAAGATCAATATCCAATTCCATAACTCTATTTTTGTGCATCCAAACATTTGCCCCATATATAACAACTCCTACTTCATGTAACTCTAATTGGAGATCACATCAACTAATTGATCCAATTCCAAGAATTGATTTCAAACCGAACAACAAGCAACCATCGCAAAGTCCATAAACTACACACAAAAAGGCATAACAAATTACTTTAGCAAATACAGTAGTTATTAGTCTAGAAATGAGCAAATTTTTGCTATCCAAAGCTGTGTATCTTTGAATCAGAACAAAAGAACCAATTCATAAAATCAAGTCAATTATCCATTCAAGCACAAAAAGATACCAAGCAAACAATTCAAAGCTTGGAATCAGAAAAAAACGAAGGAGCTAGGCAACAGAGAAAGAGAGAGATGCAGAGCAAAGGGACGAACTCGAGCGAGAGTCCTTCCGGATCTGACCTTGAGCACCAAACACCTCCGGATTCTGAACCTGCAAGTGATTATTGGACAGATTGAGCAGAACAAGGCCCCGAATTCCCCCAAACGCCTCCGACAGATACCTGAGTTTCGTCCCGAACAAATCGACGATCTCGATCCCGTTTCCGGCGGCGTGTTGCTCCAAGATCCGAGCCACATCTTCGCTCATCTCCTCGCTAGGGCCCTCATCCGTCGCCGCCATCGAATCGTAGATCGCCGTCAACCTGTTCTCCGCATTCTTCAACAGCTTCTCATACTCGACGTGCAACTCGTCTAGCTTCACAACCGCCTTGTACATGTATCTCTCCTTCTCAATCGCCTTCCTCCGATCCCTCTCCTCCTCCGAAGACCGCTGTTCGTCCTCGAGCTCGTTCGAGAGGACCGATTGGATCTCGGAGACCTTGCTCTTCGCCCTATCGACTGTCTCGTGGTCAAGACGGTCTCCTAGCGCCTCGAGAACCGATCTTGTCTTGGCGATCTCGGAGATCGCCGCCGCCATTTCCGATATCACCTTCGGATCTTTCAAATGTGGCATCTTCTCCACCACTGGATCGACGAATTGGACATCGTCGGAGGCCGATTCCGGCTGTGGCTGCTCGATGTCGAACGCGGAGTAGTCGGAATAGTTCGAGCCAGATCTGGAGCTCAGTGAGGGTTCCGATTCCAATGGCGGTTTTCTCGAGGACGGCGAGACAGAGGAGGAAGAAACCGTGCACAGAGGAGGTCGAATCTCGGATCTATGACGAGAATCGGCGCCCGATTGAGGTTGGAGGAGGTGGCATGTAGCGAGGTCGAAGGATGGACGGAGATCTGAAAATGGCGGAGGAGGATTTGAGAAGGAGGCCGCCGAGAGAGATTTGTGACGCAATTTCTTTTTTTTCTTTTTTTTTTAAAAATTTTGTAGCTTTATTTTTTGGGAGGGGTGCGGGGTCGATATCAGCCGTAGGATCTATTGTAATCCAAGGGAGGATAAACATTCCTATTTCTCACCCTAAGAGTCATCTAAGGATGACTCTTTCTCATAAATATTAGTCATTTTTATTTGAAATTTTTTAATTAGTGCAATTACTAGCTACGTTATAAATATTATTTAATAGAACAATATAATAATTAATATCTTTAGTAGGTTTTCATATTTTTGGGATTAAGATTATTTGCATAAGAATTGTAATATTTCTTTTTTGTTTTTTATTTGTTTTTGTTTTGCGTGAATAAGTTTTCTCGTTAAAACCTTACCATGGCTTATTAGTCACCATAACATCATCATTAAAAAGTTCTTGTATCGAGACAATATTTTCTCGCTAAAAAAAATAACAACCAAAAAAATTGATAATTTGGTAAAGAATATTTTCCTCGCCAATATTATCTTCAGCGATGAATATTGATTCATGGCCAACAATCATAATTGTAATATTTTTTATTTTAAATATTTTGTTTTTAGTCACCATCGATGAGGAGATAAAAAGATTAACAAGAAAAATCATTTTGTCGATAATAATATTTAGCGTCAATTATCTAATCCTTGAAGTTATTTAGCAACAAAAATATATATCTTTTGGCGAGGAAAATAATGGTCGCAAAATTATAACAACGAAAAAAATTATGACCGTTGCGAATATGCCTCTACGTGGATTTTTTTATTTCCTCGCTGAAACCTTTTCTTGACGAGCCTTCTACGACGAACCGACGAGGAAATAAATTTTCTCACCGAATACCTTTAGCGACAAAATCTCTACTTTCAGCGAGAAAATGTTTCCTTGTAGAAACACCTTTTTGTTGTAGTGAAATGACTTTTTGATTTGTTTTTATCAATACTAATTATTCAAGGGTTATTGTGAATATAGTTAATGAAAACAAGAAATGATGACAAAACCCAATTTTATATCTATACCAGCCATTGGTGCCCGTCCGTTGGACGGGCCTTGGGCGTAAGCTTACGTTGTGTTACTTTGTAAAACGAGGACGACATCTGTTGTACAATAATTAAAACATAGCTTTTAATTTGATCCATGAAAAATTCATGCATGATTCTTGCAGGAAAGATAGTGTTTCAAAATTGTTCTTTTTGCCAAATACAATATAAAGTATAAACCACACAAATCAAAAGTAATTTATTTAGCCCATGAGTTTATCAAATTGTGGAAAAGATACTGCAATTTGTTTAGCCCGTGTTCTTTTTGCCAAATATAATAATTACTTATTTCACTTACGTAATTAGTACAATTGTATTTGAAAAATGCAATGAGTTATCAAATTAATTTGGAAGGTCATAAGTTAATTCTTTCATATCACTTGCATACCAAAGGTTTTGCCTTGCTTTTAATTTGTAATAAAATATATTTAGGAACGATGAACAACATTTATGATAAATGAGGAACCACCTTTTTCTATAGATATAGATAAGATTTAAATATAATATCATTTAATTTGTTTTTTTTAGATCAGAGGAATTTTAAAAGGCAAGTGTATGTACGACTATAATGCTACCTATATTAAATTCTTGTTAATACTACTTAAGAATTTGAAAGTATACCGTATGTTAAAATAATGGTACTAAAATAATATTTTAAAACAAGAGTATTGATTTGATTTGAGGGACAAATTTTCATATGGTTATGATGATCACACATTTAGTATACCTAATTGACTTAATAGTATGTTAAGACTAGTAACCATAGAAAGGTGAGTTGAAAATTATGATTAACAAAGTGACTCACTCTTCAACCAATGAGTCTTCACTTTGTGCTATGTGGATATAACACATACTTCTAGAAGATTGAGAGAATGTTTTACCTATTATATGACGAATGTAGCGCGCAATAGGACATACACTTGTGGTTGATTTTCTTCAAGTAACAATATGTTACTAATCATGCTCAACTTATTCTTAAACTAGGATGGATGCAAAGGGCTAAATACATATACAAGACTTTGTACTTACGCCTAATAGTCATTTAAGACCCTATACTTTCAATTTTGCCGATTTGACACCTAAAGTTAGCATTTGAGACCTATTAAACCCAAACAGCTGATGTGGCAATACACGTGTAACTCAGTCACAACAAAACATTTTTTCAAGCAAGTGAGTACCTTGATCTGATATTTATTACTATTTTTTATGTTTTTTCTTTTCTTTTTTCCTCTTTTTCTTTACTTTCTAATTTCTTTTTGTCTTGGTTGCATTTTCCTTGTCTTCTCTTTCTTCTCTTGCCCACAATACACCTCATGCATTAGGAGAGCAACTACAAAAGATTTGAAAAAATTCAAATCTGGGTCAACTCTGGGCGGAACGTTGGCACTAGCTCTGAAATGTATGGATCAAATCGTCGTAGAGGATAGAGAGATGAAGGACAAAGAAAGAAGGAGGAGGACAAAACACAAGTGAATCACCATGGATCAAGGGCGAGGTTGAAGATGAGGGTAATGTTGGAGGGTTAAAAATTAATAAAGATAGAGTGCTAAATTGGAAAATTTGTTATTTTTGGAATTTCCCCCTTTTTTAATTGATTTTTTTATACTCTTTTAGTTTTTTTCCTGTATTATTATTGTGTTATGTTTATTAAAAGTGACATGGTGCATATGTGGATGACACAGTGGCAAACACACACACATACACACACACACACATATAGGCGCATGCAACGCATGTGAGAAAAATTCAATGTTCAATTGGTCTCAAATGTTAAGTTTAAGTGCCAAATTGGAAAAGTTGAAAGTACAAGGTCCTAAATGAGTATTAGGCACAAGTATTGGGTTTTGTATATGTATTTAGCAGGACGCAAAGGAGGCATGAGTTCGTTTATGGTATTTTATTTTGCTTTCTTTTCTTAAATATGTAAAAATACTGCGATTTTGTTATTATAGTTTTGAAAATGGGAAAAAAAACTACGTCATTAAGACTTAGATCATTTTGCTCTAGTTTTATTTTAAAATGTTCAAACTGACACTGTTGAATTTAGTTTATTTCTAACTGACACCGTTAAAAACGGTCAAAATTTGTATTTAATGCCTTTATAAATGGAATGTCGTTTATGGACCCGTTTATACTTTGACATTATGACAGGGCATGTCGGTGACCTTGATGACAGTGTCCTCACAACCCTCGTCTTAGAGTCTACAAACTTAAAAATACATTGTAAGATTATTTATTTTCTAAAAAAGTACCTAAATATGGATCTTGTTTTGAAGTTGAAAGAACCGCATCCTAAATCAATTTCTCCTTTTAGCACAACATTCTCCATCCTCATAGATATCTTACAAGCAAAGCAATGTGTGTTTTGCTATAAACACTACAGTCGTAAAATTGCATTCTATTTTTGCTCAACTTGCAATAATCAAATTCGATTAAAGGTACCAAATTCATATAATCAAAGTACTAAAAACTCAAGCATTATGCTATAAGAGTGCTGAATTATCCTCAACCCTTACATCTAAAACATAGCACCCTTTCACTTCACATGCATCGGCGATCCTCTTCATGAATAGCTACTTAGATTCCTACAACTTTGTGACTATAAGTTGACAGAAATTTCTCGAAGAAAAAACTTTATTAATTAATAATATTAAACATAACCCAATTTGATGATCAAACTTGTTGAATGCGGAGCGATGCAACCTCTGGATCGGAATGAAGAACTAGCCCCACTTATGAAGACCTCATCTCCCATCTTCAAAACCCGTCTCCTTCCTCCCACTCATTTGCACCCCTACGTTAAACCGGTTCCAAACATGAACAAATTGTTAAATGTCGGTGGGTCATATCTGACGTGGGGGTTCACACGTCGGTTCGTGCACATATAAAATACATAAGCTCATGGGTTTCATAAAACCAATTGGTAATTGGGGAGTAGCCCGTGTACTTATATGGTGGGCAAACAAAGCCAAGAATTCAACAACAATAATAAGCAAGCACCAAAACAAACAAAAACAAGTAGAAAAATGGTGTAGAAGGGCATGTATTGGTACATGTCTTACCTTCATATTGAGGCCTACAGATGGGCGGGACTTCAAAGAGTGAGAAAGAGAGTTGCTTTTTGACGACACCAATGTTGAATAGAATAACCCCGGAATTAGGGTCACTCACAATTATGTCTTTGACATTGAACCAGAGAAAGAGCTCCCTCTCAGACATGCCTTGCACTCCAACAAACCCTCCGTAGCTGAGATTACCCTTGACTACCCGATCAAACCAGACCTCGCCATCGAACCGGGTCAAGCACGGCTTGTCGTAGTGAACCTCCAATTGCCCGTCCTGGTCAAGGTTGTACGATCTGACCCCTCTTGGCAAGAGCCCACTAGGGAGGCCTTTGCTCCTAAGCAGCTCTTGGATTGAGGGTTCAGTTGAGAGTACCAACAAAGAGTGGAGAAAGAGTTTTGTGATGATGCAAATTACAACATGGGTTTTCATTTTCTTTGCAACTTATTAAGTGCTTTCTCTTTCTCAGTCCCCCTGGTTTTAAATTTTTGGCTTGTGGGTTTTCGTGTTTGTGGGTTTTCTCTTTGGGATGGGAAGAGGAGCATGAGACTCGGTTGTTTTTATACCGAGGATTTTTTTGAATATTACCATTTTAGCCCTGACATTGTGTTCATTTTATTCTGTGGTATGAGATTCCCAAAGTAGGGAAGGGAATTAATTCAAGCCCAAAAGGAAAGAAAAGATGGCATGAAAGTTGTATCATGTATGTATCCTTGAATGAGTGAAGTAATTTAATTCATTTCCTGGTTTTAAGTAGGAGAGAGTAAATGGATCTATTCTGGTACAGTGTATCTTGGCTGTAATGCTCACATTCTCAATCATCTTGCTGCTAATCTCTGATGTTTATCTTGTCATGGGATCAAGGGAGATGATTGGTTCAAATAAAGTTTTTATTCTTTTGGTTCTAACGTATAATTGAAAAAATTGTTCACATATTATACTAACAATAATTATGAATTTAATTTGAGCCTAACAAATAAAGAAAAAAAATAATATATTGTGCACAAGAATAGAGGGTGCAGTGGAATTAAAGACATTGATTGGGCACTCAGTTACAATGAGGAGATGGACTCATGGCTGGCATTGCCAACAGACTAATTTTGAATCAAGTGAGATAATCATGTATGTATGGCATGTATTGAATAGTGACATGTAACTTACCATGTAAAGAAAACAAGGAATCATTTCAACTACGAAGCTTCCCTACCTCTACTCCTTTCTACTTTACCACATATACAATACATGTAACCAACTAAATACAGAAATTAAAACCTTCTTTTAGGAATATAAATTCTAACAAATGTGAAATTAGTAGGTATAGCAAATTCTTCTAGATTTGTTTTTGTAAGGCCCATGTTATACATGCAACATTCATACATAAAACTATAATCCACAAATTTTATGTAGTTTGAAAAGTGAATTAGATCCGATTCTTGTTTTTTTTTTCCAACTCCTCAGTTTCTTTAACGTTCTTTTAGGTTTAAGATGTAATTATAATCCACAAATTTTATGTAGTTTGATACGATATTTGAACGCATATACATACAATTAGACAAGATTCGTGGAATTGGATACTTGTAAGTTAGGATCTAACTTGTGCAATTCTAAATAAAGTTGAGCTTGATTACGTATGATCATCGATGTTACCATTTCTTTGTAGCGTTAATAAACTTCAACTTCTACATTTCTTTTTCTATACAATTCATCTCTTGTAATCACGAAGATTGACTAAGAAAGTTTCTTCAAACTTATAATCAATTATATTTCTACATGCATTAAATCCAAGGCGTGTCCACCTAGAAAAAAGAAGAAAACACGGAGGAATGGAAGAAAGTATGGAAACTCAAGAAGTGAAAAAATGGTATTGAACTTCTTTGTTAATTTAATTAAAGGAAGAACTTAAAAACTAAACGTTAGACTGCTACATAATTACTATGTTTCTTCCCTACCCGACATAACATGAAAAAACTGATATAGTATAATTGCGATAACTGCTAAACTTATTTAGCTTTAACTCCCCATGCCAACGGCTTTCTTTCCTGTCTTCAATTATTGAATTGCAGACTTCTTTGTTTCATATTGAGATGTGTACGACAAAAAATATTCCAAGCTACTTATTACTTTCCTCAGTTACTGTGGATATCTTTGTTTGCTACTGAAAATGTGTACGTCAAAAATATTTCAAACTAACTGTAGTATAATTCTTATTCGATTTTGTTGCATCATCAATTATAAAGTGATTTGAATTATTAATAGATAAGTACTCAATTGAATCTAAACTTGTGATTTGATCCATATAAATGCGAATTTTGAGAGAGGTGACACGTGACCATTTTGTCACCGTGTTTGATTGATATTCCAAAAATTCATGTGTCTCTTCAGTATTTCCTGTTTCATGCTTAAAATAACTTATTTTTGTTTTTTTTTTTATAAATCCTGAATCAATTAGGATAGAGGATTTAAGCAAGAGAACATTTAAATGGAAGTCGCACAACTTGGAGTTATTAGAGTTATAGATGAAGAAAATACAAAGTAGAATACAAGAAGGCTAATGTTTTATACAGATTAAATATGTTCCCAATGCAAAGAAAATCTCATGCTTTATGAAGCATCTCACTTTATGATGCGAGCTATCGATGGATACCTGACAAAATTGGAAATGAGGCATAAAAGCTCACACATTGCATGACACTTCATGAAGCGTGATCCTTCTCAAATCTAATTTTTTAAACATATATGTTCCTTTCGTCACTACCTTTGATTTGTGATACTCTAAACTCAATTCTGATAGTTGAATAAAAAGTTATGAGGGTTTGATGATTTAGTGGGAAATTTGATGCACATCAAATTTTCAAACGTTCATAACATTTTCATCGGATGTCAAAACCGAGTATATAATATATTAAATCAAAGGTATCCAGTAGAGAAACATACAATATTCAAAAATAGATTTGACAAGGATCACACTTCGTAAAGAGTCACACATCATAAAGTGTGAGTTTATCAATTTTGTCGAGTATACATTGATGGCTCGCTTCATGAAACATGACACTTCATAAGCCGTTAGATTTTGGTTGGGTTAGGAAAATATTCTGTTTGCATAAAGATTTTCCAATATTGGAAAGCTTTTTTGTAAATAAGAATCGTATAAACAAGTTAGCATAATTGATGTCTCTCATTTTGCTGGTGTTTTAGAGGTCATTTTCCCTTGTAAATATGTCTTTTGTTCCTTTTCTTGTGTGTTTTATCTCTTTTTAGCTTAGATTTCGATTTTCTATGAGATTCGGAGACTATGCGAATTTGTTGCATTTTGTAGGTAATTTGGCATGATTTGAGGAGGTTTCGGAAGGAGTCCCCAAGGAGGAGCAAGGCACGAGCACAAAGGAGCGGAAGAGCCGAGCGATCAATGAAGAGGAGCTCAAGAAAAGCCAAGAAGAAGAGTGGACGGACGCCAGGACCGAGTTACCCAGCTACTCGGGCCCGAGATCGACTCCAGGACATCGGACCGAGGTGCAAGCACATCGGGCCCGAGGTACACGCATGTCGGTCCAAGTCGGTGGAATTGTGGATTGGGCACCAAGGCATACAAATGTGATCTACCACTTTTGCCCCTCTTCCATTTTTGGATATTCTTGGCCCCTAATTAAAAGGAGAGAAGACAATGAGAGGATTATCCTAGTGTAGACACATCTAATCACTCTCAAAGGCTCAAGGAAGACTTGGAGAGCAAGGAGGAAGAAAGGAGAGGAGAAGGAAGGGAAAATTGGTGGAGAAGGAGTAGATCTAGGGTAGAATTGTGAGTTTGTCTTTGCTTTGATTTGCAAATTGTGGATTTGGATTTGGATCTTTGATTTCCCTTTGATTTGAATGAAATTTGGCTTTGCTTTGATTTGGATGATTGAGATTTGTTTGCCTTGTGATTTGATTGCTTGTTACTCTAGCCTTATGGAGTAGATTCCATCGGTCTTGGGCTATGGAGGAAACCCCTAGCTAGGTTTGGGTTTGAACCCCCAATTCCATAGCCTTAAGTGCTTGATCTAGGAATCCACTCCACATAGAGCTACAATCTCTTGTGGAAGCAAGGGATCAAGGGCTTGTGATTGGCAAGAGTGAAAGGAAGTAATCGATTGCCAATCACTTGAACTTGCATCGAAAGGGAAGTCAATTTCCCTAGGGTCGATGTGTAGAGTGGCGGGATCAAAGGTTAACTACTACGATCTCACGAGGATCAACACTTATTGGCTGAATTGGGGTGGAATTACCCACATCTAGTTAGAGAAGGAACCCAAAAACCCAAGACCGATCTCTCCTATTTTGACAAGTTCGACTTACCCGGCCAGACGTCGGGCCCGACTTACATCAGTGTCTGTCCCGTGCAAACCTTCGTCGATCCATCTCGGGCCGAAGTTACCATGTCGGTCCCGAGTGGTTTCCTTTGATTTTCCTTGTTTTTAGGGGTGAGCATCGGTTCAAAACCGAACCGAACCGACAAAAACCGAACCGAACCAAAAACCGATTTGTGGAAAATTTGGAACCAAAAACCGAACCGAAATTGTTCGGTTCGGTTCGGTTTTGTTCGGTTTCGGTTGAGATCGGTTCGGTTTCGGGTAAAGTCGAAAAAACCGAACAGATTAATTGGTCATCATGAATTGAACCGAAAACCCAAAAAACCCAAAAAAATCGAACTTTATGGAGCCATTAGCGAATGGCAAGTTGCTGAAATCGGACAAAACTGAAACTTGGTTCAGCAACGACGGCCGATGACCCGACGAGGGTGGCCGGAGACGGCGACAACGACTGGTGGCAGCGACGAGGGGCAAAGATGAGGTTGGGAAGTCGGGGCTGGACTCAGGTGAAGTCGGGGCTGCCGGGGTCCCGCCGTTCCAAGGAGAAGTCAAGGGGAGTCGAGGCGAGGCCGGCGACGAGGGGAGACGACGCCGCTGCCGAGAAGCAGAGATGAGGTGCCGATGTGCGGACATCGGGGCTGGACTCAGGAGAAGACGGGGCAACAAGGAGGGCGAGCGACTCAGAGGGGATGAGGGCAGATTAGGCGACGAGGAGCGCGAAGGTAGAGACTGAAGAAGCGGAGCCGGGCGGTCCAAGGCGGACTTCGGCAGAGACTCAGAGGAGATGAAGCTGATTGGGAAGCGCTGGCGGCTGCAAGTTTGAAAGTAGTTTCTAGCGACAAACCCTAATAGCATATCACTATATCTGAATATGTATTTTTTTAATTATTTTTTTTAAATTTCGGTTTAACCGAACCGACGAAAAAAACCGAACCAAACCGAAACCGAAATTGTCAAATTATGTGAACCGAAAACCGAACCGATTATTCTCGGTTTCGGTTTCGGTTTCGGTTCGGTTCGGTTCGGTTAAAGTTTTCGGTTTTGTCGGTTCGAAGCTCAGCCCTATTTTTAAGTCTTTTTGGTGCACTCGACGAACGAACTCCCGAGTGTTCGACACCCTATCTTGTGCTACAACTAGGTTCAGTTATAAATTTAAAATTTGAGACCCTCCGATCCGGACCGATCAGAATTTTGGCGTCGTTGCCGGAGAGTTCTTATTGTTTGAGGTACCTCTTTTGTTGAGTCTTTGATTTTGTAGTGATTTGGGTGAGGGATTAGCCCAAGCCCCTTGTTTGTTTTGATTTGGTTTTGTTTGTGTCTTTGCTTATAGGTGTATGCGAGCTCGTTCCGCCCGAGGAATACTTGAGTTCGATTTTGTGAGTGATCTGGAGAGCATCATTAAAGAAACCCGAAAGAAGAAGAGAATGGAGAACCAAGTTCAACATGATGATGAGGCTACTAGGATGAGGGCCGACATGGCTCGTATGCAACTTGAGATGGAAAACCGAGATGCCGAAATGAGGAGGGAACGTGAGCAAAGGTTGAGGTTGGAGGCTCAACTCAACACTCAACCCCGGAATGCACGCCAATACATGCATCCGGAGTTGAAGATGCTGGAGCCGGCCATTGTCTTACCGGAGGTTTCAATAAACTTTGAGAGCAAGACTCAATTCATATCACTTATGAAAAGGGACCAATTCGAGGGGCGACCTCAAGAGTGTCCGATTGAGCATGTGGAGCGGTTCAAGGATATGTGTGAGACTATCTCGACGGATGAAGAGACGCTAGAGTATGTGCTACTCAAGGCTTTCAAATGGTCGCTTGGGGGCAAGGCGGCACATTGGCTCGAGAGCCAAGCCCCAAGATCGATCACAACATGGCGGGCTCTCAACGAGGCATTCTTGATGAAGTTTTTCCCGCCAACAAAAACAAAGAAGCTCCGGAGGAAGATAGCAAGTTTTCAACAAGGATCAAACGAGCCACTCTTTGAGGCTTGGGATCGATTCAAGGAGATGTTACGCCAATGTCCAACCCATGGGCAACAACCATATGTTCTCCAAGACATCTTTTTCCAAGGAATCAACCCCACCACCAAGGACAAGCTAAACCTCCACACCGATTGTGGGTTCATCGACTTGCCCCCGGAGCAAGCATGGGAGTTACTTGATAAACTCTCCGACTACGAGGCCATGTACGGGGTGAGCCAAGCAAATAAGGAGGCAAGAGTCCAAGGAGAAGGTACAAGGAGGCTCTATGACCCAAAGAGTGAGGAGATTGACAAGGATGTGAAACTCCAATTCCTTGAGGGTGAGGTGACGAAGTTGAGGAGGCAAGTGAATCATTTCAAGCAAACCACAAGGGCATGTGAAGAATGCGGATCTCTCAAGCATGTTGCACAAGAGTGTCCCAACGAGAGCCAAGTTCGCTTGGCCGAGCAAATTGAGGAGGCACACTTTGTTCAAAGGAATTTTGGAGGAAGAAGCAACTTCAACAACGGAGGCAATGGAGGAAATGGACGGTGGAACCAAGGGCAAGCCAATGGCTACAACAACAACTACAACCAAAACGAGCCAAGGGCCCAACCACCACCATACTAACCTCCGGGGTTTTATGATCAACAAACTCCACAATGGGCGAATGAGTTGAGAGGCGCCATCAAAGAAGTGAAAACTAAAATCAATAATGTTGAGAGGCGAGTCGATGTTATAAGCACTCGAGTCGATGAGGTGAGCACTCAAGTCAAGGAGTTTGGTGTATGGAGAAGGCAAGTTGACAACCAATTTGCTCACATTGCACCGGGCCGACCCAAGGAGAATCCCCGTGCCCCACAAAACCAAAATGAAGTCCGAGCTATTGAGTTGAGAAGTGGTCAGAGCATACCCGAGCCACATGACTCAAAACCAAGGGAAGAGAGTCGGACCAAGTAACCCAGCAACTCGGGCCCGACGTGCCAAGATATCGAGCCAGAAGTCAGAGGATGTCCCCTGCCTAGGACCGAGGAAGAGAGGGTATCGGGCCCAACATGCCCTGACGTCGGTCCGACACCCAAGTCGTTGCTCTGCCCCCAGATCGAGGACCAGAATATCGGGCCCGACGTGGAGCCTACATCGGTCTGAGCAGAGAAGGATGTGAGTGAACCAAACCGGTCCAAGGAAGTCGATCCTAACAAGAATCAAGGTGGCACAACTCTTCCCTACCCGTCAAAGAAGCCCGAGGATGTTATAGAGGGCAAATTCAAGAGGTTCTTAAAGCTCTTGCAAGGGTTGAACATCACAATACCGTTTATCGATGCCTTAAATGAGATGCCGTCATATGCTAAGTTCTTGAGAGAAATCTTGAGCAAGAAGGTCAATAGTGGAAATGCAAGATGAGGTGAAGATTTTGGAGCTACCTCAAAAATTAGGAGACCCGGGGAGATTTGCAATTACCGTGGGAATAGGGTCTCAAAGTTTCCAAGCTCTATGTGACTTAGGAGCAAGCGTGTCGGTTATGCCCAAGAGTATTTGGGAGAGAGCTAAGCTTGGTGAGATTGAGCCGGTTGACATGTCTCTCACGATGGCCGACGGCTCTACCACAAAAGCCACGGGAATATTGGATGATGTCCCGGTTAGAGTGGGGAAGTACTTCGTCCCCGATGACTTTGTGATCCTAGACATGAAAGAAGATCCTTTGGTTCCTATCATTCTAGGAAGACCGTTCTTAGCAACGGCGGGAGCAAAATTTGATGTGAAGAATGGAAAGTTGACCTTTGAAATCGGAGAAGACAAGGTTGAGTTTCACTTCAACAAAGCCTTGAATGAGCCGGATGCCTTGGCAATTTTGAAGTTGGAAGAGAATGCCAAGAGGAAAAGAGAGGAAGTGGAAGCCTCAAAAGAGGAGGTACCTTTAAGGAGCAATGAAAGGATCAATGACCAAGTTTAAGAGAGAGAGTTGATAGATCAATTTGAGCATCAAGAAGAGTTAAGGAGCAATGATAGTCCAAGGAGCAAAGAAGAGTATCCTTGCTCATATCCTTTTGATGTTGGAGATTCTTATATTTGCTTGAGTGATCTAAAAGAGGATTTAGGAGATAGTTACATATGTCTAAGTGATTTGAAAGAAGATGTGAGCTATAATGTTATTCAATCTCCTAGAAATTCTTTAGATGTTTGTGATTTAGGGAAGAAAGATCAAGATGAGAGAGTGCAAGAAGTGCAAGCCTATGCTTTGGAGGAGAAAGGTGAAAGAGAGTTAGAGGGTCATGCCTACATCTACCACAAATGGTGGTTCTACGGCTATAAAGGCAATGACAATGGGCATGACTATGGTGACCAATTCACCATCTTCCATCCACCATGAAGGTTGAGGTTAGAAGTCAAGCTAATGACTTTAAAAGAGCGCTTCTCGGGAGGCAACCCGAGCCTAGTAGGTTTATTTTTCGTAATTTTAGTTTGATTTTCTTAGTTTAGCTTAGACTTTCTCTAATCTTTCCCTAGCATGTATTTTTATGGATTAGTGGTGTTATTTGTGCTTCATGATTAAGTAGAGGTAATGGTGAAAATGATGGATTTATGGGGAAACATGTAGTATAGATGAAGTGATTTTTGATGATCGGACCAAACCGGGTCGACTTGCCCAGTAACTCAGGCCCGACTTAGGTAACTCGGTCCGACTAGATCGTTCAACTTTGGTCAAGAGTTGTAGAAAATCCCAATTTTACCTCTCTGACCTAGACTTTGTCTTTTTCCCATTTAAAGCCTTTTTTCCTTACCTACTTCCCATCATCTTCATAACCACTACCCAAAAATACCTGATTCGGCCTATTTTGTATAGGTTAACTCTTGTATTTTAGGGTTATATTGAGTGTGTTTAGGTTAGAGTTATGCGTAATTGTAATATCTAGGCCGAAGACACAAGGATGCAAGATTCAAGAGTTCTAAGGCGTTTTGAGCTGTCTTCCCGAAACCACTTGCTTGCAAAGGCTATATCTTGAGCTACAGAGGTTTTATTGAGCTGATTCCGGTGCCATTGGAAAGCTAACTTCAAGGGCTTCAATTCATCTTTTTACACCGAAGTCAGATTCCAAGCCGAAGAGGGTCAAAACAGCCTCCGAAGTGACATCAGCGATTCTGTCGAGATTCCGCGACCGCGGCCAGGCCGACGCGACCGCGGTGGCCGCCGAGACAAGCTTTTCTTCTCTGTTGCGAAAGCGCGGGCGCGGTGGGAGCGACGCGACCGCGGTGATGCCGAATCCGAAGCGAGCCGAAATCTTTCTATCTTGTTTCCTTTTCTATCTTTTGTCTCTTTCCTTATCTATCTCGTGGAGCTTGATCCTTGGGCTATATAAGGAGGACTCCTCCCTAGGTTTTAATTCACATTCACATTCTACCTTCTACCTTCTTCTTCAAGTTAGGTTTTTAGTTTAGTTTTGGAGAGCTAGTCTCCTTGGGTTTGTTCAAGGGAGAAGCTCTGATGTATGAACTCGTGAGGTTTTGGTAATTGATTTCTATCCTTTAGTTGATATTAATTCCCTTGTGCTTCATCTTATGATTGTTGATTGTTTCTCTAGGATTCGCGACCCTATTGAATTGATTAGCTTTCTACTGTTTGATTAGGTTTGGACCGTGGACAAAACTAATCTGTGAAAACAACTTAACCTAGACCTGTTGTCTATGCAACTAGGATTAAGAAGAGAATTGATTGTTTTATCTTACAATTGACTCGTAGCTTGATTGTTTGATATTATATCCCGCATATCCTTGTTCTCTATGCTAATTCTAGGTTAAGCGTCCTTGCCTAGGGTTATAGAATTGCTTGGACCGTGGACTTGCGATTGTTAATGATCAGGATAGGAATTAACCATAGGTGTGAATGAAGTCAATGGATGAATCTATGATCGAGTGATTATTAAAGAGTGGATCTTTTGAATGAACCTATCTCCCATATTTGTTTGTTATTTGCTTTCTAGTTTAGTTTAGTTTAGATCTTTTTCCTAAATCCCCCATTTCTTTAGTTGATAATTGTATTAATACTAGAAGCCATAGTTCTCTTGGGTTCGACCCCTTACTTGCATACTATACTTAGTTTGTAGTTTGGGTTATTTATCTTTGATCTTGGCACGGCGACTTTAGCCGAGTCAATACCCATCTCTCTCTCAAAACCCCAAAATCGGCCCCCTCCTCCATCACTCTCGATCCACCCATATTTGCCCCCTACCATCTCGATACAACACCCCAAACACTCCCAAACATCAAATCCAAAGAGAAAATCCCAAGATCTCCATTGTTCTTCATCCCTCCTCTTGACCTAAGTGGAGAAATTTGAGTTCTAAGTAGATTGGTTGCTAGGAAGTCTAGATCTCTTCAATTTTGGTATGTGAAACTTGATTCCTATCTATTTCTTTGAGAATCATGTGTTTATGTTGCTTGAATTGAGTGTTGCCATGTTTGATTGAGATTGAAGCTTGAGCATCAATGGTGGATTTGCATGAATGGTGAAATTGCTCTTAATTTGTTGAGAATGCATGATTGAATCCCTTTAGAACCTCGATTAGTGATGATAGATGGTTGAAATTGGATTTTAGGACCATGATAGATTGATTTTGGGTGAGATTGATTGAGAAGACGAGCATAGAATGATTTTGCGGTGTTTATCTATTTTCCAAGACCGTTATGAGATTTGTTTTATACATTGTCGCATTGATTTGAACTTTATTTCATTTATTCACAAAATGTTCCATATCCTACCTTGAAGATAAACCGTTGTTTGTAGCCCCGATTTAGCCTAGACCTTTGTTTGAAACTCCTCAAAAATATGATTCCTAGCATATATGACTTGACCCTTATGGGATTGGACTTTAGTGAGAGATTTTGGAGTATATTTGGAGAGTTGAGATTCTCTTTGGTGAAGGGCAAAGAATGGAGTTATAAGTCAAGTGGGTAGTGCATCTTTGTTGAGCATAAAGTGAAAAGAAAGAAAGAAAAAGTTGGAAAAAGAGAAGTGGATCGAAAGCAAAGAGCTTAAGTGAAGAAAGGGGTCTGACCGAGTTCAAAGTGACCTCGGGCCCGATGTGTAGTGACAGTCGGTCCAGTGCAAAAGTGTGAAAAATCCAACAAAAAGCCTAAGTGCAAAGATGAAGTGGAATGTTAAGTGAAGTTGTGGGTTGAGAAAAGAAAATTCAAAGTCTTTTGGGTGAGTGAAGTTGAAAGTGGAATAATTTGGTGAAGTTGGTGAGAGATTAGGAAGTTCAATCCCCATTGTAAGCACCACAAGACCAAAATGATTCCCATCTTGAGAAATACCAAAAGCCTCATTACAACCCGGCCGAATGGAACCTCTTTGAGGACCTCCATTGAGCCAAGTTCGAATTCTTTGTGTGCATTGTAATAGGCACCTCTAGGTGGAGGAAACTGGTGATATTAGCTTCAATAGTAAAGTCTTTACTTGCATGGTATATGAGTTTGAGTGTTCATTGGTATACCTAAACACATGATGAGTGATACACATATTCATGTCCCTAAGTGAGGCTTGCTTGCATTAGGCTCTATTTCTATGAACACTTGATCATGTGTGATGATGTAATCTTGCTTGCATATATATCACCTGTACTTGATTGATTTTTCATATGAGGCTTTACTTGAAGATTATGTTTCGGTCTTGCTTACATTATTATTGCTTGAGGACAAGCAAGTTTAAGTATGGGTTATTCTGATGTCTCTCATTTTGGTGGTGTTTTAGAGTTCAATTTCCCTTGTAAATATGTGTCTTTTGTTCCTTTTCTTGTGTCTTTTGTCCCTTTTTAGCTTAGATTCTGATTTTCTATGAGATTCGGAGACTATGCGAATTTGTTGCATTTTGTAGGTAATTTGGCATGATTTGAGGAGGTTTCGGAAAGAGTCCCCAAGGAGGAGCAAGTCACGAGCACAAAGGAGCGGAAGAGCCGAGCGATCAATGAAGAGGAGCTCAAGAAAATCCAAGAAGAAGAGTAGACCGATGCCAGGACCGAGTTACCCAGCTACTCGGGCCCGACATCGGACCGAGGTGCCAGCACATCGGGCCCGAGGTACACGCATGTCGGTCCAAGTCGGTGGAATTGTGGATTGGGCACCAAGGCATACAAATGTGATCTACCACTTTTGCCCCTCTTCCATTTTTGGATATTCTTGGCCCCTAATTAAAAGGAGAGAAGACAATGAGAGGATTATCCAAGTGTAGACACATCTAATCACTCTCAAAGGCTCAAGGAAGACTTGGAGAGCAAGGAGGAAGAAAGGAGAGGAGAAGGAAGGGAAAATCGGTGGAGAAGGAGTAGATCTAGGGTAGAATTGTGATTTTGTCTTTGCTTTGATTTGCAAATTGTGGATTTGGATTTGGATCTTTGATTTCGCTTTGATTTGAATGAAATTTGGCTTTGCTTTGATTTGGATGATTGAGATTTGTTTGCCTTGTCATTTGATTGCTTGTTACTCTAGCCTTATGGAGTAGATTCCATTGGTCTTGGGCTATGGGGGAAACCTCTAGCTAGGTTTGGGTTTGAAACCCCAATTCCATAGCCTTAAGTGCTTGATCTAGGAATCCACTCTACATAGAGCTACAATCTCTTGTGGAAGCAAGGGATCAAGGGCTTGTAATTGGCAAGAGTGAAAGGAAGTAATCGATTGCCAATCACTTGAACTTGCATCGAAAGGGAAGTCGATAGGGTCGATGTGTAGAGTGGCGGGATCAAAGGTGAACTACTACGATCTCACGAGGATCAATACTTATTGGCTGAATTGGGGTGGAATTACCCACATCTAGTGAGAGAAGAAACCCAAAAACCCAAGACCGATCTCTCCTATTTTGACAAGTTTGACTTACCCAGACGTCAGGCCCGACTTACATCAGTGTCGGTCCCGTTCAAACCTTCGTCGATCCATCTCGGGCTGAAGTGACCATGTCGGTCCCGAGTGGTTTCCTTTGATTTTCCTTGTTTTTTTCCTTTCTTTCCCCTTTTTAAGTCTTTTTGGTGTACTGAACGAACGAACTCCCGAGTGTTCGACACCCTATCTTGTGCTACAACTAGGTTCGGTTATAAATTTAAATTAGGAGACCATCCAATCCGGACCGATCAATAATCTTATACAATCTTTCCAACTTCAAAGATCTTTATTGTTCATAATTTTAATGACATAATTTAAAAAAGTTCTAAATTGCTTGAACATAAACGAGTAATGGTTGAATTTATATTTTAAGTCGCTTTCATACATGCTTAGCAAAACCTAAGATAATCCTAAGTGGGTGAAAACATATGTTGTCCCATGAACTTACGCAAATTGCTCACTTAGGTATCTTAACTTTGAGTTTGTTCCATTGAACAGTCAACTTAACACATTATGTTTTCTTGAAAATCTAATTGCTTAAGATGTTGTAAGTATTTTACACGCACTACATCAAAGCCATATAGATGCCACCATTAGTGTCATCTTGATATAGACTAAAAAAACATAAAATTCATAAATAAATTAGTAGAAAAAAAACAATTTAAAATGGAAAAGTCACTCAATTAAAACTCTTCTCCTTATACTCCAACATAGATTCTTTAGTTGTACAATACCATCTTTGGTTGCTAATCAAATCCCTTCTTCAGTACACCCGTGTTTCTATCACCTTCACTCTACTCCTCACCAAGGAAGTGGTGCACCTCCTACCTCTCTATGAAGGGCCACATCCTCTTGGCATATGTTATAAAAATATGATAAATGTCTTCCGTAGCATAAGTAATGTTTGGGTGCTCACATGGGGCTTCATCCACTTAAAGTTTTTTGATGGTGGAATCATTAGATGGTAGTCTTGATGCTGTGTTATGAAGGAGGATGTGTTGATGCCGTGGCTGACAATAACGGTAGGGAAGCATGGAATTTGAGGCGGCAATGCACTTGATTAAGTGATTGAGGTCTTGGATGCTGGCATATAAGGGGTGGCCATTGGTGGCGAGGCTATATTGATGTCTATATCATCAAATAGAAAGAAATATTGTTTAATGATAGGAGGAGGAAGAGAAAATTCCCCATTAGCATCCTTTCACTGGCTGAAAGGACAATGATATGCAAGAGTTGAGCTACATTAGCACCCGTGCATGTAATAGACTGTAATGTGTTAAGCTTAAATATTCAATTGAACAAACTTAAAGTTGAGATATCTACGTGACCAATTTGTACATGTTCAGGGGGACCACATATTTATTTATGGCAAGTGTAATATCTGCAACATTTATAAGAAGATTAAAGAATTAATCTTCAGATAAGCGATTAGTAATGGTTGAATGAGATGGTTAAATTCGAATTCGTTAAACTCATATTATAATCAAAGTAATTTTCCTCAAAAATCATAAGAAATGATCTTTACAATTGTAAAATTAAGACTGTTTAAAAGGAAGTTTAAGCGGGAAACTAGATAACTCATAACCGCAACCATAACTTAATAACTCTTGACCAGTTTTAGCCACAAGGGCCGTGATTGCGGCCCTGAAATCTGCCATGGATGCTTTCCTATAGAGGGATATTTCCGATAAAGAAAGCGGCGATATGATGGGTGATTTTGACCAAATCTCATGCGTTGCTCTCTTCTCCTATATCAGACTCATCCCTCACTTTCCACTTTAATGTCTAAGGTCCAGATACTCCTCCCCTAGCTCACTATTCACGTTCTATAAGCCCTTGGGAAATCTATAAATTAGAGATGAAGGTTAAAGGAAAATTCCCACACCTCTCTTTTCTATCTTATTCTTCAATGATAAAAGAGTTGGCTTTGCCCTCTTGAAACTATCTATATTAGATGTTATGAAGAGTTCTTCCATTCCACCTCTTTTCATCGTTTGTGAGTCTTTTGATATACCTTCTTCCTTGCTTCTATCCTTCCTCTTTGCTTCATTGAGGACAATGAAGGATTTAAGTATGGGGGAGGGAGTACTCGCATTCGCTTATCCTAGTTAGCTTAGTTAGTGATTTGCTTCAGGTTTTTGATTTTCTTCTTTTCATGGAGCACTTGCACCATATTTTTTGCATAATAAAAGAAAGAAAGAAAAAGCCATAAATATTGAAAAAATGGCATATTAAATCCTGGGATGAGTCGAAAACCCGAAAGGGTGGCTTAGGTAATAAGCAGGTAACCCGGACCAGCATTAGGCTGGGGTAATATGAGGTTCATGAGTGATGTGAGTATTTATGAGCACAACCTATAGAAAAATGAAAAGAGCGGTTAGGTGAAAACCCGAAAGGGCGCCCAAGCAAAAGTGAGCGGTAAAATTTGAGTGTTTTAGGATCATTCTTCCTTGGGGACTTTGGGGCTTACATGTTAGATTTGGGTAGATCCTAGGTTGCTCTCTTTCATGTTTTAGAGCTTGAGTGTTATGTCATGTTATGAGGTGTGTGTTTGAGCTTCATTGTTTTATGCTCATGATTTCTCTATATTTTTGGGTTCGGATTGTGAGCTGAGTGTTTTTATCTTCGCTTGTATCTCCTGAGATCTTATATGTGCTACCTTGTTGTATTTGTTTTGAGCTTACTCGAGGACGAGCAAGATCTAAGTATGGGGGAATTTGATTCGGCCTATTTTGTATAAGTTAACTCTTGTATTTTAGGGCTATATTGAGTGTGTTTAAGTTAGATTTGAGCATTATTGTAATAAGAAGACCGAAGACACAAGAACTCAAGATTCAAGAGTTTTAAGGCGTTTTGAGTTGTCTGCGCGACACCACTTGCTTGCGAAGGCTATATCCGGAGCTACAGAGATCGGATTGAGCTGATTCTAGTGCCATTGGAAATCTAACATCAAGGGCTTCAATTCATCTTTTTACACCGAAGTCAGATTCCAAGCCGAAGATGGTCAAAACAGCCTCCGAAGTGATGTCAGAGGTTCTGTCCCGATACCGCGACCGCGTCCAAGGAACCGCGACCGCGGTGGCCGCCGAGACGAATTGTTCCTTTCTGTTGCGAAAGCGCGGGCGCGGTGATGGCGACGTGACCGCGGCGATGCCGGATCCGAAGCGGGCCGAAATCTTTCTATCTTGTTTCCTTTTCTATCTTTTGCCTCTTTCATTATCTATCTCGTGGAGCTTGTTCCTTGGGCTATATAAGGAGGAGTCCTCCCTAGGTTTTATACATTCACATTCTATCTTCTATCTTCTTTCATATAATTCAATTCTTCTCTTTTAGTTTAGTCATGGAGAGCTAGTCTCCTTGGGTTTGTTCAAGGGAGAAGCTCTGATGTATGAACTCGTGAGGTTTTGGTAATTGATTTCTATCCTTTGGTTAATATTGATTCTCTTGTGCTTCATCTTATGAATGTTTATTGTTTCTCTAGGAGTAGCTAACCTATTGAATTGATTTATGTTCTACTGTTTGATTAGGTTTGGACCGTAGACAAAACTAATATGTGAAAACAACTTAACCTAGACCTGTTGTCTATGCAACTAGGATTAAGAAGAGAATTGATTGTTTTATCTTGCAATTGACTCGTAACTTGATTGTTTGATATTATATCCTGCATATCCTTGTTCTCTATGCTAATTTTAGGTTAAGCGTCCTTGCCTAGGGTTATAGAATTGCTTGGACCGTGGACTTGCGATTGTTAATGATCAGGATAGGTATTAACCATAGGTGTGAATGAAATCAATGGATGAATCTATGATCGAGTGATTATTTCATGAGTGGATCTTTTGAATGAACATGCCTCCTATCTATTTGCTTATTTGTTTGTTATTTGTTTCCTAGGTTAGTTTAGATTCTTCTTTGATTTCCCCCCATATCTTTAGTTGATAATCATATTCATACTAGAAGCCATAGTTCTCTTGGGTTCGACCCCTTACTTACTTGCTATACTAGTTTGTTTGTTTGGGTTCTTTATCTTTGATCTTGGCACGATGACTTTAGCCGAGTCACGCTGCCCATGTCGCGGTCCGGTCAAGCAAGGCGACGACATTCAAGACCCGTGAAGGCGCGGTCGCGCCCCCATGGTTGTGGTCGCGGTAGTAGCCAACTTAACCAGCCCATAGTTAGACCCGACGTGGTCGCGGTGCGAGTGCCGCGGTCGCGGTGCGTGCCGAATCTGGAGCGGACGAAATATTTTTTATCTTGTTTCCTTTCTTATCTTTTGCCTCTTTCCTTATCTATCTTGGGGAGCTTGTTCATTGGGCTATATAAAGAGGAGTCTACCATAGATTTTAGGTATCCATTATTCCAATTCATAATTCAATTCTTCTCTTTTTAGGTTTTAGGCTTAGCTATGGAGAGCTAGTCTCTTTGGGTTCGTTCAAGGGAGAAGGTTTGATGTATGAACTCGTGAGGTTTTGGTAATTGATTTCTATCCTTTGGTTAATATTAATTCTACTGTGCTTCATCTTATGAATGTTTATTGTTTCTCTAGGAGTCATGAACCTATTGAACTGATTAATGTTCTACTGTGGATTATGTTTGGACCATGGATAAAACTAATCTGTGAAAACAACTTAACCTAGACCTGTTGTCTATGCAACTAGGATTAAGAAGAGAATTGATTGTTTTATCTTACAATTGACTCGTAGCTTGATTGTTTGATATTATATCCCGCATATCCTTGTTCTTTATGCTAATTCTAGGCTAAGCTTCCTTGCCTAGGGTTAGAGAATTGCTTGGACCGTGGTCTTACGATTATGAATGATCAGGATAGGAATTAACCATAGGTGTGAATGAAATCAATGGATAAATCTATGATCAAGTGATTATTTCAGAGTGGATCTTTTGAATGAACTTGTTTCCCAAATTTGTTTGTTTGTTTGTTTTGTTTTCTTAGGTTAGTTGAGTTTAGATATCTCTCTCCTCTGAATCCCTCTGTTATCTTTAGTTGATAGATATATTGAGACTAGAAGCCTCAGTTCTCTTGGGTTCGACCCCTTACTTGCATGCTATACTAGCTTGTATGTTGGGTGATTTATCTTTGATCATGGCACGACGACTTTAGCCGAGTCACGTACCATGTATCATGCCCAGTGCTTATGGCCGTACCTCGGCGCCTTGTTCCTTGACATCTCATCTCGTTGTCCGTGCCTTGATTTCCTCAAGGTAAGTGGTGATTCTCCTTTCTTTTCAACAATAGTGAAGAATTTTCCATGATATAAGTATGTGTTAGGAATAAACTTGTTTGTTAATAGTTAGATTTGGGTTTATTATATATGCTCAGAGAGAATGACATTGATTATTGTTATCGCACTCGTTAGAGCATGGACTTAGGACCAATGATGTGTGACCTTGATTGCTTTAAGTCTCTTCTCGAGACTTTAGTTGTTGTAGACTAGTTTAAAGATAAGGATTTGAGTTTTAAGGCTCTTTGTCATCTCTTAGTAACTCGTATTATGACTTATTATTAATATATTCTCATAATATTTCTAAGGCCATTAACAAACGCATCGTTTAAAGATGGAAAACCCTCGGTCATTAGCAGCAATCACCGCCTATGGGGCAGTGGTCTCTGCTATCCACATATTGCTCTTCATCATTTTCTCTTCATTCTAGCTCCAAGTAGTCTTCAATGCACCTCGACTCTTCCTTCTTTAACGCTTTAAACTCCACTTAAAGCACCTGTAACAACACTAAAAATATGCTAAAACCTCATCTAAATACACAACATAATTGTGCATATCACATCCCTAGTGGTAGTAGAAGAGGAACCAGAACTCGCAAACGCACTCCAACTAGAAGAACTGCCCCAACCGGAAGGAGTAGCATAAGCAACAGCTTAGGAATCCCAAACTGGATCTCCAGCCTAACCTCCATCAACTGGTTGAGCATCAACCATAGGGACATTAACAACTGTAGCCTAACCATCAAACTCAAAAGCAATAAAGAAGTCATGATTCTACTGGCCAATCTAGAAAAGGCGGGGAAGCAGCAAATAGTTAGTGGGTAGATGACCAAACATCCAAATCCACAACGTGACACTCTCTTTAGAAATAAAAAGTTGTTGCTCAAAACATTTGTCTTTCTTTTGGGTTTACTTTTTGCTTTTGGGTCCCATTTGTTTGTTCTCTCATTGTATCAGCGTATGTTACTCTACACATCTGATTCAAGGAAAAATTAACATTCTCCACCCTTTCTCCCTTGATATTTACCATGATCCCCCCATTGGGAGTGCCCTAAGGCATTCACAAGAGTAAACTATTATTCATACTTAAAAAACGAGATTTTCCAATTGTTTGCGCCTGATCATGATTAATGAAACTGAAGAATGGGATCACGTGGTTGTTTTTCTCATTCTAGCTTCAAACTTAAACTGAAGAAATTTATTTGGGTCTGAACCATCTATGTTTTTGTTTTTGACAAATATTCTCCTTCAATTTTTTTTTATATACTACATGCCCATCTAACTTTCTACACCTCTCCCAAGCACTTATGGAGTTATGGGTAAGAATAAACGCTTCACCTTTTTTTTAAAAAAAAGGTTGGTTTATGTTAAGGATAATTGTAATGGACGAAGACAATCTAATTCTTCTTCTTAAAGAGGAATTTGAACAAACATTATCTGCTTTTCTAAGTTAGCAGTTCGGTGCTTCACAATTGACATACTTTTAATGATGAAACATGGATAGCTTAGTTGAGCTTGATGGTGCTCAAATTTGCCCAAAAATAAAACCTCATCCCCGATGATTTTTAAAGCCTAATAAGCCGAATAAACTTTATATATCCCTTACATCCCGATGTTAAAATGATGATTGATTCCTTGTTAGTTTTGATGATCTTAAACACTTGTGAAATATTTTTAACAATTTCCTAAGTCTTTCATGATTAGAATATTGAAGGAACAATAGCAAGGAACAACCGTTAAAACAACTTAAGCAATATAATCGATATTGATGCGCTCGTTGATTCCTAATAGTAGCACCATGGGGATCAACACAAAGGTCTAAAACTATTTTAGGGAAGATTTAACAAATGCACGTGCGTATTAGCGAAGGTTCCTTATAAGGGAACATGCGTTTGATGGAACAATTTGGAAAGAAGATTATCTTATGGAGTTCAAGATATCTTCAAGTTAAGAAAGATTTTATTTCTGGATATCTTTTGTATTCTAGATAAATTTAAATCTATGTAATTTCTATTTATAGTTAAAGGATTGGATTTTTACCCAAGACTTCTAGTATAAATAGAGATTAGGTTCAAGAGAAAAACTAACGACCTTATTAGGTATTCGGGAGCTTTGTGCAACAGAAGGAAGATAGACACATGTCGAGTATGACATAGTTGTGTACTAGGTTAAAGGCGTGGGCCGAGTTTGCTCTGGTCAAGTTGAGAAAGAAGTGTTCGAAAATAAGGGACAAAGGTTAGGCTATCTAGGAGTTGTGTACAAGTAGAACAAAGGTTCACGTTTAAAAGTTCATACTTGTTTAATAAGAATTGAAATTTTGGTTTGAAATCTTTTGTGTTTTTGTGAATTGCTTGTTTGATTAATATTTTGTTTCCCATGTTGTTGATCCCTCAAAAGGATCAATGCTTGTATTCTAACACAGATGGACCCACCACCCGTGAACCATTTCGCTCTAGCACCTTCTCTCCTTCCCATCAACCAACCACTCCACCCTATCACCACCCAAATCCACACTATTACTGCCTTTATCTCCTTTGTAGCTCAACACCTTATATACTAGACTATATTTTGCCCGACATTAGATGTGGGATAGATTTTGTTTTGTTTCTCCATACTACCTTTCCCACCCCTCCACCCTCATCCAATAACCACTATGCATCATGATCCAAATACACCCCACCAATGCCATTCAAATTGTTGAGAATGAATCTATCCCACATTAGAAATAAGAATATAAATTTCCTATCATGTAAGAACATGTGTTACTCTTCACATTACCAATTGATTTTTGGATCAAACTCCATGGAATTATGTGCTAAGCCCATACATGCATGCAAGCTCGTACCGACATGTATTTAGTTTACTTTAACTACCGGATCCACAGACTTTGTTCACAAACCCACCCCGACACAATACCATTATGGTCTCCTTTCCAAATCATCGAGAAAAGGAGCGAAATTGAAATAAGTATCATTGTTAATTTAAGTCGGATAAGATGAAGGTATGACCAAGTAGAAACCTTTGTAGAAGTCCTTGAATTTGGGGAGCCATGGTGAATTACAAAGAGATGGGGATGTAGAAAGGAGGTGGGACAAAACAACATAAATTTTGATGTACATTTTTTCATAAATTTCTCATGTTGCCCTTCAACTCATAATACCAAACATCCAACTAACCCTTTTACAATTAAATCTAGTTCCAACTCCAATTATCCATCCAACTCTAGTTCCAAATCGTTTTTGAAAAAATAGCATAAGATTCAGCCATGGGAAATTGAGAATATGATTATGGATATCAAGGCTACTAGCTAAACTCACTTCTTGTCCTCGTATGCCATTAGGCTATGTTGTAATTGGTCTAACCCTCCAAAACTATTACCTAATACTCCCTTTGTTTTAAATAGTTGTCCATTTGAACATTGTACATGTTGCGAAATAATTGTTTTTCCTACGTTACCCCTATAAATGTAGAATTAATATTAGTGTAAAGAAACATGGCAAAGCATAATGATTATGATAGATATAATTATTAAGGGTATAAATGGAAATAGATAGGAAAAAATATGAAAAATGGACATATTTTGAAACAAAAAAAAAGTTATCATATGAGCAACTATTTTGTAACAGAGTAAGTAAAAGCAAAACGAATTTCTTTTGTAAATAAAAACGAATTTGGTGATGAATTTTCAAAAAAACTCTTCGGTAGATCTAACAAAAGGCTGCCCCAAAATCTCAAACTCGAGACCTCATAGTACACACATAAATACTCAATCAACGACAATGCACAAAACCATACTGTAGTGATTACTAGTGCTTACACATAAAGAAACCAAATTTAAGTTCAAATTAAGGTGAAATACCGAACAAGCAAAAATATATTAAAAAAACATGCAAATTGCAATTATTTCACACAGGCAGTATACAAATTACAGAAAAAGTCTCCAAGACTAGACAGTACTCAATTTCTACATCCCCAATCTTAGAACCCTAGAATTTAGGAATTGTCACAAAGACTTATTCTCAGTTTCTCCCCATTACAAACCATCGAGAATCAAAACACAACCCACACAAACCCAAAGGAAATTCCGTTATTATCTGTCAAGGAAACCATGAATTGTGAGCATATTGCTCAGCCTGCTGATACACACCATAACTCTGTTGGGGATGATACTGATACTGCATTTGATCACATCCATAGACCGGATACGCACTCGGACCGCCTTGATGGGTCCACTCCCCATACGGATCCGGATTCCCAAACAAGTAATCGGCCGTCCTCTTCCATTCATCAACTTCATCTCCACGGCCGACAACGCCCTTAATCTCACTCCCACAGGTACCACATTTGGTGTTCATCTTGGACAAACACGGCCAATACCCGAACAGATTCTCACACAGATCATACGCCTCCAATCCATACCCATGTGGCATCATCTGATTAACCCCCCTTCCAAGATTGTTGCTCTCTTCAACACCCTCATACACTATCATCGATCGATCCTCCTCCTCCTCCTCATCATCATCATCACCATCATCATCTTCACCCTCATCATCATCATCATCATCATCATCATCATCATCATGTTCTTCTTCGGCCAATTGGGCTTTATTGGGTAATTCCTCTTTTTGATTCACCACTTCTTTGACAACAGGCACTGGTGTCGGAGGAGGAAGATTGGAGGAAGCTGATGAAGAATTCGGGTAGCAGATATCATCACTAGGGAGCAAGGGCTTGCCGTAGGTTTGAGCAATATCATAGCCGCCCTTGTACGGCTCCGGATCGTATTCGGGGAAACTGAGGTTCTCGTCTTCGAGTGAGGGCGGGGCGCCGGCCACGGAGTGATACACAGTGTACTGGATTGAACCGGGGTGGTTGTAAGCGATCAGGGACGGAGTTGGAGCGAACTCGTAGCTGTAGAAATCGGCAGAGGGTTGAGGAGGAGGGTAGTAGGAGTAATGATTGTTGTACCCATTTTCGTAAGGGTTTTGGGCGTAGTAGAAATTTTGATCAGGGAAGCTTTGGATCTGGTTGTAGAAAGCCATCAGGATTGAAGAAATTGTATGTTGCTAGGGGATTGCAGCCATGTCCACATGCGTCTTATCTCTTATCTAGAAGGAAAGAGGAAACAGGATGGATGTGAGAGAAGGAGTAGAACATGGTGGTTGCCGGATTCAGCTACCAAAAAAGTATAACAAGTGTATTGTACTACTTGCAGAGTTGCAGTTTGGTATCTTTCTGGCCATGTCCATCATCCATGTGGGCACTAAGTTAATGGCGGATTGGGGCTAATTGGGAAGTGGTTCCAGCCCTATACGAAAATTGGAGTGACTAATTCGGAAGTGAAATCGATCATCATGAATTTCGAGTTGGTGGGTGGAGATTTACGGTCATTTAATCCCCAATTTCATCAATTCTTGATGTTTACTTGGTCCTTGACAGATAAAATGATGGCTGCTTTGAAATTCTCTGTTTAAAAGGTTGTGCTCAAGTTTGCTGCACAACAAAAAACAATAGAAAAAGTGGTTGCGCTTATGTTATGGGTAATGATCCCATTTTTTTTTTTTTTTTTTTTGGTGAAAGGGTAATGATCCCATTTGATGCGGCAGAATACGTAAACAGACCCATATACTTGTACTTTTTTTCCTATTGGCTCTCCCTACCTAAAAATGTTCAAACAGACCCCTGTACTGCTCCCGGTTTTTCTTATTGAGCACAAATTGCATACGTGGACATACGCTTGTTTGAAAGTTCCCTATAAGGCGAGTGTATCAATTTCTTTGGCTGACATGTCAAATGATAAAAAAACAAAAAAACAATGTGTGCATTTTTCTATTATCAAAGGCAAAACAATGTCAAAGGCATGAGAGAGAATCCAACATTCGGATTTCTCTCTATGATTCACTCTCATCAAAAGAAACTAATTAACCCTAGAACTATATATAATAACGCTTGGGCTAAAAATCTAAGGAAATAACAATATAAATAATACTTTGATAAAAAGAAGGAAAATTTGCGATCGTGCCCCTCCTAATAAAAAAAATTGCAAAAACGTCCTTAAAATGATAAAATAGTACTGAAGTATGCTGTTTTGGACGTTTTTGCAATACAATTTACATTACTTTGTGTTTCTTTTAAATAAAAAATTATTTAAAATCATTATAATTATGTTAAAAATATTTAGCCATTAATTTTGAAAATCATCTTTAATTACATAATTGAAAAATGGAAAAAGAAAAATACAAAAAAAGAAAAGATTTTAGAAAACTTGAGTTTTGTTTTGGAAAAAATAAGATATTGTGAAAGATATGGTTACGGTTTTTATCCAATAATATTATGAAACATATACGCATGTGTATCGTTATTATCGTGATTTCCACATACACACACACACATGATTTTCGAAGCTAGGGTTCATTACAAAGCCACAGGGTCTAAGAGGATTGTTTGAGTTATGCACTAAGGATAAGATTCATCTTGTCACCCTAACTAGAAAATCTATCATCCAAAACAAATATCTTGTCACACTTCTGTAAACTACTATCATTGTTTTCCTGTTAAAAACATGTCTTATTTCTTCCAAAAAAGTCATTTTTTTTTTTGAAATTAGGGTGTGCGTACTCGGCATATCCAAAAATATTGTTTTCCTTTTTTTGTAGAGGGAATAGGGTGGGGGGGGGGTTGTTTTGGGGTGAATTTGAAAAGCCTAACCTCCCCAAAAAATTAATGAAGTGAATAGGCTAATCCCTCCCTATAAAACCCCCATTTTCATCCAACTCCCTCTCTCTCCTCCTCATTTTTTCTCTCCTCCCTCTCTCCTCTCCTCCCTCTCCTCTCCATTTTCTTTCGTCTCCCTCTCCTTCCTCCCTCTCATCTCCGTCGCCCGCCCGCCCGCCGACGCCCGCCCGCCCTCCCTCTCCGTCGCCGTCGTCGCCCGCCCTCAGGTTCGTCCGCCATCTCTCTCTCTCTCTCTCTCTCTCCATTCTCGCCCTCTCTTCCCTCTCTCCTAGATCCGGGCTCGTTGGAGCCAGATCCGGACTCGTTGGAACTAGATCCGGGCTCCTACGAGCCAGATCTGGGCTCGTACGAGCCGGATCTAGGCTCGTACAAGCCGGATCTAGCCGGATCCGGGCTCGTACAAGCCGATCTAGCCAGATCCGGGCTCGTACAGGCCGGATCTAGCCGGATCCGTGCTCGTACAGGCCGGATCTAGCCGGATTGGCTCGTACGAGCCGGATCCAACCGGTTGGATTTTTGGGATTTTTGCGTTTTTGGACTTTTGAGGGTTTTCGATTTTTTGGATGACAAGTTTGTTTTTCGGATTTAAGTGATGACAAGGTTTTTTTGTGGGTTTAGGGTTTTTGAGTTTGTGGTTTTTTCGATGACAAGTTGAGTTTAGGGTTTTTGAAACGATTTTGTGTTTTGGGGTGATGACAAGTGATTTTTTATGAGTTTTGAGCAATTTAAAACAAACTGATGACAAGTGCGTTTTAAGGTTCTGGGTGATGACAAGTTGTGTTATATGGAACCGGGTGATGACAAGTTTGTTTTTATGGGTTTTGCGATGACAAGTCCGTTTTTAATGTGTTTTGGCGATGACAAGTTGTTTTACGGTTCTAGGGGTGATGACAGGTTTGTTTTAAGGTTTTTTGGATGATTTTATGGGTTTGGATATGTTTTTGGATTTTTTGGATGACAACTTTGTGTTTCGGATTTAAGTGATGACAAGTTTTGTTGTGGGTATAGGGGTTTTGAGTTTGTTGGTTCTTTGGATGACAAGTTCATTTTAGTGTTTTTGGGACGATTTTATGATTTAGGGTGATGACAAGTGATTTTTTATGGCCTATTAGCTCAAATGGTAGAGCAATGTGCTTGATGCACAATAATGTGGGTTCAAATCCCAATAGGTCAATTTCGTAACTGGTCATCACTGATGACACGTTTTTTGTGTGAATGATGGATTTTACCTCGACTTGTCATCAGATGACAAGTTGAGTACGTGAACGAAATGACAAGTTTTATGCGCGTGGACTGATGACAAGACGGTCAACGCCGGTCAGCACCGGTCAACGACTGGTCAACACCGGTCAACGACTGGTCAACACCGGTCAACGACTGGTCAACGCCGGTCAACGCCGATAGTGGTAAGGGGTGCTGACGTCATCATATGCCATTGATGACGTCATGTTGTAAATTTAAAAAAAAGGTAGGGGCAAAATTGGAAAAACGCCTATGGGGGCACATTTTTTTTCCTTGTAGCCTATTTGCTTCAATTTTTGTCTCCCATGGGTTACTTACCTATTTTCGTCTTTTTTGTAAGATTTCGATTTGATTTTACTTTTATTTTAAATTTTAATTTTCAAAATGGATATAAAGTATTCTTCAAAATATTATTTTAATAATAAAATATCTTTATAATATTTTTATCTATATTTATTCCTCAATTTGAAATAAAAAAGTATATAAATATATTATTTTTCAAAAAAATTATTGATAAAAAATGATTTTCAATTTTTTTTTAAAAAAATTGGTTTTTCTTTTATTTCATAAAAATCAGTCATTTTGGGCATTCAAGTAATATTTTTAGGCATTATTGTAATATTTTTAGGCATTTTTGTAAATTGAAAAAAACAAGGTCATATTTACAAAGTGATTATCAAACAGGGGCACGGGGTAATAATTCCTCTAAAAAGAAAGCTAATATTTAGCTTATCTTCCAAGGATCAAAAACTTGTTCAAGTTTATCAAAAGACGCGTGACTATTTTTTTTCGGTCGAAAGAGACGCATGACTATTTGATATACTCTCTTTAGGATATGATAGATTTTGTATTTTAGGACTTTAGTGAGAGTGTTTAGGTTAGAGTTTGAGCCTTATTGTAATATGAAGACCGAAGACACAAGACATGAATATACGAGAGTTTTCTAGGGCTAAGTTTCAAGAGAAGTTTGCCATTGACCCAGATCCGTAGGTGCGGTGTCCGATTCGCGGTCGCGGTAGAGGTGACGACGATCCATTCTTTTGCTTTGGCCGCAGCCACGGTAGAAGCCGACATAAGGAACCCGAAGACCAACATGCCGTGGTCACGGTGGTTGTGTTGCGGGCGCGGTGATGCCAGGTCCGGAGCCGAGCGAGATTTTTCTATCTTGTTTCCTTTTCTATCTTTTGCTTTAGATTTTAGATTTTTTTCTTTTCATGGAGCACTTGCGCCATATTTTTGCATAATAAAGAAGAAAGAAAAAGAAAAAGGTAGAAAAACCCATAAAAATTTGGAAAAAGGCATATAAATCGTGGGATGAATCGAAAACCCGAAAGGGTGGCTCAGGTAATAAGCATGTAACCAGAACCAGCATTAGGCTGGGTTAATACAAGGTTCATGAGAGTTGTGAGTATCTGTGAACACACCTTTGAGACAAATGAAAAGAGTGGTTAGGTGAAAACCCGAAAGGGCTCCTAAGCTGAATTGAGTGGAAAAATTCTAGGTCGCTCTACACTTTTTAGAGCTTGAGTGTTATATCTTGTTGTGAGGTGTGTGCTTTGAATTTTATTGTTTTATGCTCATGATTACTCTATTTTGGGTTCGGGTTGAGATTTGAGTGTTTTTGTCTTCCCTTGTATTTCTTGAGATCTTATTATTGACTTGATTGTCATATTTAGTTTGAGCTTACTTGAGGACGAGCAAGATCTAAGTATGGGCGAATTTGATTTACTCTCTTTAGGATATGATAACTCTTGTATTTTAGGACTTTAGTGAGTGTGTTTAGGTTAGAGTTTGAGCCTTATTATAATATGAAGACCGAAGACACAAGACATGATGATATGAGAGTTTTCCGAGCTAAGTTTCAAGATAAGTTCGGCATTGACCCAGATCCACAAGTACGGTGTCTGAGCCGCGGTCACGGTGAAGTAGAGGTGACGACGATCCATTCCTGAGAAGGCGGCAGGTGCGCCGCCTTAGCCGCAGCCGCGGTAGAATCCGACATAGGGAACCCGAAGATCAACATGCCGCGGGCGCGGTGATGCAAGATCCGGAGCTGAGCGAGATTTTTCTATCTTGTTTCCTTTTCTATCTTTCTCCCCTTTCCTTGTATATCTCGGGGAACCTATTCCATGGGTCTATATAAGGACGAACCTGCCTTAGGTTTTAGGTATCAATTGTTATCTCAATTCACATCAATTAAACTTATAACTTTCTTTTGTAATGGACAACTAATCTCCCTTGGACTTTATTCAATCTAGGAAGCTTTATTATAAAATCGTGAGATTTTGGTAACTTCTTTATTCTTAGGTCTTTATTGATACTCTTGTGCTTCATCCTATGATCTTTGTTTGATTTTATGAGCCTGATCAACTTGTTTAATTGGCCTAGATCTATTGTTTGAATTAGGATTGGTTGTTGTCTATCCATCTTTCCTATACTCGAAACAACTCTGTTCTAGGACCTTGGACTAGATTAGGGAAGAGTATTCAATGTTTTTTTTGTGCATGAGACTTGTAGCTTGATTGCATGATTCAATTTCCTATTATCCTTATGTTCATTGCATGATTTGAATTAAGCGTCCTTGTTCATATCATAGTTTTTCTAGGACCGTGGACTAGCGAACAATTAAGATAAGGATTGGAACTGACCTAGGAATATAAAGAAAAGGATAAATTGATGATTGATGAATTAATAAACTACAATTGATTGGATGAACTCTACTTGCTAATATTGTTTGAAAACCTTCTCCAAAACCCCCCTTGTTCGTGTTTGCATGATTGAACTAAAATCAACATAAGAAATAAATTGTCTTGGGTACGACCCCTTACTAGCATACTATATGTTTGTTAGTTTGGGTTGTTTATCGTTGATTTTGGAAACAACGACTTTGTTCGAGTCACTATCCAATTAAACAACCAAACTTGTGCGCCAAGGAAACGTTAGGCCTCGCCCAAACAAGCCCATGCGCTCATGAACATGCTACCTCGGAGCGCACCCCGCAAAAGGCCTTGACCACGTTAACGCGATTGGCTCTTCGCCTTGGCCTTGGCATGCGCACTCTGCATGCAATGTGCCACCTGTACCACCTTTCTCATGCATGTCTCGTCCACACTCAATGGCATCATTATTAGTTTCTTCTTGATACTTTCCTCTAGCTTGGAAGATAGACATTTAAGGGCCAAAGTCGTCCCTTTCATGATTTTCCTAACTCGGCTCCTTGTGATTGGACAATGAAGCGGAGTCGTCAATAACTCTTCGACATCTTGTGGGGTATGACGGGTCAAGCGACTTCAAGTACAAGTTAGGTCATCTAATATTGTTCATACTTTATAATTTATGAACTTTGGTTCAAAACCTCCACTAGAGTGCCAATCAAGTGAGGTTTTTGCATGGGAAGGAAGTGAATCCACGACCTAAAATTAGACAACCTAGTGTCTTGCACACCAAGCTAAGCCAATCTTAAGTCGTGACCGTTGCTTTCGGTCACCTTGGAGCGAAAGTTTGCCTTTCCTCTTGTATTTTCCTTTGGGGGGGAGGGGGGTCGAGCAACCTAAGTTTGCATATTTCTTTATTTCTTCTTGCACTGTTTGTTTTTTAACCACTCCTAGTTAGTTTCATTGGTAGGTTAAAGTCAAAAAAACACTGTGTTAGTAACCGGTTACACATCATAGTAAAAAAAAGAGTGAAAGCTTTTGAATTTCATATACCCTACCTAGTAGAGAATTGACATGTGACTTACTTTGCTCGTTAGATAATTTGCATCTTTGTTTTGGCTTGTATTCTAATTTTCTCATAGTTCAATTTGTCTTATTGAAGCAGTTTGATTCTTTGATTAACAATTGCATAATCTTAAATTTCTTTTGTAGTTCATCTTGATATCTTATCCCTTATTGATGCGACCACACCCATGCCACCGGCAGAGGAGGAGGACGCCATGCACATTCGCACCCCGGGCCCAGTCACTCGCACCCGAGCCAGGGCCATTGTTTGTGCCACGACTTCCCTGGTGCTTAGGATAAGCACGGCGCCCGACGCCCCACAGGATGGCCATGGCCCATGCTCCTTGGCCATACTCATGGACACCATGGCGCCGGACAGCACGTCCTTGGCCTAGTGTCTAGGCCGTCTAGGCCATCTAGGCTCGTCTCGGGCCACTGATGATTTTATGTGGCCATTTTATGATGGACCTTTATTTTATGATATTTTTAGGCATTTTATTTGATTAATAAACTTGGTATTTTATGTTTTGGAGCGTGGCCCACATGTGCCTCTGTGGCTGACTCCCTTGGCTTTGGCGCTTAGGTTTATTTAAGGCCAAACCTTGACTCTTTTCTAGTCACGTTGATTTTGAGCCTCCAGGATAGAGACATACTCTCCCAAGGCTAATTGGCGTCACATTGCTATCTTAGTTGTTTTTCAATTCAATTCAATTCTCGTCTTTCAATTCATGTCCTTTAATTCATTGTTTTTCAATTTTGTCTTTTATTTTCATTGTGTTCTTATTCTCTGGTTGATTCTTCATTATTAGAGAGACTATTCTCGTGCTTCTCATCAGCAAATCCATTCGGTGTTCACGGAGTTTTTGAGGCTTCAAGGCGGATCCGAGGGTGGAGTTATCAATGGATTCAGAGCCAACTCGTCTTGTAAGTCACTTCTAAACTCCTTCTATTCTCGCAATTCACAAACCAAAGAGCTTGAACTTCTTCTATTGTGAGTGAACCACAAGAAACGAGAGAGAGTGTGTTGTATCAACCAAAACCTGCTCGTGTTATTCCAAGAGAAGGCCGAGATTTTTTTTTCTCTCTTCATCTGTCTAATTGATCGTGCATTTTGTGGTTGAAAAGTGCTGAAATGCAACGTATGAACCATGCCATGCTAATTAGGGGTGTTCAACGGGTCGGGTCGGGTCGACCCGCGGCCCGCAAGGCGGGTTGCGGTCCGACCCGCGACCCGCAAAAAATTCAAGAAGTGACCCGCGACCCGACCCGTGACCCGACCCGCGGGTTTGCGGGTTTTGCAGGTCGGGTCGCGGGTCGGCCCGTTGGCCCGTTTGACTTGGTCAAGCTGATATATTTTTTGCAATACGAAAATAAATTGTAAATCGACCCCAAATACGGTGAATTTTTCAAAAAATATATATACTTTAATACTAATAAAACTATTAAAAGAAATATTAATCCTAAAAAATACATTTTAATACTAATAAAACAATAAATATTAGTATCAAAACATATATTTTTATTTAAAAATATATTTTAATACTAATAAAACACTAAAAATAAATATATTTTTAAAATGTAACGGGTTGCGGGTCGACCCGCAAACCCGCGGGTTTAACCCGACCCGACCCGACCCGCGACCCGCAAACTCAAAAAAAATCGACCCGCGACCCGACCCGTTATGTGCGGGTCGGGCGCCCGACCCGCGAATCGCGGGTCGGGTAAGTGCGGGTTGCGGACGACCCGACCCGTTGAACACCCCTAATGCTAATGCTTGAAAACCGATCGTGAAAATCTCCATGTATTACCTTGATCGTCTTGTGTGTTTGCATGCTTTGCTGATTTCTCGTTCTTGTCCTGCTATTTTGGTGTTGTGTGATTGTACACCATTATCGTGTTTTCCATATCACCAGAATATTGCAATCACACTGATATCCAAATCTGTTGCTTAATTAGCGTGATTTTAGGAAGATCTCTTCAAATTTGGCCAGTTGATATTTGCATATCCATTCACACGTTTTCTCCTGCTTATCCATTCTTACGTGTGATATTTTATGTTAGTGGCCATCCTTACATATAATTACATATAAAATTGTAACCTTAATTTAAACCCTAGCAATTAAGGATAAACTTCGGCTAGTGTGCTTATATTAAGAAGAGTCGGTCTAAAAAAAGAGGGCGAGTCGCCTAGAAAAAAAAAAAGATGAGGCAAAGCCAAAATAAGGCAATTCTGGACCTCACTTGGATCGACTATTTGACCGGCCTTCCTAGTAGCTTGCTTGATCCATACTGTGTGGCATACTTGACTATCTTGTGCTTATGTGTGTTGACGCTACTTTCAGTTTACTTGCTATAGTTGTGGGATAGTTCGGTTCACTTTGTTACATTTTTCCACATCACCACATTGCATGTGCCTACCCGCCCTCTCGACATCCATATATCTGGCTGTCCCATTGCGTTATTTGTTGGAATTTTTGGGTGCTTAGACTATGGTGGTACTCTGTTACTCGTACTCCCCTTGTGTCTTGCCTCTTGCAGGATTGATGGACGAGGAGATTGTTACTTCTCACTGTCCATGTTGATGACCACTTATCAGTGTCCGAGCCATTGGAGCAACAGGTGCCGGAGGGCCCAGACCTGACTTAGGATCCAGGAGGAGATGGATGCATTAAGAGCCGAGCTAGCACGAGAGCGTGCCCACAACAACATTCCTGCCCAGTCGGTTGCCGCCTCTACGGGAGTTTTGGCGACCATCACCTCGGCGCCTGATCGGTCCGGGTGTGGGTGGTCAAAATTTAAATTTATAAACCGAACCTCACTTGTAGTAAAGAGGTAGGGTGTCGAACACACGGGAGTTCGTTTGTTGAATGTACCGAAAAGACTAAAAAGAGGTAAAAGAAAGGTAAAACGAGGAAAAACAAGAAAAATCACCTCGGACCGACACTTGTCACTTCGGTCCGAGGGTGGATCGAGGTCAGATTGGACGGGACCGACTTACACTACGTCGGGCCCAATGTGCTGGGTACTTCGATTTAGCAAAAATGGTAGATCGATCTTGGGTTTTTGGGTTCCTTCCCTAACTAGACTTGGGTAATTCCACCCCAATTCAACCAATAAGTGTTGATCCAAGTGAGACCGAGGTTGTTCGCCTTCGATCCCTCCACTCTACACTTCGACCTAAGGGAGCTTTCACTCTCCTTCGATGCTAGGTATAATAATTGGGTCCGAGATCACTTTCGCTACTCTTACCAATTACAAGCCCTAGGTCCCTTGTTTGCACAAGAGAATTGAAGCTTAGTGTAGAGAGGGTTCATAGATCAAGCACTCAAAGGCTATGGAATTGGGGGTTCACACCCAATCCTAGCTAGGGGATTCCCCCATAGCCCAAGACTATGGAATCTACTCCATGTAGCAAGAGTAAAAAGCAATCAAATGGCAAAGCAAGCAAATCTCAATCATCAAACTCAAATTCAACTCAAATTGCATTCAAATCCAAAGGGGTTCACAATATCCAAATCCAAATCTACTAAAACCAAAACAAAACAAGTACAAACTCACTAATCTCCTCTCTAGCTCCACCGATTTCCTCTCTTCTCCTCCTCCTTTCTTCTCCTTGCTCTCCAAGTCTTCCTTTGATCCTTTGAGAGTGTTTTTGTGTGTGTATCCTTAAGCTCCCTCAATGCTCTCTTAATCACCTCTAATTATAGCCTCTCATGGATTGGGGACCAAGGAATTCCCAATTTAGAAGAAGGGCAAACTTGGAAGATCACAACATTGTGCCTTGGGGCCTAATCTTCTAAATCGCCGACTCGGACCGACACGGGGCAACCTCGGGCCCGACGTTGGGAACGTCGGTCCTGTACGCTAGTGCTCGATCTCAGGCCCGACTTGGTATAAACTTGATCCTGGGCCTCGGTCCTTCTTCTTTTCTTGGTATTCCTTGAGTTCCTCATCATTCCTTGCATGGCTCTTCCGCTCCTTAGCTCCCGAGATTGACTACTCTTCGGAAACTCCTCCAAAACATCCTCTTTTGTGCAGTTTTTCCTACAAAACATAACAAACTTGCGTAGTTTCCGAATCTTGAAGAAAACCGGGAACTAAGCTAAAAAGGAACGAAACTTAACAAGGAAAGACATGAAAAACACATATTTACAAAGGAAATTAACTACTAAAACACCACCAAAATGAGAGACATCAGAATACCCCATACTTAAACTTGCTTGTCCTCAAGCAATAACAATGTAAGCAAGACCGAAGCACATCTTCAAGTAAAGCCTCTTATGAAAAATCAAGTAAGAACAAGTGATAGACATACAAGCAAGATTACATCATCACACATGATCAAGTGTTCAAGGAACAAAGTCTAATGCAACAAAACCTCACTTTAGGTATGTGGAAATGTGTATCACTCATCATGTGTTTAGGTTTAAAAATGAACACTCAAACTCAACAATCATGCAAGCAAAGACTTTACTATTGAAGCTAATATCACCAATTCCTCCACCTAGAGATGCCTATTACAATGCACACAAAGAATATGAACTTGGCTCAATGGAGGTCCTCAAAGAGGTTCCATTCGGCCGGGTTGTAATGGGGTTTTTGATATTTTTCAAGGTGGGAATCACTTTGGTCTTGTGGTGCTTACAAGGGGATTGAACTTTCTAGTCTCTCACCAACTTCACCAAATTCTTCCACTTTCAACTTTCACTCATCCAAAAGACTTTGATTTTTTTTTCTTTCTTTTCTTCTTAACCACTTCACTAAACATTCCACTTCATCTTTGCACTACACATTTTGTTGGATTTTTCACATTTTTTCCACTTTGGACCGACTTGCACTACAACTCGGGCCCGATGTCCTTTTGAACTTGGTCGGTGTCCTTTTCTTTCACTTAAGCATTTTGCTTTCAATCCACTACTTTTCCAACTTTTCTTTCTTTCTTTCTCAACAAAGATGCACTACCCACTTGGTTTATAACTCCATTCTTTGCCCTTCACCAAAGAGAATCGCAACTCTCCAAATATTCTTCCAAACCTCTCACTAAAGTCCAATCCCATAAGGGTCAAGTCATATAGGCTAGGAATCATATTTTTGAGGAGTTTCAAACAAAGGTCTAAGGCTAAAACGAGGGTACAAACAACGGTTTCTCTTCAAGGTAGGATATGGAATATTTTGTGACTAAATTAAACAAAGTTCAAATCAATGTGACAAAGCATAGAACAAATCTCATATTGGCCTTGGAAAATAGATAAACACCTCAATAACAAGTATTACTTAGCATGCTTGAGCTATTTCACACAAGAAAATGAGGGATATGCAATATGAACAAACATCCCTAAAATGGCCAAAAAAAATAATTCCACAAGGTTCACTCTAGCTTAGTTGCATCAAAACTTCATCCAAGAACTCATGTGCTCAATAAAAACATGCAAGAAATCATCACATCAAAAGTAACATCCATTTAGAGGCTAAACTATCCAAAAATATGCAAAGGAATTTACATGCTCACATCATCATTAGCCTTCATATGGACATCTAAGATGGGAATTCCTAGTCCAAAAACAAAATCTTTTTGTTCTTTTTATACAATTTTTCGAATTTTTATGGTTTTTTTTCGAAAACTTTCTCCAAATCAAAACAAACTTATCCATACATGCCATCAATTCATCCATCATTGATACACTTCATCATGCCACAATCCAAAAGAAACATCCCTTTAACAAAACAAGAGCAAACACAAGCAACCTAAACATGAAACTATGAGCTACTAACCCACCCCATACTTAAAATTTTGATGTCCTCATCAAAGAAACCAAAACTTTAAAAGTAAAGAGAAGAGTAAAGGAAACTCACAATTTCTTATTCTTGCATGGCATGTAGAGGCTTAGTTGTTGGAAGGACGTCCTCTACGTCTACCTCTTTGGAGTCTAGCTTGCCGCTCATGCTCGTACACATGGTCGTGGAAAGGATCGTGACTTGGTGGTTGAATATGTGGGGCGGGACGCATCCATTGATCTTCACGGGAAGAGAAGTTCCCGGTCATCCATTCATTGAAACTCTCTTGGACGCTCCATCTTTGGTCCTCGACCGCTCTTGTGTAGGCTATGTTGCGGTTCACTTCATCGAATTGAGCTTGGAAGTCTTCTTGGTAGTGGAAAAGTTGTTGTTGTTGGTTGTTGAGGTGTTGTTGTTGAAGATTGAGTTGGTGTGCCTCTTGGAGCATACTTGATTGTTGAAGTTGGAGATGCGCCATTTGGTTGGCAAGGAAGTTCATGTCCACCGTTTGATTTGGCTCAAGGAACACCATTCCGGGGCCATACCATTGGGCATACCCCTCATACCCTCCATAGCTTGGTGGCTCTTGTCTTGCTCCACTCCCTTCACCCCTCTCAAATTGGCTCGGGACCGGTTCGGGGAAGTATGCGTCGGACCGACGTTGGTGGACATCGGGCCCGACTTGGGACACACCTTGGTCCATTAGTGTGGGTGAGTGGTCGGTGAACATGTTGTGGTAGCCACCATCATCTTCTTCTTCATCTTCATTTTGTGGGTCAACCTCCATGTCTTCTCTTCTCACGAACTTAAATTGGTTGGGCTCCTCTTCTTCGGTGTCCGGGGAAGCTTGAGGAGTAGTGAAACGAATATGTTGTGCTCGTCTCCTAACCTCAAGTGTCCCCTCCGGCTCACCATAAGGGTTCACGTTGCCCGCCCATACTTGATACCAATTGTAATAGCTTGTGAGGTCGAAGAGGCGAGGTGACAAAGGAACTTGCACTTGGCCGAAGTTGGAATGGGGCATGAGTTGGTCGATGAAGCCGGGAACAACTTTCTCCTTGACAATGTTTGCCTTCTTGAAGTACTTAAGGTCCATGAGCTCCACACCATTTGGAGCCGGTGTGTACAAGGATAGATCAACCTCAAGCGCCCGGGCCAACCGAGCTATCATGCCTCCGAAGTATATCCACGAGGAACTTTGGAAGTCCCTCACCATCTTCACCCATTCCCAAGTAAGATTCATCGGCTTCTCATTTTGGAACAACATCTCGTAAAGTAGCATGGCTTCCTCCTTCATTGGCTTGCTAAGCTCATGTCGGGCATAAATCGCGCACCCTAAGATGTGGATCATGACTCGGAATAGCGGGCTAGCGATCTCATTGGTGGAGGCTCCCTTCCTCATCTCGCTCTTGCCCGCCACATACTTCCAAAGGTACTTAACCTTGTCATTGTCAACCGAAGCTTCTTCTCTAGCAAAAGGGAATCCGAGGTAAACCGCCAAATTCCTCAAAGAAAGCTCTTGTACTTGGTTACCCAATTGGAAGGAGATCACGCCCTCATCTTCAACTCCCTCATATGTGCACTTGAAAGTATCCATAAACTCGGAAGTCAATGCCGGATAATGGTTGTTGTTCCACCTTAGCATCACATTTAGCCCGATGTTCGAGTAGCACCGAACAAGAGCCTCATCCATGCACATCTTCTTGATTGACTCCCAATCTACCCACCGAGTGTGGTGAGATAGACCCATGAGTCGCTCATACTCACTAGGTACATCATCGTCCTCGAAGCGCACATCATCCATCCGTTGCACTCTCTTTGATGACTTCTTGGACTTTTTTGTTGCTTTCTCCATCCTTGAAGATGATGCTCGGGTAGTCATGGTACCTACACACAAACAAGCAAAGAACTCCAAGATAAAATCTATACAAACACCTCAAAATCACATGATATAACAAACAAACAACTCATCATGCAAGGTAATGACCCCATACTTGTTCTTAAGACACTCACTACTCAAGATCCAACATGTATGAGCAAAGATTCACATATCAATGGTCAAGTTACAAGATACATCATGATAATCATGCTTTTACCAACATTCAAGCTCATGAATCCTAAAGCTCACATGAGAAAAAGCCAAATTGCTCAAGACCGACCAACACAAGACGTCGGGTCCGAGGTTCTCAACCTCGGTCCGAGTCTTGGACCGACATTCAACATCGGTCCCGAGGAACTGGGTACCTCGGACCGACTACAATTCGATTTCTCCTCCTGACATCACCCAAAATTCACTCTATCATGCTTCTAAAATCCAAAATCAACCATGTCTCATCATCAATCGAAGTTCCAAGTAGGCTTTAGCATGCATAATCAACATTCAAGCACAATCTACTATTCATGCAAATCACCATGGATGCTCAAGGTCTAAGCTCATTCAATCATGGCAAATCTCAAATCTAGCAATGAAAGCATGAAATTCACAAGGAATCAAGTAGAGATAGAGATTCACATACCAAATTTGAAGAAAACAAAGACTTCTAGCAATCAACTTCTTAGAACTCAAATTCTCCTTCTAGATCTAGAAGAAGGATGAAGATCTATGGGGTTTTTGTTGGGATTTTTGGCTTTGGATCGACTTTTGGGGTTGCTAGAGTGTTGGATCGAGATTTGTGGGTGGGGTTTGGCTTGGATCGACTATGGTGAGGGGGATCGATCGGCTAGGGGTTCCTGAAGGGGACTTGGTATTTTGGGAAGGTAGTTATGAGGGTGATGGGTGGTGGGTATGTGGAAGAAGGCTTTAAATGGGGTAGAAGACAAAGTTAGGTCAGAGGGGCATAATAGGCATTTCACAATATCAAAACCAAATTTGACTCGGCTAGCTAGGACCGACGTCTCAACCTCGGGCCCGAGGTACTGGGTACCTCGGTCCAACCCGTTTTGGCTCCCTAAAAATCCCTTGACTTGGCAAATCTCTACCTATAAGTCCTTTTATTGTTTCCACCAATACCACACATGATCACGAAGCTCACATAACTCACAATTCCACAAAACACATGCTAAAGAGAGATTAGAAAGAATCTAAGATAAGGTAAAGAAAACAAACTAGAAACTACGAAAATGAACCTACTAAACTCGGGTTGCCTCCCGAGGAGCGCTCTTTTTAAGTCACTAGCTTAACTTCTAACCTCTACCCTTCAAGGAGGGTGAAAAACGGTGAATTGAGCATCCTTGTCATATGCATCTCCACACTCCTCATAGCCAAAGTACCACCACTTATGTTTGATGAAAGTGGGGTATCCAACTTCTCCATCATTCTCCAAAAGGTAGGGGGGCATCTCTTGCATCTTCTCAACTTGATCTTCATTACCTACATCACAAACATCAAAAGCATCTAGAGAATTTCTAGGGGATTCAATGACATTATAACTCATATATTCCTTTAAATCACTTAAGCAAATGAAACTATCCTCTAGATCCTCTTTTAAGTCACTTAAGCAAATGTAAGAGTCTCCCACATCAAAAGGATACGAAGAAGGATACTCTTCACGGTTTCTCGGGCTATCTCGATCTCCTAGCTCCTCATGGTTCTCAAGTGGATTGTGTAACTCTCTTTCTAGCTCATGAACGTTGATCATGTCTTGACTTCTCAAAGGTGCTTCTTCCTCTCTCGTGGGTTCCAATTCTTCCCTCTTACGCTTGGCATTTTCTTCCAACTTCAAGATCGCCAAAGCATCCGGTTCATTGAGAGCTTTGTTGAAATGGAACTCCACTTTTTCCTCTCCAATTTCGAAAGTCACTTTCCCATTCCTCACATCAAATTTGGCACCCGCCGTAGCTAGAAACGGCCTTCCAAGAATGAGGGGCACCATTGGATCTTGTTTCATGTCGAGGATGACAAAATCGTCGGGGACAAAATATCGCCCAACTCGAACCGGGACGTCATCTAGGATTCCGGTGGCCTTTGTAGATGATCCATCGGCCATGGTAAGACTCATATCAACCGGTTCCATATCTCCGAGGTTAGCCCGTCTCCATATGCTCATGGGCATAACCGATATGCTTGCTCCCAAATCACAAAGAGCTTTGAAGTTTTGGGATCGAATCCCCACGGTGATGGCAAATCTTCCGGGATCACCTAGCTTTTGAGGTAGCTCTAGGATCTTGACTTCATCTTGCATCTCCACAATTGACCTCTTCTTGCTCAAGATTTCCTTCAAGAACTTTGCATAAGATGGCATCTTGCTTAGAGCATCGGTGAATGGAATGGTGATGTTCAAGCCTTGCAAAAGCTTTAAGAACCTCTTGAACTTGCCCTCAACAATCTCCTTGGGCTTCTTCAATGGGTAAGGAAGAGTTGTGCCGCCTTGTTTCTTGGTTGAATCTACCTCCTTGGACCGATCTTGACCTCTCTGCCTGGATCGACTTTGGATCGACGTCGGGACCGACGTCATGAACCTCGGTCCTGGGGTAGGGGACTCCTGGGAACATTGGGCCGACTACAGGGCATGTCGGGCCCGAGTTGCTAGGTAACTCGGTCCGACTCTCTTCTCTTGCTCTTGGCTCGTGTGGCTCGGGCAAACTCCGTCCACTCCTCAATCCTATGGCTCGAACTTCATTTTGTTGTTGTGGGGCACGGGGATTCTCCTCGGGTCGGCCCGGGAGTCTCCCTTCTTCTCTTGGAGGTAGAGTGAAGATTTGAGCAAATTGGTGGTCGGCTTGCCTTCTCCAAACACACAACTCATTGACTTGCGTGCTTATACCTTCGACCCTAGTCTTCACATCCTTGAGTTCCTCCTTTATCTCTCTCGCCCATTGTGGAGTTGGCTCATTGAACCCCGGAGGTCGGTATGGTGGCGGTTGGGCCCTTGGCTCGTTTTGGTTGAAGTTGTTGTAGTAGCCATTGGTTTGCCCTTAGTTCCACCTTCATCTTGCATCTCCACAATTGACCTCTTCTTGCTCAAGATTTCCTTCAAGAACTTTGCATAGGATGGCATCTCGCTTAGAGCTTCGGTGAATGGAATGGTGATGTTCAAGCCTTGCAAAAGCTTCAAGAACCTCTTGAACTTGCCCTCAACAATATCCTTGGGCTTCTTCAAAGGGTATGGAAGAGTTGTGCCACCTTGTTTCTTGCTTGGATCCACCTCCTTGGACCGATCTTGATCTTTCTCAACATTTTCTGCCTGGATCAACGTCGGAATGATGTCCGGACCGACGTTCGGAACCTCGATCTTGGGGCAGGGGACTTCTGGGAAAATCGGACCGACTACAGGGCATGTCGGGCCCGAGTTCTGCTCTTCCTCGGTCCTGGTTGCTGGACTTCCTCCATCTTCTAGATCGACGTTGTGGCATATCGGGCCCGAGTTGCTGGGTAACTCGGTCCGATCTTCTTCTCTTGTTTTTGGAACGTGTGGCTCGGGCAAACTCCGTCCACTCCTCAATCCTATGGCTCGAACTTCATTTTGTTGTTGTGGGGCACGGGGATTCTCCTTGGATCGGCCCGGGAGTCTCCCTTCCTCTCTTGGAAGTTGATTCGCCATGTGAACAAATTGGTTGTCCACTTGTCTTCTCCATGCACCAAACTCCTTGAATTGGGCACCCATCTCATCAACATTTCTCTCCATGTTGGTGACTTGATTCTTCAAATCTTGAGCCCATGGTGGTGTTTGCTCATAGAATCCCGGAGGTCGATATGGTTGTGGTTGGGCCCTTGGCTCGTTTTGGTTGAAGTTGTTGTTGTAGCCATTGGCTTGACCTTGGTTCCACCTTTCTCCATTGTTGTTGAAGTTGGCTCGTCCTCCAAAGTTTCTTTGAACATAGTGTGCCTCCTCATTTTGCTCGGCCAATCGAACTTGGCGCTCATTCGGGCACTCTTGGGCTCCATGCTTCAAAGAACCACATTCTTCACAAGCTCTTGTGGTTTGCTTTTGGTGATAGAGCCTCTTCATCTTGTTCAACTCATCCTCCAAGAATTGAATCTTCACATATTTATCCACCTCTTCACTCTTTGGATCGTAGAGCCTCTTCGGACCGTCTCCATGGACTCCCACCTCCTTGTTCACTTGATTCACCCCGTACATGGCTTCGTAATCGGAGAGCTTGTCTAGCAACTCCCACGCTTGCTCCGGAGGCAAGTCAATGAAACCACAATCGGTGTGAAGGTTCAATTTATCCTTGGTGGCGGGGTTGATTCCTTGGAAGAAAATGTCTTGAAGGACATAAGGTTGTTGCCCATGTGTTGGACATGCCCTCAACATCTCCTTAAACCGATCCCAAGCTTCGAAGAGTGGCTCGTGGGCTCCTTGTTGAAAGCTTGCTATCTTCCTTCTAAGCTCCGTCGTCTTGGTGGGTGGGAAGAACTTCATCAAGAATGCTTCATTGAGAGCCCTCCATGATGTGATGGATCGAGGTGCTTGGCTCTCCAACCAATGCAACGCCTTGCCTCCCAACGACCAGTTGAAGACTTTGAGTAGCACGTACTCAAGTGTCTCATCATCCGTCGAGATGGTCTCACATAGATCCTTGAATTGCTTCACATGCTCGATCGGGCACTCATTCGGTCTCCCTTGAAATTGCTCCCTCTTGATGAGCGAGATGAATTGAGTCTTGATCTCAAAATTCTTTGACACCTCCGGCAAGACTATGGCCGGCTCCGGCACCTTCAACTCTGGATGCATGTATTGTCTAGCATTCCGGGGTTGGGTGTTGATTTGAGCCTCCAATCTCATCCTTTGCTCACGCTCCCTTCTAGCCTCGGCGTCTCGGTTTTCCATCTCAATTTGCATTCGAGCCATGTCGGCCCTCATCCTCTCAAACTCCTCATCACGAGCTTGGTTCTCCATTCTCTTCTTCTTTCGGGCTTGTTTGATGATGCTCTCCGGATCACACACAAAGTTGAACTCAAGTGTTCCTCGGACGGAACGAGCTCGCATACACCTATAACCAAAGACACAAACAAAACCGAATCAAAAACAAACTAGGGGTTTGGGCTAGTCCCTCACCCTAATTACTACCAAAGCAAAGACTCAACAAAAGGTGGTACCTCAAACGAGTGGAACTCCCCGGCAACGGCGCCAAAATTTTGATCGGTCCGGGTGTGGGTGGTCAAAATTTAAACTTATAAACCGAACCTCACTTGTAGTAAAGAGGTAAGGTGTCGAACACACGGGAGTTCGTTTGTTGAATGTACCGAAAAGACTAAAAAGAGGTAAAAGAAAGGTAAAACGAGGAAAAATAAGAGAAATCACCTCGGACCGACACTAGTCACTTCGGTCCGAGGGTGGATCGAGGTCAGATTGGACGGGACCGACTTACACTACGTCGGGCCCGATGTGCTGGGTACTTCGATTTAGCAAAAATGGTAGATCGATCTTGGGTTTTTGGGTTCCTTCCCTAACTAGACTTGGGTAATTCCACCCCAATTCAACCAATAAGTGTTGATCCAAGTGAGATCGAGGTTGTTCGCCTTCGATCCCTCCACTCTACACTTCGACCTAAGGGAGCTTTCACTCTCCTTCGATGCTAGGTCTAGTAATTGGGTCCGAGATCACTTTCGCTACTCTTACCAATCACAAGCCCTAGGTCCCTTGTTTCCACAAGAGAATTGAAGCTTAGTGCAGAGAGGATTCATAGATCAAGCACTCAAAGGCTATGGAATTGGGGGTTCACACCCAATCCTAGCTAGGGGATTCCCCCATAGCCCAAGACTATGGAATCTACTCCATGTAGCAAGAGTAAAAAGCAATCAAGAGATTGTAAGCATCGCCGACCCGAAGACGCCCGAGGAGATCAAGAAGGCACCTCACGCGCACGACAGAAAGTTCTCTTTTGGAGGTTTCTGAGGTCTTGTCAGGGTGCGCCGCTAGGGGCGGATCCAAGGCCATGGCGTGAGGAAAAACTTCTGCTAAAAAGCGCAAGGGTCCAGGGCCGGCGAAGAATGGAGCGTCTGCCTCGACGGAGACCACTGCTATAGCTGTGTCGGATAACACCATCCGAGCCAACAACTCCAGGATTCTGAGAAGTTCTGCTTAAGCGTTGGCCCAACAAAACTCAACCGGTGGTGAATCCACAAGATCCATTGAGTCGTCAAGTGAGTCTGCTGACTCCATTCCAGGTTCTGTGGACGTGGTCCCGGAATCTCAAAATGAATCATCGGCTGCCCAGAAGGAGAACCTAGAAGATGCTTAGGCAGTTGAACATGAGAGCCGCCCTTCCCCTGAGGAAGGTGAAACCCCCCAGCTTGAATCAATAGGGGATGATAGTCCCCAAATGCAACCCAGGAAACCATCTTTCAGGGATGCTTTGGCTGGAAACAGAGCTAACAAAGGGGGCCGGCGTCTCAACTATGTGGAGGGATGTGAAGATGGGATCATCCGCTTCAAGAAGAAGGGTGTTGAAAAAAACGTCGAGAAGTGGAGGAACGCTTTGATTGGGATGATAGCTAGAGGAAAGGCCACTTTCAATGTAGTCTAAAATTTTGTGAAGGCTCGCTGGGAAGTAAAAGGCCCTCCAAAGATCATCCTGACTGAAGCAGGGATCTTTGTTTTCAAATTTGAGAGGGAAGAAGACGTGGAGTGGGTCTTATCCAATGGTCCATGGATGGTGGGAGGCTCGAGACCCCTTGCACTCAAGAGATGGAGTGAGGGCGTCAAGCTAGATCCATCATGTTTTGAAACCACACAAGTGTGGGCTAACTTCCCGGAGCTGGATGTTAGATTTTGGGACGAGGACTTCTTCGAAAAAATGGGAAGTGCCCTGGGGAAACCAATAATTGTGGACAAAGTGACAGAGAATCAAGATAGGCTTTCCTTTGCTAGGCTCCTTGTTGAGATCTCAGCTCGTATGCCTCTCAGGAAAATGGTCTCCTTTCTTGGTGAAGATGGAGAGAAAGTTGATCAAACTGTCCAATATGAATGGATGCCTCCAAAGTGTGACAAATGCAGTGTCTTCGGCCACAATGAAGGAGAATGTGAAAAGAAGACTCCTACTGTTTTTTAGAGACTAGGAACAAGGAGGCCCAGCTACTATCCTTAGAAAGTGTGGTACAAGAAACCACATCATAAGCCTAACTTGGATGCCCCTGAACCAAGCAAAGTGGCTGAGAAGAGAGCACATATCAAAGGTGTTAGCTTCCAGGCTGTTGGTGATGCCATCCCTAGGAATAATGGTGATTTGAGAATCAATGAAATCCATCCTGATCAGTGGGAAACTGTCAAGGGAAAGAGCCCTAGGAAATTCTCTGAGAAAACTGAAAACTCTAAAGGGAAGCAGGTTCTAATTGAAAAATCTAAGGTTGCAGCCCTTGAAGATGAACTTGAAGATGGTGAAATCATCCTGGATGAAACTGAAAATGACAATTCAGTTTCCTATGGATAGTCTTTCCATTGCAGCATGGAATGTTAGAGGCCTAAATGAAGCCTCTAAGAGTGACTTTGTTCATCAACTGGTCACTGACTATCATATTGATGTTTTAGCTTTGATTGAAACAAGAGTTAGAGAGAATAAAGTTGAGGAAGTCAACAGGACTTTGCTCAGAGGTTGGAAAAGGTGCACTAAGTGCATTGGATCCAATGGTAGAATATGGATTTTTTGGAAATCCCATGCCAGTTTAGATATCAACATATTGACAGAATCAACTCAATTATTTCATGTCTCCATCAACTCCACTTTCCTGCACAGAAATATCCAAGCCTCTTTTGTGTATGCTTCTAATGATGAGAAGGAAAGGAAAGAACTTTGGAGCATCATCAACCAGATAGCTGTCAATGCCAATGACCTCCCATGGTTGCTTATGGAAGACTTCAATGCAATAAAGGATCCTAGAGAAAAGGTGTATGGCAGAGGTGTTAACTCCAGTTTTAGCACATATTTTCTTGATTGTGCTAACTCTAATGGCCTGTCAGATGTGAAGTTCCACGGCTCTTTCTTCACCTGGTCTAACAAACAAGGTGGTGATGACCTTGTCAAATGCAAGTTGGATAGAATCTTAGCCAACCAGGAGTGGTGTGATAATTTTCCAAAATTCAAAGCCAATTTTGAGCTGCCTGGATGCTCTGATCATAGCCCTGCCATCCTCAGGATCTTTGGTGCTAAGCAAGTTTCTAGGCCTCCCTTCAAATTTAATAACTCCTGGGCAGATCACAAGGACTTCCTAAATGTGGTCAATGAGAAATGGAAGAACATATCCTTAAAAGGTTTCAAGATGTATAAGGTTGTCTGCAAGCTCAAGAGTCCCAAAAATCCCCTCAGATGCCTTAAGTCCAAGAACCTGGACAGTCTTGACTCTGAAGTTGAAAGCCTAAAAAGCAAACTGAAAGTAGTCCAAGCTCAAATGCAAAGTATGGCTCTGGATGACAGTCTGAAGAACAAGGAAAGTGAAGTTATTGATCAGTTGAAAGCAGTGTTTAAAGTTAGAAGAGCCCAGCAACAACAACTTGCCAAGCTGCATTGGCTCAAATACCAGGACAGTTGTAGCAGTTTCTTTCACAATTCCATCAAGCAAAGGAAAGCCTTCAACTCTATTAACTCCCTTATTGATGATCAAGGCAACTCAGTTACTGATATGCAGGAAATTAAAGCCATGACAGTGAACCACTTCATTTCTTTTCTTGGCCATTCAGGGCCTGATGGCATTCCTGACTGCAACACTGTCAAGAGTGGCCCTATCCTTGATGACATTGACAGAGACAATATGATAGGCCTGTTCAACAAGGAAGATGTGAAGAGAGCCCTCTGGAGTAAAAGCAAGAATAAGGCCCCTGGCCCGGATGGGTTCAATGCACAGTTCTTTAAGAGGGCCTGGCCTATCATTGGTGAAGAATTATCTGAAGCTGTGCTTGAATTCTTCTCTAGTGGAAAACTTTTGAAAGAACTTGGCAATACTGTGATTGCTCTCATTCCTAAGGTGGAAAATGCCATCTCCATAAGTGATTATAGACCTATCTCTTGCTGTAATGTGATTTATAAGATCATTTCCAAGATGCTTGTGGCCAGAATGCATGATATTTTGCCAAAAATTGTTGATGTCAATCAGGGTGCTTTCATTAAGGGACGCAGCATCAGACATAATATAGCTGTTTGCAAGGATTTGGTCAAGAGCTATGCCAGAAAGTATATTAGTCCCAGATGTGCTATGAAGATTGATCTTAGGAAGGCCTACGACACAGTCAGCTGGAGCTTTTTATTTAAGCTTCTTGAGGATCTGAACTTCCATCCAACAATGATCAACTGGATTAAAGAATGTATTTCTAGTTGTCAGTACATTATAAAAATTGGGCAGGATCATTGTGGCCACTTCAAAGCCAAGAGAGGGCTACGGCAAGGAGACCCCATGGCCCCCTACCTGTTTGTTCTCTTAATGGATTATCTTACTAGAGCTCTAAAATAGTCAGCTTGCAAGCAATTGTTCAAGCACCACCCAGGCTGCAAAAGAGCCAATATTGTGAATTTATGCTTTGCTGATGATCTGTTCCTTTTCTCTCATGGTTCTTCTTCTTCTATCAAGATCATTAAAGACACTTTGGATGAATTTGGAAGTCTCTCAGGGCTGCATATGAACCTAAATAAGTCCAAGGTCTTCTGTGCTGGGATGAGTAGAGACCAGGAGGATGATATTTGTGGCTTCCTGGGTATGAGTAGTGGTGAACTCCCAGTGAAATATCTTGGAGTGCCTTTGTCCAGCTCTCGAGCTCAATGCAAAGACTATGCTGAGTTGGTCAACAGAATAAGGAGCAAAGCCAATGCTTGGGCAGCTAGGACTTTATCTTATGCTGGAAGACTTGAAATCATCAAGGCTGTTTTCCATGGGGTCATCCAGTATTGGTGCAAAATCTTCCTATTGCCTAGAGTAGTGATAAATTGTAATATCCGCAAAGTTTATAAAATGGATCATGAAATTCTCCTTAGTTTTATGACTCAATTTTGTCTTTGGAGCGATAAGAGAAAGGGCAATGGTCACCCGATTAACCGAATAGCGTTGGATAACGCTAAACGGACACTTTAGTTTCAAAAATTCGCAAAACCTTCATTAGAGCTCGGAATCGAGTGATTCCAAAGCCTAATGGTAAATAAAGGAGTCTAGTTTCATCCCTTAAAATTTGAGGAAATTCCGATAAGTATCCAAAACGTTATGCCAATTTTACTGAAACGTTGTCCAGGCCCCAGAAGGCAGCGACCGCCGCCAAAATGGCAGCTACCGCCGCCTTGCTGCAGATGCAAGTGGCCGACAGGACGTTTTTCTTGTGGGCGCCGGGGTTTTGGGAGTTGTTGTAGTTTGGCTTGGAGACCTATCCTAAGACCTTTTGGGCATTGTCATCCAAGGTTTTGTCAACCCCTTTTGGCTTACTAGGCTAGATGTCAACTCTCTTTCTTGGATTATTAGGAGGATGGAACACTATAAATAGGGGTTGAAGATGATGGATTAAGGCATCCAAATCTCTCCTCTCTCCCTTTGAAACCTCTTCCATTATAAAGTTCAAGTGCTCTTCTTGCTACTGTTGACAAAAGCTTGTCGAAAGGTGGCCGGAGCTGATCGGAGGAAGCTTGCAAAATCACGCCGTCGTCACTACAGTAGGCAGCGACCGCCGCCAAGGGGGCAACGCCCGCCGCTAGTGTCCTAGCTTGCATTTCGTCCCGGGCCGTTGCCTAGCCGTTGCTCGGGCCGTGCTTTGCCTTGCCTCTTGCCTTGCCTTAGGCCTCTTCTAGGGCCTTGCTAGCCTCGACTCCACGCCTCGATTAGCGTTTTTAAGAACGTCTTAAGGCAAGTGGATGGTTCTTCGTTTCCTTACTCGATAATCGTGAAATTGCTTTCCGTTATCATAATAAATCGTTGGGAACAAACTTGTTTGCTAATAATTTGATTAGGATTATTATGCTTAGAAATGATGACCATTGTTATTATTATTATCGAATGCTAGACTTGGACTTAGGTCTCCGATGATGTGTGGCCTTTGATTGTTTCAAGTCTCTTTTCGAGACTTTGCTCTGGATTGGCTTAAGATAGGGATTGTTGGTTTAGTGATCCGCTGTCTCTTTATAACGTATTAGGAGGTATATTTTAGCTATCGGCTCCTGATACTGGGTCATGACTCTGCCTTTCTCCGAATAGAGAGGCTAACACTCTTGCAAAGTGTTGAGGACTATGTTCCTTACTTTGGCTCGTCCCTCATTAGGGCTTGCCTATCTCTAAAAGTCACTAAGTGAAGTGCTTGGATTTATAACTAATGAAAGATTAGTGCTTCGTGCATAGTAATCAATGAACGCGGGGTGATTAGTACAACTTGGAAAATCACTCCGTGTCCACATTATTGACAATCGCCTATCCAATCTGAATGCGTAACTCGAGTTGTTAAAATGCCTATAAAATGGCAAGATGGGTTCAGGTGTATAAGCGTCCTTGTGGCCACCTCCCTGTCGGCATCGTCGAGTTATGATGAGGTTGATACGATTCGATATATGTTGGATGCTTTTCAGAATCTCAAATGTTTAAGTTCCCAACGAAACAATAAACACATTTCCTTTCTTAGGCGTTATCTTCTAATAACGTCCTATTACCGAGGAAGTTCTATCTTCTCTCATTACCCTTCGTATACTGTGCCAAACACTTAAACCCCTCGTTCAGACTGCTGTTTCGTCATGATGAACCTCGACTAACGTGCACCTACGAGTCCTCATATGGCTAAGGATTGCCATTATGTCCGACCTTTCTCAGAACCGAAACATTACTCTTCCATTTGTTTAGTCTCGCGTTAGACTAACATCCCTTCTTTCTTTCCCAACTCTGTTGGCTGGTATTCCTTGCTTTTATGGGGATATCAGATAGGAAAGGGAAGGTTATCCAGGAGTAACTGAAGAGCTATGATGGAAGGAAGCACGGAAGGAAGGAAAGAAGGAAGCAAGACGTCTTCAAATATTTTGTCTACTTTATGGTTTCCACTCGCTTTCGTCTCTATCCGAGACTTGTATATTCCGCTGCAAACTCCTTACTCTTGTATTACTAAACAACTTAAGGCGGATGAGCCTTTGTAACCGAATCCAACTTTTGTTATAAAATATGATTTGGTTTAGTTATTCTCGTGTTACGATACTCAAGCCTTAAACAGCTTCGGACCGTGAAATCCGAGGTTGTTGGCGGTAATACCCTTATGCTTGTGAAATCGGGGTGTTACATAAATGATCTCAGCAGAACTCTTAGAAATTTCCTATGGAGCGGAAGTAGCACAGGAAGTAGAGCGCCAGTGGCTTGGAAGAAGGTGTGTCGGCCTAAGAGTGAGGGAGGGCTTGGAATTAAGGATCTTTCTGCTTGGAATAAAGTTCATATTACTGAGTTCCTATATGATGCTTCCTTCCAAAATAACTCCTTATGGTATCACTGGATCTCAACAAATTATATTAGGGGCCAGAGCATATGGGAAGTTACCACCAAATCTTCCTCTAGTGCAATGTGGAAAGTAGTGTTGAGAATGAGAGATGAAATCTTAGAATCCCTTAATGGACCCAATGTGCTTGTTATGAACTCCAGCTTTGGCAGCTTTGACAGCAAGGGGCTCTATGAGACTTTGAGAAATAGAGGGGTCTTTGTGTCTTGGACTGATGCTGTGTGGTCTCGGCTCAACACACCTAGAGTGGATTTCATTGCTTGGAAAATACTCAGTGATGGTATTAGCACCAGAAAGCAGCTCAAAGATTGAGGTATTGCTACTGAAGATAGATGTCTTCTCTGTACCAGCAACATTCCTCAACCTGAAACATCCCCTCACTTATGGTTCGAGTGCAACTACTCTACAAACGTTTTATCCAGAGTTTTGGCTTGGGCTGGTTTTGGAAGAAGAAGCAAGAACATGGAAGAATGGATGGAATCTACCTCAAGATTTCAAGGAAGATCAACCTTCAAGTTTAATATGTGGAATCATTGCCACTGTGTATGCACTTACTACATATGGAAAGCTAAAAACTCAGCTGTGTTTAACCAACAAAATATAAGTGTTGATGAGTGTGTCCTTATGTGCTATAGACATATTAGAGGTAGCTGCAAAGCTAGATGGAAAGCTAGCTCTTGTGAGCTAAGGAAATTTTTGGAGAGAGTTGAGAGTGATGTTGATGTAAATAGCTAGCTTGCTAGCGTTTTTGTAACCGATCCGTATTTTTAATACAATTAACCCTTTTATTAAAAAAAAAAAGCAACCAAATGGCAAAGCAAGCAAATCTCAATCATCAAACTCAAATTCAAATCAAATTGCATTCAAATCCAAAGGGGTTCACAATATCCAAATCCAAGTCTACTAAAACCAAAACAAAACAAGTACAAACTCACTAATCTCCTCTCTAGCTCCACCGATTTCCTCTCTTCTCCTCCTCCTTTCTTCTCCTTGCTCTCCAAGTCTTCCTTTAAGCCTTTGAGAGTGTTTTTGTGTGTGTATCCTTAAGCTCCCTCAATGCTCTCTTAATCACCTCTAATTATAGCCTCTCATGGATTGGGGACCAAGGAATTCCCAATTTAGAAGAAGGGCAAACTTGGAAGATCACAACATTGTGCCTTGGGGCCTAATCTTTTAAATCGCCGACTCGGACCGACACGGGGCAACCACGGGCCCGACGTTGGGAACGTCGGTCCTGTACGCTGGTGCTCGATCTCGGGCCCGACTTGGTATGAACTCGATCCTGGGCCTCGGTCCTTCTTCTTTTCTTGGTTTTCCTTGAGTTCCTCATCATTCCTTGCATGGCTCTTCCGCTCCTTAGCTCCCGAGCTTGACTACTCTTCGGAAACTCCTCCAAAACATCCTCTTTTGTGCCATTTTCCCTACAAAACATAACAAACTTGCGTAGTTTCCAAATCTTGAAGAAAACCGGGAACTAAGCTAAAAAGGAACGAAACTTAACAAGGAAAGACATGAAAAACACATATTTACAAAGGAAATTAACTACTAAAACACCACCAAAATGAGAGACATCAGCGCCCCCTACTTCCCATCTGCATGCGGGTCTCTCAGGTAACGTCTCAACCTATGCTACTACTACTTCACATTTTCCATTTTTCAAGATTAACCTATTCCGGCTCCTTTACAGGCCAAAATTCCTCATGGGTGCCCCAATCGGGCGCGCCCCATTCGGCCGCTTACGGCCCCTCACAGGCGCATGCAGCCGCGCCTTGGCATGGCCATCATGTGGCTCCTTATCATATGCCTCCTGTGCCAGCCTATGTTGACCACGGGCCACCGCTCCCTAGTGGCCTAGGCACGTTCCACCCGAGTGCGAGCGTGGCCGCATCCGGCTCTGTCCCATTTTTCCCAGGCGCGCCTACGCCTATAGCTGGCCCTTATGCTCCCGCCCACCCAGGCCCTTATGCTTCTGCCCACCCAGGCACTTATGCTAGCGGTCTTCCCCCATTTTCGGCCACTGACCAACATCCCTATGCCCCTGCCCAGGCCACTACTGTGTACCCGGGCGTGCCCCAGATTGGCGCGCCTACACTGCCTCACTCTCAAAGCTATCCTACGCCCATGTTTGATCCTTACACCGGGCTACCCTTAGCCCCTCCCACTTCCGAGCCACCAGCTGTGGTTCACATGGACCTCACCTCTAAGCGACACGTCGCTGGCCCGAGTCGTGCTCACGACAAGGGCAAGGATCCCATGTACCCGGTGCCATCGCGCTCTTTGCGCATTCAGTCAATCATCGAGTCGGGCCGTACAGCTTCGGATCACGAGGCTCGACGTCGCTATGGTTACGCGTCTGACACAGAGTCAGATCGTCACCCTCGAGATGGGTTTCGCGACCCTCTCGCTTTCTCGGATCGCTATGATCCAAGGAGTGAGCCTCCCTGCCACGCGACGGTCACTCCCCTTCCGGCTCGCCATGAGCCGCGTCAGTCGCCGCCTGCTCGTTGCACTGACTCACCTCCATGGCCACAGACTGGCCAACGAGCTTCAGGTAGGACCCGAGCACACACGGCTCGCCATGAGTCTCAGGGGTATGATGCTGACAATCCCAAACCTGAGAGTGATTTCGACGAGTTCGATGAGTCCGGACTCGCCGACGAGGGTCGCTTCAACCCACACCGTTTTCCACCCCTAGGCGACCAGCAAGAGCATCAGGTCCGCCCAGATGATTGGATACCACAACCATTGCCCAATGGTGGCCTAGGTACACATCGTGGCCACGACGATCGAGGTCGCCACCGAGATCGTCGTGTAGAGCCACCCGGCCACGACCTTAGGCGACGCACAGCTCAGCGTCGACATAGGCGTCAAGGTCATCAGACCCGTGCCATCAGTGATCATGATCGCTCATCGTCACCTGAAGCACGAGGTCACCGTCGGGGCTATCTTGATCTCACTCCCGATGATCAAGACTCGGATTCTATTAGTCGCAGCATACGAGAGGTCAAAGTCAAGATCGAGGAATTCAGGGGTGAGTATGACCCCGCAAAGTTCCTCGAGTGGTTCTATGCCACCGAGTACGCTTTGCGGTACATCAGGACTCATCCCAATGAGTATATTCACCTCGCGACCCTCCACTTTCATGGACAGGCTCGTGTGTGGTGGTAGAGACTTACCGACGACCGCTATCGTCAAGGTAAGGAGCCGATCACTGATTGGCACCAGCTTCATTACGTTATGTGTAAGAAGTATGCCCCTTCCGATTACGAAGATCAAATGCGGATGGAGATTGCCATGGCTCGCCAAGGCACTCTCACTCCAAACCAGTTCTTCTCAAAGTTGGAGGATATGTACTTCAAGGCTGGCATATCTGTCTCCACAGCTACTCTCCGGACTAGGTATTTGAGCGGTCTGAACCCATCTGTTCGTCATAAGGTGGAACTCATACCGTTCGTCGAGTGACAACGCTAGTTCATTCAGCTGAGAAAGCTCATTCTCAACTGCCGCAGATGCGTTCGTTGCAGTCCATCCAACCGAGGTACTCTTCTACCTCACGTGCTTCTGCCTCTTCTGGCATGCGCCCATCCTCTAGTACAGGATCTGGTGCACCGAGTCAGGCACGTCAGGCTGCAGTTAGGACGCCGGCCCAAAGTGCCTCTGCTGGTACCACTGACCGCTCGAGGGACATCGAGTGCTTCCAGTGTGGTGGTCGTGGCTTGGATCGAGTATGGTGAGGGGGATCGATCGGCTAGGGGGTTTTGAAGGGGACTTGGTATTTTGTGAAGGTAGTTATGAGGCTGATGGGTGATGGGTATGTGGAAGAAGGCCTTAAATGGGGTAGAAGGCAAAGTTAGGTCAGAGGGGTATAATAGGCATTTCACAAAATCAAGACCAAAATTGACTCGGCTAGCTAGGACCGACGTCGCCGACCTCGGGCCCGAGGTACTAGGTACCTCGGTCCAACTCGTTTTGGCTTCCTAAAAATCCCTTGTCTTGGCAAGTCTCTACCTACAAGTCCTTTTATTGTTTCCACTAATACCACACATGATCATGAAGCTTACATAACACACAATTCCACAAAACACATGCTAAAGAGAGATTAGAAAGAATCTAAGCCAAAGCAAAGAAAATCAAACTAGAAACTACGAAAATGAACCTACTAAACTCGGGTTGCCTCCCGAGGAGCGCTCTTTTTAAGTCACTAGCTTGACTTCTAACCTCTACTTTTCAAGGAGGGTGAAAAATGGTGAATTTATCATTCTTGTCATATGCATCTCCACACTTCTCATAGCCATAGTACCACCACTTATGCTTGATGAAAGTGGGGTATCCATCTTCTCCATTATTCCTTTCATCCAAGGTGTAGGGTGGCATCTCTTGCATCATCTCAACTTGATCTTCATTCCCTACATCACAAACATCAAAAGCATTTAGAGAATTTCTAGGGGACTCAATAACATTATAGCTCAAATCTTCCTTCAAATCACTCAAGCAAATGAAACTATCCTCTAGATCCTCTTTCAAGTCACTTAAACACATATAAGAGTCTCCCACATCAAAAGGATACGAAGAAGGATACTCTTCACGGTTTCTTGGGCTATCTCGATCTCCCAATTCCTCATGGTTCTCAAGTAGATTTTGTAACTCCCTCTCTAGCTCTTGAACATTGATCATGTCTTGACTTCTCAAAAATGCTTCTTCCTCTCTTGTGAGTTCCAATTCCTCTCTCTTGCGCTTGGCACCTTCCTCCAATTTCAAGATCGCCAAAGCATCCGGTTCATTAAGCGCTTTGTTGAAATGGAACTCCACTTTCTCCTCGCCAATTTCGAAAGTAACTTTCCCATTTCTCACATCGAATTTGGCACCCGCCATAGCAAGAAACGGCCTTCCAAGAATGAGGGGCACCATTGGATCTTCTTTCATGTCGAGAATAACAAAGTCGTCGGGGACAAAATATCTCCCAACTCGAAACGGGACGTTGTTAGATCGTTAGTACTGAGGGACGCCCTTTACTTTGGTAAAGGTGTCCTAAGGTTAGGTGTCCCTACGAGGTGTAGGGGCGTCCTTGAGTATTGCAGCGGAAATTAAGTACTAAACAGATAATAGATGAACGCAGTGAATTATAGAGGAACCACTCAAGACCAAGTAGTCCTTGAGTGTAAACCTCAACCTCCTTGGAGGGATTTTTGAATAGTTCTTTCCTTTCTATTGAGCGATCTTATAGTTGTACTGGCGAGCCTTTACAGTTCTCTGACACTTAGCTTTTCCCTAAGTTCACTTGTAAAGAACTCCTTTAAGCCTACAACTTAAGCTAGTTCAATCTACCAAAGGACTCTATTCCTACGTTCTGCAGTACTTCGCAGAACTCTCTCTTTCTTTTTGGGTTTTTCTGTTACAAACTTTTTTTGTGATTTGGTTACAACTCTCACTCGATCTAACACAAGTTCTAGCAATGTTCTTGAGTTCTTGAGTTAGTTCTTCGTGTTCTTGAGTGAGTCGCTTTCCTCTGATTCTCTCTGAATATTCTCTGAAAGCGTTAGCGTCACAATAAATGCCTTGCGGTATTTATAGGACTTGAGGAAGGGCGTCATTCTCGTTCTGACGATCATGCCCTTCAGGTACGTGGCTACAGGATCTTCTTCCACGAGTATGGTGGTGATGAGGAAGCTTCCTGTATCCAGCTGTGTATGATGAACTCCGCTACAGGATCTGCCGCCACGTGTTGATGAACTCTGCTACAGGATCGTCCGCCACGTAGTGTTGGACTTTGCTACAGGATCGGTCTCCACGTGTCCCTGGATGATCAAACATTGTCGAGTGATGTCATCCTGTCGGCTAGAGAGTAGGGACTCCTTTCTTGTGTTCCTACTTGCTTGGGACTGCGTCCTTGTTCAAGTAGTCTCTTGCTAGTCCTTACTTCCTGTAAGTTGGCGTCCCTAAGCCTAGGGAACGTTCACACACTTGTTGTCCTTTGTTAATTGGCGTTCCTGAACACTTATACAAATTTATTAGAATCAAAGTGAGTTTGTCATATCAAAACTAAGAGACGGTTTGTGTGGGCACACTACCAAGTACGCAGGCGTCCTTGATAGCGTCCCAACAATTTCCCCCTTTTTGATGATGACAAACTCTTCAGCAGAATAGTTTTGACATTGGAACTTAGCATGCATGAAAACTTAAAAGCGTCCTCTAACACTTAGAGAAATTTCAGTAAGCACAAGTTTTCATTCTTTGATTCTTTAACATTTGGATTTTAAGGAGAGAGTCGCGTCCTAGAAAATTTTCTAGGCGTCCTCTTATGTTCTAGCATGGGCGTTCTTTAGACTTTTTCACTTAATAGTTCCCCCTTAACACTTGCTTATTCTAGATAACTATTTTATAGCGCATCTCTGCAAAACTACACTTCCCCCTTTTGGCATCATCGAAAAGGATAACAAGTGATAAGGACGTTAGCACAAACACATAACTAAAAGCAGTGGAACACTTAAACACACACAATGCAAGCAAACAGTGTAATAGCCATTCAGACGAAATTAGAGTTATTACACAAACGTGATCACCAAAGGATCAAGAGTTTTGAAATAAAAGAAGCAAGGGCAATTAATTGAGGCATTAAAAGTTGGGGGACGGCGATCACTGGGGACGGCTTTGATCCTGGAAGAACTTTAGAAGTTGCTCTTGAAGTTCAGCCGACTTGGTGAGGGCCGCGGATAGATCTTTGATGGCAGAGAAGACATGGCACTGATTGTCCATTATGGCACCCAAGAGTTCAGCAGGAGGATGTTCAACAAGATTTGCAGGTGCAGAACGGGGCCTTGGACCTGAGCTAGAAGAAGAAGCGTCCGTTGGAAGAGCTGGAGGAGAAGAAGGCCCAAAGAGCATTTGATCAAGGGTTGCAAGATCTACTACGGGCTCTTAGTCCTGAGAGAACTCTTGAGGCGTAGAATTAAGCCTTGCAGCCTCAGCCTCAGCAGCTAAGCGTTCTTCCTCAGCTTTCAGTCTAGCTTCCTCAGTCTCAGCTTCTAACTGTTTTAGCACAGACGGCAACTCTTCATTGTGCCTTATCTCAACTAGTCCCTTCTTAGCATTCCATTTCAAGCCAAGTTCTTCAGAGGAAGCGTTCTCATCATACGCATCCTGGGACTGCAAGATTGCCTTAACTACTCCAGGGTATGGCAAGGCATGCCTCTTCCTTCCACACTTGGCCATGTGTTGCATAGCAATTCTGGCTAAGTTTATTGGACGGCGTTCTAGGATAGCGTCAATTAGGATAATGTCATGTGCTTGCACAATTGAACGCTTTTCCTGCCTTGGAAGTATGGCGCGACATATGAAGTAATGAACGATAGCGCCAACTTTGCTCAGAACGTGAGCTACCCTGTCAAGTCCAATTGGCCTTTTGCCCTGAAAGACGTGCTCAACAAAAGGCAGTTCTTGATTTGTTGTTTCAAAGCCGCCTTCAGGAAGTGAGCTAAGAGCATCGGACGGTGGCTTGTGTGGACTTAGACCCATGAAGGATCGGATTTGGCGTTCTGTTACTGAGGCTTTCTCACCTTCAATTTTGAAGTGGAGGGAGCCATCTTTTGCTTTGAAGCGCAAATCCTTGTAGAACGCCTTCACCTGTTCCTTATCGACAACGGTCGGCGCAGGTCCAACTTTCAGCCATCCTTGAAATCTCAGAAGCTCGAGGAACTCCTAAACGGATTCATCATCGAAGGAGGCTAGCCACTCTTCAGAGTAAATGAGTGGGCTAAGGACTTTGACGGGCACATCTGCATTTTTCCTTTTGCGCTTGCCCTTGGGGGACTCAGAGTCCTCATCATCATCTGACTCTTCCTTAGCTTTCTCAGAGTCACTGTCAGAAGCGTCCTTTGAGGGAGCGTCCTCTATGCCTTGTTCTTTTTCTGCATCACCACCAGCTGTGGCTTGATCGGCACCTGAGGTCTGACCTTGGGACGTGCCCTCAACGTCCTGAGCCTTTGAATGATCTTCTGTTGCTGGCTCAGCGTTCGCTGGGACTTGATGGGATTCTGTTTGGATGGTGGGGGAGGTGTTTTCTTGTGGAGCTTGGGAGGGATTGAGGATGGGGAGGGATTGGTTGTAGGGGGGGACTTCTTGAGCATCACGCTCGAGTTCTTCTGACAAAGAAGGCTCGGCGTCCTTATGAGCGACCTGGCGCTCGCCAGCGTCCTCAGCTCCTTGTTGTTGAGCAGAAGTAATTTCAACACCTTCTGCCTCGTCACTGGAGTCCCCAATAACATCGATAAAAGGGGAGGACTCACCAGCAGGCATTCCCCTTTGACTCTCAGATGAGCTAAAGGATGAAGAGGAGGAGGGGATGTGCTCAGGCTCTGGGGCAGCTTGGACCAGGAGCACTTTTGGTGATTCGCCGGCTTTGCGATGTCTGAATGTGTGCTCTAGAGCTGGACGTTGCTCAGCGTCCTCTGGTCCACTCTCAGAAGAAGGACGGCGAGATCTTGGGGTTTCGGGGTCCTTTTGGGGAGAGATATGGGCGGGAGCAGAAGGAAAGTTGGCCAAGTTTAGAGGGGAGTAGGGTTTGGGAGGGAAGGGAATGAGAGCATTGGTTCTTGAAGGTTTGGGGGACGGAGGAGGAGTTGGGAGTTGAACGATTGAGATTTGTTGAGGAGGAGGAGAGGATTCCTTGGAGAGGTTTGATGGCCTTTTTGTGGTGCTAGGCCTTTTTGTGGTGGTTTTGGAGGATGGGACGCTCGAGGTCTTGGCCTTTTTGAGGGGCCTTGGGTCGTGGACTTTCTTTGAGCGTCCCTCCTTTAAGTGGGAAGGGAACTTATCCACAATCTTCGTTGGTTTTGAAGTGGAGAAGGGTTGGGAAGATTTTGAGAGGGGAGAGGAAGGGGTTGGACGTTTGAGGAGATTTTTGGTGGTGACGGTTGGGACTTGTGGAGGAGGGGGAGAGGGACTTAGCACTCTTGATTTGAGCATTTTATAAGCCAAGGAGTCCCTTGGGTACATGGGAAAGTCCGGAAGGACGGCGTTGTGGAGGTCGGGAATAAGTTCAAGAAGAGGGCCAAGATTCTCACCTCCGAACTGAGAGAAGAAGAGCACATCGTCCATCCGTCCAGGCAAGTCTTTGTAGTTGGTGTTGTGGAGACTTGGAACGACGAACCGCTCAATGAACTTCTCATAGTTCCTTGTCTTTATAGCGTCCGCCTTCACCTCAGGTAGATCCATGCGTTCCCTTATCAAATTGTAAAGGGTTCTTGGCTTCGTGTTGATGAAGTCCACTAGAGATTCATTAAGAACTATGGGTTTTGGCTTCTCTATGTAATGGGACTTCACCAGCTTTCTACGCTTCCCGCCGGTAGAAGATCCGGCCACGTTCAACTATCTTTGAGACATTTTTTCAGATGTGCTTTAGAGTGAGAAAATCACCGGAGTTCTAGAGAGATGTCAGAGCAGATTTGAGAGCGAGAAAGTGGTTGAGCGTAATAAATGTACGAGAGCGACTGTTCTGGCCTTATATAGAGGAAGCGGTGGCACAATTGTAATTACCACTGTTTTACTGTGCGACACGTGGCGAAACTTCCCCCTTAAGCATTGAGCAAAAGCAATGGTCACTGTTCATACTTTCAAATATTCAAATTTCTAACGCTTCAACTGCTTCTCAAAAACTGAACTGGCATTCTCCCTTTCAAACCATGTCGTTCTCCCATACTTAGCAAAATTTACCTCAACGAGAATTTACCTTCTTCAAGCAAACCAATAACCAACACAACCGTTCCAGTGATCACCTTACGAACCATTTGAGAACAAAGCAAGTACGTCCCGTAAAATAAAATAAGAAGCTCATAAGACGCTTTTGCAGAGTTCTCGGCTAGGGTAAGCTTAGAGTTCCCATCATTTCGGCTTATAATAAGGGTTGGGTGATCAGGGAAACTCTTTTCAAGACAAATAGAGAAGTTTGAATGGCGTTCCAAAGTAGCAAACATATGAAGTTTTAGACTAGCGTCCTTGCAAATATGAATTCAATGCATAACAGTCCTTAAACACTTAGAATCTACTAAACATAACCAATCATTGAGGGAATAGTAGAACGGGACTTGCTACTTAAAAGTTATCATCCCCAAGAGCAACCTGAGATGCTCATAGGGACGTCTATCAAGCGCCTTAGTGAAAATATCAGCTATTTGGTCTTCAGTCCTTACATGCTCCATACTAATAAGTCCTAGTTCAACATTATCACGCAAGAAATGATGCCTTATATGAATATGCTTTGTGCGTGAATGAAAAACAGGATTCTTAGAAATTTTAATAGCACTTGTGTTATCACAACGAATAGGTATGGTTTCAAGATTGATACCGTAGTCCTCCAGTTGATATTTGATCCAGATAACTTGTGAACAGCACGAAGCAGCAGCAACGTACTCGGCTTCCGCAGTTGAAAGTGCCACAGAGTTCTGTTTCTTAGATCCCCAGGAGACTAAGCATGAACCAAGGAACTGTGCCATTCCTGAAGTGTTTTTTCTATCAATCACATGACCAGCATAATCAGCATCCGAGTAGCCTACAAGCTTGAAGGACGTCTTCCTAGGGTACCAAAGACAAAGATCATCACGTCCTTTGAGGTAGCGAAAGATCCTCTTGGCTTCTTGCATGTGGGACTCCTTTGGATTTGCCTGGAAGCGTGCACACAAGCAAAAGGCAAACATGATGTCGGGACGGCTTGCGGTCAAATAGAGTAAAGAGCCAATCATCCCTCTGTAAAGCTTTTGATCAACGTCCTTTCCCTGTTCATCTGCGTAAAGACGCGGGTTTGGAGAACAAGGGGTTGCAACAGGTTTAGACGTGTTCATCCCGTACTTCTCAAGCATTTCACGAACATATTTTTGTTGGTGAATACGCGTCCCTTCCTTGAGTTGATTAATTTGAAGTCCCAAGAAGAAATTGAGTTCTCCAATGAGAGACATTTCAAACTCACTACTCATTAAGGACTTGAACTCATCTACAAGTTTCATGTTAGAGCTACCAAAGACAATATCATCAACATAAACTTGGGCAAATGTCCTTATGAACTTTTTTTATGAACAAAGTTTTATCAATTGAACCCCTAGTGTACCCATGAGACAAAAGAAAGGACGCAAACCTGTCGTACCATGCACGAGGAGCTTGCTTGAGTCCATATAGTGCTTTGTCCAAGTAGTACACATGATCTGGGTGTGAGGCGTCCTCGAAACCAGGAGGTTGAGCAACATACACTTCCTCTTTCAATTTTCCATTGAGAAATGCAGTCTTGACGTCCATCTGAAATAACTTGAACCCCTTGTGAGCGGCGAAGGCAATAAGGAGACGAACGGCCTCAATTCTAGCAACAGGAGCAAAGGTCTCATCATAATCTATTCCTTCCTCTTGCTTGAATCCTTGAGCCACCAGTCTTGCCTTGTTCCTTGACACACGTCCACTTTCATCAAGCTTATTCCTGAACACCCAGTGCGTCCCTATGATATTTTTGCCTTTGGGACGAGGGACGAGGGTCCAAACTTTGTTTCTTTCAAACTGATTGAGTTCTTCTTGCATTGCTTGAATCCAGTCAGCCTCCTAGAGTGCTTCTTTGATATTCTTTGGCTCCACCATAGAGACAAAGGCATTGAACGCACAGAAGGCTAAATTTGCACTCTGGGACTTGCTTGCAGCTGACCTAGTTTGAACTCCTTGAGAAGGGTCTGAGACAATCTGGGATGTTGGATGGTCCCTAGAGAAACGGGACTCCCTTTGAAATAAATGAGAAAATCTTGGATCAATATCTCCATCAGAATCATCACTATCATTCTGAGCATCATCGTCGGTGCGTTCCCCCTCAAGGAGAGAGATTCACTACGAGATGGAACTCCCTGAGCAAAACTAGGAACGTCCACGGAGACTTCTTCAGGATTTGGAGCAGCGTCCTTAGGAACATAGTATTTTCCAGGGGACCAATCTTCAGCTTCGTCTTCAGAGTCGTCCTGCTATTTTGTTGCGACGAGGAGCGTTCTTTCTTACTTGATTTTTCTTTGTGAGAAGAGCTCTCCTTGAACACAACATGAATACTCTCCTCAAGCTTTAGAGTCCTTTTGTTGAAAACTCTATATGCTTTGCTGGTGAGGGAGTACCCAAGGAATATGGCTTCATCACTTCTTGCATCAAACTTTCCAAGTTTCTCTTTATCATTATTGTGAACGAAACACTTGCAACCAAAGACTCTGACATAGTCAAGGCGAGGCTTCTTTCCGTTCAACAGCTCATAAGATGTCTTCTTCAGCAAAGGACGGATCATGGCACGATTGATGATGTAGCATGCTGTAGCAATAGCTTCCGCCCAGAAGTACTTGGGGACGCTATTAGCCAAAAGCATAGTTCTTGCCATATCCTCTAGTGTCCTGTTCTTCCTCTCCACAACTCCATTTTGTTGAGGAGTCCTTGGAGCTGAGAAGTTGTGCGAGACACCATGTTGATCACAGTAGGCCAGGAACTCTGAATTCTGGAATTCCGTCCCATGGTCTGATCTTATAGCTTTGAGAGGCGTCTCAAGGGCAACTTCCACTTGTTTGATAAAGACTTTGAACGCATTGAAACAATCTGCTTTGGACACCAAGAAAAGAACCCAAGTGAATCGAGAAAAATCATCTACGAGAACGTAAATGTACCTCTTTCCACCGTAGCTCAGCGTCTTCATTGGTCCACAGAGATCCATATGGAGAAGTTCCAAAGGCTTCTTTGTACTTACTTCATTCTTGGACTTGAAAGAAGTTCTAGTTTGCTTCCCTTTGATACAGGCTTCGCACTGTTCAACTGTCTCAGGATCAATTCGGGGAAGTCCTTTCACAAGATTTCTCTGGTGTAGCTTAAGGATTGTGCTAGGTCCAGCATGGCCAAGACGGCGATGCCAGAGATCAGCGTCCTTCTTTGAAGCAGATAGGCACAATTCTGATTTAGGCTTGAACTCTTGATTGAAGATATAGACATTGTTTTGGCGTACTCCTTTGAGAACGACTTTGTTGGACTTCTTGTTGATGACGAGGCACTCCTTTGAGTCAAATGTGACTAGGTTCTCACCTTAGTCACACATTTGAGAGACGCTAAGAAGATTGAAACCAAGTCCTTCAACAAGACTCACATTAGTTGCTTTGATGGACGGGTTAAGAATGGCAGTTCTTGTTCCTTTGATCTTTCCTTTGCCCTTATTGCCAAACGAGACAGTTCCTCCCGTGGCACTATTCTGGATAGAAGTGAGATGGATCTGGCTTCCTGTCATATGATTTGAGGCGCCACTATCAATGATCCATGGGCTTCCCCTCACCTCCACCTGCCAAAACAAGGTTAGTTTTTGGCGACCCAGGCAAGGTGTTCCTTACCTGGCTCATTACAAAAGTAGAACTCTGGTTCTGGCATAAAATCATTAATGTTAACATCATTAGAAATGGCACTCTTGCGGAAAGAACTCCTAGAGCGTCTAGGACGCCTAAGATTAGCTTTGGGAACAGACTTAGCATTCTCATTGTTAGTCCTAGCCTTTTTGCCACTTGCAATATCTTCTTTCAGTTTCACACAGTCATACTTGAAGTGGTCTCCTTGTCCACAGTACCAACACGTCCTATAGTAAGTACCGAGGTAGTACTTCTTGTTGGGACGTTGGATTTTGTTTTGCTTCATCTTTTGGGGATCACAAGCTTTTGAACCTTCCCCTTTTACAAATTTCTTATAAATTTTATGACTGGTGGAATTGGTATAGTAGTCCTCTTGTCCTTTTTCTCCACTTTCCAGGACCCTAATTCTTTCAAGAAGATTCTTGGTTTTCTCCCGTTCACAAGTTCTAATTCTGAAGTTTTGCTAGCCTCAAAGTCACTAGGGAGAGAGTTCCTAGGTTCAGACTCATAGCCTAGTCCTCTTTTGGCTGGGACAAAAACTATTGGCTTGACTTCCTCAACTATGGGACTCTTTCCCAACACTTTCACTTCTTCTCTAAGCTTAGCGTTCTCAAGTTTGAGACACATTACTTCAGTTTTTAGAGACTTAGATTCTTCATATGAGGACTCTAGTTGAACGGTCATGGAACTACAATTTTTGCATTCAACAACAATATTCTCATTTTCAAGTTCAAGTTCATCCATTCTATGTTGCATGACAACACTTTCTTCCATGATTTTTCCAATCAGTTTAATGAGCTTAGATTTGGAACAATTTTCTAAAGAACTCATCATAGATTCACGAGTTACCTCATTTTCAGATCTCGGAACGTTCTCCTCAACAATTGTGACGTCCTCCATAGCCATGTACGCCACTTGCTCATCAGGATCTTCATCATCATCATCAGAAGAAGAACTTCCATTATCCCATGCAGAGGCGAACGCTCCAATAAGGGCCTTTGTTTTCATGTCCTTTGAAGACATTCCCGTTGTACATCTTTTAGCAAAGTGTCCTTTCTTGTTACACTTGTAACATGTGAGTTCTTTCATTTCTGCCTCAGTGTACTTGCGACTTTCCTTCTTGGGCATCTTGTGTTTGTTGAAATATTTGTTCCTTTTGCCAAAGGCACGAAGAACTTTGTTGAAGAGAGCAAGTTCTTCCTCTTCCTCAAGCTGTTCCTTAGTCTTGCTTTCCTTCTCCTTCAAGGCTTGAACGCGCATCCTCTCGCGGTTCTCACTCTTGTTGGCTTCCACCATTAAGGAAATTTCTTGTTGACAACGAATATAGTCAGTGTACTCTGGTGTTGTGGACGCCAAAGCAAGATCAGTTTGAGGGTTGTTTGCTAGTTGAGCCATATCAGAAATCCTTCTTTCTTCGTACTGCTTGAGCTTCCCATAGATTTCTTCCATATCTAGAGTTTTGTTGGCTGTATTCTCTTTGAACGTTGTCCTGTCAAAGTTCCAGACGCCAGTCAATCCATCAATGACCACTTGAACTCTATTCCTCATGGAGATTTCTGTCTCTGGGATGCCCAGGTTCCTCATTTTAGTGACAAGAGCCTCGAAACGGTATGAGTAGTCGTTCACTATTTCATTTGGCAACATACTGAAAGCATAGAACTCTTTTTTGATCTTTAGTTGGACGTCCTCCTTCATTTCAGCTGTTCCTACATGGAACTTCTCAAGAGCGTCCCACTATTGTTTAGCTGTTGGCAAGTTGCCAACTCGAGTGGCGTCCCTTTCACATAGAGATGCTTGAAGGAAACACATGGCTTTTCCGTTGGTTTCAATCAACTTAAACTCGTCAGGACCCCACTCGTCCTCCTTATCAGCTTTGTCAGCAGGTACCTTGAGATCTCCCGTCATAATGACCTTCCAGCATTGATAATTTTGACCTCTGCAGAAATTTGCAAACCTTGTCTTCCAGCGGTTGAAGTTGCCGTCCATCAGGCGCGGAGGCTTCACAAAAAAGATTCCAATAGCTTCAATGTCCATCTTTACCTGCAACTCAGTAAGAATCTAGAGCGGCTGCTCTGATACCAATTGTTGGATCGTTAGTACTGAGGGACACCCTTTACTTTGGTAAAGGTGTCCTAAGGTTAGGCATCCCTACGAGGTGTAGGGGCGTCCTTGAGTATTGCAGCGGAAATTAAGTACTAAACAGATAATAGATGAACGCAGTGAATTATAGAGGAACCACTCAAGACCAAGTAGTCCTTGAGTGTAAACCTCTACCTCCTTGGAGGATTTTTGAATAGTTCTTTCCTTTCTATTGAGCGATCTTACAACTATACTGGCGAGCCTTTACAGTTCTCTGACACTTAGCTTTTCCCTAAGTTCACTTGTAAAGAACTCCTTTAAGCCTACAACTTAAGCTAGTTCAATCTACCAAAGGACTCTATTCCTACGTTCTACAGTACTTCGCAGAACTCTCTCTTTCTTTTTGGGTTTTTCTGTTACAAACTGTTTTTGTGATTTGGTTACAAGTCTCACTCGATCTAACACAAGTTCTAGCACTGTTCTTGAGTTCTTGAGTTAGTTCTTCGTGTTCTTGAGTGAGTCGCTTTCCTCTGATTCTCTCTGAATATTCTCTGAAAGCGTTAGCGTCACAATAAATGCCTTGCGGTATTTATAGGACTTGGGGAAGGGCGTCATTCTCGTTCTGACGATCATGCCCTTCAGGTACGTGGCTACAGGATCTTCTTCCATGAGTATGGCGGTGATGAGGAAGCTTCCTGTATCCAGCTGTGTATGATGAACTCCGCTACAGGATCTGCCGCCACGTGTTGATGAACTCTGCTACAGGATCGTCCGCCACGTAGTGTTGGACTCTGCTATAGGATCGGTCTCCACGTGTCCCTGGATGATCAAACATTGTCGAGTGATGTCATCCTGTCGGCTAGAGAGTAGGGACTCTTTTCTTGCGTTCCTACTTGCTTGGGACTGCGTCCTTGCTCAAGTAGTCTCTTGCTAGTCCTTACTTCCTGTAAGCTGGCGTACCTAAGCCTAGAGAACGTTCACACACTTGTTGTCCTTTGTTAATTGGCGTTCCTGAACACTTATACAAATTTATTAGAATCAAAGTGAGTTTGTCATATCAAAACTAAGGGACGGTTTGTGTGGGCACACTACCAAGTACGCAAGCGTCCTTGATAGCGTCCCAACAGACGTCATCTAGGATTCTGGTGGCCTTTGTGGATGAACCATCGGCCATAGTAAGACTCATATCAACCGGTTCCATATCTCCGAGGTTAGCCCGTCTCCATATGCTCATGGGCATAACCGATATGCTTGCTCCCAAATCACAAAGAGCTTTGAAGTTTTGGGATCGAATCCCCACGGTGATGGCAAATCTTCCGGGATCACCTAGCTTTTGAGGTAGCTCTAGGATCTTGACTTCATCTTGCATCTCCACAATTGACCTCTTCTTGCTCAAGATTTCCTTCAAGAACTTTGCATAAGATGGCATCTTGCTTAGAGCATCGGTGAATGGAATGGTGATGTTCAAGCCTTGCAAAAGCTTTAAGAACCTCTTGAACTTGCCCTCAACAATCTCCTTGGGCTTCTTCAATGGGTAAGGAAGAGTTGTGCCGCCTTGTTTCTTGGTTGAATCTACCTCCTTGGACCGATCTTGACCTCTCTCAACATTCTCTGCCTGGATCGACTTTGGATCGATGTCGGGACCGACGTCATGAACCTCGGTCCTGGGGTAGGGGACTCCTGGGAACAATGGGCCGACTACAGGGCATGTCGGGCCCGAGTTGCTGGGTAACTCGGTCCTGGTTGCTGGGCTTCCTTCTTCTTCTGGATCGGCGTTGTGGCACGTCGGGCCCGAGTTGCTGGGTAACTCGGTCCGACTCTCTTCTCTTGCTCTTGGCTCGTGTGGCTCGGTCAAACTCCATCCACTCCTCAATCCTATGGCTCGAACTTCATTTTGTTGTTGTGGGGCACGGGGATTCTCCTCGGGTCGGCCCGGGAGTCTCCCTTCTTCTCTTGGAGGTAGAGTGAAGATTTGAGCAAATTGGTGGTCGGCTTGCCTTCTCCAAACACACAACTCATTGACTTGCGTGCTTATACCTTCGACCCTAGTCTTCACATCCTTGAGTTCCTCCTTTATCTCTCTCGCCCATTATGGAGTTGGCTCATTGAACCCCGGAGGTCGGTATGGTGGCGGTTGGGCCCTTGGCTCGTTTTGGTTGAAGTTGTTGTTGTAGTAGCCATTGGTTTGCCCTTAGTTCCACCTTCCTCCATTGTTGTTGAAGTTGGCTCGCCCTCCAAAGTTTCTTTGAACATATTGTGCCTCCTCGATTTGCTGGGCCAATCGGACTTGGCGCTCATTTGGACACTCTTGGGCTCCATGTTTCAAAGAACCACATTCTTCACAAGCTCTTGTGGTTTGCTTTTGGTGATAGAGCCTCCTCATCTTGTTCAACTCATCCTCAAGGAATTGGATCTTCACATCTTTATCCACATCTTCACTCTTTGGATCGTAGAGCCTCTTTGCACCATCTCCATGGACTCTTGCCTCCTTGTTCCATTGACTTGCTCCGTACATGGCTTCGTCGTCGGAGAGCTTGTCTAGCAACTCCCATGCTTGCTCCGGTGGCAAATCAATGAACCCACAATCGGTGTGAAGCTTCAACTTGTCCTTGGTGGCGGGGTTGATTCCTTGGAAGAAAATGTCTTGAAGGACATAAGGTTGTTGCCCATGCGTCGGACATTGCCTCAACATTTCCTTGAACCGATCCCAAGCCTCAAAGAGTGGCTCGTGAGCTCCTTGTTGAAAGCTTGCTATCTTCCTTCTAAGCTCCGTCGTCTTGGTGGGGGGAAAGAACTTCATCAAGAATGCTTCATAGAGAGCCCTCCATGATGTGATGGATCGAGGTGCTTGGCTCTCCAACCAATGCAACGCCTTGCCTCCTAAAGACCACTTGAAGACTTTGAGTAACACATACTCAAGTGTCTCCTCATCCGTCGAGATGGTCTCACATAGATCCTTGAATTGCTTCACATGCTCGATCGGGCACTCATTCGGTCTCTCTTGAAATTGCTCCCTCTTGATGAGTGATACGAATTGAGTCTTGATCTCAAAATTCTTTGACACCTCCGGCAAGACTATGGCCGGCTCCGGCACCTTCAACTCCGGATGCATGTATTGTCTTGCATTCAGGGGTTGGGTGTTGATTTGAGCCTCCAACCTCATCCTTTGCTCACGCTCCCTTCTAGCCTCGGCATCTCGGTTTGCCATCTCAATTTGCATTTGAGCCATGTTGGCCCTCATCCTCTCAAACTCCTCATCACGAGCTTGGTTCTCCATCCTCTTCTTCTTTCGAGCTTGTTTGATGATGCTCTCCGGATCACTCACAAAATTGAACTCAAGTGTTCCTCGGACGGAACGAGCTCGCATACACCTATAACCAAAGACACAAACAAAACCAAATCAAACCAAACAAGGGGTTTGGGATATTCCCTCACCCAAATCACTACCAAAGCAAAGACTCAACAAAAGATGGTACCTAAAACGAGTAGAACTCCCCGGAAACGGCGCCAAAATTCTGATCGGTTGATGTCTCTCATTTTGGAGGTGTTTTAGTAGTTAATTTCCTTGTAAATATGTGTTTTTCATTCCTTTCTTTGATAGTTTCGTTCCTTCTTAGCTTAGTTCCCGGTTTTCTTTAAGAGTCGGAAACTATGCGAGTTTGCTTTGATTTGTAGGTAAAATGGCAAAGAGCGAGGATGTTTTGGAGGAGCTTATGAAGGAGCCAAGTCAAGGAGCGGAAGAGCCAAGCCAAGAATGAAGAGGAACCGAAGGAAACCCAAGAAGAAGACAAGGATCGAGGCCCAAGACCGAGCACCACCACGTCGGGCCCGAGATCGAGCATCTAGAGAACAGGACCGACGTTCCCAACGTCGGGCCCGATGTTGCCCCGTGTCGATCCGAGTCGGCAATGGAGAGGATTGTTCCCCAAGGCATATTTTTAGCAACTTTCCACATTTGCCCCTTTCTAAATTGGGAATTCCTTGGTCCCCAATCTTGAGAGGCTATAAATAGGGGTGATTAGAGAGCATTAAGGCATGATGTTTTTGGAGAGACCACAACCCAAATCACTCTCTAGAGACTCAAGGAAGACTTGGAGAGCAAGGAGAAGAAGGGAGGAGGAGAAGAGAGGAGATCGGCGGCCTAGGGAGGAAGAGTAGTGAGTTTTGTACTTTGTTTTGCTTTGATTTGGTAGAATTAAGACTTGGATCTTGTTGACATTTTGAGTATTGAATGCAAATTGACTTTGTTTTGATGTTGATGATTGAGATTTGCTTGTTTTTCCATTTGATTGCTTGTTTCTCTTACTTGATGGAGTAGATTCCATAGTCTTGGGCTATGGGGGAATCCCCTAGCTAGGATTGGGTGTGAACCCCCAATTCCATAGCCTTTGGGTGCTTGATCTATGAATCCTCTCTACACTAAGCTTCAATTCTCTTGTGAAAACAAGGGGCTTAGGGCTTGTGATTGGTAAGAGTAAGCGAGAGCGATCTCGAACCCAATCACTAGACCTAACATCGAAGGAGAGTGAAAACTCCCTAAGGTCGAAGTGTAGAGTGGAGGGATCGAAGGCTAGCAACCTCGATCTCATAAGGATCAACACTTGTTGGCTGAGTTGGGGTGGAATCACCCAAGTCTAGTTAGGGAGAAAACCCAAAAACCCAAGACTGATCTACCAATTTTTGCCTAATCGAGTTACCCAGTCCTCGGGCCCGACGTTGAGCTAAGTCGGTGTAACACCCCCTTTTTCTGTAGGGATATTACCGCCAGTAACCTTGGAATTTTACTCCAAAGTTACCCTAGGCTTATAGTATTAACAAACAAACAGAAAACTTTAAATGCGGAATAGAATAAACTGGTACTTAATGCGGAATTAATAAGTCGGGTACATCCAACCACAAGTCTAAACATCCGTTCTCAAACTTAGAGTCTTAGATAGGTCCTCACATGTCGAGGATCTCAATCTGGATTATTTGGAAATAAAGAAATAGAGAAGAGAGCTCCTTGGGGGACCTTAGTCTTCGATGACAACTCCTCCACCTGATGTGCCGCCACGAGGAAAAACGGTTGACACCAGCCGAACCATGCAAAGGAAAAAGGGTGGTTAGTTAGTCTTATGACAGACTATGCAAATGGGGTTTTGAAGGGCGGTTCGGGTTAGTGAGAGGAAGTAGAGACGGATATCGACGCCGAATGAAACCCGGACGATAGCCTAACCCTCTACTACCTTCCACAAGAAAACGAGCATGACTTTTAAGAGAGTTGTGAGGAAAACTTCTGGAAAGGTTTCCAAAAGGTTTAACACGAATATGTTGGGAACTTCTTTCACACAAATGATGTTGGTTATTACAACCCTCGTTGACTACGTGAACCTCAACCAACCTCATCCTACTCGTAAGTGCCGACGGGGAGGTGGCCGCTAGGGCACTTAAGTACCAAGCCCATCTTGCCATTTTATAGGCGTTTTAACAAGTCGAGCAAGAATTCAGATTGGAACCAGATTCAACGAAATCCGAGAGCGAGGACGGTATTCCATTTTGTACTAACCATCCTGTCAAGTTACCTAGGTGCACAAGTGCTTATCTATCTTAAGATCATACTTTTTACACATTAATATTCCACTTGAATAATTAAGATATTTTGAAAGCTTTATCAAATGGTTAAAAGATGCGGGCACCTACGTCCCTTGGCATGTTACTAGTGCGAACACCCCTCAGCGGTTGAGCGGACATGGGTCATGACCTTACGCTAGGGAAAATAGACTTTACGACCTAACGATACTTAATTAATTTTTATTAAATTGGTCTTACGACCTTAGTCTCTAGATCACTACGCTAGTAATTAAATCCAAACAAGATAACATACATACATAAGACATACATAAGTCCACAAGCATCGAGACCCATGTCCATCTAGCGCAGCCTAATATCATCTAGAAATAACAGTCGTTAAATCTATGAGATAATACAACCTATGTTCCTTTTATTCAAACAATAGTCCCCAACATATTAAAATCATGATTTGATAAATCATGCGAGTACGAAAACATGGAAAAGAGAACCGAAACCACTTGCCTCGGATATGGAATTTGACTACGGTTGACCTTGAGTAAATTTGCTAACGACAACGGCTCGAATCTTTGTTAAACACATGGTATTGGAAAGGATAATTCAAATAAATTAACTTATGTTGAATGACTATTAATAAATCAAAATAAAAGTTCTTATGTATTATAACTTAAATTTTAATTTATTAATATAAAATAACTCATTTCCTTATCAAAATTGGAAAGAAATTCTTATACTTAATTTTATAATCTTTATCTTAAAAAACAAGTACATTGTTTTATACATGTAAAATATAAGTATATATATATATCAATTATTAATTTAGAACAAGTATATAGATAACAAAATTGGTATTTAGAAATATATATTTTATATGAAAATATATTTGTATACATTCTGTTCCTCAAGAAAGATAAAAACTAGTTAATTATCCAAAAGCAATATATAATAGGGATTACAAAACCATCTTTCTAAAACAGTTTCCACTACGTAAAATTTATATAGTAATTCCAAACAAAAACCAAACTTAAGTTAATTAGCAGAGAAAACCAGACTTGGTATAGAGGAGGTTGAACACGTGATAAATAGTAAGTAGTTTGTAAGCAAAACAAGATTGATTTAGTTTACTGTAGCTTTAGGAATTCCAAAATAGTGGATTTTATTAATAAAATAATGAAACTTTGTTTGACCCGTGAAACTAAGTAAGAAAACATTGTACTGAGCATGAACTGCAGTTCGAACGGAAATATCAAACAGAGACGAAACAGAGTCTCACCGGCAACGTTCCTCCCGTAACGGCACGGGGAAACGACAGCAGTTATTGACGCGGGAGGAACCCGGGGATCGACTGAAAGTGGTGGTGTTGCGAATGGAGGTCGGTGGCGGTCGAATCTGCTCGACTCCCGACTCCCGACTTCGAACAGAGTCGGACTTTCCCGACCGGATTTGGAGCGATTACAACAGCGTTTTGGAGGATTTTGTGAGGCTTAGCGTTTGGTGATTCTCCCAAATGAGTTCCTGGCCTTTTATAGGCGTAGAACGCTCCTCCATTGCTCCAATTCAGCCCCGACTTCAATATGAGCGTTAATACCTCATAAAGGCAATAATCTCATAAATTCCCCAATTTTCGCTTGGATTGTCGAGGATTTAATGTAAGATAACTCTCCTCTATCCATTCCCGTCATCTCTGATTGGTCAATCCCGCCGAATAAGCATCAATCGAATGGAATATGCTAAGATTTCGGATAACTACGCATTAACCCTAGCTATTAAGTTAAATGCCCGTTACGCGACTAATTCGGGATGATTACTCCCAATTAATTGAGGGCTATTAATGGGATTGAAGCAAGGAATCCAAAGCTTCTTACGGCGTCCATTTTCATGGAGGAACGAAGGAGAAATCTTCGGTTGAAGCCGATGCCCTGCTCGGTGGGAGGTTGAAGACGAACTCATTTTTAAAACGGGATATTTCTTTAACTTGTTGGGCCTAAATGACAGAAAGTGCAGCTAGCCCAAATGGTTATAAGTGTCTTATGAGAACATAAGGGGAGGTTGGAGGTTCGAGCCACCTTATAGGCGTTTTGCTTGTTTTATTTTTCTTTAAATAACTAACACGATTTTAACTATGGAAATATAATTTTTAGAAAACATTATAAAATATTATACTTATAATTTATAATTTATAAAAACTATAGAATATTACTCTTTTACCCTTAATCAAATTTGTGGGTTATTACAGTCGGTCCCGGCCAAATCAACCTCGATCTGCCCTCGGACCGAAGTGACCTGTGTCGGTCCGAGGTGATTTCTCTCGTTTTCCTTTGTTTTGCCTTTCTTTTATTCCTTTTTAGTCTTTTTCGGGTACACTTGACGCACGAACTCCCGTGTGTTCGACACCCTACCTCTTTACTACAAGTGAGGTTCGGTTTATAAATTTAAATTTTGACCACCCACACCCGGACCGATCAGAATTTTGGCGCCGTTGCCGGGGAGTTCTACTTGTTCGAGGTACCCACTTTTGTTGAGTCTTTGATTTTGGTAGTGATTTGGGTGAGGGACTAGCCCAAACCCCTTGTTTGTTTTGATTCGGTTTTTGTTTGTGTCTTTGGTTGTAGGTGCATGCGAGCTAGTTCCGTCCGAGGAACATTTTGAGTTCGACTTTGTGTGTGATCCGGAGAGCATCATCAAAAAAGCCCGAAAGAAGAAGAGGATGGCGGACCAAGCCCGAGATGAGGAGTTCGAGAGGATGAGAGCCGACATGGCTCGAATGCAAATTGAGATGGCAAACCGAGATGCCGAGGCCCGTAGAGAGAGGGAGCAAAGGATGAGGTTGGAGGCTCAAATCAACACCCAACCCCGGAATGCTAGACAATACATGCATCCGGAGTTGAAGGTGCCGGAGCCGGCCATCGTCTTGCCGGAGGTGTCAAAGAATTTTGAGATAAAAACTCAATTTATCTCACTCATCAAGAGGGAACAATTCCAAGGGAGACCGAACGAGTGCCCGATCGAGCATGTCAAGCAATTCAAAGACCTATGTGAGACCATCTCAACGGACGACGAGACTCTTGAGTACGTGCTACTTAAAGCCTTCAAGTGGTCCTTGGGAGGCAAAGCTTTGCATTGGTTGGAGAGTCAAGCACCTCGTTCTATCACATCATGGAGGGCTCTCAACGACTCATTCTTGATGAAGTCCACTTTTCGAGGCATGGGACCGGTTCAAGGAGATGTTAAGGGCGTGTCCAACACATGGGCAACAACCCTATGTCCTTCAAGACATTTTCTTCCAAGGAATCAACCCCGCCACCAAGGATAAATTGAACCTCCATACCGATTGTGGGTTCATTGACTTGCCTCCGGAGCAAGCATGGGAGTTGCTCGACAAACTCTCGGATTACGAAGCCATGTATGGAGTCAATCAAGTGGGCAAGGAAGTGAGAATCCATGGAGAAGGTCCGAAGAGGCTCTACGATCCCAAAAGTGAAGAGGTGGATAAAGATGTGAAGATCCAATTCTTGGAGGATGAGTTGAACAAGATGAGAAGGAAGATGGGTCATCTCCAACAAAACACAAGAGCATGTGAAGAATGTGGTTCTTTGAAGCATGGAGCCCAAGAGTGCCCGAATGAGCGCCAAGTCCGATTGGCCGAGCAAATTGAGGAGGCCAACTATGTTCAAAGGAACTATGGAGGACGAGCCAACTTCAACAACAATGGAGGAAGGTGGAACCAAGGCCAAGCTAGTGGCTACAACAACAACTTCAACCAAAACGAGCCAAGGGCCCAACCACCACCATACCGACCTTCGGGATTTTATGAGCAAACACCACCATGGGCTCAAGATTTGAAGAATCAAGTTACCAACATGGAGAGAAAATTTGATGATCAATTCAAGGAGTTGGGTGTGTGGAGAAGGCAAGTGGACAACCAATTTGTTCACATGGCGAACCAACTTCCAAGAGAAGAAGGGAGACTCCTGGGCCGACCCGAGGAGAATCCCCGAGCCCCGCAACAACAAAATGAAGTTCGAGCCATAGGATTGAGGAGTGGACGGAGTTTGCCTGAACCACAAGCTCCAAGAGCAAGAGAAGAGAGTCGGACCGAGTTACGCAGCAACTCGGGCCCGATGTACCCAGATGTCGATCCAGAAGACGGAGGAGGTCCCCTGAGTCGGACCGAGGTAGAACCCAAGTCGGGCCCGACACGCCCTGAAGTCGGCCCGAGTTACCCAGAAATCCCCTGCCCCCGGTTCGAGGTACTTGACGTCGGTCCCGACATCGATCCAACATCGGTCCAAGCTGAGATCGTTGAGAAGGAGAAAGATCGATCCAAGGAGGTGGATCCAAGCAAGAAGCAAGGTGCTACCATTCTTCCATATCCTATGAAGAAGCCCAAGGAGATCGTTGAGGGCAAGTTCAAGAGGTTCTTAAAGCTTTTGCAAGGCTTGAACATCACCCTTCCATTCACCGATGCTTTAAGTGAAATGCCGTCCTATGCAAAGTTCTTGAAGGAAATCTTGAGCAAGAAGAGGTCAATTGTGGAGATGCAAGATGAAGTCAAGATCCTAGAGCTACCTCAAAAGTTAGGTGATCCCGGAAGATTTGCCATCACCGTGGGTATCGGACCAAGGAAGTTTCAAGCGTTGTGTGACCTTGGAGCAAGTACTAGTGTGATACCATATACAATATGGAAGTCGACCGCCATGGGACTCATTGCCCCGGTTAACATGAGGTTGACCATCGCTGACGGGACATCGATCGAGCCAATTGGAGTGGTGGAAGATTACCCATTGTGTATAGAGGGGCACTATGTCCCCACGGATTTCGTTGTGGTTAACATGTTAGAAGTGCCGGGTGAACCTATCATCTTGGGGAGACCATTCCTTGCTACGGTGGGGGCCGTGATAGATGTGAAGAATGGTCACTTGTCTCTTGAATTTGGAGGTGTGGAGCTCGATTTCTCCTTCAAACCCACTTCGAAGGAAGCCTTGCATCGAGAAGCTAAGATGGTCCAATTCTTTCCAAGTGGAGTACAATGGGAAGCTATATCTAATAAGCCAAGTTCAAGGAAGCTAGAATTGAAAGCCATCCCACCACCTTATGGAGTCGAAGTGAAGAACGAAGGGATGATTGCTAACCAAGAGGAAGATGAGAAGGCGGAAAGCGGGATATCCTACTTGGAGGTATTCAAGGCCGAAAGAGAGGAAACCCAAGCACCACCGGAGCCATCACATGTGCTAAAGGAGCTTCCAAAAGACTTGAGGTATGCCTTCCTTGGCCCTAACTCTTCATTACCCGTAATCATAAATGCTAATTTGAATGAAGAAGAAGAGTCTAAGTTGTTAGCGGTCTTAAGAAAGCATAGAGGAGCCTTAGGGTATTCATTAGAGGAACTTAAAGGAATTTCACCATTGATTTGCATGCATAGGATCTACATGGAGGACAACCATAAGCCAACCATTGAACCACAAAGAAGATTGAATCCTAATATGAAGGAAGTGGTTAAAAGTGAGATACTTAGGATGTTGGATGCGGGAATCATCTTCCCAATTTCGGATAGTAAATATGTTAGTCCCGTGCATGTAGTTCCTAAGAAGGGTGGATTGACTGTAGTGCAAAATGAGAAAGGAGAAATGATTCCTACAAGAACCACTACAAAATGGCGCATGTGCATTGATTACCGAAAGTTGAATAGTGGAACTCGTAAGGATCATTTCCCCCTTCCTTTTATTGACCAAGTTCTTGAAAGATTAGCACAACATGAATACTTTTGCTACCTTGATGGGTATAGTGGATTTTGGCAAATTCCTATTCACCCCGATGATCAAGAGAAGACGACTTTTACATGCCCCTATGGAACATTTGCCTATAGACGCATGCCTTTCGGTTTGTGTAATGCTCCGGCAACGTTTCAAAGGTGCATGATGTCTATCTTTTCCGACATGGTAGAGGAAATAGTGGAAGTATTCATGGATGATTTTTCGGTCTATGGATCCTCTTTTGATGCTTGCTTGGCTAATTTGGATAGAGTGTTGGCTAGATGTGAAGAGACTAACCTTGTGCTTAATTGGGAAAAATGTCATTTCATGGTTAAGGAAGGAATAGTCCTAGGGCATCTCATTTCTAGTAGAGGAATAGAAGATCATTTCTAGTAGAGGAATAGAAGTTGATAGGGCCAAAATAGAGATAATTGAAAAACTTCCCCCACCTACTTGTGTGCGTGATGTTAGGAGTTTCTTAGGTCATGCGGGCTTTTATAGACGTTTCATCAAAGATTTCTCTAAAATCTCAAAACCATTGTCTAACCTCTTGATGAAGGATGTTCCTTTCGAATTTTCCGAGGATGGCATGAGTGCTTTTTGTAGGTTGAGAGATGCTTTGGTTTCGGCACCTATCATGGCGTCTCCCGATTGGAAACTTCCTTTCGAAGTAATGTGTGATGCAAGTGATTTTGCCGTGGGAGCCGTTCTTGGGCAAAGAAAGGAGGGAAAGTTGCATGCTATCTACTATGCAAGTAAAACCTTAGATGAAACTCAATGCAAGTACACAACTACGGAAAAGGAATTCCTAGCGCTGCTGTTTGCATTTGAAAAATTCCGGTCATATCTTGTGGGATCTAAGGTGATCGTCTATACGGATCATGCGGCAATCAAGTACCTCATGAAGAAGAAAGATGCAAAACCAAGGCTTTTGAGATGGATGCTTCTTCTTCAAGAATTTGACCATGAGATCAAGGATAAGGTGGGTTCGGAGAATTTGGTGGCCGATCATCTATCTCGGTTGCCCGTGGAGTACATGAATGAGATGGAGGATGGTGTGGAAATAGATAACATAAGGGCGGATGAAGGCCTAATGAATAGCAAGAAGGAAAGAAAGGATGGATCGACCAGGGCTGAAAGTCGGGCTCGAAGTATGGAACATCGGACCGAGGTACCCAGTACCTCGGGCCCGAAGTCTTCAACGTCGGTCCCAGGAGAAATGTTCACTTGTTCGACCCGATCGATGTCTCCACATGCCGGGCTCAATACCTTGCAATGTCGGCCCATGAATTCAAGTAAGATCCTTCACTCGGTCTCCATTCCTTCTCATCCTAAATTGATTAAGACTTCACCTCCTACTTGTCTTCTATCTATTGAGACCGTAAAACGAGGGGTTACCCCTTGGTTTGCGGACTTTGCTAACTTTGTTGTAGGGAGAGTGATCCCACCAAATTTGTCTTACTCGGCTAGGAAGAAATTCTTACATGATGCTAGGCAATATTATTGGGATGATCCGTACCTGTACAAGGAAGGGAGCGATAGAATCTATAAACGGTGCATTCCAAGTGAGGAGGTTGAAAGTCTCATTCGTCATTGTCATTCTTTGCCAATCGGATGGCATGCTAAGAGTTCAAAAACCACGGCCAAAATTCTTCATTGTGGCTTCTATTGGCCAACCATGTTTAAGGATGTGCATGAGTATGTGAAGAGATGTGATGAGTGCCAAAGAGAGGGGAATTTATCAAGGAGACATGAGATGCCACAAACCGGAATACTAGAGGTAGAGCTCTTTGATGTATGGGGGATCGACTTCAAGGGACCTTTCCCAACGTCGGGCCCGTACAAGTATATTTTGGTGACCATTGATTATGTCTCTAAATGGGTAGAAGCCATCCCAACAAGGACCAATGATGCAAGAGTTGTGATGAAGTTCTTGAAGAGTAACATCTTTGCTAGATTTGGAGTGCCAAGGGTTCTTATTAGTGATGGTGGTCCACACTTCATTGAAAGATGCTTTGAGAATGTGTTGATCAAGTATGGGGTGTCGCACTGAGTTGCTACTCCTTATCATCCTCAAACAAGTGGGCTAGTGGAAGTTTCAAATCGGCAAATCAAGGCTATTTTGGAGAAGACGGTGTCTAAGTCAAGAAAGGATTGGTCATCTAAGCTCAATGATGCACTTTGGGCTTATAGAACGGCTTACAAGACACCCCTAGGGACCACACCATTCAACCTAGTCTATGGAAAGGCTTGCCATTTGCCGGTAGAGTTGGAACACAAATCTAAATGGGCTCTCAAAGAGATGAATTGGGATATCAATCTCGCCGGAAAGAAGAGGCATTTAGACTTGCATGAGTTAGGAGAGCTACGTTTGAAGGCCTACGAAAACGCCAAGTTGTATAAAGAGAGGACTAAAAGATGGCATGATAGGAAGTTGGTCCCCAAAACCTATCAAGTTGGTGACAAAGTTCTTCTCTTTAATGCACGACTTCGGTTCTTTCCGGGCAAACTTCGAACAAGGTGGAGTGGACCGTTTGTGGTACATCAAATACTCTCTCAAGGAGCGGTTGACTTAATTAGTGATGATGGAAGGATCTTTCGGGTAAACGGTCATCGAGTGAAAAAGTTTTATGATAAGATGGACCCAAGTGAAGAAGTGAGGGCCACATGGGCTCTCCTTTTGGCCAACTAAGCCTCAAATGCCATGCAAGGAATAAGGAAAATTGTGAGCTTTCTCTACTCTTCTCTTTACTTTTGAAGTTTGATTTCTTTTGATGAGGACATCAAAATTTTAAGTATGGGGTGGGTTAGAAGCTCATGATAGTTCCATGTTTGTTTTCATGTTTTGTCTTGTTTTAAGGGATGTTTCATTTTGGGTTAGTGGCATGAATAATGATGTGATGAAGAATGATTGAATTTTATGGCATGAATGGATGAGTTTGCTTTGTGTTTGAGAAATTTTTGCAAAAAAATCCATAAAAATTCGAAAATTGTGTTGAAAAAGAACAAAAAGATTTTGTTTTTGGACTAGGAATTCCCATCTTAGATGTCCATATGAAGGCTAATGATGATGTGAGCATGTAAAGTCCTTTGCATATTTTTGGATAGTTTAGCCTTTAAATGGATGTTGCTTTTGATGTGATGTGATGTCTTGCATGTTTTTATTGAGCACATGAGTTCTTGGATGAGTTTTGATGCAACTAAGCTAGAGTGACCCTTGTGAGATTATTTTGGCCATTTTAGGGATGTTTGTTCATATTGCATATCCCTCATTTTCTTGTGTGAATAGCTCAAGCATGCTAAGTAATACTTGTTATTGAGGTGTTTATCTATTTTCCAAGGCCAATATGAGAATTGTTCTATGTATGGTCACATTGATTTGAACTTTATTTCATTTAGTCACAAAATGTTCCATATCCTACCTTGAAGATAATCCGTTGCTTGTAGCCCCGTTTTAGCCTTAGACCTTTGTTTGAAACTCCTCAAAAATATGATTCCTAGCCTAAATGACTTGACCCTTATGGGATTGGACTTTAGTGAGAGGTTTTGGAAGAATATTTGGAGAGTTGAGATTCTCTTTGGTAAAGGGCAAAGAATGGAGTTATAAACCCAAGTGGGTAGTGCATCTTTAAAGAGTGAAAAGAAAGAAAGAAAAGTTGGAAAAATAGTGGATTGAAAGCAAAGTGCTTAAGTGTAAGAAATGGGCACCGACCGAGTTCAAAAGGACCTCGGGCCCGAGTTATAGTGCAAGTCGATCCTAGTGCAAAAGTGTGAAAAATCCAACAAAAAGTTTAGTGCAAAGATGAAGTGGAATGTTTAGTGGAAAGTGGGTTGAAAGAAAAGAAAAGAAAAAAAAAATCAAAGTCTTTTAGGGGAGTGAAGTTGAAAGTGGAATAATTTGGTGAAGTTGGTGAGAGACTAGAAAGTTCAATCCCCTTGTAAGCACCAAAAGACCAAAATGATTCCCACCTTGAGAAATACCAAAAGCCCCATTACAACCCGGCCGAATGGAACCTCTTTGAGGATCTCCATTGAGCCAAGTTCATATTCTTTGTGTGCATTGTAATAGGCATCTCTAGGTGGAGGAATTGGTGATATTAGCTTCAATAGTAAAGTCTTTGCTTGCATGATTTTTGAGTATGAGTGTTCATTGCTAAGCCTAAACACATGATGAGTGATACACATTTCCACATACCTAAAGTGAGGCTTTGTTGTATTAGACTTTATTCCTTGAACACTTGATCATGTGTGATGATGTAATCTTGCTTGAATATCTATTACTTGTGCTTACTTAATTTTTCATATGAGGCTTTACTAGAAGATTGTGCTTCGGTCTAGCTTACATTTTTATTGCTTGAGGACAAGCAAGTTTAAGTATGGGGTATTCTGATGTCTCTCATTTTGGAGGTGTTTTAGTAGTTAATTTCCCTTGTAAATATGTGTTTTTCATTCCTTTCTTTGATAGTTTCGTTCCTTCTTAGTTTAGTTCCCGGTTTTCTTTAAGAGTCGGAAACTATGCGAGTTTGCTTTGATTTGTAAGTAAAATGGCAAAGAACGAGGATGTTTTGGAGGAGCTTATGAAGGAGCCAAGTCAAGGAGCGGAAGAGCCAAGCCAAGAATGAAGAGGAACCGAAGGAAACCCAAGAAGAAGACAAGGATCGAGGCCCAGGACCGAGCACCACCACGTCGGGCCCAAGATCGAGCATCCAGAGAACAGGACCGACCTTCCCAACGTCGGGCCCGATGTTGCCCCATGTCGATCCGAGTCGGCAATGGAGAGGATTGTTCCCCAAGGCATATTTTTAGCAACATTCCACATTTGCCCCTTTCTAAATTGGGAATTCCTTGGTCCCCAATCTTGAGAGGCTATAAATAGGGGTGATTAGAGAGCATTAAGGCATGATGTTTTTGGAGAGACCACAACCCAAATCACTCTCTAGAGACTCAAGGAAGACTTGGAGAGCAAGGAGAAGAAGGGAGGAGGAGAAGAGAGGAGATCGGCGGCCTAGGGAGGAAGAGTAGTGAGTTTTGTACTTTGTTTTGCTTTGATTTGGTAGAATTAAGACTTGGATCTTGTTGACACTTTGAGAATTGAATGCAAATTGACTTTGTGTTGATGTTCATGATTGAGATTTGCTTGTTTTTCCATTTGATTGCTTGTTTCTCTTACTTGATGGAGTAGATTTCATAGTCTTGGGCTTTGGGGGAATCCCCTAGCTAGGATTGGGTGTGAACCCCCAATTCCATAGCCTTTGGGTGCTTGATCTATGAATCCTCTCTACACTAAGCTTCAATTCTCTTGTGAAAACAAGGGGCTTAGGGCTTGTGATTGGTAAGAGTAAGCGAGAGCGATCTCGAACCCAATCACTAGACCTAACATCGAAGGAGAGTGAAAACTCCCTAAGGTCGAAGTGTAGAGTGGAGGGATCGAAGGCTAGAAACCTCGATCTCATAAGGATCAACACTTGTTGGCTGAGTTTGGGTGGAATCACGCAAGTCTAGTTAGGGAGGAAACCCAAAAACCCAAGACCGATCTACCAGTTTTTGCCTAATCGAGTTACCCAGTCCTCGGGCCCGACGTTGAGCTAAGTTGGTCCCGGCCAAATCAACCTCGATCCGCCCTCGGACCGAAGTGACCTGTGTCGGTCCGAGGTGATTTCTCTCGTTTTCCCTTGTTTTGCCTTTCTTTTATTCCTTTTTCGTCTTTTTCGGGAACACTTGACGCACGAACTCCCGTGTGTTCGACACCCTACCTCTTTACTACAAGTGAGATTCGGTTTATAAATTTAAATTTTGACCACCCACACCCGGATCGTTCGTGTGTTGAGTGTACCAAAAAGACTAAAAGGGGTAAAAGAAAGGTAAAAATGAAGGAAAACGAAAGAGAACACCTCGGACCAACACTAGTCACTTCGGTCCGAGGGTGGATCGAGATTGATTTGGTCGGGACCGACTTCACTCAACGTCGGGCCCGATGTACTGGTAACTCGATTTAGGCAAAATAGTAGATCGGTCTTGGGTTTTTGGGTTCCTTCCCTAACTAGACTTGGGTAATTCCATCCCAATTCAATCAATAAGTGTTAATCCAAGTGAGATCGAGGTTGCTAGCCTTCGATCCCTCCACTCTACACTTCGACCTAAGGGAGTTTTCACTCTCCTTCGATGCTAGGTCTAGTGATTGGGTCCGAGATTGCTCTCGCTTACTCTTACCAATCACAAGCCCTAGGTCCCTTGTCTCCAAAAGAGAATTGAAGCTTAGTGTAGAGAGGATTCATAGATCAAGTACTCAAAGGCTATGGAATTGGGGGTTCACACCCAATCCTAGCTAGGGGATTTTCCCATAGCCCAAGACTATGGAATCTACTCCATGTAGCAAGAGTAAAAAGCAATCAAATGGCAAAGCAAGCAAATCTCAATCATCAAACTCAAATTCAACTCAAATTGCATTCAAATTCAAAGGTTCACAATATCCAAATCCAAATTCTACTAAAACCAAAGCTTAAACAAGTTCACAAACTCACTAATCTCTCTTCTTCTCCACCGATCTCTTCTCTCTTTCCTCCTCCTCCCTTCTCCTTGCTCTACAAGTCTTCCTTTGAGCCCTTTGAGAGTGATTTGGTGTGTTGTCTCTTCCCCCCCCCCCCTTTTAATGCTCTCTAATCACCTCTAATTATAGCCTCTTCCCCCCCCACAACAAGCAAGACAAGAAACTTGGGCCCAAGCCCACTCGTCCCACCTCCTCTCCAAGCCCATGCCGCCACTCCACCTCCTCAACCTTTCCTTGACGGCAAAGTAAGAGCTAAGTAAGACGGTGACTTCCGCGCCAAGCAACCGGCATCAATGCCCCGCCTTGGAGCCGAAGACACTAGCTAGGAATTCCCTCATTTTTGACCCTATAAATAAAGAGGGGATGTATTTTTATTTAGAATGTTGTTTTGAGCTTGAACCTTAACTTGAGACGTTTTGTCCTAGTTTCTAGGTTTTGGGCTTTCCCGGCTTGTGGGACTCAAGCCGTAGGGCTCTCGTGAGACGCGAGAGCCGGGTGGCGGGCTAAGGTTCGTGTGACTCGAGCCATGGCCCCGCCGTTCTTATTTTTCTACCAAACCCCGGCCTTCGGGTAACCGAGGGCTCGGAGGGCGGCTTGGCTCGTGAGACTCGAGCCTCGCTTCACCCTCCTTAGGCGTCGAGCTCGGTTCACTCCGGGCGAAACGCCTACTTATCCTTAGAGCCGCTTGGGTTGTTAGGATTCGGTTCCGCACCCCTTGTATCTCTTAGTCGAGACCTCTCGGTGAGTGGACCGAAGTGAGGGCTCGACTACTTATCCATCAATAATAAAAATCCACAAAATGAGTTTGTTGAATCATGAATTCCCATGCATCCAAAAGTGTCACATTTTCGTTCGAAAATGCCATTTGGCGCAAGGGCACTCGTCCAAGTCGTATCCAAGGAAGCCATGAACTCCCTCGAGCCAGAATTGCGTCCGATCCTAGGGCGAATCACATCATCTGGTATCAGAGCCTTTCGAGGCGGGTTTTGTAAGTTTTGATTACGTAAATTACATTTTTCATAATTGCTTTCGTATATGCTCAAGTCCTTGTCAAATCTTCTCGACCATCCCAGACCTGAGCCCACCTTAAACCTCACCGTATCTCGGGCTCGATTTTTAAAAGCGATTGGCGATCCAAGGGGAAACTAGGAGGTGTGGTGAATTTGTTCGACGACTTGCCATTCCTTTCGCCCACGCCTATGCCTAGCCCCCATCCCTCGAAAGACCCAAACAAAATAAAATTTCGGAAGCTAAGAGGGGAGGTTGTGTGTGAGATAGTTTTTGTGTGATCTTTCGAAACTTGGAGCCCAAGATAGCCAAGGGGGTCGAGCCAAGAAGGGAGTAAATGGCGATTCCCACCCATTTCTTGCCAAACCGAATTTACCTTGGCCTCATAAAGAAGCTTGCCCTCCAAGTTGTGTTAAGACACCATAAAACCAAGCACCCTTTCGGGTCCAACAAGAATCAAGTGAGGGAGTTCCTTCAATGCTTATTAACTCAACTCTCACTTCCTTAACTCCTCCAAAACACCTCCTCATTGGCCTTGGAGTGCAAGCTAAGGACGCCATTAAGATGGTGTGCACATGAATTGCTTGCACCTCTTCCTTTGCCACCATAACTTTGACCACCTCCTCACTTCCCAAGGCTGGCCGGTTTCTCCTAGACCCTCACTTCCCACACCTTATAAATAGGAGCCCCTTAGTCCTCATTTCTTTCTTTCAAAACTCAAAACCCCAAACTCGAGAGCATTGCCTAAGAGTTGCCACCGATCAAGTGTGTTCTTGTCCTCCAAATTCCTAGAATTTTCGTGGGTTGGAGTGTTTGTCGAATCATCCTCCTCTCCTTTGAGTCGTTGGTGGTGGTGTCGGGCCTTCAAATCCTAGTTGTCTCATCTGAACTCTCGTTTCTTCAATCAAGTAAGTGGCCTCGACCTCATCTTGTCGTTGTGTTTTCGAGAGCGGGTTGGAGACGCCCATGATGGGCTGAGTTCCGCCAAACCTAAGAGGCTCCACCACCTCAAAGGACTCAGGCCGACCCTAGACAAAAATCGGATCCCCACATGAGGCTAAACCGAGGCCTTGACCGACCTTTAACCCGATCTTAACCAAGCCAAACCTTTGAGCAATGAAAGTATATTATGAATTGTGTGATTTATGTGTCATTTAACTTATGAGAGGCTTGGGAAACCTTGCTTGGGTCGATGACAAGAGACACGAGATGTGCTCCTCAAGTCTCAAACCGAAATGGAAACCATGAGCGTCCAAAATTGAGAAGAGGGGGTCGGTTGTGTAGTTGAAAAAAAAAAAAGAGGACGAGCTCGGAAGCAAGCTCGTCTGAATTCCAAAGAAAAAAATTCGAGTGGGGGCGTGATGAAAAAAAAACGAGAGGGAAAACCGAGCCCAAAATTGGACCGGTTCGAATGTGTATCTTACGAGGCCCTGTGCGTTGTTTGTGGAATTTTTCAGGAAAATTTTCATGGCTTCGAAGATGATGATGAGTGTAAGGAAGGGTGCCTCAAGCCATGCCTTGGCTTGTCCGCGTCGAGTAAGCGGAATGGCACCTCGCAAGGAAGATATAGTGTTCATCGACCTCGTAAGCGATGACGAGCTCGAAGTGGCGACAAAAGCGGCGAGTGAGCCAAGTGTGAACCAAACGCTCACTCGTGACGAAGATGTGAAGGCTGATGTGAGCTCCAGCGAGGAAACGGACCCGAGCATCAACACCAGCAATGGGTCGGACGACTCTAGCTCGAGCAACTCTGGCTCGAGCGACGAGTCGGACGGCTACGAGTCGGGTCCGTACATGTCCACCGACGGGGAGGACATATCATGGATGATGATGCGCCCGTCGGAGGACTTGAGGTGCCAGCCGAAGAGCACTTTGAACCACTTCAAGTGGTGTATCCGGAGGAGAACGAGGTCGAAGTCGAGAATTTGAATGAAGGCTTCCCCGAGTGGGAGGCTAATGAGTGGTTCGAGCTTGACAAATTACTTAACCAGCTCGACGAGCCTATGGAGGAAGGAGAAGTCACCGATGAAGTGGAGGATGTTGGTGACGTTCTCATGAGCGAAGACGAGGCCGACTTTGACGGCCAAAAGTACAACTTGTTCTATTGCCGGGCGCTTGTGCTCGGCGTAGATTGTCTCGTTAACATTGACGGGGGAAGTGCGTCTAACCTTGTGTCGGAAGACGTGCAAACTCAGGCCGGCCTTCAGCTACAACGCCGCACCAAGCCCTACATACTCGGGTGGCTCGGTGACGAGGACGCTTTACACGTAACTCATTTCGTGTATGTGCCGCTCCTTATTGGAGGCTACCACGACCTAATTCGGTGCGACGTCGTGCCGATGAAGACGGCGCATATCATTTTGGGGCGTCCATGGCAATGGTTGCGGTGTGTACACCACGACGGACGGTTGAACACACATACATTCGGTCATGAGGATCAAACGTTTTGCTTAACGCCGTGGGAGGCCGAGGAAGTGTGTCCGCTTCTCAAACGCGGGCCCGCGCGCCTTAGTCATTTTGCCTCCGCCACCCCCATGCACCAAACCAAGGATTCGAGGTCGAATCCTCTTCAAGGGTGGGTGGATGATGTGATCATGCCCCGCCTTCCGAAAGGCGCGCCCGAGTTCGAGAGGGTCGGCGATGAGCGCCCCGCGCATGCGGCCTTCGGCGCCGGTGCCTTGTTTTGGCACCGATGCCGCGGCACCGGTGCCTCATCTTGGCGCCGTGTCTCGGGCGCCGGTGCTCCTCGTGTGCGCGCGCGCGTGGGGCCAGGGGCTGCTTCTGGGCCTCCTACTGGACCGCGTCTCGGGCTTTCAAGGCAAGCCTACCTTGGAGTGAAGCCCACAAGTTTTCATGCAAGACGAGGCGGGCTCGTCCACAACAAGCAAGACAAGAAACTTGGGCCCAAGCCCACTCGTCCCACCTCCTCTCCAAGCCCATGCCGCCACTCCACCTCCTCAACCTTTCCTTGACGGAAAAGTAAGAGCTAAGTAAGACGGTGACTTCCGCGCCAAGCAACTGCCATCAATGCCCCGCCTTGGAGCCGAAGACACTAGCTAGGAATTCCCTCATTTTTGACCCTATAAATAAAGAGGGGATGTATTTTTATTTAGAATGTTGTTTTGAGCTTGAACCTTAACTTGAGACGTTTTGTCCTAGTTTCTAGGTTTTGGGCTTTCCCAGCTTGTGGGACTCAAGCCGTAGGGCTCTCGTGAGACACGAGAGCCGGGCGGCGGGTTAAGGTTCGTGTGACTCGAGCCATGGCCCCGCCGTTCTTATTTTTCTACCAAACCCCGGCCTTCGGGTAACCGAGGGCTCGGAGGGCGGCTTAGCTCATGAGACTCGAGCCTCGCTTCACCCTCCTTAGGCGTCGAGCTCAGTTCACTCCGGGTGAAACGCCTAATTATCCTTAGAGCCGCTTGGGTTGTTAGGATTCAGTTCCGCACCCCTTGTATCTCTTAGTCGAGACCTCTCGGTGAGTGGACCGAAGTGAGGGCTCGACTACTTATCCATCAATAATAAAAATCCACAAAATGAGTTTGTTGAATCATGAATTCCCATGCATCCGAAAGTGTCACATTTTCGTTCGAAAACGCCATTTGGCGCAAGGGCACTTGTCCAAGTCGTATCCAAGGAAGCCATGAATTCCCTCGAGCCAGAATTGCGTCCGATCCTAAGGCGAATCACATCACGAGGCCTCGGATGAAGATGATGTTCCTCCCCAGGAAGAGGATCATGAGGACGAGGAGGGAGATGGTGAAGAAGAAGAAGATGCCGGTGATGAGGTTATCGTTGGCAATGGCAACAAGTAGAAACGCCTCAAGAAAATTCTGTCGCCGCTCCTGTTCTCTGCTCAATTTCTGGATGAGAACGGCCGTACAGAGTTCCTAAAACTGCTTGAATTCTAGGGTTGGACGCACCTGGGTGCTGCCGCTGCTGAGGTCGACCACGAACACGTTCTCCGCTTTTACTCCAAATTTGAAATATCAGAAGTAAAAGGGAAGCCTCAAGGGACGTTCGAGATCGATGAAGACGAGTACTCCATTGCAGAGGGAACCGTCCGTAACATGCTCGGCTTGCGTCCTTCTCCTTCTGATGCTCTGCATGACCTGCCTTGCAAAAACTTTGGCCGATTCTCCCAAGAAGAGATCTTCAACAACATATTCAGTGGGAGACAACCAGCAACTAAGAACAGAGTCGCCCATTGCCTCACCAAGACAGGCGTCCTTGCGCATCACTTCATTGTGCGCATGGTCGTCCCCCGTCAAGAGAAGAAGTCGATCGTCCAAATCACTAATAGCATCTTATTGGACAACTTTTTACAACGTAAGCCCATTAACTTGCCGCAGGTTATCTTGGAGCATATGGGTAAATGCACAAGAGGACGCCACTCGCTCCCCTTTCCTGACCTAGTCAAACAGATTCTTCAGCAACAAGGTCTCTATGCCCCCAAAGAGGAACAATCCTTTGGCATTCACTGGGACGTTCGGCAAATAACCCTGCCCCTAGTTGGAAAACTGAGGTATGATGAGCCGCTCCCCTCAGTGAAAAGACAGCTAGCCAAAGAGAAGAAAGAGGCTGAGCGAAGAGCCAAGGCTGCTGCTGCTGCTGCTAAAAGTATGGAAGGCGAGCCTGAGGAAAACTTGCACGTAGTTGGGACGCCAGTTGAGGACGCTGACGCTGAAGAAGAGGAAGATGACATTGATCGTATGAGCGTCCCTCATGAGGCTGAGAAGCATTCCCAGAAGTATCTGCTTGGGATGATGATCGAAAACCAATGCATGATGATCGATCTCATCCAACAAGTCCATGACACTCTCCATCAACACACAGAACTTCTGGAACGCAATAATGAGCTCCTCGCGCAGAACAACGATCTTCAGGAGCAAACTCTCAAATCCCTTGCCAAGCGTCCACGCAAATGATCGCTCCTCCCTCTCTCAACCCTGAAAAAGTTTATCTTTTTGTTGTGTTTTGTTGTTAAGACTTTGGGACGCTGTCCCCTTTTGGAACAAATTGTGTGCTTGTCTGTAATGAATGTACTCTCTTCCTTGAATGCAGTTCATTACATTGCAAATTTCTTGTGTCTAAGCGTTCTTTCTCTAGTTATGACTTTGTGAATGCATGCTTTTCAACTTGTTCTCCTTTTCGATGATGCCAAAAGGGGGAAGTATAGTTTTGCAGAGATGCGATTGTCTTTAAGTTCTCATAGAAAGCATGTGTTTAGGGGGAATTTTCGGTCAAGTCCAAAGGACGCTAGTAGAAAATAAAATAGGACTCACTTAAAAGACTGTGTTGCATGCTAACCCAAGCTGAAAAGAAAATCTAAGTGTAGCCCTTCATGCTAAAAGCTTTACTTATGTGCGCATTGTTTAAAAGAGTTTGTCATCATCAAAAAGGGGGAAATTGTTGGGACGATATTAAGGACGCCAGTCATTAATATCCAACCAATAATGATCGTCCCTTATTTTGATAATGACAAACTCAAATGTATTTGATAAGTTGTCCAAGTGTTGATCTCAGGTAAGTCCAAAGGACGCACATGAGCGAAAAGGACAACAAGTGAACGAAAGTACCTAAGCCGTAGGGACGTACTTCATCAGAACTTCCAAAGCTGAACGTAATTGACGAAGTTCCTGCGCAGATAGGACGGCGTCCTCATCAAGTAGGGACGCGCGCCAAAATACGGACGAAGTTCAAATTCAAATCAAGGCCCGCCTCAACATGATTACATCACATTCGGCCGTAGTCCTTAATAGGAAGCTTCCATTGTCTGGGCACGTGTAGACAATTCCAAAGATGTCGCTTTCCCAGCAATGGTCCCCTATCCACGCGGAGGCTTCCCAAGCGTCAACAAAGTTGACTTTCTCAAGATGCACATTGCACCGTTGATCAAAGATCAAGGATCCTGCCAAGTCTCAAAGGACGCTAGAGGACAAGAACCACTTCCGCTATAAATACCCTCCAAGGGGTATGCATAGCGGCGTGGACTTTGAAGACTTTCTCTCAAGCTCTCCCGAATCATTCAAGTTCAAGAACGAAGAACAAGGAGACCAAGTGAGCTTGAAGCAAGAGAAAGAAAGTCCAACCAAATCAAATCCAAATCAAACCACAAAATAGTTAGAGTTGTAGTTTGTCTCTCACAACGGACCGTGAGAAACGTGAGTGATAGCTTCCTTACAGCTAAGAGTGCTAGGTTACCTGTTAGGCTGAAAGGAGTGTTACTAGTGAGGCTAAGGACGGACGCTTAGCTCAGTGAAGTGAAACGACTCGCCTAAGTTGTAAGGACTCTCTCTTAATAAGATAAGGACGGCTATTGAAAATCCTCCAGCGGAGGTAGAGGTTTATCCATAAGACTAGTTGGTCTTAGTGGGGTTCCTCTATAAATACTCGTGTCCATTATAGCTTATTGTTTTCCTGTTAAGTCGTATTCCGCTGCACTTAAGGACGCCCTTAACTCAGTTAAGGACGCCCATTCTAACAGACTTACGATCCAACAGCTGAGCATCGGTTTAAAACCGAATTGAGCCGAAAAAACCGAACTGAAAGTAGAAAATTTGGTAAATTGAAAACTGAATCGAAAAAAATTCGATTTGGTTCGGGTTTTCCGGGTTTTGTTAAATAAAAGGTTTTACTTTGAAAAAATTGAACCGAACCGAAATCTTGAAATTTCCTAAACTAAAAACCGAACCGAACTCCATTGGTTTCGGTTCGGTACAGTCAATTTTCTCGGTTTTTGTCCAACCATGCTCAGCCCTACCCATAGGCACAATTTGAGTGTGATTCCTTAGTTTTAGTTATTCATATGCTTGACTATTGTTTCGGTTTATGTTCTTAATCTTTTATGAACGTTGCCTTGGATCGAGAGTTCTATTTTGTTTGGACCGTATTGGGCCCATGGGTCTAATTCAAGTTTAATTCCTTAGTTTCGGTTCTTTATCATGTTCGACTATCAGTTTGTTGATTTTGGATCAAATTTTTATTTTTTTAAACAATTTATTTTAAGAAAAAAATCATTTTTTATAGGCCGATTGACAGAAAACCACCCGTATAATAGGCCACATTGCCCTAAACCACCCATTATATACCTATTTACCGAAAACCACCCCTCTACACCCTTCCGTCAAAAAACGACCACCTCTCCAACTTTCTCCGTTAAAAAATCGTCTATGCGCGCGTGTGGTACGTCTTGAACTACCTAATTTTACTTTTTCTTTGAAAATACAAATTCTAAAAAGGAAGATGAAATTTAAAGTTTGTGTTTTTTAAATTGATTTATATAAAATCAAACACAAATAAACTTATAATATAAAAAACACTCTTCTTAGGCTAAAAAACATAACTATTATTAGTAACAAACCAAAATCAATAATAAAACACTAAATTTACACAATTTATAATATAGTCTCTCACCCTAAATTAATTTTAAAAATCTAAATTTTTCTAAACTTAAAGAAGAAGTCGTTCCTCCCAAAGTTCTATTTCCCCCATTCTCCACTTTCGTACACAATTGCAGATCAAAAAGGCTTTAAAGCAATTGAATGAAGGATTTGATGTGGCATTCATCTCCATTATAATCTCTTTAGAATCTTTAAGTTCCATAATTGAGTTTTTGAGGATTTGAGTTGTGGATTAAAAAACCCTTTTCTTCCTCCTCTGTTTCAAGATGTCTCTAATGGCTCCTCTGTTTCAAGCTCTCTAATGGTGGAACGTTTTCCGACTCCCCTTCGAGTTCCTCACCGACGAAGACTTCCTACTGTCGTCCTCCCACAACCCTCCTCAATCTCATCCCGCCCACCACCTCTAACCCTCCAACAATGGCAGCCTGCCCCTCTTCCGCCGCTCCTCCTCTACTCTCAACTCCCTGGCGAGTCCGTCGATAGCTCAACCGAGACCGAAAGTGGCGACGACCAGGAAGAGTTCATTGACTCGCCATCTCACCCAATCCGCCCTTCGTGAGCGAGCCTCCAAGCCACCCCACTACCCTCCTCAAGAGGGGGTTTTTCTTGTTCTGCCATTACAGGCGAAGAAACGGACGAGCCTCCAAGATTTGGACGAGTTCCCAGATCTGACATATGTGCACCTGATTCCACCGTCGGCTCCAAACCCTAATCTGAGATGTTGGAACTTGGATGTTCAATCAAAATCCTAATTGACACCTGATTCCCAGATCTAACATATGTCCAAACCCTAATTGACTTAATTGAATTTTTAGAATTTACATTAGAAATGGGAATTTACAATTTCAAAGAAAAGGTAAAAATAATTAGAAATGGGAATTTACAATTTCAAAGAAAATGTAAAAATAAATAGAAATGGGTAGTTTAAGACGCGTCACACGCGCGCGTTAACGATTTTTTAACGGAGAATTGAGATGGGGTGGTCGTTTTTTGACGGAAGGGTGTATAGGGGTGGTTTTCGGTAAATAGGTATATAAGGGGTGGTTTAGGGCAATGTGGCCTATTATACGGGTGGTTTTCGGTCAATCGGCCTTTTTTATATTTAATTAGGTGGAGCGTCGCCAATTGGGTGGTCATCGCGCACTGGCGGCATTGGTGGTGGAGTGTCGGTTAGGGTCGAAGCTTCTCCTTCGGTGTCGGGCATTATCGTTCGTGTTGAATTTGACCTAGTCGTCGTGCCATGTAACGGGCCTATGCACGAGGTAGGGTTGTTCATCGGCTCCAACGAACTGCAAAGGACTATAAGAGAGCTAGTTCGGTTTAGTGTTCGATTCATGTTTTAGACAACTTTGGTTTTTGGTTCAGGTCGGTTTGAATCTCGGTTCGGTTCGGGTAAACCGAACTAAATTAAAACATACCCATTATAGCTAAAAATAGTAAAATACCTATTAAATTTAATTTACATAAATTCAAATTATATATAAATTCAATAGATTTTAGAGCTATATAAATTTAATTTTTAAGCTCATAATAAAACTATCAACTCAAACATTCCAAACCTTATATAATATGATCTAAATCTCTCCACTTTGAAATTTTTTGATGTGAGATAGAAGGTGGGATGTGGCATGCATGAAAAGTTTCAAAAAAGAGCTTCCCACATCTAAACTTTCGGGGAAATGAGGACTTGAAAAGTGCTATAAATACATATGTTTCAAGAGCATTTTAGCATGTGGGCTATAAAATGGGGCTTAAATTTGAGACCCATATTAGTTCATCAAGTAATAAATAGTTTTAATTTTTTAAAACATTAAATTTATAAGATATAAAACATTAAATTTATTGATAAATAACCAAAGACTCTTAATTCTTTTAAAATACAAACTATATTATTAGAAATATCTAAATGAAATTGGATATGCACAAAACTACTTAAAAATAACATAATTGAAAAACTATACTCCATAGTAACAATTATAGGTGTCAAACAGGTCGGGTCAGGTGGATTCGGGTTCGGTCTTTCTAGGTTTAGGTTGAGTGCGGGTTCGGGTCAATCGGGTTATAGGTCAAGCCGGGTCGGGTCTTGACAGGTTATCGTGCGGGTTCGGGTCGACCTAACAGGTTAAGAATTTGAAATTTATTGATTATCAAAATATTATTATGATTGAATATTAACATTTACTAATAAAATTATTTTATGAAGTAAAAATGATATTATTTTAATAATCATATTATTTTATTTATAATAGGTTTTATGATAAAATATATTATAGTATTTACAATATAATATATTTATTCTACATATATATCATATATCGGGTCGGTCTCTGGTTTCAACCCAATTGGGTTCGGGTTCATTTTTTTCCTTTGTTCGCTACTATTCGGGTTGGGTTTCAACCCAAAAGTTATCGGTCGGTTCGAGTCGATTTTTCGGGTCGGGTCAGGTTTTGACAACTCTAGTAACAGTGGATGAAACATTGAACATTTATTTAATACAAGTCGTGCCCTCCCGGGCATGGGCACTAGTAGTAGTTTATCTGTTCTCCAAAATATTTTTTTTGGTCAAAAATGTTCTCCAAAATTCTTGACTGTTCTATTGTTTTTGAATATTTCATATAATTTAATACTTAATGATTTCTTTAAAAATAACCTTATTGACCCTTCATCATCCCGAATCCGCCCGACAATGCGGTATGACTCGACCTAATTCGACATATGACCCGAACCCAAAACGACCCAACCCGACTTATTTGACAAGTCTAATCAAAATACTAATAATATTATAATGCATTACTTAATTGATTTTTACGCCTAGAAAATATTATCACTCAAATCTCGTATAAAGTATACGTAATTAGCTAGTATGAAATAAAATCAAAGGGGAATCTATGAAGTAAAAATGAAAACAAAAGTGATAAAAAGAATATACTCCGTATAATGCAAAATATAAAATGAACGAAAGAAGGGAGAGGAAGTAAAAGGATGATTGAATGTGGACTCTGTGTTATTCAAGCCCACATTGTGAACGAATAAGGAAAAAGGTAAAAACTTGCCAACATTACAACACATGTCAGTCTGTCACTATGGTCAGAGTATTTACATTTTACCCGAAAACGAGTCGCTGCGTAGTTTTCGAAAGGTTGACATTTGATTGATCATCCAAAACTGCAGTGCATGCCCCCGTTTGGTGTGCAACGTATCAACACCCAGCCATTGACCATTGTATTCAAGCCCAACACCCAACCATTGACCATTGTATTCAAGCCCAAAAGAAAAAAAAGAAAGATACCCATACACAAATAGGGAGAGACAAAAACTGAAACCAATTGTAAAATGGAACTGGCCAATCCATGACTCCACCATGGCAACGTCCTTTTCATGTATCACCTTCTTCTCCTATGTTAAGCCATTGACTCCTCTTCCTCCCAGACTCCCAGTCCCTCCCTGGTTTATAGCAGTACTTAGGCCGGCCACAGCTAGGGCCAGACCATGGCCACCATCTTCCCCGTTTGAATTTGTTTATTTCTTCTGTACTTGCGCAGTAAAATAAGAAGTTTCCGGTTGAAAATTCTTGGTTGATTGTTTTCTTGCGGTTTTGTTTTCCTTTCTCCCCTCCCGCCGTCCGAAGACGACGGTTACAGGTCAGAAAGTCTTGCGCTGCTAGAACCTTCTGCTCCCTCAACCCTTCCAAATTCAATTCAACTCTTATATAAATCTATTTTGTACACCACGTACGTTATTGATGACGTGACGTCCTCCTCTACATACCCTTTATAGTTTGACCGTTTATCCCGTTGCGCTTTCGCAAACCAATCAACAACAATGGATCCTTCATTGTCCTCCTGGATCGCCCCCTGCCTCATCTCCCTGGTGGCCTTCTGGTGGCTGCGCCAGCAAATCACCTACCTCAGGAACAAATCCCACCTCCCGGGCCCCACGTTCGTCCTGCCCTTCCTGGGCAGCGTGATCCCGCTCATCCGCGACCCCACCCGCTACTGGTTCGAGCAGGCCCGGCACGCCAGCTCGAGCCCACTCGGCGTCTCCGCCAACCACATCCTGGGCAGGTTCACGCTCTTCATCCAGGACTCGGAGCTGAGCCACCGGGTCTTCTCCAACGTCCGGGGCGACGCCTTCCACCTGATCGGGCACCCCTTCGGCAAGAAGCTCTTCGGCGACCACAACATGATCTACCTCTCCGGGCAGGCCCACAAGGACATCCGCCGCCGCATCGCCCCCAACTTCACCCCCAGGGCCCTCTCCGCCTACGCCCGCCTCCAGCAGCGCGTCATGCTCGCCCACCTCCTCTCCTGGCAGCGCCGGGGCCCCATCAAGCTCCGCCTCCTCGTCCGCGACATGAACCTGGAGACCTCACAGACCGTCTTCGCCGGGCCCTACCTCGACGCCCACTCCCGCCGCCGCTTCAACCACGACTACTACCTCTTCAACGTCGGCCTCATGTCGCTCCCCGTTGACCTCCCCGGCTTCGCCTTCCGCAACGCCCGTCTCGCCGTGGACCGCCTCGTCTCCACCCTGGGGGCTTGCGCCGCCCAGAGCAAGGCCCGGATGGAGGCCGGAGCGGACCCCGCCTGCCTCATCGACTTCTGGATGCAGGACGCCGTCAGGGAGGAGAGCGAGGCCGGCGGATCCGCTGCCGTCTCGCCGCCCCTCCCCTCCAGCCAGGAGATCGGCGGCCACCTCTTTGACTTCCTCTTCGCCGCCCAGGACGCCTCGTCCTCCTCCCTCCTGTGGGCCGTCGCCTTGCTCGACTCCCACCCGGAGGTGCTCGCCAGGGTCCGGGCCGAGGTCGCCCGCATCTGGACCCCCGACTCGGGGAGCTTCATCGCCGCCGAGCAGCTGGTCCAGATGAAGTACACGGCGGCGGTGGCCCGTGAGGTCCTCCGGTACCGGGCGCCGGCCACGCTCGTGCCCCACATCGCCGGCGAGGACTTCCCCCTCACGGACAGCTACACGGTTCCCAAGGGCGCCATCGTTTTCCCCTCCGTCTACGAGTCGTCGTTCCAGGGCTTTCCGGAGGCGGACCGGTTTGACCCGGACCGGTTTCTGGAGGGGAGGAATGAGGATCAGTTGTACAAGAGGAACTTCCTGGTCTTCGGGGCCGGGGCCCACCAGTGCGTGGGCCAGAGGTATGCGGTGAACCACCTCGTGCTGTTCATCGCCTTGTTCACTGCGCTCATGGATTTCAAGCGGGTTCGGACCCACGGCTGCGACGACATCATGTACGTCCCCACCATTTGTCCCAAGGACGATTGTTTGGTCTCCATCACTAGCCGCGTCGCAGAGTATCCTAGCCTTGTGTGAGGGGTCTGTTACACGTGGTAAATTTGGAGTCCATCGTGCACAAGGTTGGTGGGATTGGATTTTACTGCTTTCTGGTCTGCATATGTTTTGTCCAAGGTTGGTCCAAAAGGATGCATTGTTCTTGACCAAAAAAAAAAAAAAAAAAAAGGGATGCATTGTTTTATGTTGTTGAACTTATTTATTTTATTTGGGGTTGATTGTTGGAAGAGGTAGGTGTCCATAGCATTGGATGGATTGGACGGTCTCGATTCTTTTTGTTAGGTGGTGGAGTTTGGGTTTGTGGATTTGATTTAATGTTCACTTGTGATCGAGTTTTGTTACCAAATAATGTTGGTAAATGTGGTTTCAAATGAAAGAAGGGCAATGGTTATTTTTATTCCACCGAAAAATAAAAGACTTATTATTTTATTCTAAATAAGGGCAAAGCCCTTCACAGAATGTATTACTTGTGAGAATCTGAGCATTCTTAATATGTAAACTAATAATTGGACGTAGTAGAATATCAAGCTCAAAGATCTTGCTTGCAAGGTGATCAGCGGTATGGTTGACAGCTTGGACTAGTGGTATATAACTTGAGGCTAGTACGCATAATAGGACTAATATAATAGTATAAAGTTTAATGTTATTGCAATTCAAATTTGTATGAAAATGAATGAAATAGTTGATGATATGGTATATTAAATAAATATTTTCATGCCAAAATGTTCCATGTGGGATAGGTTTCTTAACGTATCTCCAAATTTATATGGTTGGCATTATTAGTCACTTTTAATGTTTACAAATGGTCAAAATACCAAATTGGTATTAAAAAGTGTCCTATTTGGACACTTAGATATTTAAAAAAAAAAGCATTTTTTGGACATTTTAGTATTTTGGAAAACAAAAAAAATGGACAATAGTGTATTAAAAGAACATTAGTTCGTCAATTAGAATTTTTCAATTGAAAATTTTAATTTTCATATACAAAACTTAAAGTTGATGAAACTGGATTTTTTTATTTTCCTTTATAAGTGATAAATTTTCATCTTTTGTTTGAAACTTCAAACTGACATTTTTAAATGAAATCAACCACATTTGTTAATAAAAATTCTAAATTCTAACTTTTCAAATATACATACCAACACTCGATGAGATTCGATTTTTAATTGTTTGCATCAAAGTGCAATCCGGTCAACTCCTTATCATTATATAGGTGCATTCATGATATTTCTAAAAGTAGCAATATCAAATACGTTGTTCTTCATGAACAATCAATATGCATATTGTGATTTGATAATCAAATAGTGCTTTGAAGCAAATCAAATTCCTACTTGCATACAATTTTATTTTATTTTACTTTTTACTTAAAGTGTGAGACTATCGTTATTTTATCTTGATTTTTTAATAAAATACAAGTAGTTCTATCAACTATAAATAAGTTAAAATAAGTTCAAAGCCATAAAACTTATTTTAAATTATATATAAGTGGTTTGTGTATGAAGTTCAAATTTTTTTTCATTGAAAGATGTTTGAATGACTTCTTTTTATTTTATGACTACTCAAACGTCCAGTTTTTTTTTTAATACCCAAATGTCCAAAAAACATTTTTAATTACCTGATTGTCTAAATGGAAAACATCTTAATATTAATGTGGCAATTTGGTCGTTTAAAAATACACCTTGCATCAATCTCATGAAAATCGCTGTATGTATATTTAGGATTTTACTACTCAAATATTGACAATGAAACCAAAGTTTTACAATAAGAAATGATATAATGCTCTGTTTTCAAAATCTCTATTTTTATGACAAAATTTCAGTTTGTGGATGAACAATATAAATCACTCTCTACCACCATAATTGAGAAAGTCTTACCCACTATCAAGGGTACTTCAAGAGTCCAATAACAATTTTGGAATCAATTTTTCGATAACTATTAATTTTTTCTCTCTACCTTTTTTGCTTACTAGCGACTTAATGAAATTGATCTTTCAAATGACAAGTTGGGTGGAGTGATTCCCTCTTCATGCCAATTCAATCGTCTTCTCTCATTTGAAATTATTTTGGTCCGGTGAATACAAAATTTGAGGGTTTTCTCTTTACTTGGCGTAAAAGTGCTAGTACCACAATTACTACATTTGAAAGACGCGCTTGGCGCATACAAAATTTGAGGGTTTTCTCTTTACTTGGCGTAAAAGTGCTAGTACCACAATTAATACATTTGAAAGACGCGCTTGGCGCATCAACTCACTGGTTGAGCACTCATGGGTGTACCATGAGGTATCAGGTTCGAGACTCCAGCACGATGGTTTGCCCTATTCTTTGTTAGAGTTGGTTAAGCAATCATCATCTTTTGTGGATGCTCTAGGCGAGCTCAATTAGTACTTGTGGCGACCCTAATTCCTTTCCTTATAAAAAAATACATTTGAAAGACTAGGTTGTGCGCTTATTCATCATTCCCTAACTAAGTTCTTTCCTTCTTTTATGGTTTGTCATCATCATTTTACCACTTCGGAACACTACATTATTTCGTTCAATTTAGATCAAACAAAACGGCGATTTAAATAACGATTTAGATTTGAAAATGCATGGTTGGCAAAACTAGAGTTTAGCACTCTTGTTATAAAAATTTGGAAGTACAGACTATTAGACTCTTTTATGTTTGAGTTTTACAAGAAATTGCAGCTTCTAAAGAAATATTCCAAAAGATTGGGCAAAATGATATATAACCAACAATTATGAACAATTAAAGTGCAACAAATTCAGCTGGAGTTGCTAATACTTATATCCTAAATAAGCTTTAGCGACACTTAAATATATATATATATATATAATGCTTTGCTAAATTTCCAAGATCAATTTTGGAAATAAAGAGCTAAAACTACTCATCTATAGAATATTGACAAAAATACTAAATGTTTTCAATCTATCACTAAAATATAATAGTTTATAAAAAAAAAGAACTAAGTCATTTCAAACACGACACTATTGATACTAATATAATGACTGAACTTTCTCATAGATTCTTACTTAACAATTCTTATCTAGCCAACCTTAACAACTTAGATTTCATACCCAATTTGATTTCTCTTTTGTAAAACAATGATATATCTAAAATGCCTTCTGCCATTGAGATTAAGAATATAGTTTTGGAGCTATCCCCAAATAAAATGCATGAACTTGATGAATTCATTGTGAAATTTTTCCAGCATCACTGCCAATAGTGGGCTCCCCCGTGGTATCAACAATAAATCATTTCTTTCATTCAGGATATATGCTTCGTTCTAATAATAAATATTTTATCACCCTAATACCTAAAATAGATACTCCGCTAACGATTAATCATTTCCGACCGATAAATCTATGTAATACTATTTACTAAGTTATAACTAAACTTTTAGCAAAATGAATTACTAATGTTCTCCCGAATATTATCCATCCTCTTCAAAGTTTATTTGTCAAAAATCGTCTGATCCAAGATGATATTTTATTAGCTCATGAAATATTTCATTTGTTCCATAAAAATAAGAAAGGAATTAAAGGATGGGTGACAAATAAACTGGATATCAAAAAAGCATATGATAAACTTGATTGGACTCCTCACCTCTTAGATTTTTTTTTTCATTTACTATATTTGTCTCTTTAATTATATCGAATATACACAAATTAGACATTTGATAGTACGATCGAATACATATACATACCCAGGCTAACTTGCATGTATGCACTCACAATAGTCTATAATATGAAAAATACCCTTAATTAGGTTAAATGCCAAGGGGGTGTTTTAATTTATCGGACATTTCTACAATTAAAACTTTAATATTTTTTTCTTTCTAATTGAAAAAACAAACAAATTAATTTCCATAAAAGTTATAATCCCTTTTAATTTTATTATTGCTTTAATAATAATCCCTAGTTGTTGCGGCAACCAACCTTCAGACAACAGATACAATTGCCGCCGACTGGCGTGGCCTCTCGTGGTGGTTCCAATGAAGGATTATAAGACAGCTCGGGATCAAAGAGACCTTCAGTTGCCTGCAAAAAGTTCTTTCTTTTTTTAGTGATAAGGAAACAATTAATTAGTGTAGGAACTCATCTTCAAGTCTCCGGAATCGAATCCAGTGCTCCTGTGATTTGGAGGGTATGAGTTGGGCGAGAACAAATGGTTGAACGAACCCAAATGCTTGTTTGCATCTGCTTCATGTAGAGAATTTGCCTTTGATGCCTGTGGTTGAGGGCTAGTTTAATGAACAAGGGTTTAGTGTTGAGCTTAGTCGAGAAGTATAACTCAAACACTAGGAATTGGAGTTCCTCCCTAACATGAAGGAGAAGGGGAAGTTTTGCATTAGGAATTAAAATGGAGTCTGATGATGGTGTAGGTCATATTAGATTGTGCGATTAAACTAGTGGACTAGGTTTAAAAATAGATGATGGAATGAACTTGATTGTTGGAGTCCGAGTGGCGGACTAGGGCAAGAAATCGGTTCATAAGTGGAGCGATTTCTATAGGCTTTTTTATGTTGTTTTGGATTTTTGAATTATGGAGAAAAATAATAAAACCATTAAACTCCTTTAAAAAAAATATTGTATTTTAATATTTGGGGCTCACTGCCATTCTTTTGTAAATGAAGGTATTTTTGCTAGTACAAACCTTTTTAAGGGCACTGATCACTAAAAACACTTGAAATAACTTGTAAAAGATTTTCCTTTCAGATTCCCTAACTAAAAAAATATTCTACTAAATCCCTCACCGTACTAATTTTGTTCAATTAGACCCTCATCATGCGCCGTGTGCTACATCATTGTCACCGCCACATAGGCACTACATTAATGCCAAATAAGCACCACATCATCACCACGTGGCGGTGGCGTGACACTATTTGTAACACCCCCAAATTATCTCGGGAATGCTACACATCAGTGACCTTGGATTTGACATCCAAAGTCACCCAAGGCTTATACAGTAACACAACAATAGAAATATTATCCGAAATTCATCAATAGATCTTCAAAACTTATACCGTCTTACAATCCAAAATAGTAAATTTTGAATGTTAAAACGAAAGCGTGGAAGTGCTTAGTAACAAATAATCTTGCAAGAAATACTCCAAGTCTTTAACTCACTCATCTTGAGACTCCAACGGCTCGAATCTTGATGTGCCGCGACGTAAATACGGTTGATACCAGCCGACCATGCAAGGAAAGAAAATTGGTCGGTTAGTCTTTTGACAGACTAAGCAAGTGGATTTTAGAAAAGCGGTTCTTATGGTTAGACTCAACTATTATTATTGAATACCGAATGAAAGTTGGTCAATAATCTAATAATGAAGTATCCTCATCGAAGGTAAGAAAAATAAATATGCTCAGGAAGAAAGATAGGATGCCCCCTGAGGTGGTTCCTTAAGCGAAGTATGCGATTGTTGGGAACTTATTATTCTTCTTCTTCACACAATCTTTCGAAAAACCTCCGTCGACTGATTGGGTCTATGGCCAACCTAACCGCACAATAATTCTACGAATTCAGATTAGAAAGCAGACTTGGTCAATCGGGAGTAATAACGGTTTTCCAAGTTGTACTAACCGTCCTAGTTCATTAATTATGTGCATAGGCACTTATCTTACTTACTTCCAAAGTGGTACATTCAGGTTAGTAGCTTTTAAAATAACGGATTCGACAATGGTCGAGACAAAATGAACGAGAACTCAAGAATTCAATAAAGGCACTAGCTAGGTGCAATCACCCCTCATATTCGAATGAGACGGCACAGTCATGACCAGGCACTAGGGTATAGGTCCACCCTATAATGAAAATATTATAAAGAGATGTCCAGGGTCTAACCCACACTCCTAATACGACGCTAAGTCCACATCAAGTCTCAATGGAGACGAAACACACATGGCCACAACATCGAGACCTAAGTCCATGTTTTAGCGTAGTCTAGCAATATATACATCCTACATATATAATGAGGTCGTTAATGTTATAACAATAAATCCTAATTCATTTATTAGCACACAAAGTTCCCAACAATGTTTACAAGAGTAATGCAAGCGAGAACCGTTCACTTGCCTTGATTCGAAGGCAAAAGAATAATTTGTCAACGAGGTGAATACTTACGAACAGGTTCATTTCATGTTTTATTAACAACGACAAAGTAAATGATATGAATTTATTTTGTTTTTCGTATCTAGAAAAAGGTTGGATTCAAGAGGTATGTTAAAAGATCGTATATGTATATAAACATTTTAATTATTATACATACTCATGTTCTTATAATATATTGGAAAAATAACTTAAAATAATCTCATGTATCAACTTTCAACCAATAATAATCCCAAGTTTGAAAATCATTACCAATAATACGAACTATCATGAAATGAACTAAAAACGATTCGGAAGCCTTTTTCGACAAGTTTTCCAGTGGAATTGATGATATGACAATCGAAAACATTTCAATCAAGTGTAAAATTTGAAGTTGTTATGTCAGATTTTGGATTCCCGCATCATCTATTTTACCGGAAAACTTATCGAAAAAAGCTTCCGAATCATTTTTTGGTTGATTTCGTTATAGTTCGTATTATTGGTGATGATTTCCAAACTTGGGATTATTATTGGTTGAAAGTTGATACTTGAGATTATTTTGAGTCATTTTTCCTAATATATTTTAATTATTGTTTCGTTCTTGACTTCAATTCTGCAATCTTAATATGCCTTAGAAAAACACTTTTAAAAATCTATCCTTTTAAATTTATTAACACTTTGTCGTGATAAAAATTTAAGGATCAAGAATCAAGTATTTCATTTTTATGTTCATAAAATAAAAATACATTCTTTTGGCTAATTGTAGTTCACTAGTTAAATTATGATAAAATAGGCTATAATATAAATTAAAATTACGTAAATAATGAAAATATCTAAGTTACTTAGAATTACTTAAATCTCTTAGTTTTTAAATTCGTAAATATTTTATTCAATTAAAAGGGGTATTCTTTTCTTTAATACTCTATATTGTAAAAATTGTTTTCTTTAAGCATCAAAAATCCAATTAAATATTACAAAAAAACTATATATAATTCAGAAATCATCTTTACATAGCATATATAATTTATTGGAATTTATATAATTAATTTAAAATAGAATACAAATTTATTTCGAAAATCATGGTGTTTATTTAATCGAATTTATTAATCAGCAAAAACAAAATTATAAATTCTGAAAATTTTATGACTATTAATAACTCCATGAAGTCATCATATGAATATTTACATGATTTAAAAGCAACCTTAACTAATTAAAATCGATTTTACAAAACAAATCTACTATTCAAAATTTAAAAAAAAATTGAGTAAGACTAGAGATTTACAGTGGCGACGAGGCATTATCGGGCGGCTCGTTCTCGGTGGTCTGGCAATGGTTCGAAACCTGGAATTTGGCCCAAAAACTTTAAAATTGTGATAAATGTGCCCCTTTCCCATTATAATCAATCCGAAAAACAAATTCTTATTTAGATAATTAAATGTCCTTTTCTTAAATAGGCTTGTAAGTATGTTTATAAATATCATTCATTATTTTCTTCGTTTCTTCCCTTTTTAATATAATATCCTTTAAAGTAACTTTATTGTATTCTTGATTCGGCCTATTTTGTATGCCTTATCTTGGTAGTTTTTAGGATGTTTTTGAGTGTTCTAGGCTAGTTTTTAGGCATAATTGTTAGATCCAGGCCGAAGACACAGAAGTTGATAAAGTGAAGATTTTATGAAGATTAGAGTCGTCTGCAGAAGAACCGCGGGTGCGGAGCCCTTGGCGCGACCGCGGAATGCTTACAGAGACGAGAAGAAGACTTGAAGTGAAGGCCGCGACCGCGGGTGACCAAGCCGCGGTCGCGGTAGAAGCAGCGAAGATAAAATTCGAGAATCGCCTGACCCGCGACCGCGGGTTGGTGACCCGCGATCGCGGGTGGCGCCCAGCGGAATTTTCCCGCGTGATTATCTTGTTTCCTTTTATCTTTATATCTTTTGGGTATTTTCGGATATGTGTTTTCCGAGACTATTTATAGGGTTTTTAGGTTGTATTTTGGAGAGAACTCATAACTCATAATTCATAGTTAGGTTTTCAATTCTTCTTTAGTTATGGAGAGCTAGTCTCCTTGGGTTTGTTCAAGGGAGAAACTCTGATGTATGAACTCGTGAGATTTTGGTAATTGATTTCTATCCTTTGGTTAATATTAATTCTCTTGTGCTTCATCTTATGATTGTTGATTGTTTCTTTAGGAGTCGAGACCCTATTGAATTGATTATCTTTCTACTGTTTGATTAGGTTTGGACCGTGGACAAAACTAATCTGTGAAAACAACTTAACCTAGACCTGTTGTCTATGCAACTAGGATTAAGAAGAGAATTGATTGTTTTATCTTACAATTGACTCGTAGCTTGATTGTTTGATTTTATATCCTGCATATCCTTGTTCTCTATGCTAATTCTAGGTTAAGCGTCCTTGCCTAGGGTTATAGAATTGCTTGGACCGTGGACTTGCGATTGTTAATGATCAGGATAGGAATTAACAATAGGTGTGAATGAAATCAATGGATAAATCTATGATCGAGTGATTATTAAAGAGTGGATCTTTTGAATGAACCTGCTTTCCTTATTTGTTTTGTTTGATTGTCTGTTTTGTTTGTTTCTTAGATTAGATTAGTTTAGATTCTTTCTCTTCAATCCCCCCTTTTTCTGTAGTTGGTAATTATATTAATACTAGAAGCCTCAGTTCTCTTGGGTTCGACCCCTTACTTGCATGCTATACTAGCTTTGTTAGTTTGTAGTTTGGGTTATTTTATCTTTGATCTTGGCACAACGACTTTAGCCGAGTCAATTTTTGGCGACGTTGCCGGGGAACTTAGGTTTCTTTCTAGTATTAGTATTTTTATTGATTGTAGTGTGGACCTATCTTACGGTCCACACCTTTGCTACTGATTATTTTCCAAGTGTTGTCGTTGTTTTCAGGAGACAGGATGGTTGTTGAGTACCCTGCGCTAGCTGAAGGGGTGGACTTTGTGTTGAAACCCAGTCTGATTGGTCTTTTACCTCGATTCAGTGGGTCGCCTGATGACGATGTAGTTAAGCACCTTACAGAGTTTGATCATGTCTGTCTATGCATAAAGCCTGCTAAGGTCACTGAAGATCAAATCAAGATGCGAGCTTTTCCATTCTCTTTGATCGAATCAGCTAAGGATTGGTTTTTCTCAATATTAAACAATCCTCACTCCCAACGGATCACAACATGGAGTCAGTTGAAGGTTGCATTCATGGACAAGTACTTCCCTATTCCAGTAAGGGCAACTATTAAGAGGAACATCGCCAATCTTCAACAACATGACGGGGAGAGCTTATACGATTATCTTGATCGCTACAAAAGGCTCGTTTCTAGTTATCCAGGCCATGGGTTCACAGATCACGATCTTATTGAGTACATCATGTTTGGCATGTGCCATTATCACAGCAGACTAGTGAACGCTTCATGTGGAGGCTCTCATCTAGACAAAGCTCCCCAGGAAGTCTTCAGAATAATGGAGAACTTTGCTGAGGAGAGTAGAAGCACAACACCCTCTTGTCCTGATGAGCCATCAGCTGAAGAATCTCGTTCTAGGAAACTGGAGGAGATGAATGAGCTATTTGATAGGAAACTCCAAGAGATGAACTCGGCCATCGTGATGAGAATGAGGGAGATTTCCGAGAAGATCAATATTACTCCTCAAGCACTGGTGAATGCAAGTGCCATGTCATTACGGAGTGGACGAGAGTTGGGCATAACGAATGACACTCCTGTTGCTATTCCACGACCGCGTCAGGCTGACCGCGCCCGCGGAATCCCTACAGAGGTTAGCGTTGATTACTCAGCGGATGATCCGCGACCGCCCCCACCATGTCGCGCCCGCGTATTCTATGCAGAAGCGGTGAAAATCCAAGAACGGACGACCCGCGACCGCGGATCTCCTACACGCGACCGTGGGTGTGTCGAGGCCGAAATCTCTGTTTCTGTCGACGATCCGCGACCGCGGATCACTTTCCGCGACCGCGGGTTTTCTGTTGTCGACAATGAGGTAAAAGAGAAGCCGAACCTTCTTCCTCTAGTTCCCGAGAAGCCAAGTCCACTACTTCCAGAAGCACTCAAATACTCTATATGGGATGACGAGATGGATGATCCTGATTGTGTCACGACAGAGGAGCCTGACGATGCTCTGGAGGTTTCCCTTTCGCCTGAAGAGATGTCTATGTCTCCTATGGTGGAACCCTCGGTTGAGATCGATCATGATCCCTGTATCCTTTCCTCTTCTCCCTTATTTTCCATTGATTGTCCTTTGGATGCTGACATAGGTCTTGAGCATGCTAGATTGCCTAATGAAATCTCACTTTTTAGTTCTAAAATAGGTGATGGTGCTAAAATTGAATTTGTCTCTTTTGATGAATACTTTGAAAAACCACCTGATACTCCAAATTGGTTCCATCCTAATCAATCTGATCATAACTTCTCTAGCTACTTTGATAAGTTGAAACGGTGCCTTAATGATATATTATTCACTTTCAATTCATCTTTGGGTTATGTGTGTTTGCATGAACGTTGTTCTCAGATATTTGATAGATTGCTCAGGTCATTGACGATGTCCGATCATGAGTTAGCTGAGTTCGTCGAGCCATCGACGTTAACCAAAGGCGCTTCTCGGGAGGCAACCCTAATTTGAGATTCAAGTTGAAATTGAAAATAAAATTTTTTCAGGCTAACATGCAGGTACTAGGTTCGAAAGAACATTCTGTGGTAGAATCGCGCCCGCGGGGTGCACAACCGCGGTCGCGTTTCGAAAGCAGAAGATCCAGACGTACAGGTACTAGAACCGCGACCGCGGGTTTAGGCCCGCGATCGCGGGTGTGTTGGTTAGAAAAAAAAAAACTTACACCATCCCGCAACCTAAAAGTCGCGGATGGCCTTCTTTGTTCTCCCATCCATCATCATCTACCTTCCAAAGCTGCCGGCCCTACCTCTCACCTCCGAGTCGCCGGCCGCCTTGCATCACCACCAGCGCCGCCGTCGGCCTCGCTTTCCCCTGCGCCGTCGGCCCCCGCTCTCTCTCTTTCCGGCGTTGCTGTCGGATTCCCAGATCCAGATCTGTGCCCGCACCGCCGGCCCATTCACAGTCAGCAGCCCCGCACCACTTTGCTGCTACAATCGTCGGCCCCAACTCCGGCTTCTCTTGCGTCGTCATCGCCTCCAGTCGAATCCACTCGAGAATCGTCGCCACCATCCTCGTGCAAATCTACAGATCTGCGAAATCTCCAAGACCCGCGACCGCGGAATTCCAACCCGCCCCCGCGGTTGCTCTGTGTTTCGATTCGATCTCTGGTTCGTTCCCGCGACCGCGGACCGTACACCCGCGCCCGCGGGTCTATTCCAGCAGTCTCCGCCCCATTCTGTCTTTATTTCGTGCCCGCGGCCCGTACACCCGCGCCCGCGGTTCATCGACAGAGGGTTCACTCAGTTCCGTCAATTGGTAACTTCCTCTTCTGTACTCGATTATTTTCACTGCATTATGTCGCATCGAGTGAGGGATCTTACTAAGGGGCAGAAGAAGATTTGGGATGCTTTGAAAGACAGGGATATTATTTCGACCAAGTTCTTCCATGCTCCGACCCGTAGTGCGCTCGGGATGTTAGACTGTACCCAGCGTATGCTTGTGCAGGGTGGTCTAGGGGGATTGATGCAGCTTTCTGAGGTTACTTACCGAGGTCTTGTGCTTGAGTTTCTGTCTACATTGCTTATTAATGGCGATGTGCTTTCTTTTCGGGCTTGTGGTAAGCCCTGTATGGTGAGTAAGGAGCAGATTAGAGGATTGTTTGGTGTCACCGCCCCGCCTACTGAGGGGTGGGATTCTTTGCCAGCAGGTCAGGATTTCTTTGATTTCTGGTTTGCTATTTCTGGATGCCAGTTTAACAACCTCAGTGGAGAGTACAACTACAAGATCCCGCACCCTTGTATTCGCCTTTGCCATAAGGTGCTTGCTATGACGTTTCTGGTTAAGGGTGAGGTGAACAAGGTTCCTCTTCATGATGCTCGCTTATTGTGGTGTTTGATGCCTACGCAGCCAGTAGTGCCTGATTGGGTGGAGCTTTTTATTGAGACTTTGAAGAAATATCCCAAGAAGGCCGGACGAATTGGTTTTGGCGGTTTGATTACTCGTTTGGCATTACCTCATATGACTAGAGATGAGATCCAGATGTATCATGGTATGCCTTTGACTGATGATCATGAGTATGATGTCGCTCAGCTGAAGAAGGCGAGATGTTTGAGTGGTTCTGCTGAGTCGGGGTGGTTCTGGATGTTTAGTTCTCCTGCTGCTCGTTATGTGCGACTTCCCCGTCCATTTCTCTATGGTCAGCAGAACCATGATTTCTTTATTGCTCCTGAGGTTTTTGATGAGGTTGTTGCTGATGATGTTCCTATGCTTGATGCACCGCCAGCTGGTGGAGATCCTACTTGGGATGCTTATGCTACTGCCTATGCTTCTGGTTCAGGCTGGGGTTCTTCTGTTGGTGCTAGTTCTTCTGCTCGTGATTTTGGATCTTATGATCAAACTCAGGAGACGCGGATGCAGCGACTTGAGTCTAGAGTTGATGAGATGTCCCAGGCTGTAGCTGGGATGGTTGAGTTTCAGAGGAGGCAGGAGTAGTACTTTCAGGGTATGTGGCCAGGTTATCCTTTTTACTATTTTCAGCCACCACCTCCACCTCCTGATCAGCAGCGAGTCTTCTGATTCCTTTCTCTTTACTTTACTTCTTTGTTCTTAGCTTCATTGAGGACAATGAAGAGTTTAAGTATGGGGGAGGGGATTCACTGCTGCGTTTATGTACAGTTTCAATCCTGATGAAAAGAAGAAGGAAAAAAAAGAGCCAAAAAATTGAAAAAAGGCATAGAAAAATCCTGGGGTGAGTCGAAAACCCGAAAGGGCGGCTCAGGTAATAAGCAGGTAACCCGGACCAGTATTAGGCTGGGGTAATATGAGGTTTATGAGTGATTGTGAGTATTTGTGAGCACACCTATTGAGAAAAATGAAAAGAGCGGTTAGGTGAAAACCCGAAAGGGCGCCTAAGCAGAATTGAGCGGTAAAATTTGAATGTTTAGGAACATTCTTGCATGGGGACTTTGGGGCTTACATATTAGATTTGGGTAGATCCTTAGTATTGCTCTTTCATTATTTGGAGCTTTGAGTGATTTGATGTATTTTTGTGAGGTGTGTGCTGAGCTTTCATGTTTTGCTCATTATTTCTCTACTTGGGTTCGGGTTGTGAGCTGAGAGTTTATGGTTGTCTTATTTCCCTTTACTCCCTGAGATCTTTAGATGTGTTGATTTGTATATGTGCTTTGAGCTTACTCGAGGATGAGCAAGATCTAAGTATGGGGGAATTTGATTCGGCATATTTTGTATGCCTTATCTTGGTAGTTTTTAGGATGTTTTTGAGTGTTCTAGGCTAGTTTTTAGGCATAATTGTTAGATCCAGGCCGAAGACACAGAAGTTGATAAAGTGAAGATTTTATGAAGATTAGAGTCGTCTGCAGAAGAACCGCGGGTGCGAAGCCCTTGGCGCGACCGCGGAATGCTTACAGAGACGAGAAGAAGACTTGAAGTGAAGGCCGTGACCGCGGGTGACCAAGCCGCGGGCGCGGTAGAAGCAGCGAAGATAAAGTTCGAGAATCGCCTGACCCGCGACCGCGGGTTGGTGACCCGCGACCGCGGGTTGGTGACCCGCGATCGCAGGTGGCGCCCAGCGGAATTTTCCCGCGTGATTATCTTGTTTCCTTTTATCTTTATATCTTTTGGGTATTTTCGGATATGTGTTTTCCGAGACTATTTATAGGGTTTTTAGGTTGTATTTTGGAGAGAACTCATAACTCATAATTCATAGTTAGGTTTTCAATTCTTCTTTAGTTATGGAGAGCTAGTCTCCTTGGGTTTGTTCAAGGGAGAAGCTCTGATGTATGAACTCGTGAGATTTTGGTAATTGATTTCTATCCTTTGGTTAATATTAATTCTCTTGTGCTTCATCTTATGATTGTTGATTGTTTCTTTAGGAGTCGAGACCCTATTGAATTGATTAGCTTTCTACTGTTTGATTAGGTTTGGACCGTGGACAAAACTAATATGTGAAAACAACTTAACCTAGACCTGTTGTCTATGCAACTAGGATTAAGAAGAGAATTGATTGTTTTATCTTACAATTGACTCGTAGCTTGATTGTTTGATTTTATATCCTGCATATCCTTGTTCTCTATGCTAATTCTAGGTTAAGCGTCCTTGCCTAGGGTCATAGAATTGGACCGTGGACTTGCGATTGTTAATGATCAGGATAGGAATTAACCATAGGTGTGAATGAAATCAATGGATAAATCTATGATCGAGTGATTATTAAAGAGTGGATCTTTTGAATGAACCTGCTTTCCTTATTTGTTTTGTTTGATTGTTTGTTTTGTTTGTTTCTTAGATTAGATTAGTTTAGATTCTTTCTCTTCAATCCCCCCTTTTTCTGTAGTTGGTAATTATATTAATACTAGAAGCCTCAGTTCTCTTGGGTTCGACCCCTTACTTGCATGCTATACTAGCTTTGTTAGTTTGTAGTTTGGGTTATTTTATCTTTGATCTTGGCACAACGACTTTAGCCAAGTCAATTCTTTTATTTATTTATTTATTATATTTTCTAAGATCCAAATATACAAATACTCTCTTTTAGTGAAAATTCATCTCCTATTATCTTAATACGCTCATTCTAATTTAATATAGCCTATTAGTTTTATCTTCAAATGATGTTTCATATAGTTTTATTTTAATGTTTTCAACACTTTCTTTAGCATAGGTTAATAGGTACATGACCTATTGACATGAGTTTAAAAGTGTTATCATGGCATTATCGATTCTTATTAAAATTTCAATCTAATAAATAATGCCAATACTTCATTTGTAAGGCTCGAGGCCCTTAGAAGCGTTATCTCATGCCAACCCGAAAGACTTCTCAAGAGGTCACCCATCCCGGGACTACTCTCATCCTAGCACGCTTAATTTCATAGTTCTTTTGACCTCTCGAACCATGAAATGGAAGAGTTCTTGTCGGCATGGGGAGCACCTCAATCCCTTGTAAGGTCCGAGGCCCTTAGAAGCGTTATCTCATGCCAACCCGAAAGACTTCCCAAGAGGTCACCCATCCTGGGACTACTCTCATCCTAGCACACTTAATTTCATAGTTCTTTTGACCTCTCGAACCATAAAAAGGAAGAGTTATTGTCGGCATGGGGAGCACCTCAATCCCTTATAAATTATCGGGGTGTTACAATCTCCCCCACTTAATCATTTGATGACCCCGTCAAGGCCCAAGGATCGCCCCCTAGGTCGAGTGACCACCCTCCGGCCAAGCCAACTCGTAACCTAAAGTCGGCTCTGATACCATTTGTAAGGCCCTTAGAAGCGCTATCCCATGCCAACCCGAAAGACTTCCCAGGAGGTAACCCATCCCAGGACTACTCTCGTTGCCACGCTTAACTTCATAGTTCTTTTGACCTCTTGAACCATGAAAAGTAAGAGCTCTTGTTGGCATTGGGGGCACCTCAATCTATTTAAATCATCGGGGTATTACATTGTTGAGTTTTGAAAAATATTTTAAGAATTTAAGTATTTGGGGTTGAAACCTGGAAATTTGAACCCAAAACCACAAAATATAACGAACCTTTAAAGAATGCATAAAATTTATTTTCCAAATTATAATATATTTTATAATTAAAATAAATAAATAAAATATTTTAATATCAAATATTATTGGATTCTACCTAGGATTTGTCTTCTTGTTGATGGTCTGATTTAGGCATAGTGTAAAAACAATTGGACTTATTTAGTATAATTCAATGGTATTTTCACCTATTGTTTTGGGTACAAGAATCAACACATGGGACCGGTTTGAGCTCCGGATTCACAAGAGTGTGATCTATCTGTTTTCGTCCCTGAATGTGGTGAGTAGATCACAACTATATGAAGAACGTGAATCAAATTATTTTTTCAATTAAAAAGAAAGGTCGTGTCTACCTTTCCTCTTGAGCTCTATTTCTCCCTTAACATAAGCTTCTCAAGGTGGGAACATAAATCAATCGCAAAGGTAGCTTGGTGGCGGTGGTCTTGACCCTCGATCTAACGATGGCACAATAGAAGAAAGCCGATGAAGGCTGAGAAAGGTGATGTAGGCCTGAGATTGCGCGTATTAAGCCATTAGGAGTGTCTCTTTTCCCCCTCCTAACTTCAGTCGGTAAGAACCCTAGCCAATTTCAATCGATACCCCTCGATTGTATGCCCAGGTTGCTTTGAGTGCTTGAACCACAAAATTCCTAAACCTAATTTCAATTGATGCCCTTCTGGTGTTTTTCGACCTTTCCGCCCATAATATTTCGCTCCCGCCTGATAAAATTACCGGGCCAGCGTCAATAGAAAAAAATCCCACTTATATAAAATTTCTAATTTCACAATTGCCCCTTCATATTAGAAAAAATGCCACAATATCTTAGATATAAAAAATAAGAAATTACAAAAAAACCACCCGTTAAATAGGCTATATTACTAATAATCATTCCTTATTCACGACTCTATTTTAACTCACCCACAACTTCAGTTCTGTTAACACATATCCACCACATTAGCCTTCTCCATCAAAAACCGTTAAATCTTGCGCTTTTACCCTTCTACCCTCAACTGTTCATCGAAACTACAAAAAAACTAAACCCCTTCTTTCAACCCTCTTGGTGGCCCCCACACACCTATCTTCTTCTACCTTTCCTCATTCCATGTACTCACCCATTTCCGGACTCCCCACCTCCCTCTCACCCGGTCGACCACACCCTCGCACTAGGCTCGCCTCACCGACCTACCCTCTTCCGCAAACCAGATCGAAGTCTTTGGTTCCCTGGCCAAATCCCAACGGCGGCCGAACTCTGTCGACGCCCGACCGTCCCTCTCTTCTTCTTCTTCTTCTTCTTCTTCTTCTTCTTCTTCTTCTTCTTCTTCTTCTTCTTCTTCTTCTTCTTCTTCTTCTTCTTCTTCTTCTCTCTCTCTCTCTCTCTCTCTCTCTCTCTCTCTCTCTCTCTCTCTCTCTCTCTCTCTCTCTCTCTCTCTCTCTCTCTCTCTCTCTCTCTCGTTAATCAGACTAAAGATTTCTTATCGTCAAAATTTGAGGTGAAATACTTAGGTGAAGTTGATGTGATTTTGGATGTCAAAGTAACAATGGGTTTACCTTATCACAATCTCATTATTAGAGAAAAATCTTAAGAAATTTGATTTGTATGATGTCATGCATGTGAGAACGTCTTATGACTCTATAATACACTTGAAGAAAAACAAAGGGAATATTGTTTCTTAATCTGAATATGCTAAGATAATAGGTAGTTTAATGTTCTTAATGAACTATACTCGGCATGATATTGCATATGTTGTTAGTAGATTATGCAGATACACTCATAGTCCCATTAATGAACATTGGCATGCTCTAAAAAGACTTTTTAAGTACTTGAGAGGTACTATTGCTTAGAGTTTGCAATATGTAAAATTTCCAAATGTGTTAGAGGGCTATTATGATGCTAACTGGGTAATTGATAATGATGAAGTGAACTCTACTAGTGGATATGTGTTTACTCTATGTGGTGCAACTATATCTTGGAAATCTGCCAAGAAATTTGTGATAGCTCCCTTCACTATAAAGTCAGAGTTTGTAGCTCTTGATGTTGCAGGACAAGAGGTTGAGTGGCTGATAAGCTTAATGGATAACATTCCTTTGTGGGGGAGGCCTACACCTCATGTATCTCTACATTTGTGACTCTCAATCAGCCATATGCGTGGCAAAGAGTAGTGCCTACAATGGGAATAAAAGGCACATACGCATTAGACATGAGGCTGTGAGACATTTGATTCTAAATGGTGTGATTACCATGGAGTATATAAGGTCCGAAAGGAACTTTGTTGATCCCTTAACAAAAGGGTTAAACCAAAAAATGGTCCTAGAGTCGTCGAGGGGAATGGCCTTGAGGCTTGTATGAAAGTGTTATACTTTCTTAATCCTATGGAAAACTGTAACATAAAATGAGAGGTTGAGTGATACGGCTCTTAATGATGTCATAGCCCGAAGAGGGTAGTTTGTATTGAGACAAGCCTGATGAGATTACCTACGTGAGTGCTTTGCATAATAGGACTTGAGAAGTCCTAATAACAACACCCATGAGCATCCCAAGTGTGAGAGACTCATAAATTGAGATCTCTATTGCGGGAATGGAGCACATATTGGTAAGGTGTGTGTTCTCAAGTAACTCTCTCAAATAAGTTGGAAGTTCAAGACTAGGTTCACTTCCTAACTTGAGAGCATTCTTGATTTCACTAAAATGGTTGGTTCAAACCGAAAGATACCCTCCACTTAAGCACCGAACCTACATTATATTCAAAACAAAGCTCATATAAGTACTACAACATTTGTGGGGGATTGTTGGAAATTTGCAATTCCAAGTGAAATGCAGTACTACTGCTGCATGTGAAAGTGAAGTGGGATTGTCCCACATCGGATGAATGGGGGGAATTTGTTCCCCTTATATAGTCTAATGGTGTACCATGTGTTAGTGAGCAAAGAGAGGAATTCCCCCTCTGATGGCTTGCATTTGGTGCATGCCTAGATTGCTTATTAGATCATGTTTAATTGTGTTTTGGTTTCTTCTTCTTTAGTTTAGGATATATTTTGGTTGTTTTTGGTTTAGTAATGTTGTTCGGAATCTACGCCTTGTTTGTGCGCTTTTCAGGATAAATTTGAGGAGATTTCGGTGATGAGGAGATGAAGAGGAGTTCAAGAGCCATGAAGCATGAAGAAGGAGCTAAGAAGAAGCGTTGTCGAAGGACTCGAGGAGGAACCACAAGAAGCAAGCCAAAAGCCGAGCCAAGAGAGCAAGACAAGAGCCAAGAAAATCAAGCCACAACCGCACATGCAGGGGCGTACCCGCCCGAGTCACAGCCCGGGTACATGCCCGGGTGGCCGGGTCGGCTCCCGTGCTAAGGGTGCAGCCCAGCCCATCCACAGCGAAACCCGGTCGGGTCTCAGCCCGGGTGCCAGCCCGAGTTGAACCTTGTTCCATGCGTGTTCTTCTTGCAAGCTTCCAGTGCATTACCCGCCCCCGTGTCGGTCCGGGTAGCACTGCGGCGTTGCTCATTTCCATTTCTAAGTCTTTTCTCTTTGTGGGAACTATAAATACCCCTTGTTGCTCTTGAATTGGGAGCTATGACCCCTTTTAGAACCTTTGTCTTTCCCCAAAAATACTCTTTGATTGTGGAGGAAACTTGGAGAAAGTGATTGAGATTCTTGCCTCTTTTCAATCAATTGAATGAAGTTTGGTATGGATTTCCTCTTGTTTTCTTCATTCCTTTACTTTTCATGCTTAGCTAGAACCCTCAAATCCTAGGGTTTGGGGGAAAACCAATGATTTCTAGGTAGGGGTTGATTTGCTTGCATGAGTAGAGATTAGGTTGAGGTTTGATTTAATCCTAGGTGTTTAATGCCAAACTTGATTGTGAATTTGAGTTCTATTGATCTTTGAGACCGAAAGGTGAAATTGTTGATAGGGATTTAGGTGTGGAATTGGAGTTAAGAGACCCTCTCCCCACTAGAAAACTAGGATTGATGCTTAAGAGTTCCTTGACTGGAGTAATTGACTGGGAATCCTCTTGAGAGGCCAATTGAGGTTTTGAGTTGGATTGATCACTCAAGCCACAATAGCGGATGGGAGTTCCAACCGACCCCAAGCCCTATGTGCCTACAAGGCCTAGTCATGGGTTTTCATGCCACGAGAGTGGATGATAGATCGCATTCTAGGTACATTTGTTTGGTCCCATAATGATTAGACATAGATTTTAGGTGATTGCCCCAAACCGAAAGCTACTTGAAAGTCATGCATGCTATCATTGTTTCCCTAGATTCATTGTGTTAGTACCCTTGTTCTAGGATTGCTTTTCTTCATTGATTTCACATCACCTTTTTACTTGTTCGATTCTAGTTGTTAATTGCTAGTTTAAATTCCATCCATCACTCCATATTTTCTCTTTTTAGGCCTATCTACAAGTTGTATTGAACGATCTCTACTACATAAGTCCCTGAGTTCAACACCTTGGTATTACTACAACCGAACCGTATACTTGCGGTGTAGGTTTAGGCCCTATCACCCTCGCACCCGTGCTGCCGCCGTCCGTCCGGCTTAGCTCGACTTCGTGACACGTGCGTGGTGTGGTGTTGGGCGTATCTTTTTACGAGATGCTTTAACTCTTTTCGATAATTTTGCGCCAAAGAGGGTTGTAGATTAATTTGTCGATATTCTTCCATAACTTCCTCCGTTTTCAAAGCATGTTTTTCAATTATGAGATTTGGTCAATTGTGTTTTAAATTGAAGAGAGATCTCGGGATTGTGGAGTAATTTCAGATCGTGGTTTAATGAGAATACTTCTATAAAAGCTCATCATTAGCTTCTTCCTCATTAGTCATCATCCACTTGAAATCTCTCTTCTCTAGTTTTCATAAAACTCGAGAATCCCATACCTCTCTTCACTGTTTTGAAACCTCCGTTCCCAGCTCTTCTTACTTGAAGTGCACGGGTTTAAATATTGTTATGCTAACCTTGGGGGCATGAACGCCGGTCTCCGGCGTGCACCGTTGCCAGGGCGTTTTTGCTTCTAAGGTAGTGGTTCACCACTACACAACAATTCGTTCCATCTTACATTAATTCGTTGGCCCACATACTAATCTTTGTTTGCCTACAGTGATTGGTTTTATCTTAAAATATGAATGCAAAAGCAACCCAAGACAAATAAGACATAAGGCACAACGTAGTGCAAGTAAGGCGACGGTGGGGCAAACACCAAGCGACAGAGACTATGCTTAGGTTGTGATTGCATGGTTTGTAATGGCAGCAAGATCTCTTCCTCCTCCAATTCTTCTTATCATTCTCCTCTAATTTCCCACCCAAGCAACGGATGCAAGGTGGCCAAGGCAAGCTAGCAGCAACAACAAAGGTTCGGAGCAAACACAAGGTGGCCGGGAGTGTGGAAGTTGCGCTAAGGGGTGATAGCAAGGTGTCTCTTAGTGGAGTCAAGGAGAGGGAAGGGATATGGTGTTAATGCCACAAACAGATATCAAAACGAAGGTCAGAGGGAAAACTTGCATATAGAACACCATGGACTTATTATTAGATTTCTGGTGAGAGATTAGTGAGAATTGTGTGAGTCGTTTCCTATCTATTGCCTCTCCTTTTATAGTCTCATTTGATGGAAAAGTATCCACCCAAGATAAAGCTTCTAGGGGTCAAGTAAGGGTGGAATGGAACATCTATAGTAAGGCGACACTATAAAGTTGCAAATTAAAGCATGGTAATTTGAATTTCCACAATGACTTCATCTCGATAGACATGCCATTGGGCTTTTTGATTCATGGGCCTATTGGCCTAAATTTTGTTGGGCTTCCAACATAACATATCTTCCGTGCTAGGAAATCGGTTGAAGATTTTGAAATCCCATTCAGTTTACTTTTGTCAAATTTAATCATTAGAATTACTCGAGATAATTTTTCTTTGCAATTTAGTCATCCTAAAGATTAAATTCATGGCTAGGGGGGAAATATTATAGTTCAATCATTATCTTAAGCATAAAAATAATATTAATATCTTTTACAAAAATCATGAATATTACAGTTTGAAGCAACAAAAATGAAATGTTGTCGTCTATGTACGGATAGCCACCACTAACAAATGCCTACACCCAATAACTTCTCACTGTTGTTGATTTCTCTACCATGCTCCCCTATATCGTTGTCGGTTACTCAAGCTCTCACTTAATGGTAGAGATGTTCAAGCTAAAGCGCGTAGCAGTGGCCATGTTTCAAGTGAGACATCCAACGACAATAATATACCTTATATTATACATAACTATTGTGTCTTATATCATCCACGCTGCATCTTAGAGCAAAGATATCCGCCTCCAAACGACAGCTTTGATTGGGTTTACATTCTACAAGTATCCTTTATCATATAAAGACATAACATGAGCTGTCTTAAGGCATGGGCATTCTACTAAAGGAAAAGCTGCTGCAAACCATAATTTAGTAACTAGGGAGTACAATACATGGGTTTTTCGGATTACTTGAAGATGTTATTAATAAAGAAAGAGATTACTTGAAGATGCGCACCGATAACGACACAGAAAACGCACACTTGGAACATAGTAAAACTCCTCCAATCATGCCTACCAAAACATGACTTTAAAATTGACAAGTTTATCAACCCATCGAGGTCCAGCCTGTTAAAGAAGAAATGCCAACTAACAGAACATGGTTTTCATGGTTGGCAAATTCATTTTCTTTACTATAACACAGCTCAAGAATATCTCTATAAAGTACTCGCTCTAAACTGTATCTGCTCTCACCAGCAAGCTTTGAGTAGGAGAAAGGAAGTCATTTTAATCTAACCTCATACCAAATTCCTTTCTCCTCACCAATTTTAACAAAGCAATGGAGTACACCAAGACTTGCTCGGTTTTGGCTTCTGCCCTCTTCGTGATTCTTGCGTTCTTCGCCGTGTGTGGTTCTGCCATGGAAGTTGAGAACACCGGGGCCATGGCACCCTCTCCAACAATGCAGAGCTCTGGAATGGCTCTACAGGTTTCGGGATTGCTTGCTGTAATTGCTTCTATGGCGGCTTTCCTTGTCTAACCCTTGCGGTTTATTCTTGTTCTCTGGTTATCTTCTAGGCTTATAAAAGCATTGAAGGTGTTTTTAAGATTGTTTTCCATCTCTTGTTATGTAACAGCTCCTCTGTACTTACATCTGCTTACTGATGATTCCCCAGAGTTTCTGTAGCTTGTGTAAATTATTTGATTCAGTTTCAGCTCCCAGATCAATCTCTTTCTCCAAAATAAATGATTCACAGTAGAGTGAAATGAATGCTTTGATCATCATACAAGAGAAAACCAAGAGTAGGATGAAAAACGGTTGTATTCTCTCATGTTTATGATCCATCAGAAGAGCAGAAGAAAGCTAATTTACAGTACACAAAAAAGTAACCATATCAAAAGTAAACCTTGTAAGATCACTTTTGGCTTATGGAAGCATATAACTCCTTCAAAGGACGTTTGGGTGCCTCCGCAGTCGCAATTATCTCCACAACCTTGTAAGCAGCTTCAGGAAGAACTAATGCCTCTACTGCAACTTCAGCAACTTGATCTCTAGAAATTGACCCTTTAGTGAGAGTATCCTGACAACGAGAGAAAGCAAAATATGACAATTGCACGCAAGACATGTCAAGTAAGAAAGGCCGAGATTTGGTAATTTTTTGTTACCTCAGGCTCCATTACGATATTTCCAGAAGGTGGGTCATTTTTCAGGCCTCCGGGCCTTACAATTGTGTAGTCTATGCCAGATTTTCTGATATGATTCTCTGCCTGAAGCTTTGCAACTAATGTAAGTCCAAAAATGTTAAGAAATAAGTATGCTGGGTTAAGCAGCTGCCCCATTGCAGCTCCATTCACCAAAATTGAGCTGATAAGAACAAACTTGTTCACACCCCGCTTGCGACATGCTTCCACAAGGTTCACTGTCCCAAAATTGTCTACCTACAAGAATGAAAGCACAAATTTCAAAAGGTCTCAACTCTCAAGTGATTGATACTGATGGTAGGCATAATTATCACATTTTCCATGCCAAAGTACAATATTTGGAGTTACAAAAGCTATCGCCAGGCCAAGGGGGCGTTTTTTGGATTGCAGTTGATGAGTGAGGATACATTATCTTGTCTTGCATTATAATTTTCAAAAATTCATTATCATGGGTATGTCATCTGTGAGTGCATTATGAAGTTAAGGAGATGTAAAAAGCCAAGATCAGCAATATGAATTAAAAAGCTGTATATAGCAATGAAACCCAAGATCAAAAACAGAAGCAAATAAGCTAATCACATTGAAGAAAACTATAGTAGAAACTGCTGACAAAAAGTCAAGACAGATTACTGAAATTACTAACATTAGCAATATGAGCTATATTTCAACAAGGGAGTGTATTTAAGAAGTTCAAGAGATGTACTAGTTTAGCAACTGGCTCAAGTGGGGTTCAGCTCTTTCTAGTAGCATAAAAAAAATGACAGACAGCAACAAACCTTCCAAGGGGCAAGCAAATCCAACGATGGCTTAAACCCAGTTGCACAAACCACAGCATCCGAGTCATCACCAATAGCTTCGGCTAACTTATCTACGCCCTCAGTGACATCAGCTTTCACCTACAAGCAAACGAAATTGACAAACTGGAAGGTGAAAAAGGGGAGAAGATCGAAATGGGGAAGAATTCTTGAAGGCAAAGCTCACGATTTGGAGAGCAGGGTTTGCAGAGAAGGAGGATTTAGCCTTGTCGACATCGCGAACTCCGGCCTTGACAGCAAAGCCCTTTGCAAGAAGTTGCTCAACGATCCTTTTCCCGGTGTTGCCTGTTGCACCTGCAACGAATACTTTCTTCCCCACCTGCTCGTTCTCCGTGATTTCACTTCCAGTAGCCATCTGCCATATAAAGGAATCCCAAAGAAGTCACAGATCACATGAAGGTACAGGGAATTGGGGATAATGGTGCTAAATAAAAAGAATTGTACCTGCTGAGAAGCTTGAATGGAGAAGGAAATGTTTCTGGGAGGGAGGTGGGAGAAGGGTCGAAGAGATTTATTGGAGGGGTGGAAGAGGGAGACTCTGATGAGGGGAAGAGCAGTCGATGATGCCATTTGAGGTGTCAATCGAGCAAGGAAAGCTTCCTCCCCTTGCAAACTACACCCGCCACAAGTTCCAAGGATTATTATCTGCTACGTAGCGGTGCCACGTTGTCACATAACACATTCCCCCCGCTGGGCTTGTTCTTTTTAAGTTGGCTTATTCCGCCGAAAACTTCACACATTTCTCTTACGTCCATACTGTATGAACAAAGACATCACGATACGTCCTAAACTCGTCTGCCTGCTCGTAACGTATATGCAAAGAGATTGCTTCCTTAATAGTTTCATTTTACTATAGAGTATGATTCATGTGTGACATAATATACGACGTACTATTGCAAAATGCATTTTAAAACGTTTTAAGCGTATTTCTCAACGTGGTTGATCAATCATCCCAAAATGAATCCTCCTACATGGATTCCTAGTTGAAGGCTAAGCCTGCAAGGCATTTGGGTTTTAAGCACAATGACGATGAAAATCTTTCTATCATAGCCCTGTCCAATACCCAAAACTAACATACATTTGAAAACTTAAACAGACTGAACAGTCTTAAATAGCATGACAGGTGAAGCTTTGTCATAATTCTACAACACTAAGAAACATTCAGTAAGCCGTTTCAGTTTCAGCAACAATATTCATCAGTCACTACTTGAGATGCCTTGGATTTGTTTGTACGGAAGAACGAAATGATGGCCTCTACAACTCAAATTCCTGCAATGAGTTCAAGGATGATGTCAGTAACAAACTAACAATGACACTGAGGTTAGGCATAACAAAATGCCTGAGCAATATTCATGTATCCCAGGTTTGGATTCCACCAACTACCTTATAACTTATAAACAAAAGATTGACCATTTTTTAAACGTTGGTAAATAAAAAAGCCACGAACGCTAATATACTGCATGCACACTAAGCACAAAAAGTTTCTAAATCAATGCTGCAAATTTCAGTACCTGTTGATGCACAACTCTCCTCACAACAGCCTATTCACATCATGTGGATTGTTTCATCAACAATCATCAGCCTGTTGTTCTCTTGTAGCCTCTGTGTAAAAAAAAAAAAAGTGAGTATTAGCATGAAGATCACAGCAACAAACAAGCCCGGGCAAGTATTCTATATAGCTGTAGTAATGTGAATATAAGTGACAATCACCTCTAGAAGGTGCATAATTTCTGGCCTTGAGTAAGACACGGCTGCCTCCAGGTTCACAACCCTCTCAATTTCAGAGATAGATATGACATCCAAGTGGTTTGCCCGCATGTGCTGACCAAATATAGAATCAAATTCTACAATCCTGCAATCAAGCAAAAATGATTTAATTTTTGGCAGGAGAAAAAATAGGACAGTCAATTTAGACTACATATCCACAGAAGTGCCTCAAACACTGACATAATTTGTCAGGAAAGGAGATTCAGCAAGGAAATAATACGAGTGCAAAGTCTGTGGAGTTTGTTGAAAATGTACCTTCCAGGGGATAAATTAATATCAGATTGAGCTGCAGGAGGGTCATCCACATCCATGGCTTCAGATCTTGCACTGAATAGATAATGAGTTTTAGATGATGCATGAAATAATTAGCAGAGACCCAGGCCAAAATATTACGAGAACTAAAATGATTCCATGAACACTTCCGTTAGAGTTACCACATCCCTCAAACCCAACACATGCCAACCACAGTTGTAGAGCTAGTAACTTAAGCATAGTGGAATAAACACGCATTCAATTCCTTAGCCTTGAAATAAGCTAATGGAGATCCAAATATAAGGATTAGTACCCTTCAGTGGCGTGGACGCCATCATGGGGAGATCTGGTCCTCTGCTGGTTTGAATCATCCCTATCATTGCGGGCATCATTATCTGCTTTCCGTTTCCTCTCCCATTCTCTGTTCCTTACTTCCTCACGCTCCTCCATTTCAGTCAACTCCTTGTGATATATGGCGAAGTTCAAAACTGCAAGTGCAGCGTCAACATCAGCTTTCAGCACCTGTCAAAAAGAAGCAATTCTGTCATTGACCTTGTAATCAAATTTAGAAAATGTAGGTATACCGGATACAAAAGCTGTGACCGGACAAATCTAACAATATAGGTTCATTATCTTTTATTGTGACTTCATAGCAGGAATTTATAGGTAATGACTTCAGTACAAATCTAACTGAGATAAAATTAGTGGATTCAGATTAATTAAACACCATCAGGTTCATGCATCAGAACTTACAGTGATGACAGAAAGGAAAAATGAATGAAATGAGTCAAGGTTACCGGCAACAGATTTGAAAAAATCTATAAAATGCATAATTATGTACCATGGATATAATCAATAGGACAACAGCTAAAACAATACAAAAGAAATAATAACAGAAACGAAAAGAAAAGTGACAGTAACTGTTCTATTCAACTTCAGCTTTGCATGAGCAGTGGATAGCCGGATTATTGTTTCCAAAGTTCTGGCAGTGATCGGAAGTGTTCCTCCTCCGTTCTGTGAGAAAAAAAAAGTAACATTATTTTCTAACTAATTAAACAAAATCATCAATTTGCTTCTCTTAATTGTTTTAGCTAACCACCTTTGGGTTTGAACTCGCATTTCTTAGCTCTGCATAAGCTGTTGCTATTTGTTCAGATGCCTGAAAGGGTCAAAACCAGTAGGGAACAGTCAGTGTGTAGTCAGTACTTCATATATAATAAAGTGGCATCTCTATACAAAGTCATATAGGAAAATCCATTTACTCAGTATTCAAATTATAATCATAAAAGTAGAGGGGAACTAGACAAAGCATCACCTCATCAGTCAGCTCAGGTTGCACTCTGTGTTTTGCATAGTGAATATACTTCTTCAGGAAATTTATAGTGAGGGTGTCACGTTTACGGCCCTTATCTGTCTTTTTTCCATGCAGCATTCTGTTATATTTCACAAAGACATTTGAACCTGGATCAACCTCCTCTCTTCCGTACTGAGAGCTTTCATCAAGTAATCCATCACCTGAAATTTGTATCATACAAATATATAATCATCTTACATGACCTTGAATGAAATTTATAGCTTTCAGGTGTGAAGAATACCTCCATCTCTAGCAGAACGGAACCGATGCATCCGTAATACATGCTCAGAGATCTGACCATCAATCTCTGGGTCCATTTGGTCCAATACAATGAAAAGTAAATCAAAACGAGAAAGCAAGGAGTCGGGGAGTCCAATATTTTTTGTAGGAGTCAATGACCGATCATACTGTGAAAGAAACGTTGGTCAATGAAAAATATAGACATTTCAAATGGTTGAGATAGAAAATAAAGTTGTTTCTAAAGTAAGACTTGCATCAAACTTACAGATCCATAAATGGGATTTGCTGCTGCCACGACACTGCATCGAGCATTTAACGAAGCATGGATACCAGCCTTTGCAATTGTAACTGTCTGCTGCTCCATAACTTCATGTATGGCAACACGATCTTGGTCATTCATCTTGTCAAATTCATCAATGCAGACAACACCACGGTCAGCAAGAACCATAGCTCCAGCTTCCAGCCTTCTTTCTCCTGTTTAAATTATAATAATTGTTTTTGGTTAACAAAAGCATAATAATTTTTATGTATCTGGTAAATGTGTAAGATAATAATGGTTGGGAATATACAAATTAATACCTGTTTCCTGATCAGAAGTCACTGCTGCAGTAAGACCAACACCAGAAGAGCCTCTCCCGGTGGTTGAAATTGCAAGTGGAGCAATATTCATAATTGCTCTTAGCAGTTGAGATTTGGCTACAGAAGGATCACCAACCATCATCATGTTTATGTCCCTAAGAACAGTAATTTTTAATTTAGTAAGACTCTGGAGCCTAGAAGATTTTAAGTTAATCAAATTACAGAAATATCAACAAAAGAGAGGATTGGATCCTCCAACGTATGATTAAAGCATTATTCTAAAGCTTCTCTTGGTAAAAGTTGAAGACTCCAGTAATGAGCTAACAAAGGAAAGGAAAAAAAACATAAGATCAACGATAACCAACCCTCTTAAGTGTGTCCCATTCTTCAGGTTCTTCTCCATGCCACCAAGCATTAATAGAATAACCGCCTTCTTAATCCATATGTGCCCAAATATTGATGGTGCAAGTGAATTAGCAAGTAGTTCAAAGGTATCCTCCCTTTCGGCTATCTTCCTGATACTCCTAATATCTTCAGAAGCATAAATTGGAGCATTTGCCTCTTTATTCAGTAATGAAACATTATTGACTATGAGAACAGTCCTGCAACCAGATACATTAATATAAATTTTAGATCACAAAAAATGAAAAAGATCAAACATGAGTACTCAAGCAGCAGAAGGAACCTGAATACTCCACTCATGCTCCCCTTGCTTTTACCAGGAAGTGCTTTATAGATGCCAACCATTGCAACACGGTCCCCGGGTTTGCATGAATCAACCAGGTCATCCTCAACTATAATGTCCACAGTTCGTGGAAGCTGACCAGGTGCAGATTTTTCAGGGACTTCTTGCATTGACAAAGTCTGGTGGTCTTTGTATTTGCACAACCCATATTCAGTCACCAACAAATTTCCATTGTCATCCTGAAAGAGGATCATTTTTTCAGATACATGTCTCAAGAAATCTAAAATAGATTAATAGAAAGTAGAGTGTAAGTCTTACCCGTGTTGGATACACAGAGCCTGTGGGCAAGCCTTTGGTTGATGTGATATCTCGATACTCTCGAGTTGTGAAGTTTGCAGTTGTAGGGCAGAAATGAACACTTTTCACAACCTTGGGCCTCACAAGAGAGCCTGGTTTAAGAATAATATTTAAGCAGCTTACAATCACATTATAGCATAATTGAATATGCAGCCAAATAAGACAAGCAATACTTCACAAATCAGCCAAATGATAGAAAAAACTACTGAAAATTTTCTTCTTAGAAATGCATAAACCATCCAAGCATGATAATCCGTTAATTTAACTTATAATAAATCCAAGACATCAAAAATGATCATGTCTACCACTTTGTTGTTTAAAATAGCATCTCTCTAAGTGTTAAGTCATTCTCAGCAGCAATGAAAAATAATGCAGTTCGGTAACTATCAATACTAGCATATATTCCACCATAAAATTCCAACTTACACCTACATATAGCTAAAGACAACTAATTTCCTATAGAAACGTATTATGTGCACAGACTGATATAATGGCTTCTTAGCAGGTTGAAATTTAGGTACATCAAAGATATACGCTTAAGATAGTGTGGAGTATCATAAATGAGCAAAATGAGCGGAATTGACAAGTCACCAGATTATAAAATCAGCAAAGAACCTATAGCAACTACAAACAAGTCTACACAAACTTCTAATAGCTTAATCTGAGAGCAAACAGCAGCAAATAGTAGGAAACAGGTAGAATATAGCAGTATAAGAATATACATTTTGTGACAATGCCCTCAACGCAGACCATAGAACCAATGAACTCGGAGAGAAGGTCTCTAGGAGTAACCCTGCGTGAAACGAAGGGCCCCTCAAATCCAACAAGAACCTGCTCCCCTTCCTTCAGATACTTGGGGTCAATGCTGCGTGTGACTTCGGTCACCGCATCTGCAAAGGGCTGCATATACTCGCCAGGAGTCCTCAGCAACCTACCATGACAAATTCCGTCAGAGACCGAAAAAAACCCTAAAATTACAGAGGCGGCAAAGAAGGCGGGGAAAACCTGCGAGCCAAGTTGCTATTGAAGTCGTGGAGGTCGGATATATTGACTATAAGGCGGCGGCGGCGCTTGTTGTGAATCATACTTCGGATTTCCTCCATGTAAACTCCCTGACCGACCTGTTGGAGATGAAATTGGAAGAAGAGAGAGAAAGTTAGGGATTGGAGATTGGAAGGAGTGAAACAGAAAAGTAACAAGGAAGAAAGGAAATTACATCATGGTCTAAGAACTCGAGGAATGTACGCTTGTGTGCTGCGTAAGCTTCTTCGCTGATCTCCATGGCGGATTCGGCTCTACTTCGGGGCGGAGAAGAGAGGAAGAGACTAAAAGAGGGACAAAAGGGGGCAGCAAATGAGTCGGAAACCGAGAGTATGTATTTACCCGCTTAAGTCTGCGTTTTGGCGGGAAAAGCAAGTGTTGTTCGGCGGGAAATAGGTTTATCCATTTTTTCTCCTTTTCTTCTCGAAAACCCTTTATTATAATTATTAGTCCACGAGTCTTTGATTCAATTAAAAAACTATTTTAATTTTTATATAAGTTATTTTAAAAAATAATTTCATATAGAATTTTATATTATTTTAATTTAATTATATACTACTTTAAAATAAACTCTTCTAACTTCTCCTATATATAGGTGATTATCAAGTTGTATCTTTTAACTATAAAAATAGTTTCGGGTATTAAAACTTCTCTAATGGTATATAGTTGGTTTTATCATTACTTTATTTTATGATTTTTATTTTTATTTTATAATTATTTTGAAGAAAAATAAATCAAATATAAATCATATGTATATATATAATCTTTATTTAAAATGGTTATATGGTTTATTATATCTTTAATATACTACTATTCATTTAGTTGTATGGTTATTTGGAGTTGACATATGTTGTTCTATATAATTGTTTTAGTATCCTATTTAGTATATAGTATGATAAATTAATTATATAATTTCAATAATACATACTCTTTTCATATTTTACATACATTTGAGGTCTATAATAAAATTTTAACTAATTAAATGATTTTAATAAAGATGAGTGATGTGGTTTAACGTGAATATGACACATGTCGCGATAGTGATTATTTTAACCTTTGCTTTAGTATGTAGTTACGATGTATAATGATCCTTACAAAACTAATGTATTGATTTATTTCTAGCACACAAAAAACATGGGAGTGATATGAAAATAAAGAATAAAAGGTTTATTGAGCTAGCTCTTATCCACAAAACAATTTTGCGAAATATGGTTGAAAAATAGCATGATGATCTAACTTTTACGTGTCAAAAAAAAATCAATAACACCTCGTTTTCCTTTTCAAATTGTAACGACATGTCATTATATTGGTTACAAAAATAAAAGAAACAATTTCCAAATAGATCCCTAATTCTCTTTTATAAATTTCTTATTCAACCATTATATGTTTAAATTTCTCAAATCCATATATGTAAATGTAAGTTTTAGTCCTCAAAATTATAGGGATTCAAATTTTAATTGGTGGTTCCAACGAGGCCTTCCAGCGAATTGGTGGTTCCGACGGCCGATGCAATGGTGGTTTGATGTGGCCGGCGCAATGGTGGTGGTCGACGAAGTGGTTACACCGAGCACAATGGTGGTTCAATATGGTGGTGAACGGCGAAATACGGTGGAGGCCAGCGAAGTGGTGGTTCGACGAAGTGGTTACACCGGTGGCGAGGTGGTGGTTTGGCAAAATTTGTATACATCTTGATGTGTAAGAATAGGTCACATTAACAATCAAGCCACAACAAAAATCGTATATACACTCATAAGGTCGTCATATACATGATTACTATACGTATATACATCTTTATCTGTAGAAATATGTCACATACACAATACAACCACAATAACATTCGTATATACATTCCTCAGGTAGTCATATATACAATTACTGTACATATATACATCTTAATCTGTATAAACAGCTAGGTCACACAAACAATCCAACCACAACAAAATTTGTAGTATATACATTCTTCAGGTTATCATATACTCAATTAATGTACATATATACATCTTAATATGTAGAAATAGGTGGCACAAACAATACTGCCACAACAAATTTCGTATATACATTCATCAGGTTATTATATACATTGTCACTATAACGTATGTACATCTTGATCCTTAAGAATAGGTCACATAAACAATATAACCACAACAAATTTCGTATATACATACATCAAGTTGTCATATACATTATTATTATACATCTGTACATCTTGATCTGTAGGACTAGGCCAAATAAACAATTTACACATAAGATAACGACATATACTAAATCAAAACAATCATATACACGATGAAAAAATTATATACAAAAATTACCTAATGCCATATTTAAACGATTAAAATATGGCAACGTGGCGGTCTGTCGTGTTTTGGCGATGTGGTGGTTGCAATGTGGCGGTCTGTATGTATTCCTGCGGCTAATAGGTGGTCGGCGTAACTCCTATAGTCACAAAACATGTATTCACGATCAAATATGAAGGCGGGCGGTAAAAGTTATAACAATTGAAAAATCACAAAACCTGCGCAATGGAGGACGGCGAACCACCACGAGTTCGTTCTGCGCAACGGAGGACGGCAATTTTCACGTGCAATGGAGGCCGGCAAACCACCACGAGTTTAGTTCTGCGCAATGGAGGACGGCGATTTTCATGATTTTGGTGGCCGGCGATGAACTAGAATGGACGATTTTGGTGGTCAACAATTTTGGATCTGCGTAATTCTCCGAATGGTGATCGATAATGGAGGATCTGCGTAATTTTGGATTTGCGTAATTCTCCGAATGGTTTCCGGCAATGGAGGATCTACGTTTTTTTTATATGCGTAATTTCTAGAATGACAATTTGTTATTTTCCAAAATTATATTGTTGGTGGTTACAAGGATATAGGAGAAAATCTCTCATATATATTTTAGTTTTTTTCCTATTTTCTTATTAATGGATATTATAAACACTAATCCCACCATCCATTACAAATCTCATCCGATTGATGAGATTTGTTCTCTTGTTCTCTATAGAAGCTTGTTCACTATAGAACCTACAAATAGCTGAAAACCACCCCTATAATATGCCATATTCTAAGTAACCACCCCTTTAATGCGAAATTCTTGAAAACCACCCCTTTAACGAGCTCCGTTACCAACTCACCACCCATCGTGCCCCTGCCGTCAAAAACCGTTAACAAAATCTGACGTGACTGGTTTTTTTTGCGTTTTTTGCCAGATTTGCTTATGTGGCATACACATGTTTTTTTTTGTTAAGGTGGCATTTTTTTGGTCAAGGTGGCATTTCACTCAATCACCAAGTTAGGTCAAAATTGGCATAAATTGGTCAAAATTGACACCACCCAAATTAGGTCAAAATTGGTCAAAATTATCCATTTCATTACCTCTCTCTCTCCTCCTCCAGCCCTCTCTCTCTCATTCTCTCAATCCCCCCATCCTAGCAACCAGCACCATGGTTGAGGCGGTGGCGATGAAGGACGAGTGGCTCCTGGCTGCCATGGCAGACGACAAGATGGTGGCGGAGCTGCTCCTCCGCCTCAAGGAATCAGATCCGCACCCCTCCGCCTTCGCCAGGCAGGCCGTGGCCGCGTTGCTCGCCTCACTCCCTCCCTTCGACTGGGGCACGTGACACCCGCTTTCCAAGGCGGTCGCCGCTGTCTCGGCCTCGGCCGGCAAGAAAGATTGCGAGAGGACAGGATGCAGCCCCACCACTCCACTCTCCTGGAACGCCTGCGGCGTCGGGAGGGGAGGAGCCTCCCCTAGCGACGGCTTCGAGGATTCCAGCCACCCCTCTTGCCTTTCTTCTACTTCCTGGCCTCTCATCACAGCCGCTCACTCGTCCTTTTCTGCCTTTCTCGGCCGCCTCCTCCTCCTCCATGCCTCCACCAACGGCGCCGTTGACGTCGCCCTCAACACCACCAATGGCTTGTATTTTGCCCCAATTTTGCACAGTGAATTTTGACCGAATTTTTCCCCCAATTTTGACCTAATTTGGTTAAATTGAATGAAATGGGTATTTTGAAGGAATGTGGGTAAATGAATGATCTTAGGTGGAGCTTAGGTGGCCACCAATTGTATGCCACATAGGAAAAGCTAGCAAAAAACACAAAAAAAACAAGCCACGTCAGATATTTCTAACGGCTTCAGACGGAAAGGTGACGAGGGGTGTTGATTCTTTAACGGAGCTGGTTAAAGGGGTGGTTCTCAGGAATATTGCTTTAAAGGGGTGGTTACTGGGAATGTAGCATATCATAGGGGTGGTTTTCAGCTATTTAGCCTATATATATATTAGTTTATTTCAAGAAAAAAAACAATATATATACTAGGAAAAATCTATATCCGTTCTTGATGTGGGATAATACACTCTATCCCACATCATTCACGATAGCTAAGAACATTGATAATTAGAATTGGATGAGCTGATGACGATGCTTGATGAACAATAGTGTGGATCGAGAAAGAAGAAAGTGATTAATGCATGATGTGAGCACCAAGTTTTTGCAATAGAATCGAGCTCAATTGGTGTTCTAGTCTAACATACTCGACTATCGCTCTCAACCATTTCTCTCTCTATCTTTAGAAAGTAAGTTTTCGAGTAGAAAAAAAATCTAGATAGAATAATATATACACTCTCCATAACAAGAGATCAATAAAATCTAGATGATAGGATGATAAGTTCGTAAAATAGTTTTTAGTTTATTAAATTAATTTATTGAAGTAAATTTGAATAACATTGATAAAATACCATAAGCTCACAAAACAGGTAACAACAATGAGACTGAAATTGACTAAAGTATCATCAAAAAATATCAAAAGGCTTTTCCTAATACAATGGATTTAGGACTGAGCATCGGTTCAAAACCAATCCGAACCGAAAAAACCGAATCGAACAAAACTGAAATTCGTGAATTTGGTGAACCGAAAATTGTTCCGAAAATATTCGGTTCAGTTTCGGTCTTTTCGATTTTCGATAAATATAAGGTTTTTCTTTAAAAAATTGAACCGAACCGAAATATAACCGAAACCGAAATCTTGAAATTTCTTGAACCAAACTCCATTGGTTGCGGTTGGGTCAATTTTTTTGGTTTCGATCCAACCATGGTCATCCCTTGATGGATTTGTAGTACCGTGACTTTCTTTGATTTAGCCTCGGATAATTGTGTGTCTAGCAGATATGCCAAACGAGGATTCTTCGAGAGGTTCTAAAGTTTCAAGTTTCAAATTTCAAGTCTCAACACTGACCACTCAGACCTTTTCTCTCCTCCTTGTCCTGAACATAAGTGTATCAAATTGGAAACTCACAACTCTGAATAGCAAGCGAAAGTTCCAGTGGAAGAAATTCCCGCCACCCACAGGCCGCCATCCCAGGTAGCCAACTTTCTCACCCCCTGAATCTCTGTCGGCCTACCCGCTTCGTCTTATCTAAACTGTTCCGCGTGTGCTGCTTGTTTTGGAGAAAGAGCTCCGGGGAGACTATGAAGGTGAAGGGAGTAGCTTCCGGGGGGACGAAGAAACCCAAAACGACGGCGTTGAAGCCTAAAAAGAAGAGCCATGCTGTCCAGAAGAAGATTGAAGCCCAGAAACCCAAGAAGCCTCCCACTGCCTTCTTCTACTTCCTGTAAAACCCTAGTTTCTTCGTCTTTGCTTATTCTCGGTCACTCTCTGTATGCTTGCTTTTTGTTTCGCTTACTTTTGTAATTTATGGCAATTTATATTATTAGCTCATGGGTTTTAAGTGTTGGTGAGGTTTATGAAATTATGCCTGTTGCTAGTCAGAGAAGTAGGTTGGGGACTGAAAAATATTGGGAACTAGGGAGATTTGGGCTAGGGTATGAAGGGAGACATAGAGGACTTGAAGTTGAGAGGATTGGAGGTTTGATTTTATGCTGCACATGTAGAAATTTCTGTAGTATATAGAGGAATATCATAAGGTGATAATTGGTCTTTAACTCATTGGAGAAAATGTCATATGACATTACTTAGAGGGAAAATGCTAATTATGGTATCATCTTTGATCATGGCTGAGGGTTGGGGTGATATTTCCCAAGTCTTTTTGCAAAACCCGTTAAATCATCTACAGTTAATTTGGTAAGAGTGCTCTTGCAACTCAAGTTTCACCTCGCTGGATACGAATTATTTGAACATTTTGTACAAGTGAGAGTAGTCTAAGAATGTCTGTTGTTTCGCTGTACGACCTTTGCAATTCCGGGTGGGACTTGGGTGCTCTATAATATGCTTCCCAAATTCGTTTGTCACTTTGATCAGGTGTTTGAATCAGCTTATACTGCTTCTTTAGAATGATACTAGAGAGTTTTCCTCCTTTTATTAATCCAAGGTTGTGGTTCATATCCAATATTCCAATGTGGATTTCTGATCTTGCTGCGTTGCTAACTTGCATTTCAAACTAGGATGTCATAATTCCTATATTAGCTGGTTAAGTAACTGGGCGCCAGTGTGTGCTGATACGAGGACTCGTTTATGATTAGATTGAGTTGCTTCTATGTTGCTTTGTTAGGGAGGACTTCCGTAAAGATTATCAACAGCAAAATCCCGAAGTCAAGTCTATGCGTGATGTATGTTGGGAAAAATAATTCAGTTCGTATTACAGTGTTCTCCATTTGTATCTGTTAATGCTTTATGAATATCACAGAGCAATTATTTCCTTATATCTAATAGATTGGCAAAGCATGTGGTGAAAAGTGGAAGACCATGGTATATGAGGTAACTCCACAGAAGCAATTGCTTTCTCTATACCTTTTTCTCTTGCTTTTTGTCTCTTTTATGTTATAGAATTTGGCATTACCTGCATTAATGAAAAGCACTATTATGTATCCTCTCTTAGTTCTTGGATGGATCTGTTATGAATGGTGTTATTAGAGAAAAGTGTGGCCTTATATCGTAATATTCAGGAAACCATATGTCCGGTTGTTCATTCGGTTGAGTATCTGAAATATTAACAAACTCCTTCGCTTTCCCTGAATCTGTTTCTTTCCCTAATCTCTAATCTCCGTGGAAGCTTAATTCTGAAATCTATCTAGATCATCAAAGGATCTTAATGCCACTTGTACGTTTACATAGTCTTGCTGACTTTGGCTTTCTTGTTATATGGCATATGCAGTTATCAGCCGGGATTTGGAGTTTTTCGAAGAGATCCCTTTTTTGTTCTAAGTTGTTTTAATTCTTCTGAACTGAAATAATTGGTGTTCTGTCTCCCTTTATTTTGAAGCTCCCACGCCTAGAATTAAAAGCTTATTCTTCTGTATCTTGAAAGAATTTGTATTCAATCAGAATTGCTATTTTCAAACTGCTTCTGAACCCTTTTCTGTTATACTTGTTATGTCATCTTTAAAGTTTATTTCCTTTAAACAATTATCTTCCAGGAAAAAGTTCAGTACTACGACATAGCGTCTCAAAAACGAGCGGAGTTTGACAGGGCAATGGCTGAGTTTATCAAGAGGAAGGTATACATGATGCATCTTCTTCAGAAGAACAGTGTCTACCTCAATTTCTTTTCCCTAAACTCTTCAAATAAAAAATTGACAATCTCTTGCAGGAAATGGGGGAGTACGATGAAGCGTGCAAAGATTCTGAACTTGATGATGATGATGAGGAATACCAATAAGTCAGTAGGGATGTAAAAGTTGAGGAAGTAGCTTTTCTAGTCAAACCAGGCAATAGAAGTGTATAATAAGCTTCTACTGTCCAGTAAATATTTGTGTGCAGGTTATCAGTTTTGTTATTGACCCTGGATCCTTCACATATCAATATGGATAATTGTTTAGGAGTTCCTCTCGCATGTTAGATCTGACGGTTGGCTATGGTTGCTCAATGACTAATTGCTCAAAATGAATGAAAACATCCAATCAGATAGCATATTGATAATTGCTTACATTATGATTCTACATTCTCAGACTTATTTGTTACTAATAGGAGCTATGCTAATCACAGTGCTCTTGATGCTGAATTCCTCTCGTCTACCACTTCCAACTTCTGGGTTGACACATCTAGTGAATTAGCGATGCTTCGTACCTCTGCAATCATTGCTAACACATCGTTGAGCTTGTTAATTGCTGAACCCACGCCCTGTTTCATCCAAAAGAAGAACTGATTTACAAGTACTGATTTATATATATTTGTTTTGAGATAAGTGGTTGAGTCGAAAGGACTTACCACCCCTGAGGCTCCAGCTGTGATCGCCATTGGAGCGGTGACTGCACTCAAACCCGAAGAACACATGACCGGAATCGTCACTGCTCGCGAGATTGAATATGCTGCTGCCAAACTTGGTGTTGCCTGATTTTTGTTTTTCATTGCCATAATGTCAGAAATTCAATTTCACAGCTTCAATACTTATCATGCAACTGAGTTCTTGCAAAGAAACTTACCTTCTCAATTAGACCAAGAACACCTGATTTTGTAGGGCTAGAGCACTTGCCTCCTTCTGTTTGGATGATATCTACTCCTTCCTTTTCCAAAAGCTCTGCTAGCTTGACCTGGTAATACATTCACCGAAGGCGGAAAAAAGATGACCATGAGAATAGTTCTACGAGTCCTGGAACTGGAACTGGAATGGTGTTTTATAAGAGGAGAGTGCAGTATGAATTTGCTAACCTGATCAGGAAGACAGAGAGTGTGAGGCACTGTAACTGAGAGCACAATAGATGGAAGAATCTTCCTAGTTTCCCTCGTCAGATTCAGTATCTGCAACAATCAATTTTACCACATTAAGAAGAGATCATTTACTGATAGTTTGGCTAATCTAAGCAATTTGTGTGCTTTGCATTCTAAGTAACATCATATGCTTCGTACCTCGTCGGCTGAGAAGAGTCTGCCTGTCTCGTAGAAGGAATCATAGTTTCCGATCTCCACCTGCGTTGCACAACTAAGCATTAAAACTCTGGCAAACAAACGCAAACAGGAGGTTAGACGAGTGGGAACGTATGTACTTAGTTGTACTACATCCTTACCATTGTAGCCCCAGCTTCAACTGCAGCAGGAAATGCTTCAGGATCCACTGACGAAACACAAATCTGTCGCAAAAGTGTCAAACAAAGTTACAACAGCTCAGGACTTGTGAACTTAAGCATGGGTCATCATCACTGGACTGTGTTAAGTTACCGGGAGGGATGTTAGGCTGATGGCAAGTTTCACCAGCTCAGGATCACAAGCTATGTCCACAAGACCTGCTCCTCCCTGAATTTACATGCATTCAAGCGTAACAAAAATAAACCATCTGTTCTAAAGAATCTAAACCTCCTACGCGATTTTGCTAATGCTAACAAAGAAAAACTACATCATGGTTCAGCTCAGCTAAACAAGCATTTCTATGATTTTTTTTCAAATAATTGGTTGCACGGTAACACATTAAAGGACAGGAATCTAGACCTTGTCTGCAGCTGTAACAACAGCAGCCACATTGTCCTTGTTGAAGTTCTGCAAACCTGTGATGATCTGCACAAGACACACGTTTGAGAGACAGACTAAAAAGAGAGAAAAAACATACGGTAATTGCCATTTTCTTGAGATACATGGAAATACGTCCAAGCAACCCGAAGCAAAAGACAATATTATATAAAATAGGATTGTTAAAACACCTTGAGAGCTCTTCTTTCATGGAAATCCTTCAAAACAGCCTCTCTAGAGGAGGAAAGAAGGGCTCTAGTAGTGAAGGAAAATCTTCTGTTTCCATTACTTGCTGAAGGATTAGGCTTTGCTTTTGCAGCGAGTTGAAGAAGATGGTTCTGAGCAGTGAGAGTAGACCTCAGAAATTGATTCTGAGAAGGGGAGTAGTTCATGGGTATGCAAAGTGAGGACGCCATATTTGTGACCGAGAGTGTTTTTGGTGTACAAGGAAGAAAGCAAGAGAGGGGCAGAGTGAGCAGATAATGTTTTGCCTTCCAGATATTTTTGGGCTTAATATAAGACTCAATGCATAGACATTTTAGTTTTTACTGCAGTTTATTCTAAAATGACCATATTTCTTTCAAATTGTCAATTTGCCATGCAAATGCGAATTAGATAAGTTCATGGACCTGATAGGTTGGAATGAGTTAAGCATATAAATTTCGAATTCAGTTTTAAAACCAATTGATAATAGGAGGAAAAAATAAAAAGATATATATGTTACGTATATTTTTTTTTAGATTTTTCAATGTAGAATAATAATATTGGACACGCTTCAGGAATTTCAAAATGTTTTTAATTACACTGTTTTTAGTCAACTTATTATTAGCTGAAACAACTACATAGTATAATGTTTCCCTTCGAAAGGAAAAACTATTATATTTCAATTTTTAAAATTAGTTACAATGACTATAAGTTTTTTTTTGTATAGATCATTTTCTTACTACAGTAATTGGTCATTTTAAGTGGTTCGTGCTAGCTTATGCTACACATGTTGTGTGGATACCACGCCATTCAAAGACGTCGTTATTTAACGATATCAGATTATTATATATATTAATAAAATATAAAATAGTCAATTAAAAGATGTGCGACGGGACGCCGGTGGATGGCGTCCGGTGACGCCGTCAGAAGGCGTCAAGCAGAGCCAGTGGAAGGCAGCCGGTGACATCGCTGAAAGGTGTCGAGGGGCGCCGGTGGATGGCATCCGGCGGTGGCGACGTTAAATTCAAAAACTATTAGACCAACATTATATCAACAACCATGATTTTTGTCCTATAAAATGCTCAGTTCTTCATCCATTTATTAATCGTATTTCCCAACTTCTACCTATAAATTCTCAATCAACAAAATGTCTAATAGTGGTCAGACTTTGTATTATGACTAAGAAGACTTGTATATTGGTAGAGAAAATGAACCAATTAATGAGTAGGAAGGCGAGCAAGAAGTTCAAAGAGAGGAATTAGAAGAGGAACAAGAACTTGCAAATAAGCGGTTTCAACCAAGCAAATGGTTGCCGGTACGTATCTTCTATTAACAATTCTCTTTGAATTCGATTTGAGTATATGTATCTACATGAGTTTCTAAGTTGTTTAGAATGCAACAAGGTCTTTTAGAAATTAATACAATCATAAGTAGTAGCCTTGGTATATAATCGTAATTTGATATTTGATACGAGCTTTATGTTTGTATAGCCATTCAATTGAGATTTCACATTTGATTTTGTAAATGAATATGAGTGGGATCATAAGAAAGGGATAATTACATGGGCTAGACAAACCGGTTGACCTTTGAACATTGTTATATTCATTAATAACTCAAATAAAAGATATGTCAAACTAATATGCGATCAAGGTGGAGAGTCTAGAGCTATGGTGAATAAATGAGGATCAAGGAAGTGTGGATGTTCTTTTAAGCTGTTCGGTCATCGATCGAGGTTTAGTCAAAAATGGACTTTGAAGTTGAAGTTCGTCATGCACAATCATGAGATCGGTACAACCTTGCTTGGACATCCGTATGATCCGTACATTGATCGCTTGACCCCATGGAAAAGAGCGTCGTCATTAATGCCGCAAAATGTCCAAAAATGAAAATAAATCAAATTGCTATACCCATCTATGTACGTGTAACTGGATGTATGATCGTAAACCCCAGCTATTTTGTGGAATTTTCTAAATTCTGTGTAATTGCCCATCCACGACAGGATTAATTAGAAAAAGACATTCATACTAACACTAATAATAGACGATCCAAGAGGATGGAAAGAAAAAAGTAGCATCCAACTTAAACCACACGAATGTAGGATATAATGTAAAAGATTTAGTTTGAACAACATTTAGCCATATAGATTGATGAGAAGGTATAAAAGGGCCAAAGCGCTGAAACGTATTCCCATCAACAAAGTAAAAAAATAAAGGTTTGCAATTCCATCAGGTGAAGGAGAAAGGAAAGGGAACCAGTCCAGGAGGAGTCGACGGCGGCGGTGGGTTGTCGACGACTTCTGGTTGGGAAACCGTATAGCGGAGGATTATTTGTTGTGGAGGAAGGGAAGAATTTGACTAGATATTCAACATTGTCTCGGTTGAATCGAATCGGAAAAATGGTGAACACCACAATATTTTGCTACGAAACGGCGGTGAGCCCTGACAACCTATGGCCGTCAATGGAAACACCTCTTTTGAATGCCCTCCCTCATTTGGTTATTCAGATGACTCTCGCCATTAGTAGCAACCTCTTCTTTCTCTACGTCCTTCGCCCTTTCCGCCAGCCTCGGATTGTGGTCGACCTCCTTGTAAGTGGCTAGTAGTGTTGTTGTTCCATATAATATAACGTATCTTGATCGTTTGATTCAATTTGAAGTACGTACGTATATCATGTTTCTTGGTTTTCCCAACAGAGTGCATTTGCAATAAGCCCAATCGTACTAGAATTGATCAACAAAAAACTGTCTAGCGAGGAGATATGGCCTAGTAGGGGCAAGACCAACATGGAGATGCTGTCCAACTTGGGGCTTATGTACGCCATGTTCATAAAAGGGCTACAAATGGACCTGACTCCGGTGAGCCACAGGCGCGGCCTGAAGACCCTGACCTTCTCCCTGGGGATCATCACCCTGCCGTTCGTCGTGGGGTCCATCATCTCGAGCGTCTTCTCCAAGTACGAGGTCCACCATTTACAAGGCTCCACCATCTTCGTGTACTGGGGAGCCGTCATGGCCTCCTCTTGCTTCCCAACCGTGGCCTCCATCCTAGCCCGCCTCAAGCTCCTCTGCACCGAGATTGGCCGCTCCTCCCTTTGCATCGGAATGATCAACGACCTCGGCTCTTGGCTCTTCATCGTCCTCATCATCGCCCTCTCCGCATGCCCGCCTGTGGGGGACCCCGAGGGCCCCTCGTGGAGCCCCTTCTTCACCGTCTTGCTCTTCACCGTCTTCTTCTGGGTGCTGTGCTTCACCGTCGCCCGCCCCCTCTTCCTCTACGCCATCAGGCACAACAAGGACGGGGAGAACTTCTCTGAATCCGCCATCCACATCATTCTGTTCATGGTTATGGCGGCGGGGGTGTTCTCCGAGTTCTTCGGTGCCTACGCCTTCCTAGGGGCGTTCATCCTGGGGCTCTCTGTTCCGCACGGCTTCCTCGCCCAAACGCTGGCCGACAAGATGGAGGATTGCGTCACTACACTTCTCATGCCCTTGTACTACGTCTCCGTCATGATCATGATGAAGGGAGCCCAATTCTCGCACAGCTCCTTGAGTATCAACATCATCTTAGTAGCCACAGCCGTGTTGGTCAAGCCTGTTTGCATCTTCCTGGTTTCGGTTATCTGCAGAGTGCCCTTTCGCGATGGCCTCGCCATCTCCGTACTGCTCAATTCCAAGGGCCTCCTCTCCATCGTCATTGCCTCCGTTGGATACGAGCGCGGGGTATTATTTATTTACTTACTTATTTATATATATACTATCTTCATGTATATAGGCATTAATTCAAACAACGTACATATTTCAACGTACGTACGTACACATGCATGCACGCAGCACTTGACCAGTGAAGCAGTGGTGGTATTGGTATGCATAGTCCTGGCCTCCACAATGATGGTGGAGCCGGTCATGTTGTGGGCCTACAACCGGATGATGAGGAACACAAAGCCCTACGACAACAGGACGGTGGGAGGATTGAAGTCGGAAGATGAGTTCCGAGTCATCTCGTGCATCCAATCCTCAGGCAACATCCCGGGCATGACCAACCTGCTCGAGATAGGCAATGTGTCCAACGTATTCCCTCTCCACCTCGTGGAGCTCATCGGTCGTACCTCGGCCATGCTGATCGTCCACGAGTCCGACGACAACTCAATCAGCACCCCTTTCTACAACAAGACCCGCGCTCAGTCGGACCAGATCATCACCGCCTTCCGAAACTACGAGCAAACCCACGAGGAATGCGCCTCCGTCCAAACCCTGACCATCGTGTCCCCGATGGAGACAATGCACGAGGACATCTGTCACGTCGCGGAGGACAAGCAAGTCAGCATGATCCTCCTCCCCTTCCACAAACAGCAAGGGATGGACGGAAGGCTAGAGGAAGACACGAGCATGGACATCCGGTCGGTCAACCAAAACGTCATGGGGGGAGCCCCTTGCACCGTCGGCCTCCTCATCGACCGTGGGATCGGGATGCTCTCCGTCTCTCCCAACGACTCCGTCGCATCAGGAGTGGGCCTGAGGCACAGCGGCCGATCTGGCCGCCTCGAGGGCGAGCCAATCCATGTCGTCATGTTCTTCTTCGGTGGACCAGACGACCGAGAGGCGCTTGCCTACGCCGGCCGCCTTGCCAGACATCACAACGTCATGCTCACCCTCGTCCGGTTCGTCGCCGGGAGCAACCCCGTGGAGGTGGAGCCCATCGTCTTCCCCGGGGACGAAGAAGAGGAGGAGGAAACCGGGATCCCGACCGTGTACACGGAGCACGAATCCGAGAAGCAAGCCGACAATGACTTCATTGCAAGGCTCCTTGAGAGGCCGAGCACCCACGCGCCCGTCGAGTACTCGGAGATGGCGTCGAACAGCGGCGCGGATACCGTGGCAATGCTGAGGGAGATGGATCATCGTAGCTTTGACTTGTACGTGGTGGGAAGAGGGCAGGGGGTGATGTCGCCCACCACGGCGGGGCTCATCGAGTGGAGCGAGTGCCCGGAGCTAGGCGCCATCGGTGATGTGTTGGTCACTTCGGACTTCGCCGCCAATGTATCGGTGTTGGTGGTTCAGCAATACGCCGGCGCCAGAAGCTTACCGCCAAAAGACGCTGACGTCATTGATCTTTGATTAGTGTCACGTCGTCTTTGATGAGTTGCGACTAGCTAGCTAGACACCCAAAGTTGTATATGTATTTTGGACGCCAAATGTGATTGGGCTCGGGAGTTTTTCTTCTTTATTTTGTTTGATTCAATTGTTATCTTAGCTTTCTGCACGTGCGTACTTAGCTGAAGTCTGTACTTTCGAGCTCCATGAGGTTTTCAAGAGTGAAAGGAAAATACAATCTATTTCAATTCCATTTTCGCTAGTTCATTTTTCAATCCATATCAGTGCACACCGCGTACATCTGTCTATTATCTGCTCCCTCCGTCCCATATTGTTTGTCCATCTTTTCTAATCGGGCGTCCCAAAAAGATTGTCCACCTTTTAAATCCTTCCATTTTCATCCATACTTTTCTACACTTTTATCCCTATACAATCATTATTCTTACCTACACTAACAAACTCCTTCTACCCAACTAATCTCTCTCCATCTATCTAAATCAACCAATTCATCACATTTAATCAATTCATAAGCAAAAATTTACACAAAATTAAATGCAAATTTTATTACCATTATTTTTCTTTTCTTTTTTGGAACAAAATGAAACCCATTTTAAAGGTGTTCGAGTCATATTTGTTGGGCTCGAAATTCAGCTTCATGGTGGATCATTTTTGGGCCTGCTCATCATCTGATCATATAAATCCGGGGCTGGAGAAGGAAAGGAAACCTAGCTCTCTGAAAGCATTCGGCCCCCTGAATCTTCTTCATCTTTCTCCATTTTCAATCGCCATTGTTGTTGCTTGGCCTTTGTTGTTGGTTTGTTGCTTTTTGTTCGACCGATCTCCTCTTGTGTGTCTTCTCGATTGAGATCTGTTTTTTCGCTCTCGATTGTCTGATTTTTTTTGGATTCTTTGCTGGTGCTTGCTTGTACGTGTTTGCGGTCGCCATTCTTGTTGTGGTTTTTGGTTCTCGATTTCATGGTTTTTGCCTCCCGATTCTCTGGTTTTTTGGGATTCTCCTTGTGTTGGCTCTTGCTCAGTTCTTCATCTCCCATCCCCTTAATCCACTGATTTTCGAACTGAGCTCTGCTTTTGCTCTCGATTCTCTTGCATGCTTGTGGATCTTGTACTCTTGAACTCAAATCTTGGTTTTGCTTGCTCTGTGGTGTTTAAGTCCCCAAATCCGTGTGATACGGATGCTCACTTTCTATTGGTTCCCCAAATCTCATCCTTAGTATCCTATTGGCTGAGAATTAAAGTAATGGATCACCAATGTTTTGCTTTTCTCTTTCCCCTTTCAATCCCCTTTCAATCTGACAGCACAGTAAATACATAAAATACAGCTAAAATTCAAAATGTGGACAATCTAATTGGAACAGAGGGAGTACTACTATATCAAACTAAATTCCGCTACTATAGTGGCCCACGTCATCCCACTTATTAATTTTTTTTATCAATTTTAACTTTATCATAATATATAATATTAAACATATGCATATTTAATTAAAAAATTACTTCTATCTTAAATTTTGAATTACTTAAGTAATTCTATCATAATATATAAATCTCAATGGAATCTTTATATGATTACCTATTTAGCTAATAAATTGATTTATCCTAAGTTAGAATTTTAAAAATTTAGTTTTATCCATTTACTAAAATATTAAATCAATAATAGTATTATTTTTGTAATTTTGTTCTAAAATTTTCTATAAATCATCCTTAATAGCAAAGTCTACCACTATATTTACGCCACATCTTTTTTTATTAAGATAATATATTAAACTTTTTTATCGTATCATATTGAAATCCAATAATAATAATAATAATAATAATAATAATAATAATAATAATAATAATAATAATATGAATAATAATAATAATATAATGATAACAAAAAGATTAGATGATATATTTACCCAAAATATATTTGTAACATTACATACTGTTTGTGTTTTACGTACATAAAAAAAAGATTTTTTATTAAGATAATAATTCTTTAATATTTTTGTTTGATAGTTATATACTTCTTATTTAATTATTTTTTTTTCAACATAATAACATATATATAAGGTAATTTGGCTTTATGTTTTTTTTATCTTATTAAATATTCTCTAAATAATTAATATAATAATATACTCATCCAAAATGTTATTTTAAATTATTGATTTATTTATATAAGCTAGTTTAAGCTATATAATTTAAAATTCAAAAGATTATAATCAAATTTTTATAAAATTTAGGTTTTTTTACCGGAAACCACCCTTACAATATGTCATAATCTCCTACACCACCCTTTCAATCTCTAATTACCGCAAATCACCCGTAATAGAACTTCCGTTACCCTAATTCCACCCAAAAACGATTTCCGTCCAAATTTCCATTAACTTGTAAGAAAATACAATTCCCCCCCCCTCCTTTATTATAGTTTAATCATTGTTTATATAATTATTTTCCTTTAGGTACAACAATTTTATCATTTAAATATTTATGATAGCATTTAATAAATATAAATTTTAATATTTGTGATAATTATCATTTATATGGAATTCAAGACTTATAATATAAGAATAATATATTACTATACTTATGAATAATTAATTGAATGAAGATTAGGGGTATTGGGAGTTTTGTAGATTAAGATTTCAATTTTAGATTTGCTCGATCCATGATCCACTTATTTATAAATCAATATTTTAAATAATTTATTATCTTTGGCGTATTAATATCCCTAATATTCATTTGTTAAGGTATATACGTATATTTTTACATTATTATTATATTAAAAATTGTCAACTCCATATACTTATTAGTTTTATAGTAATTAATATTATCATAAATATTTATATTATAAAGTTGGTATAGCTACAAGGAAAAAGTTAATAAATGATCAAAATGTAATAAAAAATGAAGGAAAAAATGATTTCTATAATGATTTAACGAAAAATTTGGACGGAAATCGTGTTTGGGTGGCAATGGGGTAACGGAAGTCTTATTACGGGTGGTTTGTGGTAATTAGACATTGAAAGGATGGTTTAGGAGAATATGACATATTCTAAGGGTGGTTTCCGGTAAAAACAATAATACAACTCATCTTATTGCATTCTTCCTCGATACAATATATAGGGGTAGTTTTCAATAAAACATTTACTATAATGATACATTGTGAACAAATATAGAGCATTGGATCTAAAAGAAATGAATGGACAGATTTAATCTTGAAATTTTAGGATAAAAGAAAATTCATAAAATCTCGAAATTATACGAAGTAAAATTACATTATTTATATGCATGATTATAAGCTATAACACATTATATGCATGATTTTAATATGCTATATGCATGATGTTTTATTGATTATATACATGAATACATGATCAATAAAATATCATGCATATGACATGTTATAATAATGCATATGACATAATATATCTATGCATATACGTACGTGATTTTCAGTTTTATATAATTACGGGAATTTTTTTAAAAACATTCCTGTAATTTTAAGATTAAATCTGATTTGTTTACTATGTTTAGATCTAATGGTCTATAACTATCCACTATGTGATGTCTCTCATTTTGGAGGTGTTTTAGTGGTTAATTTCCTTTGTAAATATGTGTTTTTCATTCTCTTCTTTGTTAGTTTCGTTCCCTTTTTAGCCTAGTTCCCGGTTTTCTTCAAGAGTCGGAGACTATGCGAGTTTTGTGTGATTTTGTAGGTAAAATGGCAAGAATGAGAGCGATTTCGAGGAGCTAAGGAAGGAGCCAAGTCAAGGAGTACAAAAGCCGAGCCAAGAATGAAGTGGAACCAAGAGAAACCAAGGAAGAAAGCAAGGATCGAGGCCCAGGATCGAGTTCCACCACGTCGGGCCCGAGATCGAGCGACCAGAGCCAGGACCGAGGTTGGAGAACGTCGGGCCCGAGGTCACCCGTGTCGGTCCAAAGTCGGCAGAATTTTGGATTGTTCCCCAAGGCATATTTTTAGCAACTTTCCACATTTGCCCCTTTCTAAATTGGGATTCCTTGGTCCCCAATCCTTAGAAGGCTATAAATAGAGGTGATTAGAGAGCATTAAAGGAGGTTTTGGAGAGACCACAACAAATCACTCTCTAAAGGCTCAAAGGAAGGCTTGGAGGGAAAGGAGAAGAAGGAGGAAGGAAGAGGAGAGAGGCTGGTGGAGAGAGAGAGGAGAATTTGTGAGTTTTGTACTTTGTTTTGCTTTGATCTAGTAGAATTGAACTTGGATTTTGTAGAGACCTTGAATTTGAATGAGATTGGAGTTTGGTTTGATGATGATGATTGAGATTAGCTTGATTTCCCTTTTGATTTCGTTTTTCTCTTACTTGATGGAGTAGATTCCATAGTCTTGGGCTATGGGGGAAGCCCTTAGTTAGATTTGGGTAGAAAACCCCAATTCCATAGCCTTGAGTGCTTGATTTATGAATCCTCTCTACACTAAGCTTCAATTCTCTTGTGAAAACAAGGGGCTTAGGGCTTGTGATTGGTAAGAGCAAAGCGAAAACATCTCGATCCCAATTGCTAGACCTAACATCGAAGGAGAGTGAAAACTCCCTTGGGTCGAAGTGTAGATTGGAGAGATTTGGGGCTATCAACCTCGATCTCACTAAGATCAAACTCTTATTGGCTGAATTGGGGATAAATATCCAAGTCTAGGTAGGTGTGGAACCCAAAAACCCAAGACCGATCTACCAATTTTGCTTAAATCGAGTTACCCAGTACATCGGGCCCGACTTGCATCAACGTCGGTCCCGGCCAAATCGACCTCGATCCACCCTCGGACCGAAGTGACCAGTGTCGGTCCGAGGTGATCTCTTTTTGCTTTTCTTTCGTTTTAACCTTGTTTTCATCCCTTTTTAAGTATTTCCGGGTACACTCGACACACGAACTCCCGTGTGTTCGACACCCTACCTCTTTACTACAATCTTGAGGTTCGGTTTTATAAATTTAAATTGTGAGACCTCCGATCCCGGACCGATCAGAATTTTGGCGCCGTTGCCGGGGAGTTCTACTCGTTCGAGGTACCCATTTTTGTTGAGTCTTTGATTTTTGTAGTGATTTGGGTGAGGGATTAGCCTGAGCCCCTTGTTTTGTTTTGATTCGGTTTTGTTTGTGTCTTTGGTTGTAGGTGCATGCGAGCTAGTTCCGTCCGAGGAACTCCTGAGCTCGACTTTGTGATTGACCCGGAGAGTATTCTAAGGCAAGCCCGCAAGAAGAAGAGGATGGCGGACCAAGCCCGAGATGAGGAGTTCGAGAGGTTGAGAGCCGAAATGGCTCGAATGCAAATTGAGATGGCAAACCGAGATGCCGAGGCCCGTAGGGAGAGGGAGCAAAGGATAAGGTTGGAGGCCCAAATCAACACTCAACCCCGGAATGCTAGACAATACATGCATCCGGAGTTGAAAGTCCCGGAGCCGGCCATAGTCTTACCGGAGGTGGCGAGGAATTTTGAGATCAAAACTCAATTTATCTCGCTCATCAAGAGAGAGCAATTCCAAGGGAGGCCGAACGAGTGTCCGATCGAGCATGTCAAGCAATTCAAGGACCTTTGCGAGACCATTTCTACGGATGATGAGACACTTGAGTATGTGCTACTCAAGGCCTTCAAGTGGTCTTTGGGAGGAAAAGCTTTGCATTGGTTGGAGAGTCAAGCACCTCGATCTATCACCTCATGGAGAGCCCTAAATGAAGCATTCTTGATGAAGTTCTTCCCACCCACCAAGACGACGGAGCTTAGGCGGAAGATTGCTAGTTTCCAACAAGGAGCTTATGAGCCACTTTTTGAGGCGTGGGACCGGTTCAAAGAGATGTTGAGAGCATGCCCGACACATGGCCAACAACCTTATGTCCTACAAGACATCTTTTTCCAAGGGATCAACACCGCCACGAAGGACAAGTTGAACCTCCATACCGATTGTGGGTTCATTGACTTGCCACCGGAGCAAGCATGGGAGTTGTTGGACAAACTCTCGGATTATGAGGCGATGTATGGCACTAGCAACGTGACCAAGGAGGGAAGAGTCCATGGAGAAGGCCCGAAGAAGCTCTACGACCCCAAGAGTGAAGAGGTGGATAAAGATGTGAAGATCCAATTCTTGGAGGACGAGTTGAACAAGATGAGGCGGAAAATGAGTTATGCCCAAACCACAAGAGCATGTGAAGAGTGTGGTTCCTTGAAGCATGGAGCTCAAGAGTGCCCAAATGAGCGCCAAGTCCGATTGGCGGAGCAAATTGAGGAGGCTCATTATGTTCAAAGGAATTTCGGAGGGAGAACCAACTTCAACAACAATGGAGGAAGGTGGAATCAAGGGCAAGCAAATGGCTACAACAACAACTTCAACCAAAACGAGCCAAGAGCCCAACAACAACCATACCGACCTCCCGGTTTCTATGAGCAAGCACCACCATGGGCTCAAGATTTGAAGAACCAAGTTACCAACATGGAGAGGAAGTTTGATGATCAATTCAAAGAGTTGGGTGTGTGGAGAAGGCAAGTGGACAACCAATTTGTTCACATGGCGAATCAACTTCCAAGAGAGGAAGGGAGACTCCCGGGCCAACCCGAGGAGAATCCCCGTGCCCCACAACAGCAAAACGAAGTTCGAGCCATAGGATTGCGGAGTGGACGAAGTTTGCCCGAGCCACACGAGCCAAAACCAAAAGAAGAGGAGCCAGCAACTCGGACCGAGTTACCCAGCAACTCGGGCCCGACTTGCTCTGAAGTTGGCCCGACTTGCTCTGAAGTTGGCCCGACTTGCCCTGAAGTTGGCCCGATGTGCCCGGAAGCCTTTTGCCCTGGGACCGAGGTTCCAGAAGTCGGTCCCGAGGTACTTCCAACATCGATCCAAGGTGATTTTGTTGAGAAGAATCGATCCAAGGAGGATGATCCAAGCAAGAAGCAAGGTGGCACTACTCTTCCTTATCCTATGAAGAAGCCCAAGGAGATTGTTGAGGGCAAGTTCAAGCGGTTCTTAAAGCTTTTGCAAGGCTTGAACATCACTATTCCTTTCACCGATGCTCTAAGCGAGATGCCGTCTTATGCAAAGTTTTTGAGAGAGATCTTGAGCAAGAAGAGGTCGATCATTGAGATGCAAGACGAGGTGAAGATATTGGAGCTACCTCAAAAGCTTGGAGATCCCGGAAGATTTGCCATCACCATAGGGATTGGTTCTCAACAATTCAAAGCTCTTTGTGATCTAGGAGCGAGTATTTCGGTTATGCCCATGAGCATATGGAGGAGGGCTAACCTTGGAGAGTTGGAGCCGATCGATATGAGTCTCACCATGGCCGATGGCTCTTCAACAAAGGCTACCGGAATACTTGATGATGTCCCGGTTCGTGTGGGAAAATATTTTGTGCCCGATGACTTTGTGATCTTAGACATGAAAGAGGATCCAATGGTGCCCATTATTCTCGGAAGACCGTTTCTAGCCACGGCGGGTGCCAAGTTTGATGTGAGGAATGGGAAAGTCACCTTCGAGATTGGAGAAGAGAAGGTTGAGTTCCGTTTCAACAAAGCCCTAAATGAACCTGATGCATTGGCAATCTTGAAGCTTGAAGAAAGTGCCAAGTGCAAGAGAGAGAAGTTGGAGTCCACAAGAGAAGAAGCACCATTGAGAGACCATGATATGGTCGATGTTCAAATCCATGATGAGGCAAGAGATGGAGATGGAGCCAACCCACCAAACCATGAAGAGTATCCTAATCTATATCCTTTTGATGTGGGAGATTCTTTTATGAGTTTAGATGACTTGAAAGAAGATTTAGGAGACGATTATCTTTGCTTAGATGACTTGCAAAATGACTTGAGTTATGATGTTATAGAGTCTCCTAGAAATTCTTTAGACTTTTGTGATGTAGGTGACAAGATGCAAGATGAGATGATGCAAGAGGTGCAACGCTACACTTTGAAGGATAAGGATGATGGAGGCCACATTTTCATCAAACATAAATGGTGGCATTTTGGCTATGATGATTGCGGAGATGTCTATGGCAAGGAGGACCAATTCACGGTTTTTCACCCTCCTTGAAGGGTAGAGGTTAGACGTCAAGCTAATGACGTAAAAGAAGCGCTTCTCGGGAGGCAACCCGGGTGTGGTAGATTCATTTTCGTAGTTTTTAGCTTGTTTCTTTTTGCCTTAGCTTAGATTAGTCCTAATCTCTTCTCTAGCTTATATTTTGTGGAAATATGTGTTATGTGAGCTTCATTGGCATGTGTGGTATTTGTGGAAATGATGCAAACGATTGTGGATGGGAATAACCAAAGTGTGGGATTTTTAGGAGTCAAAATCGGGTAGGACCGAGGTACCCAGTACCTCGGGCCCGAGGTGCCCAACATCGGTCCAAGCCAGCCGACTCACCTTAACTTTGATTTTGTGGAGATTCCTACTATACCCTCTTGACCCACCTTTGTCTTCTTCCCCATTTAAAGACCCATTTACCTTACCTAACATCACCATCACCATAACTACTTTCCCAAAATACCCAATTTGCTCTCAAAGCCAAATCGATCCAACCCTTTCCTCCATAGTCGATCCTCAAGCAACCACACCACAAGATCTCGATCCATCCCCTAGTTCACCCAAGCATTGAACCAAAAGCCAAAAATCCTACCTAAAACCCATAGATCTAGATCTAGAAGAGGAAATTTTGAGTTCTAAGGATTTGCTTGCTAGGAGTTCTTGTTTGCTTCATATTTGGTATGTAAATCTCAATCTCAACTTGATTCCTTGTGAATTTCATGATTTCATTGCTAAATTTGAGAGATGCCATGATTGAGTGAGCTTGAACTTTGAACATCAATGGTGATTTGCATGTCTTATGAAATTTGTGCTTAATTGTTGCTAAATTCCACTTAGAACTTTGATTGATAATGATTGATGGTAGAATTTGGATTTTAGAGGCATGAATAGGTGTTGCATGATTGAATCTAGAGTGAGAAGTCGGAAAAGACTCGGTCCGAGGTACCCAGTACCTCGGGACCGACGTTCCATATCGGTCCAATGACTCGGACCGAGGTTCCCAACCTCGGGCCCGACGTCACTTGCAAGTCGATCCAGTGCTTTTCGAGTTTCTCTTGCGTGATCTTAAGATTTCTTGCGCTTGAATGTTGGTTATAGCATGCTATTCATGATATGATTTGAAGCTTGACTGAATTTTGTGGATTGAGTGTGCTAAGTTCAAGTATGGGGTGTCTCACCGAGTTGCTACACCTTACCATCCTCAAACAAGTGGTCTAGTGGAAGTCTCTAATCGTCAAATCAAGGCAATTTTGGAGAAAACGGTGTCAAAGTCAAGAAAGGATTGGTCATCTAAGCTCGATGATGCACTATGGGCTTATAGGACCGCCTACAAAACGCCTCTTGGGACTACACCATTCAACTTGGTGTATGGCAAGGCGTGCCACCTCCCGGTAGAATTGGAGCATAGATCCAAGTGGGCTTTAAAGGAGATGAATTGGGACGTGAATTTGGCCGGAGAAAAGAGGTTCTTAGACCTTCATGAGTTAGGGGAGTTGCGTTTGAAGGCCTACGAGAATGCCAAGTTGTACAAAGAGAAAACAAAAAAATGGCATGATAGGAAGTTGGTCCCGAAGGCTTACCAAGTGGGAGACAAGGTGCTTCTCTTTAATTCACGACTTCGGTTCTTCCCGGGCAAGCTTCGGACGAGGTGGAGCGGACCGTTTGTAGTACATCACATACATTCTCAAGGAGCGGTCGATTTGATGGATAATGATGGAAAGACTTTTCGGGTAAATGGTCATAGAGTGAAGAAGTACTATGATAGGATCGACCCGAGCGAAGAAGTGAGAGCCTCTTGGGCTCTACTCTTGTCGAACTAAGCCTCATCAAGCCATTCGCAAATAAGGAATTGTGAGTCTTCTTTACTCTTTTCTCTTTACTTTTGAATTTTGATGGGGACATCAAAAGTTTTAAGTATGGGGTGGGTTAGTTGCTCATTAATTCCATGTCTAGGTTGCTTAGTTTGTTTTTTTGTTTATGGGATGTTTCATTTTGGATAGTGGCATGATGCATGAGAATGATGATTGATTTTATGGCATGTATGGATGAGTTTGTTTTTGTTTGAGAAAAATTTTTAGTTTGTTTTTTTGTTTATGGGATGTTTCATTTTGGATAGTGGCATGATGCATGAGAATGATGATTGATTTTATGGCATGTATGGATGAGTTTGTTTTTGTTTGAGAAAAATTTTCGAAAAATCCATAAAAATTTGAAAATGATTTGAAAAATGTCAAAAAGATTTTGGTTTTAGACTAGGAATTCCCATCTTAGATGTTCAATGAAGGCTAATGATGATGTGAGCATGTAAATTCCTTTGCATATTTTTGGATAGTTTAGCCTCTAAATGGATGTTGCTTTTGATGTGATATGATATCTTGCATGTTTTTATTGAGCACATGAGTTCTTGGATGAGTTTTGATGCAACTAAGCTAGAGTGAACCTTGTGAGATTATTTTTGGCCATTTTAGGGATGTTTGTTCATGATTGCATATCCCTCATTTTGTTGTGAGATTAGCTCAAGCATGCTAAGTAAAACTTGCTATTGAGGTGTTTATCTATTTTCCAAGACCAATATGAGATTTGTTCTATGCTTTGTCACATTGATTTGAACTTTATTTCATTTAGTCACAAAATTTCCATATCCTACCTTGAAGATAAACCGTTGTTTGTAGCCCCGTTTTAGCCTTAGACCTTTGTTTGAAACTCCTCAAAAATGTGATTCCTAGCCTATATGACTTGACCCTTATGGGATTGGACTTTAGTGAGAGGTTTGGAAGAATATTTGGAGAGTTGAGATTCTCTTTGGTGAAGGGCAAAGAAGGGAGTTATAAATCAAGTGGAAAGAAAGAAAAGTTGGAAAAATAGTGGATCGAAAGAAGCAAAATGCTTAAGTGTGAAGAATTAGTCGGACCGAGTTCAAAGTAACCTCGGGCCCGATGTCTAGTCAAAGTCGGTCCAGTGCAAAAATAGGTGAAAAAGTGAGAAAAATCCAACAAAAAGTGTAGTGCAAAGATGAAGTGGAATGTTTAGTGAAAAAGTGGGTTGAAAGATGAAAGAAAAAGAAAATCAAAGTCTTTTGGGAGAGTGAAAGTTGAAAGTGGAAGAAATTTGGTGAGTTTGGTGAGAGACTAGAAAGTTCAATCCCCATTGTAAGCACCACAAGACCTAAATGATTCCCACCTTGAGAAATACCAAAAGCCCCATTACAACCCGGCCGAATGGAACCTCTTTGAGGACCTCCATTGAGCCAAGTTCATATTCTTTGTGTGCATTGTAATAGGCATCTCTAGGTGGAGGAATTGGTGATATTAGCTTCAATTGTAAAGTCTTTACTTGCATGATTGTTGAGTATGAGTGTTCATTTTTAAGCCTAAACACATGATGAGTGATACACATTTCTACATACCTAAAGTGAGGCTTTGTTGCATTAGACTTTATTCCTTGAACACTTGATCATGTGTAATGATGTAATCTTGCTAGCATGTCTATCACTTGTGCTTACTAGATTTTTCATGAGAGGCTTTACTTGAAGATTGTGCTTCGGTCTTGCTTATATTGTTATTGCTTGAGGACAAGCAAGTTTAAGTATGGGGTATTCTGATGTCTCTCATTTTGGAGGTGTTTTAGTGGTTAATTTCCTTTGTAAATATGTGTTTTTCATTCTCTTCTTTGTTAGTTTCGTTCCCTTTTTAGCCTAGTTCCCGGTTTTCTTCAAGAGTCGGAGACTATGCGAGTTTTGTGTGATTTTGTAGGTAAAATGGCAAGAATGAGAGCGATTTCGAGGAGCTAAGGAAGGAGCCAAGTCAAGGAGTACAAAAGCCGAGCCAAGAATGAAGTGGAACCAAGAGAAACCAAGGAAGAAAGCAAGGATCGAGGCCCAGGATCGAGTTCCACCACGTCGGGCCCGAGATCGAGCGACCAGAGCCAGGACCGAGGTTGGAGAACGTCGGGCCCGAGGTCACCCGTGTCGGTCCAAAGTCGGCAGAATTTTGGATTGTTCCCCAAGGCATATTTTTAGCAACTTTCCACATTTGCCCCTTTCTAAATTGGGATTCCTTGGTCCCCAATCCTTAGAAGGCTATAAATAGAGGTGATTAGAGAGCATTAAAGGAGGTTTTGGAGAGACCACAACAAATCACTCTCTAAAGGCTCAAAGGAAGGCTTGGAGGGAAAGGAGAAGAAGGAGGAAGGAAGAGGAGAGAGGCCGGTGGAGAGAGAGAGGAGAATTTGTGAGTTTTGTACTTTGTTTTGCTTTGATCTAGTAGAATTGAACTTGGATTTTGTAGAGACCTTGAATTTGAATGAGATTGGAGTTTGGTTTGATGATGATGATTGAGATTAGCTTGATTTCCCTTTTGATTTCGTTTTTCTCTTACTTGATGGAGTAGATTCCATAGTCTTGGGCTATGGGGGAAGCCCTTAGTTAGATTTGGGTAGAAAACCCCAATTCCATAGCCTTGAGTGCTTGATTTATGAATCCTCTCTACACTAAGCTTCAATTCTCTTGTGAAAACAAGGGGCTTAGGGCTTGTGATTGGTAAGAGCAAAGCGAAAGCATCTCGATCCCAATTGCTAGACCTAACATCGAAGGAGAGTGAAAACTCCCTTGGGTCGAAGTGTAGATTGGAGAGATTTGGGGCTATCAACCTCGATCTCACTAAGATCAAACTCTTATTGGCTGAATTGGGGATAAATATCCAAGTCTAGGTAGGTGTGGAACCCAAAAACCCAAGACCGATCTACCAATTTTGCTTAAATCGAGTTACCCAGTACATCGGGCCCGACTTGCATCAACGTCGGTCCCGGCCAAATCGACCTCGATCCACCCTCGGACCGAAGTGACCAGTGTCGGTCCGAGGTGATCTCTTTTTGCTTTTCTTTCGTTTTTACCTTGTTTTCATCCCTTTTTAAGTATTTCCGGGTACACTCGACACACGAACTCCCGTGTGTTCGACACCCTACCTCTTTACTACAATCTTGAGGTTCGGTTTTATAAATTTAAATTGTGAGACCTCCGATCCCGGACCGATCACTATGTATCACTATAAACTAGTGTATCAATATAACCTATATATATGTGTGTTTATGTATGTATAAAAATTAATATATATATATATGCAATATTTTTATATAAATATTTCATGATATACGATAATCATGTCATTTTATAATCTAAAAGATACGTGCCGTTTTAAAAGAAAATAGACACATGATAATATTTGTAATTATTACTGTAAATTCATATACAAGATAATAAAAATAATAAACACCCTCGTACAAGGTGTGGGTCATTCGCTAGTCAATATCAATATCTATTACTATATACTAAAGCGGAAGCAAATTCTGCCATCATATTGCGCCACATTACCCCCTTTTGTAAAAATCTATCTTATTAAATCTTGATTTCATCATAATCTTATAGATACTTAATTAAAACATTAGTTCTATATTTGAATTTGTATATGAATTATTTCTATCCAAATAACTCTAATAACTCTATCCAAATATATAAATCTCTATCTTATCATTATACACATTTAATTAATACATAGATCTATCATATGCCTTTTATTAAAAAAGTATTTTTTAGTCACAATCTATAAATCATAATTATAATATTTAAACCATTTAATTAAATATTATATTAAATATTAAATTATTTTCGTAATTTTGTTATGGTATTTTTTTAAAATCATCAATGATGTCAAATTCTACCACTATATTTACGACAAATATTCATTCTATTAAAATAAAATATTAAATACATTTTTACTATCATATCATATCAAAATATCAATAAAAAAGTATATGTTATATTTAACATATATATCACTAATATTGCATATTGATTACACTTTAGAAAAAAAGATAGATTTCTTAATTAAGATAATAATTTGCTCACTTTTTCATTACATTTTTATGTACTTATTATTTAATTATTTTTTCATAAAAAATAACATATATACGAGATAATTTGGTTTTCTATCTAACTTATTAAATATTATCTATATTTTTAATATTATAATATATTAATCCGAATTTTATTTAAACTTATTCATTTTACTATATAAGTTAGCTTACGTAATTTAATTTAAATGCCAAAAGATTTGTATCAATTATTAATAAAACGTGATAATGCATCTTATTTTATTTCAATCTTTCTCAATTATTTCAATATATGTTTATTTATGTATAAAAAGTAAATATATAAATAAAATTTATTTATATATATGATGATATACAAGAATTATGTCATTTTATAATCCAAAAAATAAGCGTCTTTATAAAACAAAGTATACTTATGATAATATTTGTAATTGTTATAGTAAATTCATACACAAATCAATAAATAAATAAATAACACCCCCGTACAAGGTACGGGTCATCTGCTAGTATACTTCTAAACCTGAAGCAGTTAAGGGCAGTTTTGTCATTAAGATTTTATAAACCAATCCCCCTATTTTTAATAACAAAATTTTATACTAATTTTCTATCCATTTATAAATAAGAGGTTGATTCACATAAAAACTCCTCTTAAGATACAAATTATAAATAAATACTAACCGTTAGATTCGAAGAATCTACGGTTCATATTGAAAGAAGAAGCTAAAGAGGGAAATTGGGTATAAAATAGGTGCGGTGGCAATTTTGCAATTATAGGGAACTATAAGGGCAAAACCGTCCATGGCTTTCAAAACAGAAGAAAGCAACTTCCATCCCTCTAACTTCACCGTGCTCGTTGCTCATTCGCTCGTTCAGAAGAAAGCTCGTTCTCGATCCTTCGCCGGCGGTTTTGTGCGATTTCTAATGGGGAAGAAAGCAACTAATGGGAGGAAGCAACACATTCGCCGCCGTTCCCCTCTCATCTTCCTCCGCAGTCTCGAACGCCGCCCTCCCTCCGTCCTCTTTTGCGCTCGTTAGTGGCTCCGGCTCCGATCCGCCTACCGTCACGCCCGCTCTCTCCGGCGATGCAACCACCGGCGCAATGGTCGCAATGCCGGCGCCTGGCGCCTCCGCCACGCCGTCCATGGAGAAGAAGCCATTCGATGACTCGAGGAAGCTGTTTCAGAACCTATGGACCGACGAGGACGAGATCGTGTCATAGATGCTTTCCTCACGCTTATTTAAGAGAGGGCAAAGCTTAAGGTAGACTTGAATTGAAAGCTCATCTGTTGAATTTCCCGTCTTGGTGGATTTATACTTTCAGTCCTTATTTAACACTAGTTTGTATTACCCACTGATTAGATTTTCCAGCTTTGAAGTTTGTTTTGTCTTGTAATTAAGTACACCCATCCTCAAGCTGTAACTGAGAATAACAAAATTTTGCTTTTTATGCTATATCTTCTGGTGACAAGAAGTATTCTTGTGTCAAATACTGTTTTTTTTTGTTTATGTCTGCACTTTCCTCGTGAGTGAGTGTTGTATGATTGTGGGTGCAATGTGGTTCAAATGGACTGAAATTCCGTTGTTGTTCCCAAGCTGTTCTATAAGCTCATTTGTTGTTCTATAAGAATTTCTATAAAAGAAGTCATAATTGATGCTTTTTGTGTTGGATGTTGGATGCTTTTATTTGGATTACTGTCAGTCTTCTTGCATTTTTGATGTCTCTTATTTTGGTGGTGTTTTAGTGGTTATTTCCCTTTGTAAATATGTGTTTTTCATTCCTTTCTTTGTTAGTTTTGTCCCTTTTTAGCTTAGTTCTCGGTTTCCTACGAGATTCGGAAACTATGCGAGTTTGTTGTGTTTTGTAGGAAAAATGGCGTAAAAGAGGACGTTTTGGAGGAGTTTCCGAAGAGGAGTCAAGTTCGGGAGCTAAGGAGAGGAAGAGCCATGCGAAGAATGAAGAGGAGCTCAAGGAAAACCAAGAAGAGAAGAGCCCAAGATCGAGATCACACCAAGATGGGCCCGAGTTCGAGCACCAGAGCATAGGACCGACGTTCCCAGACGTCGGGCCCGAGGTTGCCCCGTGTCGGTCCGAGTCGGCAAATGAGAAGATTAGGCTCCAAGGCACAATGTTGTGATCTTCCAATTTTGCCCTTCTTCTATATTGAGAATTCCTTGATCCCCAATCCATGAGAGACTACAATTAGAGGTGATTAGAGAGCATTAAGGAGGAGAATCAATCCCACACACAAAATCACTCTCAAAGGCTCAAAGGAAGACTTGGAGAGCAAGGAGAAGAGAGGAGGAGGAGAAGAGAGAGAGATCGGTGGAGCTAGGAGGAGATTAGTGAGTTTTTGAACTTGTTTAGCTTTGGTTTTAGTAGAATTTGGATTTGGATATTGTGAACCTTTAGATTTGAATGCAATTTGAGTTGGATTTGAGTTTGATGATTGAGATTTGCTTGCTTTGCCATTTGATTGCTTATTACTCTTGCGATGGAGTAGATTCCATAGTCTTGGGCTATGGGGGAATCCCCTAGCTCGGATTGGGTGTGAACCCCCAATTCCATAGCCTTTGAGTGCTTGATCTATGAATCCTCTCTACACTAAGCTTCAATTCTCTTGTGGAGACAAGGGACCTAGGGCTTGTGATTGGTAAGAGTAAGTGAGACCAATCTCGGACCCAATCACTAGACCTAGCATCGAAGGAGAGTGAAAACTCCCTAAGGTTGCAGTGTAGAGTGGAGGGATCGAAGGCTAGCAACCTCGATCTCACAAGGATCAACACTTATTGGTTGAATTGGGGTGGAATTACCCAAGTCTAGTTAGGGAAGGAACCCAAAAACCCAAGACCGATCTACTATTTTTGCCTAATCGAGTTACCTAGTCATCGGACCCGACGTTGTGTGAAGTCGGTCCCAGCCAATCAACCTCGATCCACCCTCGGACCGAAGTGACCAGTGTTGGTCCGAGGTGTTCTCTTTCGATTTTCCTCGTTTTGCCTTTCTTTTACCTCTTTTTAGTCTTTTCGGTACACTCAATGCACGAACTCCCGTGTGTTCGACACCCTACCTCTCTTACTACAATTGGGGTTCGGTTTATAAATTTAAATTTTGACATCCCCCGATCCGGACTACAACACCGACCCACGTCATAATTTTGGCGCCGTTGCCGGGGAGTTCTACTTGTTTGAGTTACCATCTTTTGTTGAGTCTTTGCTTTGGTAGTGATTTGGGTGAGGGACTAGCCCAAGCCCCTTGTTTGTTTTGATTTGTTTTTTTTTGTGTCTTTGGTTATAGGTGTATGCGAGCTCGTTCCGCTCGAGGAACACTTGAGTTCGACTTTGTGTGTGATCCGAAGAGCATCATCAAACAAGCTCGAAAGAAGAAGAGAATGGAGAACCAAGCTCGTGACGAGGAGATTGAGAGGATGAGGGCCGACATGGCTCGAATGGAAATTGAGATGGAAAACCGAGATGCCGAGGCTACAAGGGAGCGTGAGCAAAGGATGAGGTTGGAGGCTCGAATCAACACCCAACCCCGGAATGCAAGACAATACATGCATCCGGAGTTGAAGGTGCCGGAACCGGCCATAGTCTTGCCGGAGGTGTCAAAGAATTTTGAGATCAAGACTCAATTCATTTCGCTCATCAAGAGGGATCAATTTCAAGGGAGACCGAATGTGTGCCCGATCGAGCATGTGAAGCAATTCAAGGATCTATGTGAGACCATCTCGACGGATGAGGAGACACTTGAGTATGTGCTACTCAAAGCCTTCAAGTGGTCTTTGGGAGGCAAGGCATTGCATTGGTTGGAGAGCCAAGCACCTCGATCCATCACATCATGGAGGGCTCTCAATGAAGCATTCTTGATGAAGTTCTTTCCACCCACCAAGACAACGAAGCTTAGAAGGAAGATAGCGAGCTTTCAACAAGGACCCCACGAGCCACTCTTTGAGGCTTGGGATCGGTTCAAGGAAATGTTGAGGCAATATCCGACGCATGGGCAACAACCTTATGTCCTTCAAGACATTTTCTTCCAAGGAATCAACCCCGCCACCAAAGACAAGTTGAACCTTCACACCGATTGTGGGTTCATTGATTTGCCACCGGAGCAAGCGTGGGAGGTGCTAGACAAGCTCTCCGACTACGAAGCCATGTACGGAGCAAGTCAAGTGAACAAGGAGGCAAGAATCCATGGAGATGGTGCAAAAAGGCTCTATGACCCAAAGAGTGAAGATGTGGATAAAGATGTGAAGATCCAATTCCTTGAGGATGAGTTGAACAAGATGAGGAGGCTTTATCACCAAAAGCAAACCACAAGAGCTTGTGAAGAATGTGGTTCTTCAAAGCATGGAGCCCAAGAGTGTCCAAATGAGCGCCAAGTCCGTTTGGCCGAGCAAATCGAGGAGGCACAATATGTTCAAAGAAACTTTGGAGGAAGAGCCAACTACAACAACAATGGAGGAAGGTGGAACCAAGGCCAACCCAATGGCTACTACAACAACTTCAACAATCGAGTATGCTCCAAGAGGCACACCAACTCAACCTTCAACAACAACACCTCAACCAACAACAACAACAACTTTTCCACTACCAAGAAGACTTCCAAGCTCAATTTGATGAAGTGAACCGCAACATCGTCTACACAAGACGTGACGTGGACGACTTAAGGGCGGTTGAGGACCAAAGATGAAGCATACAAGAGAGCTTCAATGAATGGATGACCGGGAATTTCTCTTCCCGTGAAGATCAATGGATGCCTCCCGCCCCACAAATTCAACCGCCAAGTCAAGATCCTTTCCACGACCATGTGTATGAGTGAGAGAGGCAAGCTAGACTCCAAAGAGGTCGACGTCGAGGACGTCCTTCCAACAACTAAGCCTCAACATGCCATGCAAGAATAAGAAATTGTGAGCTTTCTTTACTTTTAAGTTTTGAGTTCTTTGTTTTGATGAGGACATCAAAATTTTAAGTATGGGGTGGGTTAGTAGCTCATGGTTTCATGTGTAGTTTTCTCTTGTTTTGTTTAAGGGATGTTTCTTTTGGGATTGTGGCATGTTGTGGTGCATGAATGGATGAGTTTGTTTTGATTTTGAGAAATTTTTGCAAAAAAAATCCATAAAAATTTGAAAATTGTGTTGAAAAAGTACAAAAAGATTTTGTTTTTGGACTAGGAATTCCCATCTTAGATGTCCAAAGAAGGTTAATGATGATGTGATCATGTAAAGTCCTTTGCATAATTTTGGATAGTTTAGCCTCAAATGGATGTTGTTTTTGATGTGATGTGATATCTTGCATGTCTTTATTGAGCACATGAGTTCTTGGATGAGATTTGATGCAACTAAGCTAGAGTGAACCTTGTGAGATCATTTTTGGCCATTTTAGGGATGTTTGTTCATATTGCATATCCCTCATTTTCTTGTGTGAATGAGCTCAAGCATGCTAAGTAATACTTGTTATTGAGGTGTTTATCTATTTTCCAAAGCCAATATGAGATTTGTTCTATGCTTTGTCACATTGATTTTGAACTTTATTTCATTTAGTCAAAGAATGTTCCATATCCTACCTTGAAGATAAACCGTTGTTTGTAGCCCCATCTTAGCCTTAGACCCTTATTTGAAACTCCTCAAAAATATGATTCCTAGCCTATATGACTTGACCCTTATAGGATTGGACTTTAGTGAGAGGTTTGGAAGAATATTTGGAGAGTTGAGATTCTCTTTGGTAAAGGGCAAAGAATGGAGTTGTAAAATCAAGAGGGTAGTGCATCTTTGTTGTGAAGAAAGAAAGAAAAAGTTGAAAAAATAGTGGATTGAAAAAGCAAAGTGCTTAAGTGAAGAAAAGGGTTCCGACCGAGTTCAAAAGGACCTCGGGCCCGATGTGAGTTCAAAGTCGGTCCAGTGCAAAATAAGTGAAAAAGTGTGAAAAATCCAACAAAAAGTGTAGTGCAAAGATGAAGTGGAATGTTAAGTGAAAAGTGGGTTGAAAAAGAAAGAAAAGAAGAGAAAATCAAAGTCTTTTGGAAGTGTGAAGTTGAAAGTGGAATAATTTGGTGAAGTTGGTGAGAGACTAGAAAGTTCTATCCCCTTGTAAGCACCACAAGACCAAAATGATTCCCACCTTGAGAAATACCAAAAGCCCCATTACAACCCGGCCGAATGGAACCTCTTTGAGGACCTCCATTGAGCCAAGTTCATATTCTTTGTGTGCATTGTAATAGGCATCTCTAGGTGGAGGAATTGGTGATATTAGCTTCAATAGTAAAGTCTTTGCTTGCATGATTTTTGAGTATGAGTGTTCATTGTTAAGCTTAAACATATGATGAGTGACACACATTTCCACATACCTAAAGTGAGGCTTTGTTGCATTGGACTTTGTTCCTTGAACACTTGATCATGTGTGATGATGTAATCTTGCTAGCATGTCTATCACTTGTTCTTACTTGATTTTTCACATGAGGCTTTACTTGAAGATTGTGCTTCGGTCTTGCTTACATTGTTATTGCTTGAGGACAAGCAAGTTTAAGTATGAGGTATTCTGATGTCTCTTATTTTGGTGGTGTTTTAGTGGTTATTTCCCTTTGTAAATATGTGTTTTTCATTCCTTTCTTTGTTAGTTTTGTCCCTTTTTAGCTTAGTTCTCGGTTTCCTACGAGATTCAGAAACTATGCGAGTTTGTTGTGTTTTGTAGGAAAAATGGCGTAAAAGAGGACGTTTTGGAGGAGTTTCCGAAGAGGAGTCAAGTTCGGGAGCTAGGGAGCGGAAGAGCCATGCGAAGAATGAAGAGGAGCTCAAGGAAAACCAAGAAGAGAAGAGGACCGAGGCCCAGGATCGAGATCACACCAAGACGGGCCCGAGTTCGAGCACCAGAGCATAGGACCGACGTTCCTAGACGTCGGGCCCGAGGTTGCCCCGTGTCGGTCCGAGTCGGCAAATGAGAAGATTAGGCTCCAAGGCACAATGTTGTGATCTTCCAATTTTGCCCTTCTTCTAAATTGGGAATTCCTTTATCCCCAATCCATGGGAGACTATAATTAGAGGTGATTAGAGAGCATTAAGGAGGAGAATCAATCCCACACACAAAATCACTCTCAAAGGCTCAAAGGAAGACTTGGAGAGCAAGGAGAAGAGAGGAGGAGGAGAAGAGAGAGATCGGTGGAGCTAGGAGGAGATTAGTGAGTTTTTGAACTTGTTTAGCTTTGGTTTTAGTAGAATTTGGATTTGGATATTGTGAACCGTTAGATTTGAATGCAAATTTGAGTTGGATTTGAGTTTGATGATTGAGATTTGCTTGCTTTGCCTTTTGATTGCTTATTACTCTTGCTTGATGGAGTAGATTCCATAGTCTTGGGCTATGGGGGAATCCTCTAGCTAGGATTGGGTGTGAACCCCCAATTCCATAGCCTTTGAGTGCTTGATCTATGAATCCTCTCTACACTAAGCTTCAATTCTCTTGTGGAGACAAGGGACCTAGGGCTTGTGAATGTTAAGAGTAAGCGAGACCAATCTCGGACCCAATCACTAGACCTAGCATCGAAGGAGAGTGAAAACTCCCTAAGGTCGCAGTGTAGAGTGGAGGGATCGAAGTCTAGCAACCTCGATCTCACAAGGATCAACACTTATTGGTTGAATTGGGGTGGAATTACCCAAGTCTAGTTAGGGAAGGAACCCAAAAACCCAAGACCGATCTACTATTTTTGCCTAATCGAGTTACCCAGTCATCGGGCCCGACGTTGTGTGAAGTCGGTCCCGGCCAATCAACCTCGATCCACCCTCGGACCGAAGTGACCAGTGTCGGTCCGAGGTGTTCTCTTTCGATTTTTCTCGTTTTGCCTTTCTTTTACCTCTTTTTAGTCTTTTCGGTACACTCAACGCACGAACTCCCGTGTGTTCGACACCCTACCTCTCTTACTACAATTGGGGTTCGGTTTATAAATTTAAATTTTGACATCCCCCGATCCGGACTACAACACCGACCCACGTCAATTTTCAATGCTGAAATTTCAGACTTGGTGTTGGTCTAATATTGCAGTATGAATATTCATGCTTTCCTTTGAGGGTTCTTTAGCTGAAATGAGAAATTGAAGTTACGTGTTCTTATTGATGTAAAGAAAAGCCATTGAATTATCATTATGTATAGCAATTGTTTGATCCGTTATCGTCTTTCTTGAAATGAGGTTCCATGGTGCATTCTCAATTATGATTTATTCTGTAGTTTCGATTCTGATATAATTCCTAGTTCCCTCATAACATGGATTGATGATATATGTCTTTATTCTAACTTTCTTTGTATTTGTGTGTTTTTTTCATGTCTTTATTCTAACTTTTTTTATCGACTTTTTGTTTTAATTAATCGATCCAAACACTGAGCTTGTACTTGTTCGTATATTTATTTATCATGTTCACGTATTTAAATACTATGTTCACATATTCTATGCATTTAAATAAAAATGGTAATGTTTAAGATTAGCATGTTCACATATTTGTCTTATTTGTTCATGTGTTTTACTAAGATGTTCACATATTTGTTTCCTTTATTAAAAAATGATGATTCTCTCTTCTTCTTCTTCTTCTTTTTAAACTTTTTGTATGTTTGTTGAACATTATTTGATCATTATGTATGTTTATTTTTATGTTCAGGGGAAGAAATCGCTCCTTCAGAAAACAGAACAAGGAAAATGGAAGTGAGGGAGGAGGTTGATAAAGAGAAGAAATCAATGAATAGGCATTAGTTGGTAGAGAATGGATAAAATAGAAAGTTGATGTGATTTAGAACGTAATAGGAAGTTAATGTAGAACTGAGTACGTATTTGATGATGTTTTTTTACTTATGTTATAGACATAAAAACGATATTTTGTAAATAGTTGGGGTTCACCTTATGAATTTGATTATGTTCACGTATTTTAGATGTGCGTTCACATATTTGAGTATCATGTTCATGTACTTTAAATGCACGTTCTCATACTTGAGTGTAATGTTCACGTATTTGAGTATCATGTTCACGTATTTGAGTATAATGTTCACGTATTTGAGTATCATGTTCACGTATTTTAGATGTGTGTTCACATATTTGAGTATAATGTTCACGTATCTTAGATTTGTGTTCACATATTTGAGTATAATGTTCACGTATTTGAGTATCATGTTCACGTATTTTAGATGTGCGTTCACAAATTTGAGTATAATGTTCACGTATTTTGGATGTGCGTTCACATATTTGAGTATAATGTTCACGTATTTTGGATGTGCGTTCACATATTTGAGTATAATGTTCACGTATTTGAGTACCATGTTCACGTATTTTAGATGTACGTTCACATATGAAGAAGTTGTGTTCACTTACTTTAGTATCATGTTCACGTATTTTAGACGTACGTTCACATATGAAGTACTTATGTTCACATATTTTAAATGTATGTTCAAATTAATGTGGTCAAATTCTCGCACACATATATTTAAAGCTTTCGAATTTGCACAATTATAAAGCATGATCTCTCTCTCTCTCTCTCTCTCTCTCTATATATATATATATATATATATATATATAAAATTATAAAATGACAAGTTGGACTATAGTGCAAAGAACTGCATTTGTTAGATAATTCGATGGAGATAGCAAGTAGAAATAGTGAAAAAGGTTGATTGCTAAATTTTTAATGCATTCAAGTTCATGCATTATATGACGTATAAATAAGTATAAATAAATTTCAATGGAGAAAATAATTTATTACGTTTGTCTTCATGTTCGCGTATTTTCTTTGGGTGTTCACATATTTGATGAGTATGTTCACATATATTATGTCGTGGTTCACGTATTAGTAAAGATGCAGATTTTGGGGTTAAAAATTGGAAGACTAAAAAAAACAAAATTGGTTTCGCCCACCGTGGGGTGAGAACCCACGACCACAAGGTTAAGAGCCTTGTGCTCTACCAACTGAGCTAGACGGGCTTATTGATAAACATTTTATGATCATTGTAATTAATCTTATAATTTGTATGTTTCAGTTGAAAATTTCAACAATCAACCGTTTACTTATTTTATCACCCCCTCTCAATAAGGCTTTTACTTAAGTCTTAATCTCAAGTGACATGTGTGTATATATTTTATAGGCTACCATAGCTCTACAGAAACTTGTGGAAATTCTACAAAGTTACAACCTCAGAATAGTTTTTATTGTTGATGAAAATCTTAGAATCGTTAACTAGCAATGCAATGAAATTGTAGAGCCGGTGGAGACAATAGCAATGCAAAACTAGAATTCTAGATTCAATCCGGACCTCAGTAAAATATGAAAAAATTGTTAAAATAACATCTTGCTAATGTGATTAGTCAACTTTAACAAAAGACAACACCACATCTTGTTGTGAAAACTTAGACACTGGTATTATTACTAGTATAAATTATAGAGTAAATATACAACTCATCAACAAGTTCATCACATTTCACACTTCACAGCAGTTTAATCAGTCAGCCAAATGAAAAGGGTAAAAGCAAATTCAGGAAACATAAATCAAAACAATAGTCTTTTGCATTACAAACACAATCCTGCAACATTATGATTGAACAGAGATGTTGGTGTTCACCATTTCAGTCATGTTTTGAGGAATTGCAGGTGCTGGCTCTGGTTCTTTAGTTGGTGATGGCTCCTTTGGTGGTTGAATGCGGCGCTCCTTCTTTGAACCGGGCTTAACACCACTTTGCTTGCTAATCAAGGTCAAACCCAAATTGCTCCTTGAGCATCTCTGACTCTAGTATAGCAAGGACGTCACTGATGCACCCTTGTAGCATGTAGCAATCTCATCTTCATTGATTGTTACTTCACCAAACCTTGTCTGCCAATTGACTATTCTCCAACTACAATCCAACTAATCAAGCTAGCTAAGAACACAAATGAAAGCAGTACAGTAGAGAGATGGGGAACAACATTGACATGGATGAAGCTTGTTTATCTATAAGCATCCAGGGTTGAAGGTGTAGCAAAATCAAGAATAATTTCAACTTGCACACAGACAAAAAAATATAGTGCTTATCCATGAGTTACTATTGTATCACCTGAACTTTCGTTCGTTTGAGTGACAAACATGTTGATCCCTGAAGCAATCTCCATACTCTTGTAAATGTGCACTGAATTGTCCATGTGAGGAGGAGGACGAACCTCTACAATCAAAGTCGGAAACATGCTCATATATGCAATTACATTAGGCATAGATCAATCTTATACAACTAATTATTTTGAGGAAGCATATCACAAGCTCATGCATATAAATCGCCAATGGTATGGTTAACCATGAGATGGAAACCCGCATAACCACAAATCTCGACGAGGAGATGGCACTTTACACACAGGGGGCAACTGGAATCCAATTTCATAGACGTGCGAATACACGAGTTGTTAATGCACATTTGTATAGATCAGCTTCAGCAGCAAACATATGAGCCAGACTGGGCTCCCTAATTCCTCGAATTGCGTTTCTCCAACGAAAACCTAATTCAGCCAAAACCGAAATCGGAAGATCGGAGAAGAAGGCAGCGAGTCGGAGTGGGAATCGAAAGCTCTGTACCGTCGATCCGGCCGCATCCCCCCTCAATCGTGGCCCTCACCCCATCCCCTCCGACTTCGGCCGCCTCGGGATGCTCAGCCGAGCCCTCCTCAGTGGCAACGCCCTCTCCAAACCCGTCCCGGCCTCCATCTCCAACATCTACCGCCTCTCTGACCTCGAACTCTCCCTCAATCGGATGTCCAACCCCTTGCCCGTTGATGTCGCCAGTTGATGTCGGAGTCGTCAAAATCGTCCGCGAACGAGTTGAAGAAATCGCGATCGACGACTTGTTGGAGCCGAGAGGGTGGAAGCTCTCACCGAAGAACTCGAGAGGCTTAAGATCGTCGTCGACATCCATGGCGATTTAGAGTGTGACCGAAACGCACAAATCGCCGAGACGGATACGTTTCCTGTCAAAAGAGGCAAAATTACTAAAAAGCCCCCATGTCTTTAAAATTTTAAAAAGAAGCAGCTTCTAATCAGGACCGTAGATCTGTCTAATCGGACGGTCCATGATCATTCGCAATTTTTCGGATAACTTTCATTTTCATTTGAGCCGGAGCCTATAAATAATACATATAATATATTGTAATAAATATTTATGTAGTAATTTCTATCCATACATAAATATGTGCTTTCTATCAATTTATACATGATATATATTTAATATATTGCAAAAGATCCATATATACGAAATATATCTTATTTACGTAGCAAAATATCCATCTATGCCAAATATCCACTTGCAAAAGATTTGTTCTTCTAAACAAAATCTATACGTATTATGTATATGATAGAGTATGTATATTATTTTTTCTATCTACATATGGAATAGGCAAAAGATTTATATGGATATGTTGTGCCCTATTTTTTATATATATTCATGGTATGTGAATTCCGTATGAATCATAATGTCTATTTTATTTATATATATTATTTTGATTTGTAAAACTAATAAGGGTATATGATTGTTAATGAATGATTTATAATTAATTCAATATGAGGTGAAGCCAGAACTAATGTGGATGCTCGAAATGACTCAGTTTTAATATATAGTATAAATTCATATGTAAAGTGAGTCGAGAAATTATGACTTTCATAATATCTTTCTGGTTTAATTAATTTTTTGACCTGTTGATATTTAGGGTCTGGTATATATTCGGATTTATTCTACATACATTCATGTCACTAAAATTTACGAGTTAATTGATTCTAAGTATTATTGACCTATTTATTTTTGAGTCAGGTTTTTGGGTTTGTTCTACTTAGGTTTACGTCATGAAAGTTCATATGGTAATTGAGGCGAAAAGTTATTTTCACAATATCATTCGGGTTTAGTTCTTCGTTTGACAAGTCTAAACTATGAACAATATTTTTAACATATAATTACACAAAATCTTTCTTATTTCTTAATCCTAAATATGCACATTTAATCATAATAATCTAAAATATCGAATATGTATATGGAGATGATTCTACAATTGATTTTTTTTATAAAAATAAATATCAATATATTAGAATACAACTATTAATTGAGTCATTTTGATAGGTTGATCTTGTTGAATTTGGATTAAGTACAAGCATGAAATATTATGTATGGAAAATAAACCTATAGATGGGGTCGATTCGGTAAGTTGATCATTTTGAGTTTGAACTGAGTATTGGACTGCTATGTATGAAGAATAAACCAATTATTAGGGTCAGCTCTATAGGTTGGTCATTTGAGTTCAAATTAAGTATACGTTTGGGCTAATATATGTGGAGAATAAACCTACTTATGGGTCGGTTCTATATGTTGGTCATTTTGAGTTCGGATTTAGTACAAGTTTATTAAGAGAATAGAGCTATTAGTATGGTAGGTTTGGTAGGTTGCCCATTTTGAATTTAGATTGGGTGCAAGTTTGAGTTATTGTATATGAAAAATAAACCTATTGGTGAGATTCATTTGATAAGTTGATCGTTTTGAGTTTGGATTGAGTACGTGTTTGAGATGTTATATATGAAGATTATATCCATTAATAAAATCGGTTCAGTAGGTTGTTCATTTGAATGTGGATTAAGTACATGCTTAAGTTGTTAAAACTTACATGTCGATTGGTTAGGGTCTTTACAAGTTTGGTTCAATTGGGTTCGGGTCAGTCAGTTTGGTTCGGCATTAAGTAGAGATTGAGGTCGGTAGTTTTATAGGTTAGTTGAGTTAAGTCGTTATAGTTTTTTTTGCAAGCTTAGGTTGATCAGTTGGTGAAGAGAGTCGACTATTTTATACTTCTGTTTGACACTAACATCTTGGACCAACTTGACGACAAATGAAAGATATTTTATTTATTTATTTTAATAATAAAATAGATATTTATATATAAATAATTTTATATGGTACAATTTAAAGTTAGAAATATGACATTAAGTTATAGTATTCATAGATCATATGTAAATTAATATATTATTATTTTTATATAAAAGAGTTATCGAATAAGGACCGGGTCATTAATTAGCTTCACACCTTCAAACTCGAGTTTGCTCAACATAGGTTTATTGTTTATATCACAAAAATTACAAGATTGATTAACCGATTCTAAATTTGTTGCTTTCCACGGTACTTATCGGATTCAAATAAATTATGTATTTAATTATTATACTTACATCATATGCAATTTAATATATTTTAAATTTTATTTGAAAAAGCCCCGGGCAAGGCCCGGGTTATAACTAGTTATGTACTAAAATGTAAGCAAACTGTGTCATTATATTGTGCCATATCACCCCCTTAATAAAGAGCTAGTGTAGTACCTACACCTTGTGCAGACTTTATTAAAATTTTCTTTAATTTTCTTTTACATGACTTTTAAGAACTTTAATATATTTTTATTATATTTTTATATATTGATTTTTTTATTAATCTTTTACAACTTAATAACACATATACAAGAGAATTTGGTTTTCTTTATTATCTAATTAAACATTCTCTAGATTTTTAGTATAATACCATATTAATATCCGAGTTTTTATTTAACATAATTGATTTATTATACAAGTTTGATAACATATCTTATGTTAAAAAGTTAAACAAAAAACATCTTAGAAACTAAAAAGTTGATCACTATGGATGATTGCCGCTTTCGGGTTGCGTACGAGGGCCTGCACATTATCTACGTCAAGTGTGAAAAATACGGGTACCAAGAGACCCAATGCCCTATAGTGTTCAAAGCGGGGGAGCCGCCCGCCACGGCACCCGCGGTCGCCCCACCTCCGCCCAAGCCTTCGCAAGCTGTCCCTTCAGAGAATGATGCTAGGTATGGATCGTGGACAGTCGTTCAAAGATGAAGGAGACCTAAATCCAACCCAGCTACTTCGGGGGAGGCCCCAAAGCAAGAGGCCCCGAAACGATCAATGAAGGTTGGGGGTAATCGGCCTAAAGAGCATACGGCTGGCTTCCAAGATAAGCAAAAGTCTCAGGTTGCTCCCTCGACGAGTGGTCCTGTTGGTACCGTGACGAACAAGAAACAAGTCGACAAGGGCAAGGCGATTATGGTGGAAGAGTCGAGGAAATCCAAACCCTCTACTCGGTCCACTGATGGCTCGAAAACTCGACAATCTAGTATGAACATTAACCAGGAAAAGACACCCCGTCGTGCTCCTAAGAAGTCTACTACTTCGGGATCGAGTGGGGTGTTTTCAACTGTTACGCCGTATGGGGGAAAAGAGGCGCGAGTTGAAGAGCAGGCGCCGCTGGATTTCTCCCATGAGAACTTCCCCCGACTCCCTGCTCCTAGTGGTGGTCCTATTGCGGGAATCCCCCCCCACCCACACCAGCACCTAATCTCCCTCCGGAAGGTAATACGATTCCTTCTTGCAATTCCCTTTCAACTACTCCCAAGTCCGAGCAACCCGTTTCTTCCCCCGGTTGTTAATGAATTGCCTCTTGTGGAATTGTTTTGGAGCCCAGAAACCGGGCTTTCGCAGGGCCGTCAAGTATTGGGTCCGTAAAAATAAAATGGATGTTTTAGCAATTTTTGAACCCCGTACTTCGGGAGAGGCTGCCAACAGTGTTTGTGAGCGGCTCAATTTTTCTAAATGGGTGCGGATTGATGCTTCCGGCTACTCCGGTGGTATTTGGCTTCTTTGGCAAGATAGTCGTATTGATCTTACTGTCATCAGAAGCAGCCAAGGATATATTCATGCTACTGTGCAGAAGGAGGATGCTTGCTATCATCTGATTATTGTATATGCTCCGCCGAAACCCAACCCCCGGAAGTTGTTTTGGCGTGAGTTGTTACAGGAGGTGATGGGTATCTCTGCTCCTTTGATTGTGGGCGGTAATTTTAATAGCATTCTTCACACTGATGAACGTCAAGGTGGGTCGGGCAATCTCTTTGAGGACTCCACTAAGTTTGGAGACTTTGTTGACTCTGGAAGTTTCGTTGATTTGGGTTATTCAAGACAGCCGTTTACTTGGTTCCGCGGAAGCTCCCCGCGAACCTATGTGGCCAAACGCTTAGACCGGGTTTTTGTGAATCCGATAGGCCGCTTGTGTTGGCCGGCGGCGGTTGTGCAACATTTGCCGCGTATTGCCTCCGATCATGTTCCGCTGCTTCTCTCTCTTAAACCGCGTGTCGTCTTTAACAGAGCTCGTCGTCCGGTTCGCTTTGAGGCAATGTGGCTAACCCACCCTCAGTTCCAAGACTTTGTCCGGCAGGCTTGGCGACAGGATTGTCCGACGCATGAGGCGTTGGCGGAGCTTATGTCTAAGCTGCTTATTTGGAATAAGGAGGAGTTCGGCAACCTGAATTTGAAAAAAGACATGCTTGTTCGTAAGATTAAGGAGAACCAAGCTTCACTCCTTCTAGGTCCGACTCCACAACTTCTTGCAGATGAGTCTCAGCTGAATACTGAGCTTGATCATGTTTTAGAGCAGGAAGAACTTATGTGGTTACAAGAAATCGCGTATCCAATGGCTCCAAGCAGGGGATAGGAATACTCGTTTCTTCCACATGTCTACTATTATCCGTCGGAAGCGCAATCGAGTTGAATCTCTGCGTTCTGATGAGGGCGGTTGGATTTGTGATGAAGGCGAGCTTGAGCGGCATGCAGTGGGCTATTTCACGAAACTCTATTCCCTGAATGACGCCCACAATCACCATGGTACAACCTGCAGTGGAGCCTTTCCCTCAATCTCGGTTGACGTTTGGGCAGAGTTGTGTGAGTATTGGGGTGATCAGGAGATTTATGATGCCGTTAAGAGTATGGGTGCGCTAAAAGCCCCGGGAAGGGATGGATTTCAACCGGTCTTCTATCACAAATGCTGGAGCCAGGTTGGCCCTTCGGTCTGTACAGCTGTGCGGGAATTCTTCCAATCTGCTAAGCTCCCGGAGGGTATTAATGAGATGCTGATTACGTTGATTTCTAAAGTTGATGAGCCAGAGAAAATCAATCAGTTCAGACCGATAAGCTTATGTAACGTCTTGTATAAAATCATTACGAAGCTTATGGTTGGCCGTATGAAGCGGGTGATGCCTCATTTGATTAGTCCCACTTAGGGGAGTTTCTTGCCTGGGCGCCTTGCTACGGATAACATTGTGGTTGTCCAAGAAGTAGTTAACTCAATGAGGTTTAAGTCTGGAAACAAAGGTTGGATGCTTCTGAAACTTGATCTTGAGAAAGCTTATGATCGGCTCCGCTGGGATTTTGTGACCGATACCTTGCTTGATGCTGGCTTTTCGGGGCGGTGGGTTGATTGGACGAGAGAATGCATCCGTAAGTCGTCTTTCCACCTTCTTTGGAATGGAGAGATGACCAATCAATTTTTTTCCAGAGAGGGGGGTACGCCATGGCGATCTGATATCTCCCTACTTGTTTCTCTTGTGCATTGAAAGGTTGAGTCACCAAATCAACAATATGGTTGCAACGGGTAGGTGGAAGCCCATTCAACTCTCCCGGGGTGGCCCTCATCTTTCGCACTCTTGTTGTTTGCCGATGATATTATCCTGTTTGCTGAAGCAACTATTGACCAGAGGAGGTGCTTGAAGAGTTCTGTGGTGTGTCTGGGCAGAGTGTTAGTCGGGCGAAATCTCGGATTTTTGTTTCCAGTAATGTGTCTGAGGACCTTAGGGACGCTTTGTGCGTGGAGAGCACGCAGGTTCGCCTGGACCTCGGACCTGGGCAAATATCTAGGTATGCCAATCTTTCATGACACTGTGAAAATGGCTACTTTTGAACCCCTCTTGGAGAGGTTCTCGTCAAAGCTCCGGGGTTGGCAGGGTAAGTTCCTAAGCATGGCGGGCAGGGTAACCCTTGTCAAGTTGGTTCTTTCTTCCCTTCCGGTCCATATTATGGCAGCTGTCTCTATTCCCCGCGAAGTCTGTCTGAAGCTTGATAGTATGATGGCTCGATTCATTTGGGGGGGGGGGGTTGGAATCTCAGCGTCGTATCCATTTGGTGAATTGGGATGAAGTTTGTCTTCCGAAGGAGTTTGGAGGACTAGGAATTCGTCGTATTGCTGATATGAATCTTGCTCTCGTTGGAAAACTTGGGTGGCGTTTTCTTACCGAGAGGGATAAGTTATGGGTGGAGGTCTTGAAGGCTAAGTACATCACTTCGGTTCGGTCGGACCGAGCGCACTCGTCGTACGTTTGGCGCAGTGTTAAGACGGGTATGGATAAAGTGGTTAAACCTGGCTCTAGATGGTGCGTTAGGGGGGGTCTTGGAACCCTGTTTTGGACGGACCCCTGGCCTGATATACGTCCTCTATATGAGTTCGCTCTTGGACCGATTGATGCTAATGACATGGGAAAGGTGGTGCGTGAGATGTGGGTCCCCGGAGCCGGTTGGGATTGGTCTCGGTTGTAGACTGTTCTTCCGATTCACTTGCTGCTTAGGCTTGCTGCGGTGCCGATTAGTGAAGAAGCAACGGCTGTTGATGTGCTGTGCTGGTCGGGAACGTCTTCCGGGGCATTTTCGGTACGTTCTACATACGAGTTCGTGGTAAGGGAGTCTATTCCATCGACGACTGACCTGCCGTTGTTTAAACGGCTGTGGTGGCTCCAAGTCCTGAATGCCAAAAGATGTTCCTCTGACTTGTTATCAAAGGGGTTATCTTGACAAACCAAGAGCGGGTGTGGAGACATATGGGTTCGGACGCCCTTTGCTCGAAGTGCGGGATTGAGGAGGAGTCGTTGACTCATCTCTTACGAGACTGCGCCGTCGTAGCTCATACTTGGGATGATCTTCACCCTCCTCTTGCCAGGGGAGTATTCTTTCAATCTGACTTTGCCTTTTGGATTCGTTCCAATATTACGCATAACCAGTCGAGTGGGAGTTCGCTTGGTTGGGCTGAAATGTTTACGATGCATTTGTGGTGGTCCTGGAAGTGGCGTAACATGTTTGTTTTCCAACAGGAAACTTTTCAGGGGAACCGGGCTACCTTCATTCAAGATTACGCTAAGGAGTATGAAGATGCCATGATGTTGAGCAGGGCGAATATGCCCCAGCGAAGTGTCGAGATTGTTGAGGTTGGGTGGTCTAAGCCTCGACTTAGATGGATCAAGGTGAACACTAACGGGTCAGTGAAGAGCGACGGTCTTGCAGCTGCAGGCGGCGTCCTCCGAGACGAGAACGGTAAGTGGATTTGTGGGTTCGTTCATAATATTGACATATGCACCATGCCGATGGCGGAGCTATGGGGAGTCGCTCAAGGGTTGAAACTTGCTTGGAGCAGGGGCTATAGGAGGGTCGCCCTAGAAGTTGATTCACAACTTGTGATTCTATTACTAGGAAGACCTATAGAGGATAGTCATCCCTTGGCTAACTTGGTACTTTTGTGCCAAAGCTTCATTCGTAGGAGCTGGGTTGTACAGTTCCGTCATGTTTTTAGGGAAGCAAATTGTGTTGCTGACTCGCTTGCTTCTTATGCTTTTAATTTTAACATTGGTTATCATGTATTGCTTGACCCTCCTGAGGGTGTTATTTCGTTGTTGCTTGATGATGTAAGGGGTCGGGTTATCCCCCGCATGCGTACTACTTAACCCTTTTCATTATTAATAAAACGCCCCTTGAGGGAACGAAGACTATTGCCTCTCCTTTTACCAAAAAAAATAAAGCTCGTCATACACCACCAACCCTCACCCCTCTCGCTCCACATTTGCCTCCCTTTCCACCCACCTAGCCATGGTGGAGCTCAAACACCGCCTCCTCACCTCCCTCTTGAAGCTCTCAGACCGCAACACCCACCAGATCGATCTCGAGGAGCTCGAATCTACTATTTCCTCCCTCCAAAACGACGCCATCCCCATGCACCTCAATGCCCTCCTCAATGTCTCTGCCTCCGACCCTAAACCTGCCATCCGGAAGCACGCTTCCCCAAATTACCACCCTCTCCTCCCCCTCCCTCTCCCGCCACTTCCCCGACTTCGACTCGAACACCCGGACGCCTGTCGCTTCGCCATCGGCTCCCTCTCCACCATCTACATCAACGGGGACGCCACTGGTTTCCATGTTTGTCAAGCCATTGTTGGAGGCGTTGGCAGACAATGAAATGGAGATTTAGATTGGGGCTCCAATGTGTTTGGAGAAAATTGTGGAGTGCACCAAAAATCCGGGGTAGTCTCCTCTCAATTGGTTTTAATTTAAATTTTAAACAGAAAAAAAAAATTTTGAATGGAAAAATGTCTATTATCGAAATTTTAATTACGAAAAGGAAAATAGGTAAACCATAAGCGTATCAAAAGGAGAAACTTTTTCTTAACTGATTACTAACCTTTAAATATGATTGTATGCTTATGTATTAAGTCCATATTGTTATTGTAATTGTGGCTAAGGGGGTCTAATGTGTCATAAAATTGGACAAAGTGGAGATTAACAATCAATTAGGGGAGCTAAATTATCATAAACTTGTTTCATCTATAGAAAGATTAAGGGCTTTTTCTTTTTGTGGGTAGAAAGATCTTTTTAAGGAGAAAATATTGGTTTGGGTGGAATTTTTTTATTAGAAAACACAAAAAATATAGATAAGATATGTACGTAGAAAAAAGTAAAATATATTTTTTGGGTGAAAAAATTGTTTTGACTACAAGTAGAATAAGAATTAATAATGAAAAGTTCAATGAAACATATATTTATCTAAAGAGAAATTTATCGGAAACCACACGTATGATAAGTCATATTTCGCTAAACCATCCGGATGTTTGGATATTATTTTGGACCACTTGTATGATGGTCTACGTTAACAAAAAACCACCCTACCCATATTCGGTTTAAAGACCGTCGGCTGCGCGTGGCCATGTGACATTTAAATATTTTTTATTTACTTTTACACTTAAAAAATACCAAAAAACTCAAAAACGAAATTTTAAATTTTAAAATATTTATTTTCCTTTATTTCGTTTAAATATTTTTTTTTCATTTTTATTCTTTAAAATTATGATTTTTTTTTAGATCAAACAATTTGAATTTTTAAACGAAAAATCTAATAAACAAAAGTGTCTTTGTAAGTTTATATGTTCAGCCATCCTGATGCTTTGGTGTAATTGGCCTTCACCCACTTCTAGTTATTACCCTATCGAAAAACAAAGTGATTCGGTGCCCAATTTCTCATTTTAACCCAATTTACCCAGCGGTTACAACAACTTGTGAGTGTGGAACCACATTGCTTGATGGTGAACATCATGATTCATGCATGCTCCCGTCTTCTTCGGCTTCCCTCTCTCTGTACGTATTTCTGTAACCTCCTCCTCTCACCTCTTTTTTTTGATCAGATCCTCCTCTCAGTCTCTCACCTCTGTATTTCTGTATTTGTAATCTGCCTTTTCTTTACTTTTTATCTTTAACCCCCCTCAATCCATTCCCCCTTTCCAAAAAACGCCCACAAAATCATGAAAAACACACATTTAAATTTCACACTCGGAATCTGCTTTGTTTCCGAAATCACAAACACTCGCTTCCCCTTGGCTTTGAAGCCTGCTACACTCGGGAATTGCACTCGTCCATTATTACTCCGCTTTGATCCGGCGGAATAAAACATCGACAATTCCATGCACTCCCCAATCACTCCTTCTAAAGTTTCCTATGTCCATGGTCCCCCCTTTCTGCTTTTCATTAATTAATTTTACAGCACCAAATTCGGATTAATTAGTGGATAAACTCGCTGCCTCAGTTTTCATTCCCTTTTAAAATCTCCTCCGTATCCATTTCAAATTTCTGGTGAGATACCAAATTCCTCTGGACTCGACTGACATCTTGTCGATTGTCCGTTGTCAAAAAATGAGAGCAAAAATGGCGGTGATGGTACTACTCCTCACACTCATCCTCTTCTTCGAGTGCTCTTCGCTGGCCCTGAACCAGGACGGCCTCTATCTCCAACAGGCCAAGCTCTCACTCGACGACCCAGACGGCTCGCTCGCCTCCTGGAACCCACGTGCCGACACCCCGTGCACGTGGAACGGCGTACTCTGCAACTCCGCCGGCGACGTCGTCTCCCTGGACCTCTCCTCCTTCAACCTCGCCGGCGAGTTCCCCACCGTCCTCTGCCGCCTCCCCCGCCTCTCCTCCCTCACTCTCTTCAACAACAACATCAACGGCAGCCTCCCTCTCTCCATCTCCGACTGCTCCTCCCTCTCCCACCTCGACCTCTCCAACAACCTCCTCACCGGAGAACTCCCTCGCACCCTCCCGGACATCCACCCCCTCCGACACCTCGATCTCTCCGGCAACAACTTCTCCGGCCAACTCCCCCTCTCTTTCGCCACGTTCCGGAGCCTCGAAGCCCTCTCCCTCATCAGCAATCTCCTCGACGGCCCCTTCCCGGCCCTCTTCGCCAACGTCTCCACTCTCAGGGAGCTCAATCTCTCCGCCAACCCGTTCTCGCCGAGTCCACTCAGCCCCGAACTCGGAAAGCTAACCAACCTCGTGAAACTCTGGCTCTCCGGGTGTAACCTGGTGGGTCCCATTCCAAACTCCCTGAACCGGCTCACCAACCTCATCGATCTTGACTTGTCGGGTAACGCGTTGACCGGGAAACTCACGGCCTCCCTCATCCAAGAATGGACCACCATCGTCCAGATCGAGCTCTACAGCAACAACCTCACAGGCGAGTTACCGGCAACCGGGTGGGCCAATCTCACCTCCTTACGCCACTTCGACGCCTCCATGAACCAGCTCACCGGCGAGATCCCCGACGAGCTCACCCGCCTCCCACTCGCCTCCCTAAACCTCTACGAGAACGGGCTACAAGGCCAGTTGCCGACTACCATCGCCGACTCTCCCAACCTCGTCGAGCTCAAGGTGTTCGGAAACCGCCTCCACGGCGAGCTTCCGGCGAGCCTCGGCCGGAACTCGCCGCTCAACATGCTTGACGTTACGGCCAACCGTTTCTCCGGCCCCATTCCGGCGAGCCTCTGCGCCAAGGGGCGGCTGGAGCAGCTTCTCCTGCTCAACAACTCCTTCTCCGGCGGGATTCCGGCGAGCCTGGCTCAATGCCGGAGCCTCGAGCGGGTGCGGTTGGGGAATAATAACCTCTCCGGCGACGTCCCCGTCGGATTCTGGGGTCTCCCACACGTGTACCTCCTCGAGCTCCTCGACAATTCTCTCACAGGGAGCATTTCCAAGGCGATAGCCTCCGCCTCCAACTTATCCGAGCTCACCATTTCGAATAACGGGTTTTCGGGGCGAATACCCGAGGAGTTGGGGTCTCTGAACAATCTACTGAGATTTGAAGGCGGCCACAATCGGTTTTCGGGTCCTCTGCCCGAGTCCATTGCCCGAATGGATCAACTGGGCCTGCTTGATTTGCACAGCAATGAGTTAGCCGGTGAGCTCCCATCTGGAATTGGCTCACTGAAGAGACTCAACGAGCTTAATTTGGCGGACAATGCGATCGGGGGCGAAATCCCGTCTGAAATCGGGAGCTTACCTGCACTCAACTATCTTGATCTCTCTGGGAACCGGTTATCCGGCGGAGTCCCCGTTGGGCTTGAGAATTTGAAGCTGAATCAGCTCAATTTGTCCAACAATCAACTCTCCGGCCCTCTTCCACCAATGTTTGCTACATCAATGTACAAGAACAGCTTCCTGGGCAACCCTGGATTGTGTGGTGACATTACAGGCTTGTGTCGAAACAGACGAAGCGGAGAAAAAAGCAGAGGATATGTATGGATGCTCATCTTTGTTCTAGCTGGGCTTGTTCTGATTTTAGGCCTGGCATGGTTCTATTTCAGATACAGAAGCTTCAAGCAGTCAAAGAGCGGCAGCAACCGATCCAAATGGACTCTCATGTCGTTCCACAAGCTGGGTTTCGACGAATACGAAATCTTGGACTCCTTAGATGAAGAGAATGTGATAGGAAGTGGGGCATCTGGGAAAGTCTACAAAGTTGTTCTCAGTAATGGAGAGGCGGTTGCTGTTAAGAAAATCCTCAAGCCTGAGAAGATGGAGGATGGCGATGTGGAGAAGGGTACTGATTTTGTTAGGGACGATGGGTTTGAAGCTGAGGTGGATACACTCGGCAAAATCAGGCATAAGAACATTGTCAAGTTGTGGTGTTGCTGTGTTGCTAAAGATTGCAAGCTTTTGGTTTATGAGTATATGCCTAATGGGAGCTTGGGTGACTTGTTGCATAGTAGCAAAGGGGGGTTGTTGGATTGGCCTACAAGGTGTAGAATTGCTCTTGATGCTGCTGAAGGGCTTTCTTATCTCCACCATGACTGTGCTCCTCCAATTGTTCATAGAGATGTCAAGTCTAATAACATTCTTCTGGATGCTGATTTTGGGGCTCGGGTGGCGGATTTCGGTGTTGCTAGGACCGTGGAAGTGACCGCGAACGGAGTCAAGTCCATGTCTGTGATTGCTGGCTCTTGTGGCTACATTGCACCAGGTTTGCCTTCTTGCTTGCTTGATGTTTTTTAAGTTCAGTTGATATGTTATTAATGAATCTTAGGTTTCAAACCTGCAATCTTGTTCATAGAAGATGAAAATTTTGATATTATTTTTGTACAACTGTGGCCTTCTTTTCAAGAGGCAAAAGTGTAGGGCATAGGAGTGTGAAAGGTTTCTATTCTTTGTGAAATAAAGTACTGAAAAGTCATACACTCCTGCTTTAGTTCAGACTTTAGAGTAGTGACAAAACGTTGATTTGAGTCAACGTTAGTGCGTGCCCACACTAATTGCTGTACTATTTGCATGTTGTCTTTGATTTCCATGTTTATGACAATGATGATTGCATTTGTTACTACTTAATCATGGGTTTAGTTGAGTGTGTCTAAAATCTCTGCTTTAGGATTGTCTAAGTCATAATATCATGTCATTTTTACTTCTACAGTACCCTGATATCATTAATCTGATTCCTTTGTCATTCCCATTTGTATATTCCAGTTATTCCTTGTACTTTCAATTGCAACTCAATCCTGATAACTAAAAACACAACATTCTGGTTATCATGTAATCTTATCGCAGAATACGGGTATACCCTTCGAGTAAACGAGAAGAGCGACATCTACAGTTTCGGAGTGGTGATTTTGGAACTGGTCACCGGTAAGCTCCCAGTAGACGCGGAATACGGAGAGAAGGATTTGGTCAAGTGGGTATGCACAACTCTCGATCAAAAGGGTGTCGACGACATTGTTGATCCGAAGCTTGATTCTTGCTATAAGGAGGAGATTTGCAAGGTGCTGAACATTGGGCTCCTTTGCACGAGCCCTCTCCCCATTAACCGGCCTTCCATGAGGAGGGTGGTTAAGATGTTGCAAGAGGCCTGTAGCGCGAACCAGTCCAATTCGGTAAAGAAGGATGGGAGGCTAACCCCTTATTATCATGAAGAATCTTCTGATCAAGTGGTTTAATTAGTCAAGGTATAACAATGAGATGATCATGATCCAGAAGATTACTTTTTTTCTTTTTTTTAGATTGGCTCTATATGTATGTACTGGGTGGGGGTTAAAGAAAGGTGAAAAGGAGAGCGTGCAAGAGATGATAATGCAGAATGTCTTACTAAAGTATTGAAGTAAAGGTGGTGGTTAATTCAAGTAAAGTTCTCTTCTGCTTTCATGGTTTCAAAGATGAGATGAAACCTGCACTCAATACTCTCTTCAGAGAACTGCAATCATTAATCTCCAGTTTTTCACTGCCCCTTGCCTGATCTGGAGGGGTAATCTTCACACATGGATATTTTTTGCAAATATCAAGTGACTAGTAGAACAAGTCCTTCTCTTCTAAGGGGAGGAGAGATGTAGGCTCAATTTTCTTATACTTGGTAATTTGCCGTTTTTGTGAAATGTAGGACAAAGGTGAGAATGGCCCATCAACTTTCCTTTATAACGCAATACTGCACAATGGAATGGGTAGATGGAGTAAATGTGTTATTTATTTATATATATTTAGAAAATTACCTTATCTCTAATATGTAGAGTAGTCCACCGTTATCTGACAAAAAAAAAAGAGTAGTCCACCGTTAGTCAATTCTTGGTCTTCATAGACTCCAAGGTTCTTGCCCTGGATCGGTGGAATTTGACCGTCCCGTCAATCCTCCAGGCTGAAGCTCTGGTGGCTCTAGACGGGGTGCGGAGGGCTAAGACCCTTAATATAAGAAGACTAGTGGTTGAAGACGATAACTTATGCGTAATTAACAACATTATGAGGGCATGGAGATGTCCCTGAAAAATCTGGACAATTATTGGTGATATTAAAGGCCTCCTTTCCTTTTTTGAGGAGGTTCGTGTTTTCCACTACTACAAGGAAAGTAATAGAGCAACAGACTACTTAGCGGTCAGGAATGCTGACCCACAATTCTTACTACTTAGCTTGAGGACAATGCGTCAAAGCATCATTGGGAGAATTATTTCAGGACAACTCTTGGATCAAGTGAGGGAAGAATACGTGAAGCTAGAGATTTTTTGAAGATCATCCGAGCGGATACTTTAGACCGATCCTAACCTGATTAGGAGGCCTAGTGTTTTCCTCTTGTTGTACAAAAAAAATCTTGGTCTTCATAGGAAAGATAAATAAACAAATAATAAAAAGAAGAAAAAATTATGAAGGTTGACCTTGGTGATGATCAAAAATCATTTTGGTCTTTTGATGAGAGGATAACATGTGTAAAGTTTATACACTAAAAATCAATCAACTTTTAAAAATATAAAAGAACATTCAATATAAATTAAGATGACCAATATATTTGATCTACCACCATTTATGCTCTTAGAAAGAAAAAAAATGATCTGCTTGACATTTGGAAAATTTTGATTTTTAAACTAATAACTCTTTTTTTAGTTGAACATCAATAGCTCTTCAATAGCTCTTCAATAGCTTTAACTTTCAAACTAAGTATGACCGGTGCACTTGTAATTCGCTACCTATAGATCCATGGTAATTGAAGCATTCTCTCCGCCAATAATCAATGCATTGTTTTTAGAAATCCTCTTTTTGTAATTTGGTATACTTATATGTGGAACAACATCTTCAAACACTTCTCAATAATTTTGTAGTAAAGGTAAAAATTCACACCTTAGTTGAAAGATCATCCAACTCACACAAGATCGTCATGTATCGAGACAAGATCCCTTATCAAAATCACGATATTCCACCACAACTAAATCATTCCTAGATGTATAATATAGACCTTTTGTTAAGGTTTCCTTTAAGCATCTCAAGAGATACATAGCTGCATGCAAATGTGGATGTCGGGGTTTGAGACAAACTGAGATAAATGTTGAACAACATATGAGATGTTTGGCCTTATGATTACTGAGTAAATAGTTGACCAACTAACCTCCTATATTGTTTTGCATCTAGTAACAACTCGCCTTCCTCTATTGACAACTTTAGCCTTATTGGCACTAGACGTTGCATTTCTTTGGCATCCAACATATGAGAATCGTGGAGAATATCATGAATATACTTTCCCTAGCTAAGATAATTAACATGATTTGTTCTCAAGATTTCCTCTCTTAAGAAATACTTAGATCTCCTCGAATTCTTGATAGTGAATTTTGCATCAAGAGTAGCTTTGACTGAATTAGTCTTTGCATCATCGTTGGTAGTTACAAAAATACTGTCCACATAAACTAAGAGAGTTGTGAACAAGTGTCCCTTCTCCTTGACATACAAAGAGTAATCATTAGTGGACTATGCATATCCTAACTTCACCAAAAAGGACGACAACTCATGATTCCACTATCTCGAGGTGTGTTTCAGCCCTAGAGTGACCTCTTAAGCTTGCACACCAGCTGTGATGAAGCCTTGGTATATCAGGAAGAGTCATGTAGATGTCCTCCTCGAAATTTTCATGAAGGAAGGCATTGTTGATATCTATTGCCATTGCAATAATAATGCGAACAATGGGTAATTTGGCAATCGGGCTAAAGGTGTGTTTATATACCTTTCCTAATTTCTAATTGACACCCTTTACCACTAGTCGGGCTTTATACTTGTTGATTGATCCATCTGGCTTACCTTTTGTCTTGTAGACCCATTTCGATCCAATGGTTTGACATCCTTGTGGCAACAACATAAAATCTCAGGCTCCATTGCGCTCCAATGCTTGGAGTTCCTTTGATATGGCTTCTTCTTAGTGATGAACCCCTTTTGCCTCTTTATAGGACGATGGCTCATGCATTGAATTTACCTAAGTCCTAAAAGCATAATAAATCCTAGGATCATCATTGTAAGGTTGTGAAGATTTTGTTGTCCTCACATAATCATTGGACCAAATAGAAAAATGCCTTTCTCTATTGGATCTCCTCAATTGTAGTTGGTCAAGATATGGTATGTTTGTCATCTGGATGCTACAAAAACTCTATTGTATCGTCATAATATTCAACTATCCCTTCAACAATGGGAACCCGCATGATAACCTGTCAAGATCCGACCAGGTTTGACCTGTAACCAGATTAACCTGAACCCGCACTCAACTTGAACCCGAAAAGAGCGAACCTGAATCCACCCGACCCGACCTATTTGACACCTCTATATGGGAGTATGGTATTGATTACTTTACTAAATTTGTATGAACTTATGTGTATTAGGCATAAAATCGTGTACATACATCATATCCAAAAACAATGTGAAAGCTCAATAACCGGATCAAAATTTTCATATTTTTTTTATGTTGATATGTTTTTTATCAACCTTCATATAATTTAACATCTCATCGGAATTTCATCTCATTGTTAGGTTCGAACCGTTTATGTTTTATTTGTTTTATTTTTGTTAGAAGGGTTCAAACCGTTTATAAGCAATGGGCTTCCACAACATCATAATCAAGGGTTCAAAGCTGAACCCTGGTGGAGGCTTGCTGTTAGACGATGTTAAGGATTCCTTTGTACTTAATATTGTGCCTATTACAATCATACCTTAGTTTTGATATGACAAACTTACTTTGATCTAATAAAATTGTCCAAATGTTTCAGGAACGTAGGTCATGAAAAGGACAACAAGTTGTGTGGCCGCCCCTAATCATATTCATTATACAACCAATGGTGTCGTTAATATTTTAACAAATTACTTTTGAAGTATTCATGACTTTGACTATTTTTAATTAACCTAATCTTCTATTTTAACCTCTGATTATATAACTTCTATAGAGCATGACTAAATTTCCTTTAATTTAATAATAATTTCTTAGGATCATTCCCCATCTTTGGATCTAGTGAAAAGGGCTAATGCTAATTCCACCGGCAGCAGTCTCTTATTTCCACCCGATGGGACTGCTAGGCTCTGAGTTCGGAACTCCTTGGATCTTTATAGCTCCGGTTGCACAAGTAGGAGGTCTAGTTTGCTTTTTTACTCGCCCACATATAAATTTCTTTACTACTTACGGTTATGTTTTATTAAATTTTATATTAATAGATATATGTAGAGGAGAAAGATTCCTATGAGAAGGGGTCTTACGGTGAGAAATAGGAATAGATCTCGACCATTGGATTCTCCCATCCCATGCGTCTATACGAAAGCATTAACCGGCATCTGGAAAAAAAAAGAGAAAAAGGTGGAACAAAGAAACAGGAGCGAAAAAGCAGACGGTAAAGCTTTCTTTGCAGGCTCCCAGTCTCCCCCTCCTCAAATCCTCCTCTGCCATGAATCTTCGACCAACATTCTGGCCAGCCCTTCTTCCACCGCCACTTCCACCACCGTCAGATCTTGGGCGACGCTACCCGCCATTTCCAGACCTCCGTCCATCCGGACACCCTTTCTCCCTCCACTATCGCGACATTGACGATGACGACGCCACCGCCACATGTGGAAGCAACTAGATCGGAATGGAGGAATCAGATCTAGGAAGAGAAAGGCACAGTTCGGTGTTCGCTTGAGCCTGCTCGGTCGAATCCGCATCCATCCAGATTGCGTTAGGTCTTGGAACCGACCGAAAGAGATGGCCGCCGGAGTCGTTGACGTTAGATCCGGAAGGACTCCCGTGCTCAAGGTCAGATTCCTAGGTCGAGGTGGCATACCCCGCCGACTGTTGCCTAGCTCAAGGTCAGATCCGGTCTTGAGCTCCACGAATTCGCTCAGATCTATGAATCTGTCGCCATCGGAGTCGACTTCGCAGATCATCGACCGGACCTCCTCGTTGGAGACGCTCTGTCCAAGGCTCGATATGATCGATCGGAGCTTCAAGGATGAGATCTTGCCGTCGCCGTTCACATCGAATTTGTCAAAGACGAGCATCAATTCGTCCATATTCTGGTGACGGTTCGACAAAGAGGCCGGTCTCGTCTTTCTCTTTTTCCTCTTCTCTATCGTAGCTAGGATTCGTACTCTGGAATTTGTTTGTGTGTATTAGTGGCAGTTTGATTTCTTTGGATTGTGAATTTATGATTTTCTGGTTTATTTGATTTCGTTCTGAATTATGAATCATCAATTGCATTTGCAGGCTTTGGCTTCATCTCTATTATCAAGGTAGCTAGCTGGTGTTTGCTTCTTTCGTCCTAGTTACTACATTTCCTCCTCTTGATGTTGTTTTCCTGGCACAGTATCTATAAATCTTGATTCAGCTTGCCTTCCAATGGAGCAATCTGTTTCTAAACGTAGGAATTATGATGTTGACCTCGAAAGTGGATTGGCTCTTCAATTTGTTAGCACTTTTTGTTTTAACACTTCAATTATGTAATTACATCCAAAAGCACGTTAATGTGCTACCTTTGTTTTTGAGCTCTATCTAGTTACTTGCTTTCCCCTCTTTATCTGACAAGATATATAGTAGCAAGAAATCTCCCATGGAGTTCATTGCATAAGTACAATAGCTTCATGTGAAGCATGTGCGCAAATTGACCATAGAGTTAAACAAGACAATAAAGTTGAACAAATTGACCATAGGATTGAGCAAATCGGAAATAGAGTTAAACAAATTGACCATAGAGGTGAACAAATTGACAATAGAGTTGAACAAATTGATCATAGAGTTGAACAAATTGACCATAGAGTTGAACAAATTGGCAATAGAGTTGAACAAATTGGCAATAGAGTTGAACAAATTGACAATAGAGCTGAGCAAGTATTGATGAACAAATTGACTATAGAGTTGAACAAATTGACCATTGTTGGATCATAAGTCTGTTAGAATGGACATCCTTAACTGGGTTAAGGCCGTCCTTTAGTGCAGCGGAAAATAGACTTAACAAGAAACGTAATAAGATAGCGGACACGAGTATTTAAAGAGGAACCCCACTAAGACCAACTAGTCTTATGGGTAAACCTCTACCTCCGTTGGAGGATTTTCAATAGCCGTCCTTATCTTATTAAGAGAGAGAGTCCTTACAACTTAGGTGAGTCGTTACAATCCCTTGAGCTAAGCATGCGTCCTTAGCTCTACTAGTAACACTCCTTTCCACCTAACAAAGTAACCTAACTCTCTTAGCCTATAAGGAGGCTATCACTCACGTCTCTCACGGTTCGTTGTGAGAGACAAACACTACTCTAACTATTTTGTGGTTTGATTTGGATTTGATGTGGTTGGACTTTCTTTCTCTTGCTTCAAGCTCACTTGATCTTCTTGATCTTTGTTCTTGACTTGAATACTTCGGGAGAGCTTGAGAGAAAGTCTTCAAAGTCCACACCGCTATGCATAACCTTTGGAGAGTATTTATAGCGGTATGAGTTCTTGTCCTCTAGCGTCCTCTGAAGCTTGGGAAGGATCTGTCGTCTTCCTTCAACGGTGCGATTTGCATCTTGAGGAAGTCAACTCTGTTGATGCTTGGGAAGCCTCCGCGTGGTCATGGGACCATTGCTGGGAAAGCAACATCTTTGGAATTGTTCACACGTGCCCAGGCAAGGGAAGCTTCCTCCTGAGGATTACGGCCGAATGTGATGTAATCATGTTGGGGCGGCCTGGGTTTGAATTTGAACTTCGTCCGTATTTTGGCGCGCGTCCCTTCTTGATGAGGACGCCATCCTATCTGCACAAGGAATTCATTCTTATTGTTCAGAATTGGAAGTTCTGATGAAGTGCGTCCCTACAGCTTAGGGACTACCGTTCACTTGTTGTCCTTTTCGCTCATGTGCGTCCACTGGACTTACCTGAGATCAACACTTGGACAACTTATCAAATACCTTTGAGTTTGTCATTATCAAAACTAGGGACGATCATTATTGGTTTAGATATTAATGACTGGCGTCCTTAATATTGTCCCAACAACTATAGAGTTGAACAAATTGGCAATAGAGTTAAACAAATATGGATGAACAAATTGACCATAGAGTTGAATAAATTAACCGTAGAGTTGAACAAATTGACAATAGAGTTGAACAAATATGGATGAACAAATTGACCATAGAGTTGAACAAATTGACAATAGATCGAGTTGAGCACATATTGATGAACAAATTGACTATAGAGTTGAACAAATTGACTATAGAGTTGATCAAATATTGATGTAAATATTGTTCATAAAGTTGAGCAAATTGATCATAGAGTTGAACAAATTGACAATAAAGTTGAACAAATATGGATGAACAAATTGACTATAGAGTTGAACAATATGACCATAGAGTTGAACAAATATGATGAGCATATTGACCATAGAGTTGAACAAATTGGCAATAGAGTTGAATAAATACTGATGAACAAATTAACCATAAAGATGAACAAATTGTCAAAGCAAAACAAATTATACGAACTTCGATTGCTATAAAATATGATATAGGTGCACAAATTGACCATAGAGTTGAACAAAAGGGCAATAGAGTTGAACAAATATGGATGAACAAATTGACCATAGAGTTGAACAAATCGACCATAGAGTTGAACAAATTTTGGACGCGTGCTAGTTTTTCGAAAAATACGCGAAAAAGTGAAAAAATGAAAAAAACGCGTATAATACGCGAATAAAACACATATAATACGCGAATAATACGCGCGCTAGTTTTTTGGGCTGTTTTTTCGAGCGTGATAAACGACTGAGATTTATTCCTTTTTCCTACCCTAAGACCCATTTCTACCGGATCCGGACCCATATGTATGAGTGAGTATGAGTTGAGTCCATCTAGGTATTTGGTGATGTTTTTTTTTGAGCCTAGGTGAGGTTTTCTTACTTATATATATTCAACATTTTTTATGTCATATACAATAATATAAATTCAAAGTTATTTTTATATCATTGTTGTATAATTATAAATAACTAGGTATTTTGTAGTTAATATATATTATAGGGGTGAAAAATGAATATATATATATAAGAATAATTATGATAAAATGTGCGGGTTTGTGTTCGTGATAAAACAAGTCTCGGATCGTCAGATTGTTGAATTTACAGGTTTGTTTGGGTGAATCCAACAAGTTAGAGGGGGTTGGGGTTGACCCAACATATCGGCCACTATCTACAATTTTTTAAAATTTCTTTTAAAATATTTTAAAAAGTATTGTATAAAAAGAAGTTTAATAATAAAAAAATAATAATTTATATAATTTTAATAATATAATATTCAGCTTTCAATGTGAATAATACTTTAACGAGTTGTTTGAGTCAACTCAACAAATTACTGATATGATATTGAGTATACGTATTTTACTCTATTTTTCGAGTGTCAGGATGCATGTTCGATATCGGTTGGGTCGGGTGAATTTCTTAGATCGGGTTAAGTTTTGATAGTTCTAGTCGGAGGTCTTATATTTTTTTGACTTCTAATATGATTAATTCAAAAGTGGGGTCAGGGGTCTTGTATTTATATTTTTTTCACTGCTAATAAGATTAGTATAATAGTGATACACAATAGTGATAAGGCATAAAATGGGTAATAATGAAGGGCTCTAGGGTCGGGAGCCGGACATCCGACCTCCTCCGATTTGAGGAACGGGCTTATATTGTCCCATCATGGTGCCCATAGCAATCTGTTATGGGTGAAAACAGACGGTGACGTACACCTCATCTGAAAGCTCATCAGTCATAATTCATGGATTGAACGTGGAAAGTTCACCATTCACCAATATACAACTAAGTAAATACGGTTCTTACTCAACTACAATCTAACTCATATTTCCAACACATCGTCTAATATGTGAATATGTTGGAAATATGTAGTTAGATTGGAGTTGAGTAACAGATAGATTAGTAAATGACCCACACTTTATAGAAGACATTTTTTTTAATTTATTACTTTATACTTGAATGTATTATTCTGACCAACATTTAACGAATCTAACGTTAACTTATTACTAGATCAATTGAATATATATCGGTAAGTTAAACAATCTATATGTTAATGGTCCATTATATCTAATTGCCAGGTACTTGTTAGTCTTGTTATAATAGGAAATTAGGAATATGATTTGAGCCATCGTTAATCCTTGTTTTGGGCGAATTAACTGTGTAAACACGTTACTTCGCTACAAAGGGGGATTCCTAGTCACAAAGTCGTCACGACACGTTAGTAATGATGAACAGAAAATAATAGCAGAAAATTGTACGTAAAGAAAACGAAAGAATGGCGAAGATTATGATTGATTCGTATTGATCGGCAGATGTTGCTCCTGAGTACAATGGTTCGATTTTGAGTACAATCGGCTTGAGAGAACAAAGAAACTATGATTTGACGAGAATGAGACTAGAATGGTAAGAATTGCTAGGGAGATTGTGCGAGCAGAGTATTGTTCAATAGATTGCGAGTGTAGTCCGAATGTCCTTCTCTAGTGCCTTGTCCTTCCTTTTATTTCGAGACCTTCCTAATCGAGCCGTTGATGGACGCCTAGAAGATCCCGGAAATATCGCGCCTGTATTTACTCCTTGGCGTCGGAATATCTTCTCCTTGCTACAGTCAGAGCTAGCCTTAAATTGTGGAGCGGAAATCTCGGGCTTAACTCCTCTAGCCGTTAGCAATAGTTTAAATGGGCTTATCCGCTTAGTGTCCGTGGACTTGAGATTTGGACGGCCCAACAATACCCCCTCAAAAAGCCCAGGAAACTCCCGCGAGCGGTTTCCTTAGGGTTTTTGAATTTCGAATTCGTTTTTGGGAAGTTGTAGCGTGATGGTGTCATGTCCCATCAATCCTTATTTAAGAAGCGTGATGATGGCCTGCAACTTCACCTGCCCTATTTTCTTCCAAGGTACGATTTTCCATCTTCTCCTTCTCTCTGTTTTCTGAAATTTCTTCAATGGCTTCTTCTTGCAAAGAAACTGCTTCGCCCCCTTCCTTTTCTTCTTTAAAACTTCTTACTGGCGTTTATGAGAGGAATTCTTCCTTTGAAGCCCCATGGGAGTTTGCCGCTTCCGTGGGCTTTCCTTCCAACGCCGAAATCTTGTTGCCTTCTGATGGGGTCTTTGCTGATTCATATGCAAAAGATTGGGTGTGTTTTCATGAATATCCTTTCCGCATCGGCCACCGTTTTCCTTTCTCTCCTCTTGTAACCGACTTTCTAAACAAGCTTGGTGTCTCCCCGGGACAACTCCTTCCCCAAGTATGGAGAATCTTGCTCTCTGTAGAGCGTCTGTGTTCCAAGCGGGGCATTGCCTTTCAAAGCGAGGATTTCTTTGTGAACTATCGCGTTTCCAAAGGTGGTCCGGGGCGGATCACGCTCAAGACTCCGCGCACGAAATCTGACTTCGTTTTTAACATCTCAAAATCCGACCGTGGTTGGGCGGATAAGTTCTTTTTTGTGAAGATCTTATCTCTTAAGGGTGACACGTCCTTCTTGCGTAGTCGTTGGAGGCCCATAGGTAGTGTTTTTCCCTTCTTTTGTTTTTTCCAGTTCAAATCCTAACTTGCCTGTCGTTTTTCTTTGTAGAAGAGATCGCCTCACCGGTTCCGCGCAAAGGCTCTGTCGTGATCGTTTCCCAGATTGAGGCAGTTCCTATCGCCGACAGGTCTTACCCGGAGTTGGGTCCTTCTTCTTCGACAGAATCCGAAGAGATTGAGATGTCAAGTAGGTGTTCCAGTTTTTGCATGTCTCTTTTTTTATCTGCGTGTTTGTATAACGCGTTTACGCCTTTATGTTGAAGGTTCCCGAGCTACGCGTTCCACGGCTTCGCTTACTACCGCTGAGCGCTTGGAAGCGCGAAAGAAAAGGAAGGCCGAGACTGCTTCCAGTGCGGATATTGAGACTGCAATCTCGCTTCTCCCCAAGGCTCCTGACTCTAAAAAGTTGGTTTCGGCGAAAAAAGATTCTAGTGCTAAAGTAACCGATCTTCCGAGGACAATGATGTCGCCGTACATGGATCCTGTGAAATGTCTCCACTCCTTGACCCCTCTAAAAGTTGATTGCTTCTCGGGGCGTCCGCACCCCCAGCCTTCTTATTCCGAGTTATTTGGTGAAATCGTCGCCGCTCAATGGCAGGTATAAGTTGAATACAAACTTTAGCGCGTTACCCGACTCTCCCTTATTCTAAATTGTAACACGTTGATGTTCCTTCGCAGGGCCTTCAAGTTTCTTTTGCCGCCTTTGACAAGTTCAAAGACTTGCCTGACCAACTATCCACCTGCAACATGAATCTCCAAAACGAGAAGAACAAGTCTGCGCTGCTGGCTGGGGAGAAGGCGTCACTGGAATCAAGGATTGCCGAGTTGCAAGAGGAATTGAAGATGGCTAAGCAAGAAGCACAAGTTTACCAAGAAGAACTTGAAAATGAACAGAAGAAATCCGCCGCCCTGGCAAACGAGATGGAGGAGTCCGCCGACTTTTACTCCATCAAAGCCCGAGTTGAGACGATGGAGGAGTATTTCGCAGGGAAATCCGATGGCTGGGATGTTGCAAAAGAAAGGGCGGAATTTATGTCAATGTTTCCGGATGCTGCCAAAGCGATGAAGAACCCCTCTCCCATGGACGACATTGTAAAGGTGGCGCAGGAAGTTGCCCAGGTGGAAGCGTCGGAGAAGGACTCCCTGAAGGCCTCTGAAGCCTAAACTTGTCTGTGTTTAAAGACTTTTTATTCTACCCCCAGGATGTTGGGGCTTTTGAACTCGTTCTACCCCTCATGTATTTTGGGGTTGTTTTGTAAAAACTCTAAGTGTTTTGGCCGCTAGTTTAGGGCCTTCTGACTGCTTGCCCTATGCTTTTTGGGGCCTATTTTTATTTATCACTATTATGGATACTTGTCTTTGTTTTGTCTGCGTTTGTTTTGCAGGTTCAGAGTCAAGAGGAAGGCGTAAGAGCCCATCAGAAGACTTCAGCTTAGTGTAGAGATCTCAGTATAATTTATATAGCGCTTAATGTATAGGATGCAACTTATGAGGGAGAAGATGTAAAGAAAAGTCGTAACTTGTATTAATAATGACTGATTGTACAAGTAAATGAAGAAAGAGCTTCTTTGTGTGAAAAACTCTTGTTTGTCTCGTTCGCCTCGTGCATCTGGTTTTCTTGACTAGTCAATTTGCGTGCACTTGTTGCCTGTTTGTAAGGCTTGGGCCTTTTGTCTTTGGCCTGTAACGTCACAAGGCGTCCCTTGTTAGTTTTTGTAGAACCGTGTGTGCCAAGGCTTGTGTAAAGCCGTAATGTAATTGAGTCGAGTATCATGTAAGAATGTAAAAGTAATGTTATAAATATGTACCTTGCTCAGAAATGATAGAGCTTCAAGTTCATCGCGTTCCAGCTTCTGGGAACTGTCTTGCCATCATGCGACTCTAACTCGTATGCACCTTGCCCTATGATTTTAGTGATCTGGTAGAGGCCTTCCCAATTTGCTCCAAATTTGCCTGCATTTAGTTCCTGAGTGTTTTGAAAGACTTTTCTCAACACCCAATCTCCCACTTGGAATGCTCTAGAATTAACTCGTTTGTTGTAATTCCGTGTTACCCCCTGCTTGTATGCTGCTAATCGAATTGAGGCTTCATCTCGTAACTCGTCCACCGTGTCGAGATGGTGTAACAAGTTAGAGATGTTGGATTCTTCTGTAGTAAGACCATATCGAGCAGTGGGCAAGGATACCTCAACTTGTAACACAGCCTCGCACCCGTAGACTAGGGAGAAAGGCGTGTGTCCAGTCGCGGTCTTAGGTGTAGTGCGATCTGACCATAATATAAGTGGTAACTCGTCTGCCCACTTTCCCTTTGCATCTTTAAGTCGCTTCTTGAGATTGTTAAGAATAACCTTGTTACTTGCTTCCGCCTGACCATTAGCTTGTGGGTAGCGAGGCGTAGACATAACAAGTTGGATGTTGTATTGCTGGCAAAAGGCTTTGGTTTTGTCGCTGATGAATTAGGAGCCGTTGTCGCATACTATAGTGGATGGTATCCCGAACCCGCTTAAGATGTTTCTGCGGATAAACGAGATAACTTAAGTGTCCTTGACCTCCTTAAAGGCTTCGGCCTCAATCCACTTAGAGAAATAATCTGTCATGGCAAGTAGATAAACGCGTTGCCCTGAAGCTGGTGGGAGTTTCCTAACGATGTCCATCCCCCACTTCATGAATGGCCATGGTGAAGTAAGGGGATGAAGTAACTCTGAAGGTAAATGTGGAATTGGTCCATGACGCTGACACGCGTCACACTTGCGAGCAAACTCCGCTGCATCTCTGTTCATGGTGGGCCAATAGTATTCCATCCTGCTTGCTTTCTTCGCCAAGTTCCGACCCCCTGTATGATTGCCACATTCGCCGTCGTGTATGTCTCGTAACACCACCTGTACTTTGTTTTCTTGTACGCATCGTGCGTATATTCCTGATGACATCCACTTGAACAAAATGTTATCTTTAACCGTAAATGTGGAAGCTTTTACCTTAAGTCGTTTGGCCTCCTCCTTGTCTTCTGGTAGGACACCTTGCTGCAACCATTCCAGGTAAGGCGTTACCCAGGACGGGTTACTGTCTAAGCTGCTTACTGCTAGCACGTCAGCTTCCTTGACTATTGATGGTGCGTCGAGGTACACGAAGGGAATTTTAGTGTATTCTCGTGGGTCTATGGCGGATCCAAGATTAGATAAGGCGTCAGCCTGTGTGTTAGCGTCTCGAGGAACTTGCTTGATCTCGAAATGCTTGAAATCTTTCACAATCTCGCGCACCTTCTCTAGGTATGCTTTCATCTTTGAATCCCTGGCAACATATGAATCTGTTACTTGGTTCACGATAAGTAACGAATCACAGATTACCTCGATTTCCTGCACGTTAAGATCTCGGGCAACGAGTAAGCCCGCGATGAGCACCTCGTATTCTGCTTCATTATTGGTAGCTTTGAACGTACATCGCACAGCCTGGGCTATCCTATCCCCCTGTGGTGACTTCAGGACTACCCCCAGACAGACACCAACTTGATTTGACGCGCCGTCGGTGTGCATCAGCCACTTGTTATTACTCGTTACGCTTAGCATTTCCTGTTCTTCTTCTTGTGAAGGGGTAGGGGTGAAGTCGACCACAAAATCTGCCAAGGCTTGCGATTTTATTGCTGTTCGAGGCTCATATGAAATGTCGTAGCCATTCAAATGAATTAGCCAACGCGTTAAGCGACCTGACAATTCTGGTTTGGACATGATACTCTTCATAGGATAGTTAGTTCTCACGATAATAGAATGACTTTCAAAGTATGGACGTAATTTAATGGAAGCCATTACCAAAGAAAGAACTAATTTTTCCGTAGGAGAATACCTGGTTTCCGCGTCAAGCAATGTTTTACTTACATAGTAAACTGGTAACTGGTTACCATCTTCCTCACGGATCAGAACGGCACTGACTGCAACTTCTGTAACGGCGAGGTAGACATACAATTTTTCCCCTCGCTGTGGTTTAGACAGTACCTGCGGGCTTGATAAGTACTGTTTTAACTCCTCGAACGCCTTCTCGTGCTCTTCCTTCCACTCGAACGACTTATTCTTTTTCAAGATGTCATAGAACAGCTTATTTCGATCTGATGAACGGAATATGAATTTTTTTAAGGCTGCTACTCTTTCTGTTAACTTCTGAACGTCGTTTACACATTTTGGTGATTCGAGTTCCATTATAGCTTTGACCAGTTCCGGGCTTGCCTCTATTCCCCTTTGGATGACTATATACCCGAGGAACTTCCCTGAGGTGACACCGAAGGAGCACTTGGTTGGATTCAACTTCATCTTGTATTCTCTTAAGATTTGAAAGGCGTCTCGCAGATGAGTAATGTGATCTTCCGCCTTTAACGACTTGACGAGCATGTCGTCAATGTAGACCTCCATTGTATCCCCTAGCTTTTCCTGAAACATCTTATTAACCAATCTCTGGTAAGTAGCACCTGCGTTTTTCAATCCGAATGGCATAACTTTATAACAATAAGTTCCTTGATTAGTTACGAACGCCGATTTTTCCTGATCCTCAGGATTCATCATTATTTGGTGATAGCCACTAAACGCATCCATAAAAGTTAATAACTCGTGTCCTGCCGTCGCGTCCACCATTGCATCGATATGAGGCAATGGGAACGAGTCTTTAGGACACGCTTTGTTTAAATCAGTAAAATCGACACAGACGCGCCACTTACCATTTTTCTTTTTGACCACTACCACATTTGCTAACCACTCTGGGTATTTGACTTCTCTGATTTTTCCCGACTCAAGTAAAGATTTTACCTCATCGTTGATTACCTGATTTCGCTCAGGGGCGAACTTACGCCTTTTCTGTTTTACGGGCGGCATCTTTGGATTGACGTTCAGGGCATGAGTTATCACGTTTGGATCTATTCCAATCATATCTTCATTTCCCCAGGCGAAACAATCTTTGTAAGACCGTAAGAACTCCACCAGCCCTTCTCGCAAAGTCGGCTCTAGATCTGCCCCGATCCAGACCTTTTTCGAAGGTTCGGATGGGTCGAGAGCTACGTCTTCTAGTTCGGGGGCTTCCGGCTTTACGTAGAAGGATGGAGTCTTACAGCCTTTTAATTGCTAATCGGAGACTTGCTTACTGGTTCCCGCCTTCGAGGGGGTGGAAGTTGTGGAAGTCGTCGCTCTCATCGTCACTGAGTAACATTCTCTTGCAAGTATCTGTTCTCCTCGGATCTCTTGTATCCCCCAAGGGGAAGGGAACTTCACACACTGGTGATATGTTGACGGGATTGCTTTCATCCCGTGGATCCAAGGCCTGCCCAAGATAACATTAAAAGGTGAGGGGCAATCTAGCACTTGAAATTTTACTTGATAGTTTACTCCCCGAGCAATGGTTGGTAGGGAAATTTCTCCCAGCGTGTTGCGCGACTCGCCGCTGAATCCCACCAAAGTCGTAGACTTTCTAACTATGTCGTTAAGTCCAAGACCTAAGTTGTACAATGCATCCAACATAAGCAAGTTAGTGGAGCTCCCATTGTCAATCAAAATACGTTTAACAAGGAAATTTGCAATTGTCAAAGAAATTATTAAACAATCATGATGAACTTCCTCTTCTTCGACGTCGTCGAAGGTGATAGGCATGACGACATAACTGGAACGTATGGGAGATTTGGGGTTCTCTCGCCTGGCTTCTCTTGCGATTCTTTTAGCCGCGGAATAGGTCACGCCACAAATGTCTGACCCCCCGGTGATAACGTTGATAACTTCTGCATGCTTGGGGCAGTCAGGTTTTCGGGCTCTTTCCTCATTCCGGGCTAGGTGCTCTCTGCCGCGCTCAGAGATTAGTTCTTTGAGGTAGCCTTTTCTTAACAAGTCGACGACTTCCTTCCTTAGCGCGATGCACTCCTCCGTCGTGTGACCGTGATCGAAATGAAAGTCGCACCACCTTGACTCATCTTTACGATGATGTGGTATGTCTTTCTTTCGTGGCCACTTGACAGCGTTTCCCATCGTGCTAAGGGTCCGGACTATCTCTGTGGCACTAACTCGGAAGTTGTGGTGAGACAATTCTGGAGGCAGCTGGGTGCCCTCACTTCTCTTGGCGTATGACGTGTTAACGGTTGGCTTGTTGTGTGGGGAATGATGAGCGGCAGGTGGGTAGGGAGCGTACCGAACCTCCCGTTTTCCTGGCCGTCGATCATTCCGTTGAGGGCTTGCTCCCTTCTCAGCGTAAAGGTCGTCTTCTTCAAGACGGACATGAGCTAGCGCCTTAACCTGCACTTCATCAAAGTTAGAGCAAGGGTATTTTGTTAGTTCTCGGTATAATTCAGGATTTCGGGATGATATCCCTCGCCGAAAAGCTTCCACCGCCGTGGCTGCGTCGCATCCTTCGATAGTTACTAGTTCCTCGTTGTAACGATTGAGGAACGCCTTCAACGATTCACGCGGCTTCTGGACTAAACGATATAGATCGCTAGATCGTTTCCTTGCGTGGCGGCTGCTGGCAAACCTGGTTCTGAACCTGTCAACTAACTCAGCAAAGGATGAGATACTTCCTAGTGGTAAATGAGAGTGCCAGTTTAGCGCGGGACCAGACAACGTGTTCCCGAACCATCGACACATAACAATTTCTTTCATTTCAAAAGGGACGATACTAATGTTCATAGCTTGCTTGAAAGCGGCTATGTGCTGGTCGGGATCGGTAGTCCCTTCAAATCTTTGAATTTCAGGAACATGATACTTTCTTGATATATTAGCTCTTGCGATAGCGGGTACAAAGGGTGAGTCGGTGTAACCATCTCGCCTTTCTACTGCTATCGGTTGAGGAGCTCCCGGGACCTGAGTGATTCGGTCCTCCAAGGCTCTGAGGTGTTCCTTGAGCTGGATAACCTCACTACTCTCCCGAGTTGTCCCCAACGTGTTAACGGTTACCTGATTACCCGTTGATGGTCCGGCGCCGTTTGGAGTGACGAGACTGGGATCCTCCATGTCCAGGCGACGAGCTACGTCATTAATCACGTCGCTCCTTCGAGGATGAGCCGGAGCCGATTGGACCTGAGATCGAAGCAAATTACGCTCATTAGTTAAAGCCTCAATTTGTTTCCCGTAAACTTCAGTAATTTTAGAGTTAGCCTCTCTTTGGCTATCTAAATCTTTCTGGAGCGCGAGCATGGTTGCGCGGATCTCTGCAATGGCGCTGGATTCAGCCGTCTGCCTCTCGGAGTTGTTGTTGTTTGGTGGCTCTTCTCGAAGAGGCAGTTCTTGGTGCTGATTGTCATTACCGCCATTGTTGTTGGCGTTGTTAGGGTTGCTATTGTCGTCGAGGTTTTGATTGTCGTCGGAGTCGATGATCTGGTGGTTGTTTGGCTCGAGATCTCCGACGTGGCTATGGGTGGCCTCCATGCTTGGTGTGGATTCGATAGCTTGCTAGATCGTGACTTCTTTTTTGGCTAGGCCCCCACGGTGGGCGCCAATTGTTTTGGGCGAATTAACTGTGTAAACACGTTACTTCGCTACAAAGGGGGATTCCTAGTCACAAAGTCATCACGACACGTTAGTAATGATGAACAGAAAATAATAGCAGAAAATTGTACGTAAAGAAAACGAAAGAATGGCGAAGATTATGATTGATTCGTATTGATCGGCAGATGTTGCTCCTGAGTACAATGGTTCGATTTTGAGTACAATCGGCTTGAGAGAACAAAGAAACTATGATTTGACGAGAATGAGACTAGAATGGTAAGAATTGCTAGGGAGATTGTGCGAGCAGAGTATTGTTCAAGAGATTGCGAGTGTAGTCCGAATGTCCTTCTCTAGTGCCTTGTCCTTCCTTTTATTTCGAGACCTTCCTAATCGAGCCGTTGATGGACGCCTAGAAGATCCCGGAAATATCGCGCCTGTATTTACTCCTTGGCGTCGGAATATCTCCTCCTTGCTACAGTCAGAGCTAGCCTTAAATTGTGGAGCGGAAATATCGGGCTTAACTCCTCTAGCCGTTAGCAATAGTTTAAATGGGCTTATCCGCTTTGTGTCCGTGGACTTGAGATTTGGACGGCCCAACAATCCTCATTTGCGATTTCAAATTAAGTCCAACTTCCATTCTTAGGAAATCTAATCCGAAGACTATCTTACTATTTACAACTCCCAAGTTCTAGAATTTTGATCATAGCAACAAGCGGTGTTGTGCCTATCAATATCATCATAATAATTTAGAAAATGCCTTGTAGTAAATGCGGTTAGGTGGGAAATGTTAATCTAAGTTGTTATGATGGGCCCTTTTCCACTAGTTGCGTAATTCTCACTTGATTTGCTTCCTCATTCCATCTCTTTATCATTTGCCATTTCCTTCTCACCGATTTCCACTTTGCAGCTTGCAGCCATGGATATGGGAATTGCAAACAAGCTAGTAAGAAATATCTCTTTCTAGGCCACGTCAAAAAGCTAGTACTCCCAGTAGTACCAGGCTGCCACTGTCGATGACTCCATGTCCAAGTGAATATTAGTATAAGTTTTCTACACATATAAAAGACGTCTTTTAATAAATTGATTTTTTTTTTACTTTTGAAAAGTGATGTAAAACTGAAGGTGGTATACTTTCCCACTTGACTTTTCTAACCATCTACTCCCTCTGTCCCGGTTTGTTTGTCCAGTATTCCTTTTCGGACGTCTTCTTTTGTTTGTCCACTTTTCATTTATATCCACTCTTTTACCCTCATTATTCCACTCTATCACATACTTCATCTCTTTTCATCCCAATCAATCACATCTTTTACTCATACAATACTATTCAATTTTCTCACTTACTTTATACTACTTTATACCAACTTTCTCATTTACCAATACTATTTTATACCGTTGTTAAAACCCGCGTAAATTATCCTGTTGGACAAACAAAAGGGGGCGAAGGGAGTACTTTTTTTTTTTGGGAAATTCCGCCCGGTAACCACGAGGTTTTGCAAATTCCGCGTGGTGCCCAATGTTTTCCAGTATTCCGCATGGTAACCACGAGGTTTTGTAAATTCCGCGTAGTAACCTTGGCCTATTATAAAAAGTTAAAATTATATGAATACTTACCCATACTTTCTAATTAATTACACAAATCACCCTATCTTTAGTTTTTTTTTTAAAAAAACTATTTGACTAATCTATTTTTATAAAACATCTAAATTTATAATTTTAGTATTATATGCATTTTTTTATTTACTCTTTACCCATGACGCTATATATTATTATTTTACAAAATCTTATATCTTTTTATTTTTATAAAAAGAACCACATTTTTCAAATTTGTATAAAAAAAAAATTCCTTTTTCAAATAAAAAAAATCATACCTAATTTTAAAAAAAACTACCATTTCTTATTAACAAAATATAAACTTGATTTTAATTAATATTTGATCTTTTAAGGGGGTGTTTTTTAAAAGTGGGTGCACTAGTTCAAGTAATTTGTTTTTAAAATATAATAAAATTGTTTTTTCTAAACATAGTGTACATATATCATGACATTAAAAATGTGTAAAAATTATAGGCTTTTATGACATGTACAACTCTATGAATTTTTTATTTATAATAAATTAACATTCAAAAATAATAAAGATTATATATTGAGTAATACTTTTCATTGGGTATTTTAAGAAAATAGATTTAATAGTTTTGTTGAAAAAAATCTATTTAAATGATATTTCTCATTAGGTATAATGAATTAGTTTGTTTATTTAATTTTTCAACAAACCTATCAAATCTATTTTGATTTTTTATTATAAATTTGAAAATTGTGATTCTTTTTTTTTAATAATAAACAATGGAAGAATTTGTAAAATAATAATATATAGTGTCATGTAAAAAGAGTAAATAATATATATATATATTACTAAAATTATAAGTTAGTTGTTTTATAAAAATAGATTAGATAGTTTAAAAAATTAAAGATAGGGTGATTTGTGTAATTAAGTACAAAGTATGGGTAAGTTTTTATATAATTTTAACTTTTTATAATAGGCAAGGTTACCACGCGGAATTTGCAAAACCTCGTGGTTACCATGCGGAATACCGAAAAACTTTGGGCATCTTGCGGAATTTACAAAACCTCGTGATTACCGGGCGGAATTTCCCTTTTTGTTTTTTACGGAAAGACATGTGCTTTGCTCAAAAAACAAAAGAAGAGTAAAAAGGAAAAAGGGAATGAAAGGAAAGACATGTGCTGCTCGCATCTCGTTTAGATGAAATGTCTTCTCAATCGATAGGCACATCTTCTCATCAACGGCTTGGTTTTATTGTATAGATGAAATGATATAAGGAGATTCCAAAACTCTTAGACTTTTGCTAAACATAGAAATTGCACAATTTGATCTTACCTTAAAACAGTAATTAAGATATATACAATGTAGTGTTTGTGCCTAACTGACCATAATTCAATTTGTGGAAAACAAGTACTTCTATACAGCCAAACGAGGGGTAAGTTTTTCAATACGTTTACACGGTGCAAGTGTGTGCATTGTGCAACCATAGATCCACGTGGGACTGAGACATAGCTTCAATCATAAATCAATTGATCGAAGAAGTGTCATAAATTCAGTCATACGAAAATTGTTGGTAGAACTAGGAGGAACTATACTAAAACATCTAACAATAAATTCCTTGCACGAAATAGGTTTCCAAGTTCATAGTAAATATATTTGCCACACAACCTCAATTGAACTCTCAATCAAGCCCACCTGTAGGTTCTCACGGCTTTTTATTTGTTTTAATTTAATTTAGTTAGAATCTACACTTGTACCAAGTATTACTGAGGTCATCCTTAATGAAAATTGTAATTGAAGATATGTTGAATTGGGTGACGGTTTCCCTATCAAAGATATTGGGAAACATTCAAAACTTAATGTTCTCATCCGTAACTCCATAAAAATTCTTTAGGACGTCATCCTTAGATGACCCTTAAACCTTACATATAAAAACAAAACCTTCTCTTTTTATTTTTTGGGATATTTCGCACTGTAATCACGAGGTTTTGCGAACTCCGTGTGGTACACAGATTTTAGAGATTCTGCGTGGTGACTATGAGATTTTGCAAATTCCGTGTTATAACCTCGACATTTTATGAAAAGCTAAAAATATATAAAACTCACCACTATTATTTACTTAATTACATAAAATCACCCTATATTTATTTTTTCAACCAAACTATAACAAATCTATTTTATTAAAACACCTGAGTTCATAAATATAGAATCATATATAATCTCATATTATCCTTTTACATGTCACTTTATGTTATATATTATTTTTAAAAATTAGTCAATTTTTGTTATTATAAAAGGAACCACATTTTCAAACTTTATATAGTTGATATTTTAAGGGAGTGTTTTTTAAAAATAGTGGGTGCACTAAATGAAGTAATTCATTTTTAAAATAATATAAAAATGGTTTTCTAAATATAATGTACATATATAGTGATATGAAAAAATATGCAAAAATGATAAGAGCTTTTTATAACATGTACAAATTTTGGTAAATGTTTTTTATAACATTTAAAAATAATAAATATGATGTGTATCAAGTGATAGTTATCATTAAGTTTTATAAGATGATAGATTTGCTAGTTTTATTAAAAAATTAAAGTATACGTTGATTTTGTGCAATTAAGTAAATAATAGGGTGAGTTTTATACACCTTTAGCTTTTTATAATATACCGAGGTTATAACACGGAATTTGCAAAACCTCAGGGTCACCACGCAGAATCTCAAAAACCTTTGTATACCACACGAAATTCACAAAACCTTGTGGTCACTATGTTAAATCTTAAAAACTTTTGTTTACCACGCATTATTAGAGAGATTCAAACTCAATCTTGTAGACAAACGCTAGGAAAACATAATGCCTCATCTTGCTATACGAACTAGTAATATATTGGTACATATTGGTTCCTACTAGATTGTACATGCTTTCCACCACTTATAGTACAACTTAAGATACCCAAAAATTAAATCACTAGTAAATATAAATCCACTCAACAATACACATAGAGTAGAGAAATACATATTAAAGTATATGATAAATCTAATTCTGTTTTTAAGAAACAGCAAAAAAATCAGTTTTCAAAATCATTGGATCATTTCCAACACATTCTTTGTGTTTTATTTAAAATGAAAATTTAAAAGCACTATTAACCAAACAGAATTCACTATCTAAGTTAAACCATTTTCTTATAGCGAAGACTCCATCCAACTTTATGTAATTTCAAATCTTGGATTTACTTTTAAATTTATTTTTTTTTGTATAAAGAATGTTATAGAATTTAATTTGACCAATTGAAAGAAGCCACTACGTATCACATGAAATTAATTTTTTTCTAATACTTTTTGAGAACTTTGGAATCTAGAGAAGAAACTCTTTTTTCTTTCTTCTACTCCAGAAATGAGATGGAGAAATAGTTGAGTCAAAATATATATCTTATTCTCCAAAAGTTCTACTTTCACGAATTTAAAGTATCCACTAGAGATGCTTACTACTCTCATCAAAACGTAACTCGACCGGTTGATCTATCCTAAACAGTTTACAATTATCTCGAAATTGGGTGAAAGTTCAATTCAATCCTATCGACCCAGGTAATAGTAGTTTGAAATTCGGGACCCGTTCGGTCACTTAAAATATTGTTTTACAAAAATATAAATCATTGATATTGATTATTATAATACAATTTTACTATAAATATTTAAAATAACTTTTTATCATTAAAATTTTTTTTTTTATGATTACTCAAAATGCTTCAAAAACAACCCGAACCCACAACAAACCAGAAGTGAACCAAACTGACCAAATCGAAAATTTCAATAACCTAATTATCTGAATTTGTTTTCAACCTGAATCCGGACCCAAAATTCTTAACCGTTTGACAACTTCTCTAATCAGGCACCGACCATGAAAATTTAAAAATTTATACTGTCTATAGTATAAAGCGGAGACAAAGTCTTCATAGAAAATTGCGCCATGTGTCATATTTTTGATAAAATAATCAACCGGGCTCTTGTGTATATAAAAAACACTAATCACAATAGAAAGATAAATACAAATGATTTGATAATTTTAAAGAACATATAAGAAGATATCTATAGAATGATATAATTTTCATACGATCATTACCACAATAGGAAGACATAATATTTAATAAAAGTTTATATATCTACAAAGGAAGATCTATATCATAGAAAGATACATATATATATATATATGATTTTAAAATTTTAACGAACATATAGCAAGATATAATATTTAGCAAGGTGGCTCATCTCATTCTTATGACCACTATGGATCCCGCCCTCCACAACTTCATCACCTCTACAATGAGATTGCGAGCATGAACATCTGCTTGGAAGGTTTGAGCACCCGGTTTGACGGTTTTGGGCAAGGAATGGGAGCTTTGAACATAACTATGGCAGCCATCTCTAAGCGCCTTGAAGGTCTCCCACCTCCCTCTTGGTGGAAATCCCACTACCCTCCACCTCCTCCTCCTCCTCAATGAACACAAGATGAGTTTTATTTTCTTTCTTCTTGATTTAACTCCAACATTGGGGATAATGTAGCATTTAAGTTTGGGAGGAAGGAACTAGTTAATTCATGATAAGAAGGTACGAGTCATGCATGGGAGATTTCCTGGCAATAGTATAATACACTAGTTATGATGGAAATGGGAAGGAGGGGGCAGATATATGTTAGTTATGGCATATTTTTCATTCGATTGAGATGAGCCACCTTGCTCATAGTGGCAATAACATATTTAATTTTCCTTGTGTAACCCAATGTTAATCTGTACATACCTTTTTAGTCATTGTTGTTGATTGCTCGTGCTAAACTTGTTAATTGGAAAAGAGACAACACATTCTTTATGATTTACCAAAGATTTTTGAATTTTCTTGTTTATGATACTTGCAATTTTAAGGGACATCACATTTTTAGTTGAGTTAACATTGTGTTATTTTATATGTGAACCATGTAAAAAAGGTATGAAATATATGATTAGGGGTGTGAAACATATGAACAGAGAGATTAAATATGTGAACATATGGATATATGAATTATCTAAACAAAGGCATGAATTATGTGAACATATAGATGTATGAAATATGTGGACAGAGACATGGAATATGTGAACAGAGGCATGCAATATAAGAACGGGATAAATATACAATCTTTACTAAGATGTGAACCACAAAATAAAATATGTGAATAACCTCATCAAATATATATGTGAACACCCAAAGAGAAAACGTGAACATGGAAACAGACAAAATAAACTGCTTCACATATTGAAACTTATTTATACTTATATATGTGTCATATAATTAGGGTTGTAAACGAACCGAGCCGTTCACGAGATGTTCGACGTTCGATTCGGTAAAAACTCGTATGAGTTCGGCTCGAATTATAAATGAACCAAGCGTGAATAGCTCGATAAGATAAACAAGCCGAATCTGAACACTTGGAAACTCGATTCGTTTGTTCACGAACAAGCTCGTTAATTTGTTCGTGAACAAGCTCGGTAATATGTTCATGAACAAGCTCGTTAATATGTTCGCAAACAAGCTCGATTATGAATAAATATATAAAATACAAAATATTGCTTTATTAATGATGTTTTAATATATTTCTATATCGCTTAATTTTTATGTTTTTATTCTTTTTACACTTATACTGTTAAAAAAATACCCACCACACTAAACCATAATCTCTCACACAAATTACGCAGTCCTCACTCTAGTCTCTCACGCCGCTCTCAGCCTCTTACGCACTCACGCACTCTGATGACACCCTCACAGCCCTCCGACGACGCCCTCACAACACTCACAATGTAACACTCCCTTCTTAAAGCCAAAGGGTATTACCGCCAGCGACCTCGGACTTTACCATCCAAAGTCACCCAAGGCTAGAAAGGTAGCTTAACGAGGTGTTTAGGGAATAACCAACTTTATTTTATTAATGTAAATCCGGTTAATAGTGGGATAAACTTCCCAGAAGGTTACAATAATCATTTAAAAGGGTTGCAGCGGAATTTAAAAGACATTTCTTAAAATGTAAAAGCACGTGGGACCTAAAAACATGGTCAAAACAAACGACATTTTAAAGACTTCTTCCTTCCTGGCTTCATTCCTTCCTGCAGATCCTGATGTCTCCAGCTTTCTTCTGAACAACCTTCCCTTTCCTATCTGATATCCTCATAAAGGCAAGGAATACCAGCCAACAAAGTTGGGAAAGAAAGAAGGGATGTTAGTCTAACGCGAGACTAAGCAAGTGGTAGAATAGGGTTCGGTTCTTAGAAAGGTTTAGACATGAGGGTATCACAGACCAATTGTAAACTGGTTGATGCCCAACAGTCAAGGGTTCTTTGATGCGGAGCGCATATGGCTCTTTGAGAGAGAGGCTCTAGACGAGCAAGGCTCAAAAGAAAATGATAGCTTTAGCTTGAGGCTTTATGAGATGTGAGGCTTATGAGAAATGAGATTTCTTGGAAGTAGGATATTGCATGGAAGTAGGACCTAAGAAAGATATGTGTTTAAGATTTGTTGGGAACTTAATTAATTCAAGCAACAATGAAAAAGCCTCCGTCGACTAATCAGATCTATAACCACCCTCATAGCATACGTGTTGTGCATGTCCAGAGTGGAAAATAGAATCTTTCAAAGCCGGGAGATAGAATGGTTTTCCAAGTTGTACTAACCATCCTCGTTCATTAACTAATGTGCATTAGACACTTATCTTATTAGATCATAAAACAGAGCAATTTAATTAACGGATTTTAAGTGACGGCTCATCGGAGCTTGGCAACGGATTAACAGGAAAGCAAGTGTCGTCTGAGCACTTAGCCAGAGTGCTATAGCCCATCTTAAGGAACGAGCATTAGTCATATGACCTTAATATTACGAGCATGCACTAAATGCACCTCGTAGAGTTATTAAGAAATAACGAGAGTCTTAAATCTCGCATTCCTAGTCTTAGACTAGTCCACAACAAAGTCTCGAAAAGAGACTTGAAACAATAAAGGTCGCACATCAACGGTCCTAAATCCATGTACTAGCGCGTGATATTAAAAACAATGGTCATTAATTCTAAGCATAATAATCCTAATCCAATTATTAGCAAACAAGATTGTTCCCAACATTAGTAAGATAAAGGAAAGCAATTTCACAATTATCGAGTTAAGAGGAAAGAAGAACTTTCCACTTGCCTCGGGCGCTACCCTATGGCGGCGGTCACCCCCTTCAAGGCGGCGGGCACTGCCTGCTGGTGTGATGACGGCGCGATTTTGCAAGCCTCCTCCAATCGATTCCGACCACCTCTTGAGGAACCGGTGCCAACAGTATGTAGAGCAACACTTCTACTCTTAAATTGTGGAGGATTTTGAGTGAGAGAGAGGAGGGAGAGGGGCAAATTTGTCCTTCACACTCACCTCCTATTTATAGGTTTCCCAATTCTCTAATGATCCAAAATGGTTTGACTTTGATCAATAAGATCCAAATGTAGTTGACATTATTGTAGTTGACATTGCATAAAGGTGTTAGGATTGATCCCAACGCAAAACCATTGCAGAAATCAAAACCACGGCGCCCACAATAAAAGCTTCCCGTCGAGCCACTTGCGTCTGCAGCAAAGCGGCGCCCGCCAGTTTCATAGCGGCGGTCGCTTCTATTGTGGCGGCAGCCGCTGCCCTCCTAGGATTGGACAACGTTGTGGTAAAATTGGCATAACTTTCTGGATACTGATCGGTATAGCCTCAAATTTTGAGGGATGAAACTAGACTCATTTATCTACCATGAGACTTTGGACTCACTCGATTCCGAGCTATAATGAAGGATTTATGAATTTTTGAAGTTGATGGTTCTGTTTAGCGTTATCCAACGTTACACGGTTAATGGGTTGACCTTTACCCTTATTCTTGTCGTTCCAAAGACAAACTTAGTCATAAAACTAAGGAGAATTTTATAATCCATTTTATAAAACTGCGGATATTACACACAACCCTCCGATGACGCCGAACTCGTTTAGTGTGTTCGCAAACGTATTAAACGAGTGGGTTCGCGAGCCGAGCTCAAGCTCGACGAACCTCTACTAGAACCGAATCCGAACAGCTCGAATCGATCTCGAGCTCGAGCCCGAACATGCTTCTATTCGATCGAGCCGAGCCTGAACATTGAAATGTTCGGCTCGATTCGGTTCGATTACAACCCTACGTATAATGCATGGACTTTAAATATATTAGAAATTTAGTAAGTTAACCATATCTCTGAGAACTAAGGTCTGTTGAACTGGAATGTCAACCCTATTTCATAAAACGGGTTATGGACAATTCTTTTGAGGAAGTTGTGATTGCTACACCACATAAATTATGTCTTACCTATGTAAAGAACAAGGAAAAATGGGGCATTTCTTTCGTTAGAACAGGGTTAGTTGAAATTGTAGCAAATGGGTTCATGAACAGGGTGATATACTCCACTGTTTTCTAATAACATTAAATACCAAGATGACTTTTCAGCCTTTAATCAAGCTCAGAAATCTATATCAATTTAGTCATTGTTACGAATTGTTTTCCGGTACAAAAGGCCAGTAAATGAAGCACAACCACCAGAATTTCTTTTGAATGAAACCTTTTTTGGGTTGAGTTTGACATATAAGATCTCACGAAACTAGAGCCTAAGAATTCTCCTTCCATCTGTGCCTACATGATGGGCACTCATAGAAATTGGTTTGCCCTTCATCTGCTGATCTTGTCTGCAATAGAATATCGATATTATGATTTATGAGTAACTTTTCCTCTGAAAAACAATCAGTCAGGAGTGACAAGCAAAACATGTAGGATTAAAAATAAAATCCGAGCAAATCTTACTTGTCTGGAGTCAACAAGCTCCACAGGACTGTGGCCACACATCTCACATGGCTGATTTACCTGCACAATTACAAAATAAGCACTTGAGAACTTCAAACAAACTAAAAACAACCAGCTACATTGACAAGATGTTACGGATCTCACCTGTTGTCTTTGTACATTCACTTCACCCGAAATCATTCCGGCAAGTTTGACAAACGGTTCCATCTTCAAAGCTCGTCTTATAACCTGCCAAACAACCAGGTTAAGACCATAAATGCGTAACAGGGAAACTGAGAAATTAAGGAAACTGTATGATTGTTATATGCATACATATATGTTAAAAGTGTCCCCAAAAATATGTAATTGATGGTGCAAGAGTTGAGCTCCTTCCATGAGACAGTAAATTATTGTAAGGATAGTGGATATGAATATCTACAATTGGATATCATATGATACCCGTTTGAACCCAGAGTTCCACAGAAGATGGTAGATCTAGGATTATTATGCATCTAATTCAGCAAAGTCAATGAAAGTATTTTTTTTCATAGCGTAAAACTCAAACAATCTTCGAGTAGGAAAATAGGAGCCTGACTTTGTGATTAACCCTAGCTTCAAAAATCATATTTATCTATAAAAACGACGATATCATATAAATATTTTGCACAATATTATTGAATAAAAATCATAGCCATATCTTTCTTATTATTTATTTTTTTATTTTTTTATTTTCAGTTTTGTATATAGAAATAAATCTTCAAATTTATGGCTAAATATTTTTGACATAATTATATTAGTTTTAAATAAATTTCATCTAAAAAGATCCAAAATAGCATACTTTTCAATTTGCTAGTTTTAATAATGTTCTTTTAATCATTTTCATTGGGAGGGGTAACCTCACAAATTCATTGTAACTATTTAAAATAATAGAAATTAGTACCCCGTACTCCTATTTGATAATCACTTTGTATATATATCCTTATTTGTTTCGGTTTGCAAAAATACTCAAAAATATTGTAGCAATGCCTAAAAATATCACATAAATGTTCAAAATGACTAATTTTTGCTTTAAAAATAAAAAATGAAATTATGGAAAAAATTGGAAAATAAGTTGTGTTATATATATATTCAAAAAACTAATATATTTTAAAAGGATAAATTTGTTTTCTCCAAATTTGAAAATAAAAAGGTAAAAATATTTTATAGATATTTTCATATGATATATATTATCTTAAAAAAAATGTGAAGATTAATAAAAAGATTTTAGAAATGGTCTTTCCATTTTGAAAAATTAAATGAGAACACGTCATTTTCAGAATTTTCAAAAAACAATCAAGAGAGGGACTTAAACGTCGTTTGATAGGATTTTCAAAATAATGCTATCAAACGTCGTTTTCCTGGGGTATTTCATAAAAGAAGGTTGATAGGATTTTGGAACTGGATGACAAGATGTTGGGTGAGGGTGACAAAATTAATCTTATTGATAGCATTATACTCAAACATTTTTCGATTAGGAACGTAGGAGTCTGACTTCGTGATTAACCTTTTCTTCCAAAATCATAGATATCTGAAAAAATGAGTATAATCATACATATATTTGCACAATATTATTGGATAAAAAGATTTCACAATATCTTATTTTTTCAAAAAATCTGAACTTGCTTACTTTGTATTTTCTTTTTTTGTATTTTCATATTTCTATTTAGAATTTTTTAAAAAATTTATGGCTACATATTCTAACATAATTATAATAACTTTTAAACAAATTTGTATTTAAAAGAAGACACAAAATATGATGAATAGTACTGCAAAAACGTTCAAAATGGCATACTTTGTAATTGTAGTTTGAAGGGCGTTTTTGCAAACTTTTTTATTGGAAGGTGTAACTGTGCCAATTCGCTTTACAATAATAACCAAAACAATAGTATATCATCTGCGTCAGCGATTTTTATTAAAAAATAAAAATAAATTTATTTATTTAAACTTGATTAAAGGATCTAAATGTATGTACAATATAATATAATATAACATTAAAATTTTATCTATAATATTTTCTTAAAGTCGTAATAAGTTATACTATATAGTAAATTTTTTTTTTCCGATTCAAGCTCACTCACTTGTTCTTGAGTTTGTTCTTGATCTTGAATGCTTCAGAGAGAGTTCGGGAGAAGTCACATCACTACCAATGACCTAGAGGGGTATTTATAGTAATGGTAAGAGGGTTCCTTTCCTAGGACCCTTTTACCATTGGGCGCCCTCAAAGATCGTCGGTGATTTTGTCGCTTCCCTTCAACGTGGTCAGGGGACCATCTTCTGGATAGCGACTTCTTTGGAAGTATGCACATGTGCCCAAACATAGGAAGCTTTCTTTTGAGGACTACGGCCGCTGGTGATGTAATCATGTCGGGGCGGTCTTGTTTGAATTTGAACGCATGACAATTTGGCGCGCGTCCCTACTCGATAAGGACATCGTTTTGATCTCGTGAGAACTCCATTCTTGCTCTCTTTGGATCTTGATGTGGAGTGCGTCCCTCTTCCTTAGGGACTCTCATTCACTTGTTGTCCTTTTCACTCATAAGCGTCCTTAATTAGGACCTTTTCTGAGATAAACACTTGGAAAAACATTAGATAGTATTGAGTTTGTCATTATCAAAACTAGGGACGGTCATTATTCGTCAGATATTAGGAACATCTGTCCTTAATATCGTCTCAACAATTTCTAAATCTGAAATAGTTAAGGACAATTTTATCAATAAGTTATTTATACCCTGCCTACCCTATTTTTATGAAAGAATTTTTATATACCTTTTTTATTCAATCCCAATTCTTAATAAAACTATATTATCACTTTTCTAATTACATACAATTCTTTATGTAATCTAATACCACTTCTTGATAAAATATGATCCGTAACAAAACTTATAATGAATTTTAAAAAGAATAATATGATAGTTAAAATGATATTAAAAGTAAATCATATAATATATTCATATATAATAGTAATTTATTATATTATAATATAATAAAACTAGATTATCATATTCAAAAAATATATATTTATTTTGCAAATATAACAACTCAAAACAAGTCAGTTGGTTTCGTTCTTTAATCCAATCGGGCACAGGTCAATCAAGTTTAGTTTTTCCATTGACATATTAATTTATGGATCAGGTTTCAACTATAAAATTTTCGGTTGATTCGATGTGTTTATCGAGCTGAGTTGAGATTTGACTACTCTAATTTAAAATACTTTTGTATATACGATTGTTAAGTCAATTCTTACCCTATTACCGACTACATACATCGTATATAAACCAATATTATCATTTTTATTTAAGAAGTTCTCGGGCAAGGCCCGGGGTATAATTAATTAGAAATTAAACCACCCACCATATAAGTACATGAGCTACTCCGCATATTATCAATTAGTTTTAGGGTGTATTAACCTATGCTCTAACTTGTATTCTAAGTAACCCATATTTGTACCTTGTATATATATTAATATCCAGTAAATGGAGAACCCTAAGGGGACATTCACATTATCCAACATAGTATCGAGCCTTTCTCTCTAAACCTTAGCCCTACCCGCTTCCCTCTCTCTTTGACTTTCCCGTGCGCCGCTGACACCCTGCCGCCGCCGCCGCCCCTCCCCAGCCACGTCCTACCAGCTACCCCTAGAGGACGGTTGCTGCCCACCCTTCGCCACTCCCCTCGGCTCACTCACCCAAATAAAAAGCCCGTCTATCTCTGCCATAATGGCGGATCCCGAAAACACCGTCGTCGACCCTAAGGACACCGGCAAGGGGCCGGCCGATCCGGCATCTTCTTCAACGGCGTCGTCCCGCCCCGGGCTCCACTCTGCTCTTACTGTGTCTAATGTCAAGAACATCATCCCTATCATCCTTGACATGCACAACACCAAGTACAACTCTTGGGTCGCTCTCTTCAAAGTGGCTGCTCGTGCTCATCGGGTCCTGGATCACATCGATCCCGCCATCCCTCGTCCGCTTGACGTTGATGATGCTCTATGGGATCAATTGGATGCCGTTATCTTGCAATGGATATACGCCACCATCTCGTCAGATCTCCTAATGAATATTCTTGAAACTGATCTCCTAATGAATATGTCTGCCTGGTTGAAGCTGAAGAATATCTTCCAGGATAACAAGGCCACTCGTGTTGTCTACCTTCAGCATGAATTCGCCCGCTGTCGTCTTGAAGCGTTTCCGTCTGTATCTGCGTATTGCCATACCCTGAAAGATCTGGCCAATCAACTTAGCATGATTGACAATCGGCCGGTCACCCAACGTCAGATGGTGATTCAACTGGTTGCGGGTATGACATTTGAGTTTGACACAGTCGCTAGTCTCATCTAGCAGACGGATCCGCTTCCCCCGTTCGACAAAGCTCGCTCGATGGTGGTTCTTGAAGAGACTTGTCGGGCCCGGTAGAAATCCTTGTCTGGCGACACCGAGGCCCTGACTGCTGATGACAGGCCCGATGTGCTATACCAATTCTAAGGATAGGGCCCCGGGTCAATCAACAAGAAAAATTTGTATCAAGACCCCGTTGTAGTACGGTGGTCGAGGTCGATCACAGGGAATTATTTCATGCGCGTTTGAACGGTCGATTTGTCTAACACAAACACAATGGGGAGAGAAGACACGAAGCAACTCGGGACCGAGGTTGTCAATCTCGGGACCGAGGTAGCTAGGCACAAACAAAGTCGGGCTCGAGGCTAGGGAACTCGGGCACGACTCAACAATCAATACGAAAAGGGGAGAAACAAGCTAGGCTAAGGAGATCCTAGGGCTAGGGGTTCATGCCAACATCAACTTCACATGCTCTCATATAGATAAATGAACTAGAGGCTTTCGCCTTAGACATAGATCAACAAATCCAATCAAATCATGCCATTAATCACAAGGAACTAGGCTTTCGCATTCATTCAAGCCAATTGACTCTCTATCTACTCCTACTTCTAGGTTGTCAATCTAAGAATCATAGGGTAAATAGACATGGATCAAGGCAATCAAGTCATGAAATTGGTTCAAGCACATGCAATTGAGTTGGGGTTTTCGCCCCTTACCCTAAGATCAAGCTAACTACTCGCTAATCATGGAATTCAAGCTAGCAATCATCAAACACCCTAAGCAAATCATGAATCATGCAAGCAAATCCACAATCAACGATTCAAACACCAAATCAAAGCCAAATCAAACTTGAATTAAACTAAGAAGAGGAATTCTTACAATCTCTACTCCCGCTCCAAGCTTAAGGGTTTCTTTCCTCTCCAAGGAAAGGAATTCACCCAAATCCTCCTCTAGATCTTGGGTTCTTTCCCTCCCTTGGAGAAGAGTCCACCCCCTTCTTCCTTCTACTCTCAAACGTCCCTCTCTACTCACTCTCCCAAGTTCTTCTCAAGTTCCCCCCTTAGAATGAGAGATTACAAGGCCTTAAATAGAGATTTTTCCCCTTATTACAAAGACTAGATTACCCCTCTAAACTCCTTGGGCTCCAAGGCAAGTCCTTGACCTCCAAGGCTTCTAGAACTCCTTGATCCCCAAGGCTTCTAGACTCCTTGACCTCCAAGGAAGCAAATATAATTATGGGAATTAACAAGAAAATCCCAAAAAGAAAGGAATCCGGAGCCACGACCGACATGGATCGACACGGAGGAACCTCGGGCCCGACTTGCTTCAACCTCGGTCCAAGGGCATACGTTCTGGGTACCTCGGGCCCGACATGCCACACCTCGGTCCACCACCTCGGGCCACCATTGTACCTCGGGCCCGACATGCTGGGTACCTCGGTCCTAAGGCATTTTTCAGCTTGTTTCGCTCCGTTCTCTCTCGTTTTAGCTCCGATTGACTCGATTCTTTCGCCATTCTCTTCGTCTTCACTTGAGGCTTCTTCCTATGCATTGTTAGATCCATTTTGGCTCCTTTTCCATCCTTGAATTCCTCCATCACTCCATGCTCCAAACTCCATGATTCTTGCTCCGAAATGCCTATAAAACACACAAAACGCGCATAGTCTCCGAATCTCATAGAAATGCGGGAACTAAGCTAAAAAGGGATAAAACACACAAGAAAAGGGACTAAAGACACATATTTACATAGGAAATAGACCTATAAAACACTACCAAAATGAGAGACATCAACTGCCGCCATAGATTCAGCCCCAGCGTCCGCCTCTGACTAGCTAGCACCGCCCGAGAAGACGGCGGAACAATACACAGGCCGCCCATCCAGCAGCAGCCGCGGTCACGGGCGTGGCACTCCGCTCGGGACGTTTCCGCGTCCTCCGTTCGGTTGGCCTCCGTCTCCGTGGCCGTACCACCCGTGGGGTCAACCCCCATGAATGTAAAGATGTTTCAAAAAAGGAAAGACGTGCTAGGTGACTTTGAGTTGTGGGAGAGTTGCTATCTCGCGAAACATCCAAATCACTAACGACGATAAATTCTAGATGGTGTACTAAAAAATGATGCATTGACATTGGGGGTGGTGACCCCAGCGTCTTTTATTGAAAAAAACAACTAGGTCCTAAAAAGATTTTAAAAACTAACACTAAATGATGATTGAAACTTCCACGAAGACCAACCGGTTTCAGAAGTAATACTTCTTTAGGTGCGTAGCGTTCCAGCTTCGAGGGACTGCTTCGCCGTCTTTGGACTCCAGTCGGTATGCTCCGTTCCCAGCTATCTTGGTGATCTTGTAAGGTCCTTCCCAAGTTGGTCCCAGTTTACCAGCGTTGGCTTCCGCGGTGTTTTGGAAAACCTTGCGCAAGACCCAATCCCCTTCCTAGAAGCTTTTAACGCGAACATTCTTGTTGTAGCTTCTTGCGACCTGTTGTTGATATTTTGAGATGCGCGCGTGTGCTACCTCTCTGAGCTCTTGGACCGTATCTAGGTCTGCTTCCAATTCTTCTTTGCTACTTGAGGATGTAGCGAGCCCGTATCGGGCGGTGGGCACCGTGACCTTAGCTGGTATGACGGCCTCGCATCCGTGTATCAAAGAAAAAGGTGTCTAGCCGGTTGCGCCCTTGGGTGTAGTGCGATCAGCCCATAGCACGAAAGGTAGTTCCTCCGCCCACTTCCCTTTGGACTTTGCTAACCGCTTCTTCAAATTATTGATGATGGCCTTATTGCTTGCCTCGGCCTGGCCATTAGCTTGTGGATACCTGGGTGTGGATGTGACCTAATCAATGTTCCATGCCTTGCAGAAGTTGCGCATCCTTTTGCTTATGAATTGGGAGCCGTTATCGCAAGTAATCTCAGCTGGTACCCCGAATCTGCTCAAGATATTTCTCTTTATGAAAGAGATGACCTGCTTGTCTTTGATCTCTCAGAAAGCCTCTACCTCGATCCACTTGGAGAAGTAGTCTGTCATTGCCAGGAAAAATACCTTTTGTCCTGTTGAAGGGGGTAGTTTCCCTACGATGTCCATTCCCCATCTCATGAAAGGCCAAGGGGTAATGGAAGGGTGGAGGACTTCTGGCGGCTGGTGAGGTATCGGGGCGTGGCGTTGGTACGCCTGGGCGTACTTGTTAGAATCTTGGTGGACAGTGGGCCAATACTAGCCTTGCCTGAGAATTTTGTTGGCCAAGTTCCGACCCCCAGTATGGTTGCCGCAATCTCCGCTGTGGATTTCTCTCATGACTTCTTCAGCGTCTTCTCTTTCGATGCATCGTTGTAGGAAACCTGAGGCGGATTTATGGAATAGGAGTTCGTCGACTATGGTGAAACGCGTCGCTTTTGATCTCAGGGCCTTGGCTTCGTCTTTATTCTTGGGAACTTCTCCTCTGATGAGCCAGTCGAGGTATGGCTTAGTCCAGCTTGATCCGGTTTTCCTTTTCACCTCGTTGGAACCTTGATACTTTTCTGGTACCCCTGTCTTAGATGAAGACTCTCTGGTCTGTGCTGCTGATCGAACTTTCGGTAATGGCCGATTGTAGTAGGTTGACAAGTGGCACACTGCTGAATTCTCAATGGTCCAAGGTTGAACCTAGCCCTGCTAGGGCGTCGGCCGCGGCGTTTTGTTCAAGTGGGACTTGCTCAAACTCGATTTGATCAAATTTTTCAGTCAGCGTTTTGACTACCCCGAGGTAGCTAATCATTCTGTCTTCTTTGGCTTCAAAAACTCCTAGGATCTGGTTGATAATGAGCAGGGAGTCGGCACGTACCTTGATCCTTTCAATGGATAAGTCGGCGGCTAGCTCCAGGCCGAAGATAAGGGCTTCATATTCCGCTTCATTGTTGGTTGCTTCAAAATCGCACCTGACTGCCTGGGCTATCATATCCCCCCTTGTCGACTTTAGCACAACCCCTAGGCCTGCTCCTTTTATGTTCGAGGCCCCATCGGTGTGTAACAACCACTCTTCCTGGGCGTCACCGTTAGAGGTAGCCATGACTTCTTTAATTGCACTTTCGTCGAGGGTTGGGGTGAAGTCGGCAACGAAGTCGGCCAAGACTTGTGATTTGATTGCTCTCCTGGGCTCGTACCTGATATCGTATCCGCTTAAATGGATTGCCCATTTTGACATTCTCCCCGAAAATTCAGGTTTCTGCATGATCTGCCAGAGCGGGTGGTTGGTTAGGACTACAATGGTGTGGGACTCGAAGTAGGGCCGCAGTTTGTTCGAGCACATTACCACCGCCAGGACCAGCTTCTCTCTCGGGAAGTAGCGCGTTTCTACCGGGACCATGGTTCTGCTCACAAAATAGACTGGGACTTGCTGGCCCTCTTCGTCTTTGACACGTACTCCACTTAAGGCATTCTTTGATACTGCCACATAGAGTTGTAAGACTTCTTCAGGGCCTGGTTTGGCTAACATCAAGGGGTTAGCGAAATACTTCTTTAATTCTTTAAAAGCGGCTTCATGTTTTTCAGTCCACTGGAAACTCTTGTTCTTCTTCAAGACTTCATAGAACAAACGGCACTTATCTGAGGATCTGGAGATAAACCGGTTCAAAGCGGCTATTTTTCCAGTCAACTTCTGTACCCCACATTGCTCGTACTTGATCAGGGCTGGCCTCAATCCCCCGCTTGGTCACGACGTGCCCCAGAAAGGTATCAGATTGTACCCCAAAGATGCACTTCTGCGGGTTTAGTTTCATGTTGTATTTCTCCAGAATTTTGAAGGTTTCTTCGAGGTGACCCTTATGTAAGGAACTCTCTGTGCTTTTTACCACCATATCATCGATGTAAGCCTCCATGGTTCTACCGATTTGGTCCTTGAACATCCGGTTGACTAGTCGCTGGTACGTTGCCCCGGCGTTCCTGAGACCGAAGGGCATCACTCGGTAGCAGTAGGTACCCTGCCCTGTGATAAAGGAGGTCTTCTCTTGGTCTTGTGGCTCCATCTGAATTTGATGATACCCGATGAAAGCGTCCATAAAGGTCAGGAGTTCGTACCCGGCCGTCGCGTCTACCATCGTGTCGATGTGGGTAGAGGGAAAGAATCCTTAGGGCAAGCTTTATTGAGGTCGGTAAAGTCTACACATACCCTGCACTTCCCGTTTTTCTTTGGTACCACGACTACGTTGGCCAGCCATTCCGGGTACTTCACCTCTCTGATCTTCCCTGTTCCTAACAACTTCTTTACTTCCTCTTCGATCGCTTGTACCCGATCCGGCGCGAACCTTCGCCTTTTTTGCTTGACTGGTGGGTGTTCGGGGTCGACGTTGAGTTTGTGTGTGATGATGGAGGGATCGATCCATGTCATGTCTTCGTGGCTCCAAGCAAAGCAGTCTTTGTGACTTCCCAAGAACTTTATCAATTCTTCTCTGATTACGGGCTCCAACTTTTCTCCAATCTTGACCACCTTGCCTTCTTCGAGAGTCACCTCCTCCGCTTTTTCTTCAGTTTCGATTTGTGCTGGTGGAGGGGTGACGCTCTGTAATTGCTATGCTTCTGGCCTTAGGGTAGTTGGCTTCAGGGCTGCTTTGTAGCATTCCCTGGCCAATCTTTGATCCCCGTGGATCTCCTCTACTCCCCATGGTGTTGGAAACTTCACGGTTTGGTGGTAAGAGGACGCGACGGCCTTTATGTCATGCAGCCACGGGCGTCCTAGAATGACGTTGTAGCATGACGGACAGTCCATCACGAGGAAGTTGACTTGCTTGTTGATCCCTTTAGCGAAGGTGGTGAGGGCAATGTCCCCCACTGTGTGCTTGACTTCGCCGCTGAAACCTACCAATGGTACTGGGTGTTTGTGTATGTCGTTCTCGGACAATCCCATCTGCTTCAGGGCATCGAGCGTCATCAAGTTGGTAGAACTTCCGGTGTCAATCAAGACTCTCTTCATCAGCACGTTTCCCATATGCAGGGATATCACCAGGCCGTCGTGGTGGGGCTCAGCGGAGAAGCCTGCGTCGCTGTCGTCGAAGACAATAGCAGGTCTCGAAGATCCACCGGCGGCGTGCCCGGGCTAGTGTGGACGACCGAAGTTGCCTTCTTGTGCGTGACGTTTCGTGGCTGAATATATGAGACCGCAGATGTTTGATCCCCCTGAGATGACATTGACGACCCTGTTGGGTGTCGGAGGATCTCTCCTTCTTTTAGGCTCGGACTGGAGATTCTCTGCTATTTCTTTGGGTACTTGGGCATCAGGTGCTACATCCTTAATTCCTTCCTTCATGGTAGTCGCACCACTTGGTGGTGTCCTTGTCAGCTTTCGGGGCCTTATCTCTTCGCGGCCACCTCACGTACTCTCCTTGTTTCGCCATGTTCCGTAGGAGCTTGTCCGTGGAAATATTGAGCTTGAGAGAGTCCAGTGACGGTGGTGGTGGGTCTCGGCTCTGGTCGTCCGTTTGCCGCGATTTGGTCGTGTTGACCTGTCTGTGGTTAGGACGCGAGTATGGGTGCGCTCGGCGATCCTTCCTCTGATCGGCCGACCCTTTACGGCTATCCCCTGGACCCCTTTTGTCATACTTCTCGACCTCTGAAGTTCTTTTTCGCAAGGTTCTATCTTCCTCCAGCCTGACGTGTGCTAGGGCTCGTGCTTGGACTTCCTCAAAGGTGTAGCATAGGTGTTTGGTAAGCTCCTTGCATAGACCGCCGTCGGGGGTGATCCCCTGCCTGAATGCTTCCACCGCAGTAGTAACGTCGCAAGACTGAATTGAGACCTTTTCACGGTTGAATCATTCTAGAAATTCTCTAGTAGTTTCTTGGTGCCTTTGACGGATCCGATAGAGGTCGCTGGATTGCTTTTCGAATTTGCGGCTATTGGCAAAGTGGGTGCGAAAAGAATCGGATAATTTGGCAAAAGAACCGATGCTACCGCGTGGTAACTTAATGAACCAAGTCAGCGCCGGACCCGTCAGGGTTGTGCCAAACCCCTTGCACATCACTGCTTCCTTGGAGTACGATGGGACTGCGCTTGTCATCATCTTTTGTTTATAAATCGCTACGTGCTCGTCAGGTTCGGATGTGCCGTTGTATGGAGTCATGTTCGGCACGGTGAATTTCTTTGGTATTTCTAACCTGGTGATCGGCGAGAGAAAGGAGACTCGTCGAAGCCATCAGGGGCTTCGGGTTCTAGAGGCTGGAAACTTTTCATGCTGACTCGGAGTTGATCGGCGATGACCCCGATTTGCTCGGTCACTTTCCTCCGTATGGTTGCGTCAAGGTTCAAGGGCCTTCGTCTCTCAAGATCCTCCTCGTCAGTTTCTTCCCCATCCAGCCAGGTATCTCGTGGCGGTGTTCGGCGTCTCCTAGCCTCTAACCGGAGATTCCTTGGTGGATCCTCGTCAAGGAGAACTTCTTCACGACGGTGCCGGGGGAGGGAGCCAGAGGCGTCCTCTTGTAGCACCGGCGTTCCTTCTCGCGCGTTTAGAGCCTCGCCTTCCTTCGATGTTCCTTCTCCCCCGTCAAAATCGAGTCTTCTAACTATGCCCTTAGTGCGGCGATTAACACGAAGCGATCGGCGGCCTGTAACCATCACCTCATACTGCTGCTTCAGTTGGTTATTTTCTCGCGTAAGACGTGCTACATGGGCATCATAGAAGCTCTTTTGATCGCTCAGCTCCTTCTGGAGTAATTGCATTAGCTCCCGAAGGTCGGTCATTTCCTTGTCCTGCGACTGGTTTCCGAGGAGTTCTGGATCCTTGCCGCGGTCGGCAAGGGGAGTCTTGGGAGTTTCGTTCCCGTCGCCTGACATTGCGATTGGGGAGTTCGAGATGGTGTTTTGAACGGTATGTTCTTGTGTGATTGTACCGATCACGGCCCCACGGTGGGCGCCAAATTGTTTGAGCCGAATTTTACCAAAGGAATCTTCGGCCTAGATCAGGCCTGATCGAGATGAATCACGAAGAACAAGTTTGGTGCAAAAAGGTGTAAATTGTATTGATTGCTCGACGGGAATGTCCAGAATCATGTTTTTCACCTAGGGTTTACAATCAGCTTATATAGTACCCTAGAAAACCAATCTATCTTATGAAGAAGATAGACTTATACAAGATTTTGTCAGATCTTAATCCTAACGACATGATTTTACCGAAACTCTATCTTATATCTTTAACTCTATCTTGTTCGACCGACTTGCCTTTCCGTCATTCCTTGCTGTGCTTCGAAGAGGTACCAAAGAAGTACTAACCAGGTCTCAATACTTCTTTGAAGAAAGAGCGGATCCAACACCCGGCTAACCATAGAGGCTCCATTTGTCTAGACCTTCACACCAACAAAGTCATCCTATCTAGACATATTACCTTTGATGAAGGGCACTTCCCTTTCTCCACCCGGCTAGCCTCGCCCACCTCTGCCTATCAATTCCTTGAGTCGGATGACCCTATCTCTCCCCTTATCACACACCACCTCCTACGCTCACCGGCGCCTGCATCGATCTCGACTCCGCCTTCACAAAGCCCTCCGACCTGCAGCCCTCCACCGAGACAACCAACTTCTCCCTCACCGAGCCCTGTGGCCTACTCTCCTTCCCGTAGCCCCACACCGACACCGCCACCTCCTCCTCCAGCTCCAATCCCGCACCCTATGACCACTCGTGCGGGTATCCATAAACCTCGCCAAATCCTTGACCTTAACACATCCACTACACCAAACATCTCTCCCCTACCGACCTCACACAAACAAGCCCTCCTTGACCCTAGTTGGGCGTCTGCCATGAAAGACGAATATCGGGCTCTCATTAGTAATGGAACTTGGGTTTTAGTTTCGAGAACGCCCAATGTCAATGTTTTTAGTGGTATGTGGTTATTTCGTCATAAGTTTCGATCTAATGGGTCTCTTGAGCGCTACAAAGTGTGTTTGGTTGCTAATGGTAGGTCGTAGGAAGTCGGTGTTGATTGCGATGAGACATTCAGCCCGGTAGTGAAACCGGCCACCATATGCACTGTCCTTCATCTTGCTGTCTCTAGATCTTGGCCTATTCACCAGCTTGACGTCAAGAATGCTTTTCTTCATGGGGATCTTCAGGAGACTGTATACATGTTTCAACCACCTGGCTTTGTAGACACTTCATGTCCCAATCATGTCTGCTTACTGAAGAAGCCTCTCTATGGTATGAAACAGGTGCCCAGATCGTGGTACTAGCGTTTTGCCTCTTACTTGTATCGCCTGGGGTTCACAGGCAGTAATTGTGATTCGTCTCTATTCATTTATCGCAAGGGCGTTGGTACAACCTACTTACTTCTCTACGTTGATGATATCATTCTTACTGCCTCATCTGATGCACTACGCACTTTTATCACTGACTTGCTTGGAAAAGAGTTTGCTATGACAGATCTTGGTCAGCTTTCTTACTTGGGCATTTCTGTCAACCGCACTGCCTCTGGTCTATTTCTATCTCAGGCTAAGTATGCACAAGAAATTGTTGAGCGCGCATCTATGTCTGGGTGCAACCCTACGGTCACGCATGTTGACCCTGGCACCAAATTAGGCGCCGACGCTGGTCCACCGGTCTCCGACCCGAGTCTGTACCATTGTCTTGTTGGTGCTCTTCAGTATCTCACTTTCACGCGTCCCGACATCTCTTATGTAGTTCAGCAGGTTTGCTTGTTTATGCATGATCCTCGGGAATGGCACCTTGCAGCACTGACGCGGATTATCAGGTACATTCATGGCTCTCCATCTCTTGGCGTCACTATCTCAGCTGCTTCTACCCGGCCTTCTCTTGTGGCATACACTAACGCCGACTAGGCTGGTTGCCCGGACATTCGACAGTCCAGGTCTGGTTATTGTGTCTTTTTGAATGACACACTTGTCTAGGATCTCTTGGTCTGCTAAACGAAAAGATGTGGTATCTCGCTCTAGTGCTGAAGACGAATACCGTGGTGTTGCCAATGTCGTTGCAGAATGCGCCTGGTTCCACAACTTGCTCCTTGAACTTCATTGTCCTCTCTCTCGGGCATCTCTTGTGTTCACTGATAATGTCTCGACATCATACCTCTCCACTAATCCGGTTTAGTATCAGTGTACCAAACACATAGAGTTGGACATCCATTTTGTTCGGGAAAAGGTTGTTTTAGGCCATGTTTGGGTTCTCCATGTACTCTCTAAATTTCAATATGTGGATATCTTTACCAATACCTAGACAATTGTTTTTAGATTTTCGGGATAGTCTCATGGTTTGTTCACTCCCCGTTTCGACTACAGGGGTGTATTAACCTATTCCCTAACTTGTATTCTAAGTAACCTATATCTGTACCTTGTATTTATATTGATATTCAATGAATGGAGAACCCTAAGGGGACATTCACATTATCCAACAGGGTGGACCTCCATGGACTTATGTATTGTGCCTACCGCGCATATGCGCACAAACCGACATGTGTTCCCCCCACGTTAGATATGACCCATCAAGATTTAACATGGTATCACAAGCTGTTCGGTATGGGTCCCGACTTTTTAGTCTATTGGGCTGGCCAGCCTTAAGGCACGAGACATGCATCAAGTGCAACTGACATGCTGCACTTGAGGGGGCGTGTTAAGACTAAACTTATCAAGTGTTCTAAAACTCTCTTCTAGGCCCCGTCTAAGTGCTAGTCGGTCCTTATCCGCCTTGGCTTTTAACCCACCTAGGCAGTGTCTAGGTGTTTGTATTGGCCGTCTAGGCGCTAGACGGCCCCTCTCCGCCTAGAACCCGCCTAGCATTTTTTAGAACACTGAATTTATCCCACATTAGGAATTAGACCTTAAACCACCCACCATATAAGTACATGGGTTGCTCTCCTTTTGCCAGTTGGTTATAGGGTGAAACTTCAAGGGGTTATGTGTTACGCCAGATATGGCCATCACGATTTAACTATTATGGTTTCATTTGTTGGGAAATCTCGTCTTTTCACTCTTCATATGATTAAGATGGGCAAATGAGACAACTAATGTACAAGCTAATTTTTATGTATTTTGAGGAAAGAGATTACAACCACTAATTAGTTTTATGTGGAACTCTCACCCGAACTCTCACTTACTTATACTCTTCACCCACACGAGGCTTACCCTTGACCACTCTCACTTATACACTCAATTGATTTCTTAGCTTGAGTGGTTGTAGAAAATGCTACACATACATGCCTATTTATAGGCTTTACATCTTGGTGGATTTAGGCTTCTTCATAATTCTAGACAAATCCACAAACTACTATCCTATCCCACTTATTCTAGGTAATTCTAGAATACTCCACACAATTCTCCTATTTACCAATCTAGCTACATATTTCTAGATAATTCACTAATCTACCCAAAAATTCTAGATATCTCTTTGGGTTGGGCTTTATCATTATGGGCTATTTAATTTAGTCTACTTCCAATTAAAGAGGGAGCCTAACAATCTCCCTCTTCCCGACTTAATTTGGAAGTGTTACGGTGTCATAATCTCGTCATTCTTGTTTGTCATCACCTTGGTCATCGCGTGTGACCAGATCTTCATGCATCCCTTTGTGGATACGATATTCTCTGCCTTAACAAGGCGATACTCCTTCATCTTTGATTTCCAAGAGCCAGCTCCCCCTTCAGAGGCATCCGTAAAGCCTGACGTTGAACTCTTGGAATCATTTTCTTCGATCGGTTCTTCCTCTGTGCTCTTTAACACAGGCTCCTCTTTTGCCAACTGGAATGGGTGGTCATCATGCAAGGCTTTTGTCTCTTCTTGAAATGTATTGAACACTCTCACAATACACACAAGAATACCACTCAGAGTCTATAAACGTACCTTCTGCATTAGACTCAATTGCTCTACAGTTTACATACATAAATACAATTAAGAGCCACGCCTTAATTGTCCAATAACTACTTCAATTTGACAGTTATCTACTAACTAATGGCCCCAGACCATATCTTCCCTCTGTCCTAACTTGTATTACACGGCTACAACTGTCTGATACATATATAACACTACTTAAGTTGTAATGTTAATACATAACTTTTACTTAACAATAGAAATACATCTAATGACAACAGCAACAACATTTACCCCATGACTCTCACATTCACAAGATCTGGGAGGTCAAGATTGGGATATTTCAAAAAGGTCGATAATAGCAATCTCCTTATATATAGACTAGATGCATGCATGCCTTTCAGCTAGAATGAATGCTTGATGTGTTGGGTTTTGTACGTATTGAGTTCAACCAAGGAGAGATGAATTAAAGAAGCTTCCTTGTGATTAATTTACAAGTAAAATGGATAGACCATGCGTATATATATATATAAATATGATACCACCAAATTGAAAACTCTATCCTCGATATCTGTCTAATATAATTCACGAACCACGTTCCACGTAAATACAGCATAATCAAGCCCATCCTTGATAAGGCAAATTAAGCTCTTAATTTAATTTGAAATCGATCAGAAGGGTGAAAACTGGGTGGGTTGCACCATCTGCAGATCAGTTGTTGTGTGACAACCAATGTTCTCCTCCCCCATCAACCCCCTGCACATAATTTACATAGGACCCAATTAATTTCTATAAATAATATGAAATTAATTAATAGTACTCCTATATATATATGCTCTAAAATCAGAATTAATTAATTGGTACACATACAATAAAGGATTGATGATGATCGATATATACAAATGAACTTACTCTCTGGGACGAGATGCCCAAAGATGGCTTAGCGCACGAAGGCGACTGTAGTACTCTCCGATCACCAGAAAACACCTCGCTCCCTGTCTAACCGTCAGTGTCCGTCTCAGTTGGTGTAACGTCTGCTGCCTCAAATTGTCAGCCTACATACATACACACGTATAATCAAATGAAATGAACATATGATCATTAACATGCATGATAACAAAGTTAATTGGGTAACACAAGAACTAGCTAAAAAAGATAGCATATTACTAGTATATGGCACTATTTGATTAGTTAATGGTCGAATTAATACGAATGTACGTTTTATACGCCATAAGTTTGTCTTAATATCAATGTGTGTTTGGACATTTGCAATCATATACAGGCGGTCAAATTATAAATTTGCCAAACATAACCAGATTGACTTTATACGTACATATAAATTAAAATAAGGCCGGTTATGCAAAATTCATACGCATACCCTCTAGGATTAATGAATTTCATATATAGAAATAGACATGTACATTATATATATGGATGGATGGATTTGGACATGTATATATGTTGACACGGTGTATGTATATCTATGAATGTATTTGAAGGGATATGTCACATTCAAGAAAACACATTGCTTGAAAATGACATTACCTTGTGAGAAAAGAATTGAAGAAGAAAAGGGCACATCAAACAACCCTCAATCCAACCCTCCTGGCAATTCAACCTCTGTTTGGACTTTTTCCTTTTGCACCAAACCCCCCAATCCCATGTGTGTATTTGTATCATACACACACACACAAACAATCAAACTAAGGGTAGGTAGGGTTTCTTGGATCACTCTTTAGCTAGGCCGGTTAAATATCTCAAAGTTGTGAAACTTAGTCTAGCTAGTTGACTACAAGAGATCAATCGATCTAGAAGTCAGGATGCCAATTTAGTCAATTACATTGTAGTTGTTGGCGTGTCAATGTCTAGCCAAGAGATTGACATTTGTTCAACTTGTATGATAATCTTCTAATTAAGGAGTTGGATTAGGAATGAATACACTAAACCTTGAAGCTAAAGGGAAAAATGAATACCTGGCGAACAAAGCCTTCGAGGTTGGAGAGCTTGCCAAGAGCAACGGCCATTTGGTGCATGCCATCAGCGACGGTGGTGCCAGCAATGGTGTCGACGAGGGAGTGCTGAAGCTGATCCAAGCCTTGACTCAGAGCCTCTTCTGCCTGCTGAGACGACTGCTGGAGGCTGTAGATTCCCATTATCTGCTGCTGGGTCAATGGATCCAATTGCGTCGTCAGCATCTGCCCACACCATACAAAAATTCCATCCTATATTATTAACGTTAGCATTATTCCAAGTCTACAAGCAACCAGCTATGCATAATTAAGGTTGAATAGTAAAATTTAATGTTCTTAAGTTTAGACATGTAAAACTAACATTAGGCAACTCGTCTAATGCATGTAGGGCCACCGCAAAAATCATAGTTGAATGTTTTATTGGCACGAGAATATTCCTTTGAAAATCAAGGAGGGGGACGAAATGTATATCAATCAAAAAGGACTCTTTTTTCACATTTCGAATTATATTATTGACTAATTTAAAACTGTAAGTAGATGAATGAGACGGTCGAGATGGATTTAGGGACCTTGATGAGGTCAGAGGGGCGAAAGCCGCCCATCCAGAGGAAGCAGCGTTCTGCTGGAGACGCCCAAGTTCCGGTGATGAGGTGGAAGACGTCGGTTTTGGCAGCCACACTCTTGAGGCGGAAGATGTCGTCGTAATGCCCGATGTAAGCGTCCACAATCACTTGAAGATCTCTGTCAGACAAATGAGCTTGTAATGCAGCTCTTAGCTCTGTCATGTGTCTTTGATCATCTTCTAACCACCTTGCATATTCCATGTCAAACATTGCAGCTCCTACCACATACACAGTACAGTACAATCAATTAATTTACCAAATTACACACAATCTTAGTTATGTTCCATTTTCTTAGGAGTTGTGCACAAAAAATTCCGGAAAACAAATTAATAACACATGTACCATTTGATTTTGTTGTGGTTAAACGTGTGGAAATGGGCCTTGTTGATTATATGAATTTTACCTTTGAATACAATTTATAATAATTATACAAGCACTCATGCATGTTGATATAAACTATACGGTCAGGGTTTGAACTAGTGCATTGGAAAAAATAATGGTTTGATTAGAATAATTTGTTACACATCTGACCAAAATGCTACTAATTAGACTAGAAATTATTATTAATTCACATTACTTTATAATTAGCTGGGGGGTCTACATTCGTGGAGACTATTAATTCCTGAATATATACGACTCTATCAACTACCATATTTTGTTGGTATCTCACAATTTTTAAAACGAATTAGAGCGCCATGGAAGCTGAATATACAAGAAGCAATACACGCTTCGATAATCACGAGTCAAATGCAAGCCCAAAATCATGCGGAAAAAATATAAAGTCTATTATACTGATGCTGGATCATTAGCTAAACCAACTAGTTCAAAGTAATTGTGGTTTTTAATCATGAGCATTTACCTGGACTAATATTTGCAGGCGCACCACCACCTCCACCCAAGAATAAACCCTGTACGTTAAAATAAATTCAATTTTTGTAGAATTAGAGTGTGACATGCAGAAATATTTACAGCAGAGTTAAAAAAAAACCTCGATCTTAGAAAGAAGTTACTTGAGGTACCTGTTGTCGAGCCCTTTGAAGGTCTTGCTCAAGCTGAGCTAGCTTAATCCTACTGGTTTCAAGCTGTTGTACATAGGCCTGCACCAAACATATTTCCACAGTTGAGCATTAGTCCTTTTTCTTGCAAAGAATAGAAATATACTCCGTATTGTTTAATTTTAATTATGAAAAGGAATATACTATCATGCCTTTTTCCTGAGGCGGCTCTTTCTTGCAGCTTCTCTGTTTTGAGCCAAACGTCTCACTGTCTGTATGGCATGCAGATATGATTCAAAACTAATCAATTACACTCCCATCTTGCCAGAAAACGGAAACAAAAGAAATGTTATGAATTTTCACCTTTGCATCTAGCACTTTCCCTGATCTGGTACCACCTTGTCTCTGCAAAGATAAGTTCAATTCCGTGGCTTAAAAACTTACTATATTAAATCTCTTACAGTAATCAGCTAGTTTTCATGAGCTTGAATACATATATATATAGCTATAAAAACGCAGGTGGCATATTGAACACAAATTGATGTGTTGAAGTTACAGTTGACAGATGTGGGGCCTCAGCAGTCAGCAATAGCAATGCCCTCTCTTTTTAAGTTTTAACGTCCATGAACAGATTAAAGTTGTGATCAGATGAGATAAAACGTTCTTGATAAGAAAAGGGCATTATTAATTAGCCTGAAAAGATTATCTATACAAGTAGTATTGCTACAAAGATTTGTGGATAAGGTGAGTGCCTTTTTTGGTGCATTTAATTTTGTTTGTAGTAGTATTAGTGGTGGTGGTAATTGAATAAGAAATCCTGCTGGGCTGGCATTTAAATATGAAACACACCAATGGGTGTAAAATGAAATGGCAACCTGAGATGGAGTGGGGGTAAGAAGAGTGGAAGTAGCATAAAGATTCCACCTTTTGCCTTGGAAAGCTTTATATCTTAATTTTATATTGTGTGACAGATTTCATCGATCCTCTGCTTGTTTTCGGGATCAGAGCCCTTTTAAAAAATTTGATAAATAGAAAAGAAGAAAACAACAGTAAAACAATGAAAGGCTGAATCTTTGTGTACCTTGTTGTTGTCAAGAGGTTGCTTGGTGGAGGTGGTGGCATGGGATTGGGATGGGCCTGGTCTGAAGCCGTCACCAGTGCTGGCCATTTCTTGATGGAAAGGGTGGTTGTTTCGAGTGCTGCTGATTGGAGACTCAGACTCCAAGTGGGTCTCCGTTTTAGTGGTGGAAATGGTGTTCAATGCTGATTCTGAGTCCCCCCCACTGCTCCCTGACTTTGAGCTCCCCTGCAAGTGAAATTTCAAAATTTCCATAGAGCTTAGAAGAGAGATTGAGAGAGACAAGTTGTGGTGTTACTTATAGGACACACAACTACACATCCGCAGCTGATCCATCAAAGGCTTTTTCTTTTGTTTTGTTAAATAAAGAGATGAAAACCAAGGAGACGGTCAAAGAGAAGAAGAAGAGGGAAAGTACGAACAGTGGTGGGTTGTTGGAATCTGATTGGCCAAGAAGGGAACATTTCCAGAGTAGTAGCTGTGGTTGCAGGTCTGCTTGCTGAACCCGAACCTGTTGTTTCTTGTGTTCCTCTTGCTGTTGTTTCTTGTGTTCCTCTTGCTGTTGTAGCTGATCCTCCTGTATATAATGCTGCAGAGAATCACAAACAAAAGAAACCCCAAATCTCCAAGAATCAGATAGAGAAGACAAAAATAAAAAGGACAACTCAGGGCAGGGGAGGTACAGCTATTTCAAATAATGGTACTAACAAACACAGACACAGAGGGAGGGCAAAACAGAAAAAGTAAGTAGGAAATCCAAATCCTTTTGGTATCATATGCAGTTATGGGAGTCAGTAGAAGCAGACAGAGGTCACAGTTTCCTTGTTTGGGCCTCCACGCCACTCGTTCCTCCCCTCCATGGAATCATTTCAGTCTTGCAAAGGGAAACCCTTATGCCATCTTTTGTACACAATCTCCTTCAAACCTCTGCTTTTGCTTCTTGGGGTTGGTTTTGCTGACCCATTTAATTCCACCCATGCTAAACTTTATAAAAACAAAAAATGAAAATAAAAAGCCACAGAGAGAGATGAAATGAGCTTACTTGCTTTGGTGTCATTATGAACTCCTCCTTGGAAAGCAATGGCTTCTTCTAGCTCCCCAAAATCAAATGAAGATCCTCCTTGGTTCCTGCTCATTAATATTGGTTTCATATTATTGTTCAAGGGTGATATAATTAACTTTAAAAAAAAACATGATTGAAGAGACATATACATGAAAGGATTTGAAGCTGGATTGATGCCATGGAGCAAAGAATATGACATGGTGGTGTTGTGATTGGGTGGCCCTGATGACTCTGCTGAATTGGTCTGTCTCAGCCTGTGAGTATCCATGCAATCAACACCAGCTCCCCAAGTGCTCTTCTTACACCATTTTCTCTCTCAAACTATATATGTATCAAAACAAACACCAAAATCCCCTGTTTCACAACTAAGATATACTATTATAACTACAAAACTTGAGAGAATATATCTCTTCAACTCTAAAACCAACTTGTACTTTCCAACTCTAAACAACTTGCCCACAAGATAAAAAAAACAAAAGAAAAAGAGAGAAAGGAGGTCAAAGTCTGAGATTTCTGAACCCTTCTTTTCTTCTTCTTCTTCTTTAATTATTTGTTGTATCTCTATCTCTCATGCCTTTATCAGCTTTTCTGGGTCTCTTTCTCTCTCTATCCCTTCCTCTAAGAAACCTGGATGCTGAATTCTGCACTATGTATGTATGTGTGAGTAATTATTACCAGAATCACCTCCCATAGTACAGACTACACAGAGTATCTTGTCCTTGCAACCTTGCTGCGTCTTCTTTGCAGCCTCTGTTTCTCCATCCCTTTCAACTACTTTTATATTGCTTTTTTAAATATCACTAGAAACGTTAGTTTATATGCCAACGTGTAGCATCTTCACCAACTAAATTGACAAATATTGTATTCTAATTTTTTTGGGAGTTACGTTACACATTTGTAGTTTATCATTTAGCTCAAATATTTGAAAATACTAATTTCTGTCCAAAAAAAATGTGTGAAATTGTATATATATGTATATGGTGTGGAATTAATTGGGGTATTTTCGATAAAGCAAAATAAAAATGTGGAGTGGGCTGAAAAGTGAAAAGTATATGAAGAAATATATATACGAAGTGGGCTGAATGAACGAACCCACTAGAACCATGACTCCTACTCCACTTTACTTCTTCTCTCTAACCGATTGTGCTATGTGTGTTTCTTCTACTCAAGAGGAAGAGATGACAATAAATCTATTTTGTATAAAAGGGGTCACTTTTATAATCTATCTATATCTATATTTATCAACTAGTAAAATATAAGATAAGACAAGGTTTCCATTCACATATCTTCAATGCTTTTCCAATTTTATACCACAAGCACATTTTTGTTTTATCGGTTATTGTGTGTCCTAAGAGCACACTCTAAATATCCTGAATATGAATATTAAAATCTTAAAAATTAAAATAGTAAACCCGTTATAAAAAAATTAAAAAACCAATATTCAAGATTTACTAAATCTTCTCATTAATATTTGCTTATAGTGTGTCGTTATGACAAATAATAGAAAAGTCCTTGTTTTATTTTCGTTTCTTGAAACTTCGTCTCGTTATCGTCATTATCAATCAAAATGTCTTCTTAATCCCGATCAAGACAGTTCCATAACACTGTTTTATAGAGGCATTAGATCATTAGACAATACGTAAACACATAATAGATGTCCTAAAAACTAAACGTTAGATGAATACACAAACTTTTTTTTTATTTTGGCATAATTTACACACATTTATAGAATGAGATTAATTTGTATATTGCAAAACAAAACAGATGTCGACGTCCCACTAATTAATTAAGATATAACACCGTCAACTAGCCACCTTGATGTTACAAATTAATAAAATACTTATTCAAATTCAAGAAATACAACTTGCATAATATTCTATGTTAATTTGAAAGAGAAATATAAACAAGAATAATTAGGAGGTGATTATTTGGTATTATCCCATTTGTTAACAGGTCAACATCCACTCCTTGTCATCACCTAAAACCCTTCTACATTAAATTATCCCCCTTCCTTTAATAGAACTTTATATTCTTTATAAAGTTTACACATATACAAGGTCAAAGGCAGATAGATTTGTTAATCCTTCATGGGGTTTAGTTGGCTCAAAATCTGCCTATTACAGAATAGAGGTTGATGATAAGAAGGCTATCATATTACCAAATTAATTACAACAACAGTTTGTGTTTGTAACTTTCTGTCCTTCATTATTGCATTAATAACCACAGCCCTAGAATTTTTGGTGCATTTATTATTAGTTAATGAAGTGATTAATCAATTGATTAATTAGTCGATCATGATATGTAGTCCTATATCATCAACTTATGCATACATGTCCATGTAAAGAAAGTAGGTTGCTTTTAGGTGATGGGCCCCGAATTTCGAGCAATATCCTTCTCTAAAGAGGATAGATATAGGTGGGTTAAGAAATATTTTATGTTGGGGCCATTTACTTTCTTTGTATTGTTAATCTTTTTTCATTAGTAGGTAAAGTATTCCCTCTGCCAATTATTATTTCTTGAATACCCAATAATTAGCTGCAAAAAATAAAGGAGAAAGGGTATGCAGCATGCTTAATCCTCATTGGGTTTTTGTGTGTGTGTGTGTGTTTTGGATTAGGTTATAGTCTCATTCTTATATTAAAACTATTTCGATTGAGCTTAAATTAAGTATATAAAGATTTTGGTACTTTTCTCAATGCCTTTTGTTTGCAAACACAAGCAATAAGATCAGTGCTGCTCTATATATATGTCAACTTGTACGTGGGGACCAAATCTAGACTTAATCGGACATGAAAATGTAAATTAATTAATCTACAGACTACAAATACCTTGTATAACAACGATTGCATATAAGATTAATGACTCAAAATTTGATATAACTATTTAATTACCGTATTATGTACGGGTCACTACTACTAATATTGTGTTAGCGTAGAATTCCATTGATTAAAAAAAAAGAGTACATGTCAATGTTATTAGTTTTTCGATATTGGCAATATTTTGTAGTATGCGATCGGATATGTGAATTATGCATTTTCAAATAATGTAAATAGTATATGTTGTTATCGTTGGTTTTTAAAATCAAATATAGTTGCTTAATTTCGTGTACTATTTGCATACTTATAATGTAAAGATAAATATTTGTCAAAGTTATTTGCATACTTTTATTTAATGTTAAGCAGGGTAAGAGTATTATCTTCATTGATTATATAAATATAGACATTGTTTTGATAGAATATATACAGGGATGGACGGAGGGATGAGTTGGGGTGTGCTACAAACCCACCCTAAAATAATAAAAACAAATTACTAGTAGTAATTGACAAGAAGAATTTCTAGATCAGATAATAGAAGTACTACATAATAGTGAGGTCAAGGGTTCAATTCTCACTTGCTACAATTTTTTTTAATTTTAGCCCACCCTGTTTTGTCCCTGAATATACATGTTATTGTGAATTTAAAATGCATAGATTACATTTTTCAAATAAAATATATAAGGGTATTTTAATATTAAAATATAACTAATTTGTTGTTAAGTGGAACCGAAATTAACGTGGAAACTTATACAAGGACAATTTTAATATGGGTAAGATTCACGTGAGAATTTTCGCTTAAGTGAGAAGTAAGAATGAATCTCAACCACTTGTTACACATGTGGACGCCACGCGGTAAATGGGTAAAAAATTTATTTTTTACCTTTGGAGTGTAAGTTTAGAATAAGACTATGTAGACTCATATAACATGATTGTGCATTTTCATCTATAATGACTACATATCACAAGATTAAACATTCTGTATACATTTTCACGAAGTGTTTAATGTATTACGTGTGGAAAAGAATTCATACACAACGAGATATGGGCATGCAAGATCGTATTAAGTGCAACTGAATATTCATGTTAAGTGAAAAGACATTGTCATAGTTTTTAAAAAAACATAGTCACTCTTATACACTTGTATGAAAAAAGATGACACTCAATGAGATAATGCACAACCATTTTGTATAAAGAAAACACAAGCACGTCATTTGTAAATGGCACAATTAAAGTGAAAAAACACAGTCATTACCTCACATCATTCACATGAAAAAATCACACACAATATAGTATAAAGCATACACATTCATATTAATTAAATATGCACAATCACGTTATTTAAAAAAACATAGTCATGTTAAGTGAAAATATACACATTTATCATCGAATGATTATTTTTTGCATGCATGTGCGATCTGAGCTTTTGATGTAATGTGATTTAACGGATGAGATCCATTCTCATTTACTTTCTTAGATATCATTCTTAAATAACCCATTTCCTTTTATTATATACTTATATGGTTTTATTTGTTTATATCCGCCAATATGTTCAACGGATTAACCCCAGTATATACACTTCGTAAAGATTAAGAGATGTAATGCAGAGTTGGAAAGAATGAGCAAAAACTTAAAATATTATGTATTATAACGTAACATTTTGTCTTGGGGTTTAAACCTTGATTCAATTTTCCCTTCAATTACTTGTGTTTGTTGCGAAAACTGGTGACTTGGATTTTCCCCATGCTGAATTAAATTTCTATTAGTTTGTTGGTATAGCTAGTGTTAGGGACGCTTAGTTCACTAACACTGGATCAACGATATTTGTCCCTATTTTTGATAATGAGAAACTCCTTGTGAACTAATGTTTGTCCAAGTGTTGGTCTCAAGAACGTTTTGAGGGACGATAATCAATTAGAAAGGACTACAATTCAATGATGTCCTATACAATTGGGACGCACAAAAGTTTAACGCCCATCAAAAGTAACAAGAATGTATTTCTTACGAGATAGGAAAGTCATCCCTAGCAAGAAGCTAAAGGAAACTAGCGCTCAAAAGAATTCAGTTTAAATTCAAAAGAGTCAAGGCTGCCAAAACAAAACAACAAAGGACTGTGGTAGTCCCTCATAAGCTTCAGGTGTTAGAGGCAAAACGCATGAGACTAAGACGTTGCTTTCGACAAACTCATCCCAATGTACACATGGCGTCTTCGTAGAGAAATGAAGGGCTGACTTTACAAGAAGACAAGTTTTCGTAGCTGTATAATGTTGGGAAAGTGACATCCTAACTATGGAAAGCTCTGAGGACGCCAGGAGGTCAAAAGCGTCCGAAATAGAGCTAGCGTCACGTCACATATAAATACACCCATGTGTAGCATATGTGATGTGACTTCTTCCACATTTTCTCTCTCACGAAAAGCACAAGATCGCATCAAGAACGAGAGAGAGAGAGAGAGAGAGAGAGAGAGAGATGTTGATATGGTTTCTTAATCCTAAACAAGAAAAACAATTTCGGCTCGGTACTTCTTCTATCTTCTATCCTTGAAACTTCGACTCTTGACACATTTCAACACTTGAAAACACCAACTCTTGAAACTCCTTAACTCTTGGAATCTTCAACACCTTGAACTCTTGAAACTTCTAGCTACCTCAACTCATGAACATCTCACGAACTACCTTGAATATTCAACACACTTCCTCTTAATTCACCACCACCTCTAGCTACACATCCACAAAGACCTCTAAAAGACACTAAAACACCTCGTTAACGCATCAAAACCTACAAAAAGCAAACGACACACGCATAGATTCCAACTCTCGAAAGATTACCAAAATCAATGTAAAAGAACACAAAATAACTAAAAACGATTCATTCTAAATATAAAACAACTTACAAAACCTAACTAGAAAGAGCGACATCAAAATACCTGATATGCGCTATTTTGTATATTGTAGCGAGAACTTTTTAGCACTTTACTATGAGGGTTTTTAGGCTAGTTTAGGGAGTTTTCATGAAGACATCCAAAAGCCTACTGAAGTGAAAATTATGAAGATTAGTAGGTTCTACAGAAGACCGCGCACGCGGATGCTAAGACGCGCTCGCGGTAGAGATATAGAGACCAAAAGAATGTTTCTGAAGAAGGCCGCGACCGCGGGTGACAAACCGCAACCACGATAGTAGCAACGAAAGCATATTACGACTTTTTGCGGACCCGCGACAACGGGTAGGTGACCCACGACCGTGGGTGGAGGCTGCCAAGAGACTTTGTTATTTCGGCTTTGAGCTATCTTTTTCTTATCTTTTAATCTCTTCGGATAATTACTGTTTTGTGACTATTTATTAGGTTTTTAGGTTAGAGTTTTTTTTATCACTTATACATCACACTAATTAATTAGTTTTCTTTGTAGTTTAGATCTAGAATTCTCTTCTATGGATATTTATGTAAATAAGTCATAATTATAAATTGTATTGATCTATAACTCTACTATTATTAAATTAATTATAATTTTATAAGATCTATTAAAATGTTCATTTTTTTTCAAGAGGAATTATTACTGATTCAAATCTATTTTTCTAAAAGATTTATGTTAATAAGTCATTAAAGTGTAAAACTGAATTCTATCAACTCACCTTTACGAAGTCAAGCAATAGTGTATGCCCCTTTATCCCTTTTTTTTCATGAATAATTTTTTATTTCTGTCATCATATAAAAACCTTATTAATTATAGAAATATATTGGTTGATAAAATATTTTACTTGGTATTTCATATCATATCACATATGATTTTTTTTATTGATCAAATATATTTTGAATAAAATAATAGTATTTATCTATGGTTTTTATTTATGTCATATTATATAAATTTTAAATTTAAATTTATTCTTAACGTCAAATCATGATTTTGGATCAACAAAATATTGTAATGATTTCGGATAAGAAAAACAATATCAATATCGAAGTCCTAATAATATTATTGTTCATTTTTTTGTCAAATCATGATTTTGGATCAACAAAATATTGTAATTATTTCGGATAAAGAAAAAACGATATCAATATCGAAGTCCTAATAATATTATTATTCATTTTTTTGTCAATTGAATAATACGTCAAAAAAAATGTTATCGAGCGTGTCCCGTCTATTGTACAAACAATAATCTAGTTTTTTATAAGATCAATGGAGTTTCTCATAACTTTTCAGCACCAGATACACCCCAACAAAATGGAGTGGTGGGTAGAAAGAATAGGACATTAGAAGACATGGTGAGAATCGTGTTAATTCACAGTGAGCTTCTTCAAGTCTATTGGGTTGAAAGAAACATTGAGCTTCTTCAAGTCTATTGGGTTGAAGGAATCAACAAGACAGGTTATATCCGCCATAGACGCATCATTCATCCTTTAATTCTTAAAACCTTTTATGTACTAATCAAGGGAGGAAAATTTTTCAATATATCCCATCTACCTGTGCCTTTTGGTTGTAGTTCTTATGGGAAGTTTGATCCCTAAAATGATCGTCACCTATTAAGGATATTCTTTCAATAGAGAACTTACATGATTTTCAACGTGAGGGCGCATATACTAGAAGAAAGTATTCTTTCAGCCGCACCCCCATATCTCGGGTATAGAACAACTCGTATAATAGTTTGATGGTAACATATTGAACGATTCATATTGTAGTTTGGTTAAACCCATATAAGGTACTAGTTTCATTTACAATGGAAGAACGCATCATCAACCGGAGTACTACTCTATCAAGTCATTCATTTTTGGCACACCTGAAAGATAAAGAAGCAAGATCACAAGGCGAAAGAGTGAGGTGAGGTAATGTAAACAGAGCTATTGGTTTCCTTTTTCCTTGGAAAGCATACAGAGCCAAGACCCTATATGTAGTAGCTATCAGTGTCATCCACAATAAAAGCATGGACGGAATGCTCAGAACAGCAGGTGAATATAGAGCACAATCCATCCAGCCATTGAGAAGACTGCAAATATATGAACCCAAAACAATATAGCTGCCGATTCTCTTCCGCACCCTCTCAAATTGGCTACAGCGCCTGCAATACACGAGATTCAATTCTCCATTAGCATCACGACATACTACCTTTAATGAATGAATGGCAACCGGGGAAAGGGTTGGCATTCCGCAAACAGATTCCCAATTTTTGGAAACCAACATATATATATATATATACACAATCTAGAGTATCCGGTTTAACCTGAACTTGGAACAAAGCTATGTACCTGAAAGCACAGAAGTAGGCATCGAGTATTGGAGGAGAAGCACAAACTTGAACATCTTATCACCAGCTGGAAGAAAGCCTACCTTATCAGCCAAAGTAACAATGCCGAGCCCGGTAGGAGGAACCAAGACCAACCGACCAAATATTATAGCAGCAGTTGTACGGAAACCCAGCTTTGAACTTCCTGGACCTGCAACCAATCAAACAAAAGGGATCCAGTATCTAACAAAGTAAAAACAATTACAGTATTTCAATTAAGCATAAAAAGTAGCATTGAAATAAACATTGCTAACTCACCGTCTACGAGGTTGCCTCCAAGGGCTAACAGGATACAAGGAATCATAGCCTCCCTGATATTAGCAGAACCTTGTTAGTCAAACCCTCAAAAGTTTTCATCATGCATATAACTTATGAATGTTCATGAAAACAAAGTGTTTTTGTTAATATCAATCATCTAGTAAGAGAATGAATAACAGTGGTCTAGAAATTTTGATGTCTGACTATTTAATCAGAAAATTATTTTCATTTTACTCAATCTACTCATTATTTTCTTTTCAAGGAAATCAATTATTTAATGCTACATCTAAAAAAGTTGATGTCTGATTTTCCAGATTAATTACAAAAACAAGCATACCCGAGAATAATGCAGCTGTCAGTGAAGAAGAACAGCGGAGAATCTTCTGTAAATATTAGTCCTTTCAAGAATGGAACACATCCAATGAGCATCGCCAATATCTGCAGGAAGGATATTTGCATTATAAGGGAAGGATATGTCCAACTTTCCAAACTTTTTTTTCGTCTGAAAAATGAATTAGTAAAGTAGACCACTAAAGGCATGCATTTGCACATTAACCACATCACAAGTCAAACAGTAACAAGAATAAACTATTTTGTGCTTCATCGGTTGATATAAAACAAATATTCATTTTGAAATCATTATCATTGACAACACCCAAAAAAAGAACCTTATCTTTTTTACGAAAAACAATGGAAAAAAATATATACTTTACTTCGAAACTAACCAGCTTTATTTCTCAAAAAATAGTTACCAGCTTTAAATGAAAACAACAATCCCAAATGTCGCAACTTGCAATTATAATAAACTTTTAACCGTTTCATTAATATAAAGGTTGCAAAAAATATGGAAGCAAACAACACCACACATCATGACTTCCAAATGAACTTACTGAGGCAATGATTGGAGGCTGTATTATCTGCTTGAGCTTTAACTTGTTGTATAGAAGTACTAGGATATCCTTAACCTGTATCAATAGCATCAATTTTGGGAAAATAATTGGTCAGCCAACTCATAAGCTATAAATCATTGCATCATAAAGTCCAACTCATATTCGGCATACCCATAAAAAGGAATTTTTGCCTATCTCGGGAAAACATATATAATAGACCTAATTGATAATGTAATGAACACGGAATTTGATCCATGTTGGACATGATTAAAGCATCTCCTTTGTATTCTAGGGTTTGATTGATAATGAGGAAGGCTTTCTGAGTGCCTCAAGAATTGACAAGTCAATTAAAAATAATACGCCAGTACGTCAAACTAAGCACCTCTAACATTCACTCAATTTTGGGATTTTCCCCTATGGAAACTTCACCTCTATACTCTACAACATACACAGCTTAGACATTGTGATAACTTCATCTTCTTAAGTGTACATAAAGCATTGAAACAAACAAATAAACTAAACCAGAGAGATATATTGAATTTTTTACCTTCCCCGTACTTGGAACAGTTGAGTCTGCAGTCTCTGCTGGCTCTTGGACAAGTAATGGAACTTGCTCAGGAGTAGAATTTGGAGATGTGTTCTTCAAAGGAATCCTTTTCTCCTCGACATCAAAGCTACCTTCAGGTGGAGGGGCAAGCATTTGGAACACATATGTATATAGAATTATAGCACCTACCTGGAAAATACTTCCGTAAGAATCTTTTATAGAGTTTCATTTCTTTAAAATTCACTTTAGTCTAAGCATCAGTAATGTAGATCAAATTTATTAGACTGCCACTATATGCTTCATAATTTCTTGAATATGAAAAAAGCCTCTAGTTTCCTTCTTTGCCTTCATCATGAAAAGCACAAGGTACTAGTTTTCCACATCAGAATATAGTTATAATATCGCGGGTTTCTATTGTTCAGAATACACCATCTTCTTCTACGTTCTAACACAAGTTCATTAAACTCATTTGCATCTATGAATGCTGAAAACTTACAGAACTCTTCCATTTTCCAAAACATAAATGGATGGATACAAAGGTACCTTATGACAAAAACAAAATGTACCAAAGATTCAAAGAACCCTCAGCTTTGTGAATCGAAAAGTCCAGAAGCAAGGCATGACATGGTTAGCTCAAACAAGAGAAAATCTAAACGACTTACCCATTGACCAAATGAAAGATAAGCAGTTCCATCTCGACTGCATTGATCAGAATCACCAAACGGGTTGGACTTATCTCTGCAAAGTGCGGCTATTAAAACAAGGGGAACATTGCCAATATTCCCTACAAGTGGAGGCAAGGGTTATATATTAGAGCAAAGATAGAAAAAGGAGCAAAGGAGATGGAGCATAGAGAAATCAAAGCTTGGAAAACAAATAAGGTATAGAGGCCACACCGACTCCAATATGTATGATTGTGAACTTGAAAAATGGGTATGGCGGGCGAACAATAGTTGCAACAACTAAACCTATCAGTGAGCCCAAAATAGTTGCAAGAAGAACATTGAAAGGAATGAACCACCTGATACACCAAAAAGAAAAAATACAAAAATCAAGCCTATGCGTTGGTATCTCTAGTATGGATGCATAATTCAGGCCTATTGGGAGTTGAGAGTAAGAGGTATACAACAACATAAGAAGATGAAAGATGTAAAATACCATTCAATCATTTTCTGAAAGGTGATAGCTTGGCCTAATTGGGAGAAAATCAAACAGGGGAGCAAAAGGGTAAAGACCAGCTGCAACAAGTCAAGAATGTTTACGAGTGGGTTAGTCACAAAGCAATACCCCATTGAGCAAGCACATGAATTCATAAAGAAGAATACCCCATTGAGCAATTTACGGCCGCTGGCAGGGAGAATGTTGACATGCTTGGAAGCCATGAGAAACCCCAAGAAGCACATTGTGAAGACCTTGGCAATCGGCAAAACCGCGATTTTGATGGTAGATAAGAGGGATTGGCCACTGCCCTCGTTCAGGGCTACTGAAGACAGAACCCTTTCCATCATTGTAGCCAACCGATCTCTAGCGGAAGCCCTCAGAGATCCCTGGAGGTAATAAGGAATTAGATTCGGATAATTTAGAAGCGGAACTCAGAGAGCAAAGAAGCAGTGTTTAAGATGCAGAATTGAGGTGGGTGGATACAGAAGAGTGGAAATCGAAAGCGTATGAAGCGAACCAGACCTTCTGATGTTTGTTTGTTTGTTTGACCGTCGGTTGTCGCCCGAAAAAGGAAAGCTGGTGACAACAAAGACGACCCAAACTCTGGAGAAGAATACAGACGGTGAAAGAGGGAAAGTTCCCACTTCCCACCAAAGGTTGGTTGCCTTCGTTTTTATAGATAATAAATTAAGGTAAATGATAAATAAAATTTATTTTCCATCTCTACCTCTAAGGAGTAGGGATGAAAAAGATAGATTTATTTTCCATCCGTATCTCTACGTATTTTAGCGGCATGGTTTTTAAAACATCCTCTCTTTGAATCTACTCTGTATCGTATTATTAGGATCATAAAATTTGAAATTTACCAATAGAAAAAATCAATCTTTGTTATGAAAAAAATTAAGACTAAGGCCACTCTAGTCTTCTTAAAAGAACACTTAAACAAACTTTGAAGACACTTTAATTATAAGAAGGGAGAGAGGGAGAGTAAGAACTTTAGAGATGTATTTCTTACTCTACTTTGGTGCAAGTTTTACAATGGTAGATGACCTCCTTTATAGGAAAAAGTGAGGTAAAAAACCTAGGTTAATTTCCATGATTTAACCATGGTAATAAGGAGGTGAAGAAGGTGAATAATTCACCTTGTAGGAGATGGGTGTGCGTTGCCTCGTTAAATACCTTGTCAGGAAAAACCCAGTGGGATAAAAACCTGAACGAAGGGAAAAAGAGTGAAACTTGAAACCCATTGTAAGCTTTAGAGCTGTCTCATTAAAAACCTTGTCAAGCAAAACCCAGTGGGAAAAAACTTGATCGAAGGGAAAAAGAGTGCAGCGCGTATGATGCTCCCCCTGACCTTAACATAGATCTCGAAGTCTGCACATTCCAATTCTGGATACTAGCTCTCCGAATTTCTTAGGGATCAAAGACTTTGTGAATAGGTCAGCCAAGTTATCATTTGATCGAATTTGTTGGACGTCCACTTCACCAGCTTCTTCCAAATATCGAGTAGAAAAGAACTTTGGAGATATGTGTTTTGTGCGGTCTCCTTTGATGTAGCCTTTCTTCATTTGAGCAACACATGCAGAGTTGTCCTCAAATAATGTCGTTGGATCGTCAGTGATCGGCCGCATCCCACTTTCTTTCTGGATGAATTGGATCATTGCTCGTAGAGATACACATTCTCTTCCTGCCTCATACAAAGCAATCAACTCGGCTTGGTTTGATGATGTGGCAGTAACAGTTTGCTTTGTTGATCTCCATGAGATGGCAGTGCCTCCATACGTGAACACATAGCCATTTTATGATTTGGCTTTGTGTGGATCAGACAAGTATCCTGCATCTGCATATCCAACCAGAGCTGCATTTCTTTGGCTACGATAGTACAACCCGAGATCATGTGTACCCCTGAGATAGCGAAATATGTGTTTGATTCCATTCCAATGCCTCCTTGTAGGAGCAACACTATACCTGGACAACAAGTTCACAGCAAAAGCAATATCTGGTCTTCTATTGTTAGTTAAATACATTAAAGCACCAATTGCACTTAAGTATGGTACTTCTGGACCGAGAATATCTTCGTCCTCTTCTCGGGGACGGAATTGATCCCTCTCAACATTCAGGGATCGAACTTCCATTGGAGAGGTCAAAGGGTGCGCTTTGTCCATATAGAACCTCTTAAGGATTTTCTCAGTATAATTAGACTGATGGACAAAGATTCCATCCTTTAAGTGCTCAATCTGTAGGCCAAGACAAAGCTTTGTTTGTCCAAGGTCTTTCATTTCAAATTCTTTCATAAAATATTTCGCAGTTTCTTCAAGTTCATTTGAAGTTCCGACGATGTTTAGATCGTCAACATAAACTGCGATAATAGCGAATCCCTTTTCGGATCGTTTGATGAAGACGCATGGACAAACAGTATCATTCTTATACCCTTCTCTCATGAGGTATTCACTGAGACGATTATACCACATTCGCCCAGATTGTTTTAACCCATATAATGACCTTCTCAATTTAATGGAAAACATTTCTTTGGGTCCACGGATATTGGCCTCAGGCAATTTTAGTCCTTCCAGGACTCTCATGTAGATGTCGGTATCAAGTGTGCCATACAAATATGCAGTAACGACATCCATCAAGCGCATTTGCAATTTCTCAAAGACAGTCATGCCAATTAGGAATCTCAATGTAGTTGCATCAACTACTGGAGAGTACGTCTCCTCGTAATCGATTCCGGGTATTTGAGAAAAACCTTGCGCAACTAGCCTTGCTTTATATCTTACAATTTCGTTTTTCTCATTTCGCTTGCGCACAAATACCCATTTATAGCCGATTGGTTTTACACCATTTGGTGTACGAGCTATGGGTCCAAAAACCTCTCGCTTTTCGAGCGATTTTAGCTCTGCCTAAATAGCCTCTTTCCATTTTGGCCAATCTTTTCTCTGTCGACACTCATCGACTGATTTTGGCTCAAAATCATCATTTTCATTTACAATGTCACTAGCCACTGAGTAGGCAAATGCATCATCGACAATGACTTCCTTTCGATTCCATTGTGTACATGTGGACATATAGTTTATGGAAATCTCATAATTATCGACATTCTCATTCTTGTCGAGGATATCATTTTCTTCTGAGATATTCTCATTCTCAATACCATTGCCTTCATCATCATTATCATGATTCATCGTGGCTTCTTCTACCATGCCCTTTTGTACCCTTGTTTTTCTTGGTTTCAAATCTTTTGAACCGAATGGTCTACCACGCTTACGGCGTATTGTAGACTCACTTGCAATGGATGCATCTGGCAATCCAGTGGGTATTTCAACCCTTGCAGGGGCATTTGCGGCAGGTATATATGACTTAGTTACCCTCTTTGTGTCAGTAAAAGCATCGGGTAACTGATTTGCAATATTTCGCAAATGAATGATCCGTTGTACTTCTTGCTCACACAATTTCGTTCTTGGATCAAGATTAGACAATGCAGTTGCATTCCACGTGATTTCTTTCACATGTGGATTTGCATTTTTGTTTTCTCCCCCTAAGGTTGGGAATGTATTTTCATCAAAATGGCAATCAACAAATCTTGCTGTAAACAGATCGCCAGTTGTTGGTTCAAGATATTTAATGATTGAGGGAGACTCAAAACCAACATAAATTCCCAATCTTCTTTGGGGATCGATCTTTGTGCGTTGGGGTGGAGCAATAGGAACATAAACCGCGCATCCAAATATCTTGAGATGCGAAATGCTTGGCTCCTTACCAGATACTAGTTGTATCGGGGATTGTTCATGATTAGCACTTGGCCTTAATCTAATCAAGGCTGCTGCATGCAATATTGCATGTCCCCACGCAAATGGTGGCAATTTTGATTTCATCAATAATGGTCTAGCAATTAGTTGCAATCGCTTTATTAAAGATTCAGCGAGACCATTTTGTGTGTGAACATGAGCCACTGGATGCTCAACATCAAGGCCAATTGACATACAATAGTCATTGAACGTTTGAGATGTAAATTCTCCTGCATACTGGGCTCTCAATCGGATTACTTGAGCAAGGAGTTTAGCGAATGCAACATTTCTTGTTGACAATAGGCTTACATGTGACCAACGTGTTGATGCATCAGTTAGCACCATGAAATATTGAAATGGTCCACATGGTGGGATAATTGGCCCACATATATCTCCTTGGATTCTTTCTAAGAATGCAGGAGTCTCACTTGCAATTTTGCTTTTAGAAGGCCTGATAATTAGCTTTCCAAGTGAGCAAGCAGTGCAATTAAAATCACTAGTTGAAAGAACCTTTATGTTCTTTAGTGAGTGCCCAAGTGAGCTATTTATGATTTTGTGCATCATCACAAATCCTGGATGACCCAAACGGTCATGCCACAATGTGAATACAGCTTGATCAATCGACCTTTTACTAGCTGTTGCATTGACCTCAAACGGATAAATATATGTATGGTATAATCCGGAGGTTTGCGCCGGCATCCTTTCAAGGATTTGTTTATGGCCAAATTCATGTTTTATGATGCACAAATATTCTCTCCGATTTTCATTCATGGTTTCCATGTGAAACCCATTTTGACGCACATCTTTAAAGCTCAGCAAATTCCTTCGAGGTTTACTCGAGTATAGTGCATCATTGATCACTAGATGTGGAGCTGTACGGCATACCTTTGACCAGTGACCAGTCATGCCACATCTATAGCATGTGGATCTAGCTTTTGGAGAGGATCCTGATGGACCCGTCTGGACCTTTTGCTTCGCATCCCCCTTGTAGCCATGGTTATCATGGTGGTTATCATGGCCTTTGTTGTAGTTTCGACCACGCTTATTGCCACCACTACCACCACGGCTACCTCGGCTCCAATAGTTACCACGACCTCGACCACGCCTATTATTATGGCGTGATCGTTGCCCCCTCACATTAGCGTTCCCATCATGGAATGCCTTTTTCATAGCATTTGCTTCTGGGGCGGGTGTTGAGCCCGTAGGCCTAAGGTTGTGGTTTCTCATTAGGAGCTCATTATTTTGTTCAGAAACCAACAACACTTTCAACAACTCAGAGTATTTTGTAAATTTTCTCTCTCGGTACTGTTGTTGCAATAAAATATTGGAGAGATGCATAGTGGAGTAAGTTTTCTCCAACATTTCACCTTGTGTGATCTCTCGACCACATAGCTTCAGCTGAGATGTGATCCTGTGGATCACACTATTATACTCAGTGATGGACTTATAGTCCTGGAACCTTGGAGTGTTCCATTCGTATAGTGCTTGTGGAAGCAAGACCTCCTTTTGATGGCCATATCGCTCTTTCAAAGCATCCCACAAATCCTTTGGATCCTCCATAAATAAGTACTTGGTTTTGAGACTTTCATGAATGTGGTGGCGGAGGAACACAATGGCTTTCGCCTTTTCTTGTGGGGTAGTTGTATTCTTATCATCGATTGTTTTCTCAAGGCCATTTTCCTTGAGGTGAGCCATGGCATCGACTTTCCATTCGAGGTACTTTTGGCCCGACAAGTCAAGGATGTCGAACTCCCTTTTGGCGATGTTTGCCATTGGCTACTATGCATAAGCGATTTACATTAAACAATATTATAATTTATGAATCGTGCATGGAAAGGTTGAAGCAATCAATTTAGCATGCATGTAGATGATATGCATATAAGATAGATAGCGTATGCAACACAAAAGTAAATCAATGTAGGCATAGACAATATCATAAGACAAAAGTAAGAATGTAGACATAGGCAATATCGTAAGACAAAAGTAAAAAATGTAGACATAGGTAATATCATAAGACAAAAGTAAAGAATCGTACGAAGTATAATTTAACAATTTAAAAGTCTTTAGAGTTTCAAAGTCCTTAGGTCCTTAAAGTCCGAAATGTCCGAGAGAGGTCCTTAAAGTCTTTGGAGTCCGGAAAAAATCGGTTCACCTTTTACTCATCTTTTTATCCGTTCACTTTTTCACTTTCTTATCTACTTCTTCCTTCTCCATTTTCGATCTCCACCACCACAAAAAAAACTCTCTCGATTTTTCCATGGCCGACGACGAGATTATGCGTCGTCTTAGGGCCGGAAATCAAAAGTTTATAATCGAGCTTTTCATTTGCCTTGTTCTAATCGTGGTTACAAACATCATTCTCATAATCGTTTTGCTTAAGAGTTATTTTCAAGCCGGTCGGTGAAAATTAGGATTTTCAAGGAGAAATCAAGTTAATCAACGAGTGAGGTAAGCAAATCTAATTCCTTGTTTTTATCTTATGTAGATCCAAAACATGTGGTTATTTTTGGTAAAGAAACGTTTGAAATCTAGGAAGGGAAAACGAGTTTCTGATATAGAAGATCCCAAAATTGGGCGACTATAGAGCATACTTCTCAAAACAAATTTTGTAAATAAACTTCTTGTATATTTAAGATTAAGAAGAGGTAGAGTTGGTACCTTAGTATTTAGGAAGCTCAATTGGTAATTAGAGACTCGTGCTGATAACGTGTTATGAAAAAAATTAAGACTAAGGCCACTCTAGTCTTCTTAAAAGAACACTTAAACAAACTTTGAAGACACTTTGATTATAAGAAGGGAGAGAGGGAGAGTAAGAACTTTAGAGATGTATTTCTTACTCTACTTTAGTGCAAGTTTTACAATGGTAGATGACCTCCTTTTATAGGAGAAAGTGAGGTAAAAAACCTAGGTTAATTTCCATGATTTAACCATGGTAATAAGGAGGTGAAGAAGGTGAATAATTCACCTTGTACAATTTACCTCCAATCATACATAATACAAACAATACATGTTCAATCATCTACTCATACAAATAATGGAGATGTAAGAAGGTTAACTTGTAGATGTGTATAAAACGGTGATTAGTAGATGATGTAGATTATGGCTATAATCATGCATTCATAACAATCTTCAATATATATATACACTAGATTGTTGTCCGTACAAGACGTAACTTGTACGAGACACAATCGATAATATTTTTTGACGTATTATTTAACTGATAAACTAATGCGTAAAATATTATTAGGAGTTAGATATTGATAATGTCTTTTGTATCTGAAACCGTTATAATATTTTGTTAATCCAAAAATCATGATTCGATGTTAATAATAAATTTAAATTTTAAATTTATGTAATATGACTTATATAAACCCCATAAATCAAATGCTATCATTTTATTTCAAAATATACTAGTTGTACTTGTCGCGCCATGCACGACAATTTGACTTTCAAATATTATATTGTAATTAGATATTTTATAATACAATATTGATATGCAACAACAACAACAATAAAGCCAGCGCAATTCCCCTACGGGAATCTAGGGGGGTCAGGATGGGACCCCCTGGCTAAACACAGAGGGGGGCGTCCAAAAGACCCAAAGATTAAAACTAGAAAGACAAACCACTAAAGAAGGAGCACACAAAGCATACACACGAGGGAACCTATCACGAGGAAACTAACCCAACCCACATCCAAAAACACATAAAATAAAGCACAAAACTAACAAAACGCAAACACCTAGACATATCGAAAGATTAAGGTCTGTCGTCTGTTCAGAGACTAGTTATCTACCACGCGAATCTTCTCCCTCCAAATATCTTTGCAAATTGCCAGATCTGTCGATATCACTAGATCACTGACGTCCTGTCTAACATTGTCTCTCCAGCGTTTTCTCGGTCGACCCCTCCCTTTGTGAATAGCTCCCAAGTCTAGGCTCTTGCACCTACGAACTGACTCCTCAGGACCCCTCCTTTGGATATGCCCAAACCAAGGCAATCTCGATTCCCGCAACTTATCCTCTAAGCTGGCCACCCCCATTTTGCTTCTGATCACTTCATTCCTGATTCTGTCCAATAGGGTCTGCCCACTCATCCACCTCAACATCCGCATCTCAGCTACTAGCAACCTCTGTTCCTGCGCCTTCGTGGTGGCCAACACTCCGCCCATAGAGCATAGCTGGTCTAATCACTGTCCTATAGAATTTTCCTTTCAGTTTCAAAGGAACCTTCTTATCGCACAAAACCCCCGACGCCGCCCTCCACTTCTGCCAGCCTTACTGGATCCGATGCGTAATTTTCTCATCAATACCACCGTCACTCTGCAAGATTAACCCCATATACCTAAAGCTCTCTTTCCTTGAAACAACTTCTCCTCCCAACAAAACGTCTTCACTTGGGTCTACCCCTTGACTGAACTTAAACTCAACATATTCCGTCTTGGACCTGCTCAATCTGAACCCCTTAGACTCCAATTTGTCCCTCCAAACTTCAAGCTTTCTGTTGACCCCATCTTTGGACTCATCCACCAAAACAATATCGTCTGCGAACAGCATACACCACGGGATCTCCCCCTGAATATCTCTCGTCATGACCAGTGTGAAAAGGAACGGACTTAGTGCCGAGCCCCGGAGCAGGCCTGTCTTAACCCTAAAGTACTCAGTATCTCCGCTTGGTGAGTACACACTGGTCATAGAGCCCTCGTGCATGTCTTTGACTACTCTAGTGAACGAGCCTGACAAAGAATCCCAAATTGGCTCTCTCGGGACCTTGTCATACGCTTTCACCATGTCGATAAGGACCATGTGTAAGTTTTTCTTCCGCTCTTTGAACTCTTCTGTCAACCTCCTCAATAGATGGATAGCCTCCATAGACGACCTCCCGGGCATGAAACCGAATTGATTTTCTAACACCTTGACTATCCTTCTCAATTGAAGCTCGGTAGCTTTTTCCCACACTTTCATCGTGTGACGACTAAGCAATTTTATACCTTTATAATTGTCACACTGTTGCACATCACCCTTGTTTATATAGACGGGGATCAACTTATTGAGCCTCCACTCTTCGGGCATTTTGGCTCTCCTGAAAATAAAATTAAAGAGGGCTACTAACCAATTTAGGCATCTTACTCCCAAACACTTCCAGACCTCCGCCGGGATTTCATCCGGTCCTACTGCTCTCTTATTACCCATAAGGCGGATAACGACCCTTAACTCTTCTACAGAAAAACGACTGTGGAAGCAAAAATCGTCTGCATCCCGGCCTGCATGGCTGAGACGACTCTCCTCCGCATCACAACCCTCATTTAGGAGCCCCTGAAAATACATCTCCCAAGTTTGTCTTATCTGAAGGTCGTCCACTAATACTCGTCCATCCTCATCCTTAACACACTTCACCGTGTCAATATCTCTACTCCTCCTTTCCCAAGCTTTTGCCCACTTGTATAGAACACGTTCTCCCCCCTTTTCATTCAAAGCCTTATACATGTCCTCAAAAGCTTGCTCTTTAGCAACTGCCACCGCTCTCTTGGCCGCCTTCTTTGCTACCTTGTACTCGTCTAATCTCATCCCTCTCTTTGGATTTGAACTACGTACCCAAGCTTTATAGGCGAGTTGCTTCTCCTTCACCTTTTCTTGAACCTCGTCACTCTACCATGTTTAGAAATGCCTTTCGGGAGAACCCTTAATGTATGAACATCTCCAAAACTCCCTGAGATGCAAAAATATAATATAAGCTTTAATGTATGAACATGTTTAGAAAAAAAGAGTGATGTTGTTTTTGAAGTTTGAATAACTCAAAAATTACATAAAAGATATTATAATTATACTTGAATACTTTTTAAAACCTTATTATAAGAATGTAAATTGATAAACTATAAAACCAGTGAACAATAAAGCTGGTGAACAACGTATTTTATGTGATACTAAAAATACCTGACAACGTAGAAGAAAATCAATTCTTGAGTGGTTTATGTGAATATATATTGGGTATCTTTTATAGAAGAACACTGAAGATAAAATTATTTAAGAAATATAAAAATAAGATAGATAGTATGGTTTTAAAGATAAAAATGAAAATTAGATAATGGAAAATAAATGACATAGAGTTGTTATTATCTATTTGAGTTGAAAAATAAATTTAAAATGTCAAGCATGCCAAAATCAAACATTGAGAATTAGATAATTAAGTAAAATAAAAGATATAAAGTTGTCAATATCTAGTTGAGGTGGAAAAAAAAATTAAAATCAAGTGGGGCCAGAATTAACGTGGTGGCTCAAAAATGGCAATGTAGAAGAAAATCAATCCTTGAATGGTGTATGTAAATATATATTGGGTATCTTTTATGGAAAAAAAAACTGAAGATACAATTATTTAAGAAATACAAAATTAAGATAGATAGTATAGTTTTAAAGATAAAATTGAGAATTAGATTACTAAGGAAAATAAAACATACAAAGTTGTTATTATCTATTTGAGTTGAGAAATAAATTTAAAATCAAGCGGGGCCAAAATCACGTTGAGAATTAGATAATTAAGGAAAATAAAAGATATAAATTTGTCAATATCTATTTGAGGTGCAAAAAAATCAAAATCAAGTTGGGTTAGAATCAACGTGATGGCTAAAAAATGGTCGGCTTTTATAATATACATTGATAATGATCAATTAAAAAATTCATATGTGGTATGATATGAAATCTCATGTGAAATATTTTATCAACATATATATCTTATAATTAATAAGACTTTATATGATGATAGAAATAAGAAATTAAGTTAATTTTGAATTATTTACATAAATCTTTTAGAAATATAGACTTGTATAAGTAATAATTTTGGTTGAAGTACAATGAATATTTTAATAGATCTTATAAAATTATAGTTAATTTAATAATACTAAATTTATAGATTAATACAATTAAAAAAAACGAATCGAATTGACAATCGTCGTTTCATATTGATAGCCCAAAAACATAACCGTGTTTCCTTATTTTACATAAATATATAGGATATTTTCACATTCCATTAGAATCGAATTAATCTAAACTACCATAGAATGTCTAGAAGAGAGAAGAGTCAATCATATTAGAGTTGCTTGTAAGGTCATGTTTTAAAAGTATATAGATTTATTTGAAGGAAAAGTTGAACAGAGTATATTCATTTTGAACTTAGGGCCCGTTTAGTTGTGACGATGGAAACACTATTGTAAACAGTTTGGAAAAATAGAAAGGGAAGGGATTCTCTTACACACCAAAAATGTTTGGTTATATCATAAGGGAAACGGTTAGAAAAATAAAAACTCAATTCCTTCTCTTGTTTTTATCCTCCCACCTTTAAAAGAGTAAAAAGCTCAATTTCTCCTTCTTTTTTTTTGATAAAGGAAAGAAATTAGGCTAGCCCCCACAAACCGGGGGCTATCCTAGAGCATCCTGACGGATGAGGTCCCTAAGGACCAAAAGTATAAGGTGAAACACGGCAAAACGAGTCAGCTATGTGATCCGCTACGCTATTGGCTTCCCGGAAGACATGCCGGATGCCCCAACTTTGCAGCCTGCCAAGCAATAGCTCAACTGTAAGGCCCGAGGCCCTAGAAGCGCTATCCCATGCCAACCCAAGAACTTGCCAAGAGGTCACCCATCCTGGTACTACTCTCGCCCTAGCACGCTTAACTTCATAGTTCTTTTGACCACTCGAACCATGAAAATGAAGAGCTCTTTTGTTGGATCGTTAGTACTGAGGGACGTCCTTTACTTTGGGTAAAGGCGTCCTAAGGTATGGCGTCCCTACGAGGAGTAGGGGCGTCCTTGAGTAATGCAGCGGAAGTAAAGTACTAAACAGGTAAGTAATGAACACAGTGAATTATAGAGGAACCACTCAAGACCAAGTAGTCCTTGAGTGTAAACCTCTACCTCCTTGGAGGATTTTTGAATAGTTCTTTCCTTTATATTGAACGTTCTTACAGTCTTACTGGAGAGTCTTTACAGTTCTCCGACACTTAGGTTTTCCCTAAGTTCACTTGTAAAGAACTCCTTTGAGCCTACAACTTAAGCTATAGTTCAATCTACAAAAGGACTCTATTCCTACGTTCTGCAGTACTTCGCAGAACTCTCTTTCTCTTTTTGGGTTTTCTGGTTACAAACTGTTTTGTGGTTTGGGTACAAAATCTCACTCGATCTAACACAAGTCCTAGCATTGTTCTTGAGTTCTTGAGTTAGTTCTTCGTGTTCTTGAGTGAGTCGCTTTCCTCTGATTCTCTCTGAATATTCTCTGAAAGCGTTAGCGTCACAATAAATGCCTTGGGCTATTTATAGGACTTGGGAAGGGCGTCATTCTCGTTCTGACGATCATGCCCTTCAGGTACGTGGCTACAGGATCTTCCTCCACGAGTATGGCGGTGATGAGGAAGCTTCCTGTATCCAGCTGTGTGTGATGAACTCCGCTACAGGATCGGCCGCCACGTGTTGATGAACTCTGCTACAGGATCGTCCGCCACGTAGTGATGGACTCTGCTACAGGATCCTCCGCCACGTAGTGATGGACTCTGCTACAGGATCGGTCTCCACGTGTCCTTGGATGATCAAACATTGTCGAGTGATGTCATCCAGTCGGCTAGAGAGTAAGGACTCCTTTCTTGCGTTCCTACTTGCTTGGGACTCCGTCCTTGCTCAAGTAGTCTCTTGCTGGTCCTTACTTCCTGTAAGCTGGCGTTCCTAAGCCTAGGGAACGTTCACACACTTGTTGTCCTTTGTTAATTGGCATTCCTGAACACTTGGACAAATTCATTAGAATCAAAGTGAGTTTGTCATATCAAAACTAAGGGACGGTTTGTGTGGGCACACTACCAAGTACGCAGACGTCCTTGATAGCGTCCCAACAATTTCCCTCTTTTTGATGATGACAGACTCTTCAGCAGAATAGTTTTGACATTTGAACTTCGCATGCATGAAAACTTGGAAGCATCCTTTGATTCTCTAACATTTGGATTCTCTAATAGTTTTGACATTTGACCTTAGCATGCATGAAAACCAGTAAGCACAAGTTTTCATTCTTTGATTCTCTAACATTTGGATTTCAGGGAGAGAGTCGCGTCCTAGAAAAGTTTTCTAAGCGTCCTCTTTTATTCTAGCATGGGCGTTCCTTAGACTTTTCACTTAATAGTTCCCCCTTAACACTTGCTTATTCTAGATAACTATTTTATAGCGCATCTCTGCAAAACTACACTTTACCCTTTTGGCATCATCGAAAAGGATAACAAGTGATAAGGACGGTAGCATAAAAACACAACTATAGGCAACGGAACGCTTAAACACACATAATGCAAGCAAAACAATGTAATAGCCATTCAAACGGAAATAGAGTTATTACACAGCAATGATCACAAAAAGATCAAGTGTTTTTGAACAAAAGAAGCAAAGGCAAATAATTGAGGGATTAAGAGTTGGGGGACGGCGATCACTAGGGACGGATCTGGTCTTGAAAGAACTTGAGAAGTTGTGCTTGAAGTTCAGCCGACTTAGTGAGAGCCGTGGACAGATCTTTGATGGCGGAGAAGACAAGGCACTGATTGTCCATTATGGCACCCAAGAGTTTTGCAGGAGGATGCTGGGCGACGTTAGCAGGAGCAGAACGGGGCACTTGGTCTGAGCTGGAGGAGGGGGCGTCCATAGGAGGTGCTTGAGCAGAAGAAGGAGCCAAAAGCATTTGATCGAGAGCAGCAAAGTCGACTGCGGGCTCTTTTTCTTGAGGAAGCTCTTGACTCATTGAAGCAAGACGTTCTTCCTCAGCTGCAGCTGCCAGGCGTTCTTGCTCAGCCTTTTTCCTTGCTTCCTTAGCCTCAGCTTCTAACTGCTTTGCCACAGAAGGAAACTCCTCATTACGCCTGATCTCTACCAGTCCCTTCTTGGCGTTCCATTTCAGTCCTAGCTCTTCAGAAGGAGCGCTTTCGTCATAGGTTTTTTGGGACTGTAGAATCAGCTTGACCAGCCCTGGGTACGACAAGGCATGTCGCTTTCTCCCACGCTTAGCCATATGTTGCATCGCGATTTTGGCTAAGTTGATGGGGCGGTGTTCTAGAAAAGCGTCAATCAGTATAAGATCGTGAGTTTGAACGATCGAACGCTTCTCTTGCCTTGGAAGGACGGCGCGACATATGAAGTAATGTGCAATGGCGCCAACCTTGCTCAACACATGAGCGACCCTGTCCAGTCCGAAGGGCTGTTTGCCTTGGAACAACTTCTCAACCAGCGGGAGTTCTTCGTCAGTTGTCTCAAATCCGCCTTCTGGAAGAGAGCTTAGAGCGTTGGACGGGGGCTTTTGTGGGTTGAGACCCATGAATGAACGGACCTGACGTTCTGTAACTAATGCTTTCTCTCCTTCTATTTTGAAGTGAAGAGAATTGTCTTTAGCTTTGTACCTCAGATCTTTGTAGAACGTCTTAATCTGTTCTTTGTCAACCACAGCGGGCGCAGGCCCAACGTTCAGCCACCCTTTGAATTTGAGAAGCTCGAGAAACTCCTGAACGTCATCATCGTTGTGGAAGGAGGCGAGCCACTCTTCTGAGTAAACGAGGGGGCTAAGAACTTTAACGGGCGCGCCATCAGGCTTTCTTTTGCGCTTGCCCTTGGGGGACTCAGACTCTTCACCATCGGAAGAACGGTCCTCATCAGCGGAGTCCTCAGACTCATTTTCATTGGCGCCCTGGCCAACAGCGTTCTCTGTGCCTTGTTCTGTTTCAGCATTCCACCAGATGTGGTTTGATTAGCAGTAGAGGAACCCTGACCTTGGGACGTGCCCTCAGCGTCCTGAGCTTCTGCTTGGTGTTCTGGTGTTGGCTCAGCGTCCGCAGGTACTTGGGAGTCTGTTTGGATTGTGGGGGAGGGGTTTTCTTGAGGAGTTTGGGAGGGGTTGAGGATTGGGAGGGATTGGTTGTAGGGGGGACTTCTTGAGCATCACGCTCGAGTTCTTCAGACAAAGAAGGCTCGGCGTCCTTTTGAGCGACCTGGTTCTCGCCAGCGTCCTCGGCTCCTTGATCATTTCCAGCTGGAGCATTCTTAACTCCTTCCGCCTCTTCGCTGGAGTCCCCGATAACGTCAATAAAAGGGGAGGACTCACCAGCAGCCGTTCCTCTTTGGCTCTCAGATGAGCTAGAGGATGAGGAGGAGGAGGAGATGTGCTCGGGCTCTGGGGCGTTCTTGGTGAGCAACACCTTAGGCTTTTTGCCAGCTTTGCGTCGGCGAAAGGTGTGCTCCAGGGTTGAACGCTGTTCAGCATCCTCCGGGCCGCTTTCGGAAGAGGGACGGCGGGACTTGGGAGTCTCGGGGTCCTTTGGAGGTGAAATATGGGCCAGGGCGGATGGGAAGTTTGCAAGATTAAGGGGAGAGAAGGTTTTGGGAGGGAAGGGGATAAGAGCATTGGTGTTGGAGGGTTGAGGGGATGGGGGAGGTGTGGGAAGTTGAACGATGGTAATGGGTTGGGGAGGAGGAGTGGATTCCTTGGAGAGGTTGGAAGGCCTTTTTGTGGAGCTTGGCCTTTTTGAGTGGGTTTTGGAGGATGGGACGCTTGAGGTCTTCGCCTTTTTTAGGGGCCTTGGATCATGTGATTTCTTGGAGCGTCCCTCCTTGAGATGTGGTGGAAATTTATCCACTATTTGTGTGGGGTTTGAGGAGGTTGGTTTAGAGGATTTTGAGAGAGGAGATGAAGGAGTTGGACACTTGAGGAGATTTTTGGTGGTGATGGTTGGGACTTGAGGAGGTGGGGGAGAGGGACTTGGCACTCTTGTTTTGAGCATTTTATAGGCCAAGGAGTCCCTAGGGTACATTGGGAAATCTGGTAGGACGGCGTTGTGGAGGTCTGGGATAAGGTCAAGTAAGGGTGCTAGATTCTCACCTCCAAATTGCGAAAAGAAGAGAACGTCGTCCATCCTCCCCGGTAAGTCCTTGAAGTTGGTCTTGTGAAGGCCTGGGATGACGAATCGTTCGATGAACTTTTCGTAGTTTCTGGTCTTGATTGCGTCCCCCTTCACATCAGGATAGCTCATCCGTTCCCTGATCAAGTTGTACAAAGTGATGGGCTTCCTATTGATGAAGTCCACCAGTGATTCATTGAGAACGATGGGCTTGGGCTTCTCAATTGTGTTGGACTTAACCAACCTGCGTTTCTTCCCGCCGGTAGAAGATCCGACCACGTTCTTTAGTTGTTGAGACATGTTCAGATGAAGTTTTAGTGAGAGAAAGCTGCCGGAGTTCTAGAGAGAAGTCAGGGCACTGATTTAAGCAGAAAGTGGTTGAGAATAATAAATGAACGAGAGCGACTGTTCTGGCCTTATATAGAGGAAGCGGTGGCACAAACGGTAATTACCACTGTTTTACTGTGCGACACGTGGCGAAACTTCCCCCTTAAGCTTTGAGCAAAAGCAACGGTCACTGTTCAAATTTCAAATATTCAAATTTCTGACTCCTCAACTGCTTCTGAAAACTGAACTGGCGTTCTCTCTTTCAAACCATAGCGTTCTCTCAGACTTAGCAAAAATTACCTCTTCAAGCAAATCTAGAACCAATTCAACCGTCCTTGTGATCACCTTACGAACCATTTTGAGAACAAGGCAAGTACGTCCCGTAAAAGAAAATATGAAGCTCATAGGACGCTTTTGCAAAGTTCTCGGCTAGGGAAAGCTTAGAGTTCCCATCATTTCGGCTTATAATGAGGGTTGGGTGATCAGGGATACTCTTTTCAAGACAAATAGAGAAATTTGAATGGCGTTCCAAAGTAGCAAACATATGAAGTTTTATACTAGCGTCCTTGCAAATATGAATTCAATGCATAACAGTCCTTAAACACTTAGAATCTACTGGACATAGCCAATCATTGAGGGAATAGTATAACGGGACTTGCTACTTAAGAGTTATCATCCCCAAGAGCAGCCTGAGATGCTTAAAGGGACGTCTATCAAGCGCCTTAGTGAAAATATCAGCTATTTGGTCTTCAGTTCTTACATGCTCCATACTAATGAGTCCTAGCTCAACATTATCGCGCAATAAATGATGCCTTATATGAATATGCTTTGTGCGTGAATGAAAAACAGGATTCTTAGAAATTTCAATAGCACTTGTGTTATCACACCGAATAGGAATAGTTTCAAGATTGATACCGTAGTCCTCCAGTTGATATTTGATCCAGATGACTTGTGAACAGCACGAGGCAGCATCAACGTACTCAGCTTCCGCAGTTGAAAGCGCCACAGAGTTCTGTTTCTTAGATCTCCAAGAGACTAAGCATGAACCAAGGAACTGTGCCATTCCTGAAGTGCTTTTTCTATCAATCACATGACCAACATAATCAGGGTCTGAGTAGCCAACAAGCTTGAAGGACGTCTTCCTAGGGTAATAAAGGCAAAGATCGTCGCGTCCTTTGAGGTAGCGAAACATCCTCTTGACTTCTTGCATGTGGGACTCCTTTGGATTTGCCTGGAAGCGTGCGCACAAGCAAACGGCGAACATAATGTCGGGACGGCTTGCGGTCAAGTAGAGCAAAGAATCAATCATTCCTCTGTAAAGCTTCTGATCAACGTCCTTTCCCTGTTCATCTGCGTAAAGACGCGAATTTGGAGAACAAGGAGTTGCAACAGGTTTGGACGTGCTCATCCCGTACTTCTCAAGCATTTCACGGACATATTTTTGTTGGTGAATGCGCGTCCCTTCCTTGAGTTCATTGATTTGAAGTCCCAAGAAGAAATTGAGTTCTCCAATGAGGGACATTTCAAACTCACTACTCATTAAGGACTTGAACTCATCTACAAGTTTCATGTTAGTGCTACCAAAAACAATGTCATCAACATAAACTTGGGCAATTAAAATGTCCTTGTGAACTTTCTTTATGAACAAAGTTTTATCAATTGAACCTCGAGAGTACCCATGAGACAAAAGAAAGGACGCAAACCTGTCGTACCATGCATGAGGGGCTTGCTTGAGTCCATAGAGCGCTTTGTCTAAGTAGTACACATGGTTTGGGTGAGAGGTGTCCTCGAAACCAGGAGGTTGAGCGACGTACACTTCCTTCTTTAATTTTCCATTGAGGAAAGCAGTCTTGACGTCCATTTGAAATAACTTGAATCCCTTGTGAGCGGCGAAGGCAATAAGGAGACGAACGGCCTCAATTCTAGCAACAAGAGCAAAGGTCTCATCATAGTCTATGCCTTCCTCTTGCTTGAATCCTTGAGCCACTAGTCTTGCCTTGTTCCTTGACACACGACCACTTTCATCAAGCTTATTTCTGAACACCCAGCGCGTCCCTATGATGTTTTTGCCTTTAGGACGAGGGACGAGGGTCCACACTTTGTTCCTTTCAAACTGGTTGAGTTCTTCTTGCATTGATTGAATCCAATCAACGTCCTGGAGTGCTTCTTTGATATTCTTTGGCTCCACCATATAGACAAATGCATTGAATGCACAGAAAGCTAAATTTGCACTCTGGGACTTGCTTGCAGCTGACCTTGTTTGAACTCCTTGAGAAGGGTCTGAGACAATCTGGGATGTTGGGTGGTCCCTAGAGAAACGGGACTCCCTTTGAAATAATTGAGCAAATCTTGGATCAATGTCTCCATCAGAATCATCACTATCATCTTGAGCATCATCGTCGGTGCGTTCCCCCTCAGAGAAAGCGTCCACACCTTGACGTTGCTCACCTTGTTGACTTGATTCAGCCACATCCTGTTGAATTGGAGATTCACTACGAGATGGAACTCCCTGAACAACACTAGGAACGTCCACTGAGACTTCTTCAGGATTTGGAGCAGCGTCCTTAGGAACATAGTATTTTCCAGAGGACCAATCTTCAGCTTCGTCTTCAGAGTCGTCCTGCTGTTGAGACGAGGAGCGTTCTTTCTTACTTGATTTTTCTTTGTGAGAAGAGCTCTCCTTGAACACAACATGAATACTCTCCTCAAGCTTTAGAGTCCTTTTGTTGAAAACTCTATATGCTTTGCTGGTGAGAGAGTACCCAAGGAATATGGCTTCATCACTCCTTGCATCAAACTTTCCAAGTTTCTCTTTATCAATGTTATGAACGAAACACTTGCAACCAAAGACTCTGAGATAGTCAATGCGAGGCTTCTTTCCGTTCAACAACTCATAAGATGTCTTCTTCAACAAAGGACGGATCATGGCACGATTGATGATGTAGCATGCTGTAGCAATAGCTTCCGCCTAGAAGTACTTCGGGACGCTATTAGCCAAAATCATAGTTCTTGCCATATCCTCCAGCGTCCTGTTCTTTCTTTCCACAACTCCATTTTGTTGAGGAGTCCTTGGAGCTGAGAAGTTGTGCGAGACGCCATGTTGATCACAGTAGGCCAAGAACTCTGAATTCTGGAATTCCGTCCTATGGTCTGATCTTATAGCTTTGAGAGGCGTCTCAAGGGCAACTTCCACTTGTTTGATGAAGACTTTGAACGCATTGAAACAATCTGCTTTTGACACCAAGAAAAGAACCCAAGTGAATCGAGAAAAATCATCTACGAGAACGTAAATGTACCTCTTTCCACCGTAGCTCAGCGTCTTCATTGGTCCACAAAGATCCATATGGAGAAGTTCCAAAGGCTTCTTTGTACTTACTTCATTCTTGGACTTGAAAGACGTTCTTGTTTGCTTCCCTTTGATACAGGCTTCGCACTGTTCAACATTCTCAGGATCAACTCGGGGAGGTCCTTTCACAAGATTTTTGTGGTGCAGCTTAAGGATTGTGCTAGGTCCAGCATGGCCAAGACGGCGATGCCAGAGATCAGCGTCCTTCTTTGAAGCAGATAGGCACAATTCTGATTTAGGCTTGAACTCTTGATTGAAGATATAGACATTGTTTTGGCGTACTCCTTTGAGAACGACTTTGTTGGACTTCTTATTGATGACGAGGCACTCCTTTGAGTCAAATGTGACTAGGTTTTCACCTTGATCACACATTTGAGAGACACTAAGGAGATTGAAGCCAAGTCCTTCAACAAGACTCACATTAGTTGCTTTGATGGATGGGTTAAGAATGGCAGTTCCCGTTCCCTTGATCTTTCCTTTGCCCTTATTGCCAAACGAGACAGTTCCTCCCGTGGCACTGTTCTGGATAGAAGTGATATGGATCTGGCTTCCTGTCATATGATTTGAGGCGCCACTATCAATGATCCATGGGCGTCCCCTCACTTCCACATGCCAAAACAAGGTTAGTTTTTGGCGACCCAGGCAAGGTGTTCCTTACCTGGCTCATTACAAAAGTAGAACTCTGGTTCTGGCATAAAATCATTAATGTTAACATCATTAGAAATGGAATTCTTGCGGAAAGAACTCCTAGAACGTCTAGGACGCCTAAAATTAGCTTTGGGAACGGACTTAGCATTCTCATTGTTAGTCCTAGCAGTTTTGCCACTTGCAATATCTTCTTTTAGTTTCACACAGTCATATTTGAAGTGGTCTCCTTGTCCACAGTACCAACACGTCCTATAGTAAGTACCGAGGTAGTACTTCTTATTGGGACGTTGGATTTTGTTTTGCTTCATCTTTTGGGGATCACACACTTTTGAACCGTCCCCTTTTGCAATTTTCTTATAAATTTTATGACTGGTGGAATTGGTATAGTAGTCTTCTTGTCCTTTTTCTCCACTTTCTAGGACCCTAATTCTTTCAAGAAGATTCTTGGTTTTCTCCCGTTCAAGTTCAAGTTCTGAAGTTTTGCTAGCCTCAAAGTCACTAGGGAGAGAATTCCTAGGTTCAGACTCATAGCCTAGTCCTCTTTTGGCTGGGACAAAAACTATTGGCTTGACTTCCTCAACTATGGGACTCTTTCCCAACACTTCCACTTCTTCTCTAAGCTTGGCGTTCTCAAGTTTGAGACACATTACTTCAGTTTTTAGAGACTTAGATTCTTCATATGAGGACTCTAGTTGAACGGTCATGGAACTACAGTTTTTACATTCAACTACAATATTCTCATTTTCAAGTTCAAGTTCATCCATTCTATGTTGCATGACAACACTTTCTTTCATGATTTTTCCAATAAGTTTAATGAGCTTGGATTTGGAACAATTTTCTAAAGAACTCATCATAGATTCACGGGTTACCTCATTTTCAGATCTCGGAACGTTCTCCTCAACAATTGTGACGTCCTCCATAGCCATGTACGCCACTTGTTCATTAGGTTCTTCATCATCATCAGAAGAAGAAGAACTCGCATTGTCCCATGCAGAGGCGAACGCTCCAATAAGGGCTTTTGTCTTCATTTCCTTTGAAGACATTCCCGTTGTACACCTCTTAGCAAAATGTCCTTTCTTGTTACACTTGTAACATGTGAGTTCTTTCATCTCTGCCTCAGTGTACTTGCGACTTTCCTTCTTAGGCATCTTGTGTTTGTTGAAATATTTGTTCCTTTTGCCAAAGGCACGGAGAACTTTGTTGAAGAGAGCAAGTTCTTCCTCTTCATCAAGCTGTTCCTTAGTCTTACTTTTTTTCTCCTTTAAGGCTTGAACGCGCATCCTTTCGCGGTTCTCATTCTTGTTGGCTTCCACCATTAAGGAAATTTCTTGTTGACGACGAATATAATCAGCGTACTCTGGTGTTGTGGACGCCAATGCAAGATCAGTTTGAGGATTGTTTGCTAGTTGAGCCATATCAGAGATCCTTCTTTCTTCGTACTGCCTGAGCTTCCCATAGATTTCTTCCATATCTAGAGTTTTGTTGGTTGTATTCTCTTTGAACGTTGTCCTGTCAAAGTTCCAGACTCCAGTCAACCCATCAATGACCACTTGAACTCTATTCCTCATGGAGATTTCTGTTTCTGGGATGCCCAGGTTCCTCATCTTGGTGACAAGGGCCTCAAAACGGTACGAATAGTCATTCACCGTTTCATTTGGCAACATACTGAAAGCATAGAACTCCTTCTTGATCTTTAGCTGGACGTCCTCCTTCATTTCAACTGTTCCTACATGGAACTTCTCAAGAGCTTCCCACTGTTGTTTAGCTGTTGGCAAGTTGCTAACTCGAGTGGCGTCCCTTTCACATAGGGACGCTTGAAGGAAACAAATAGCTTTTGCGTTGGTTTACATCAATTTGAACTCGTCAGGACCCCACTCGTCCTCTTTGTCTTTCTTGTCATCGGGTACCTTGAGATCTCCCTTCATAATGACCTTCCAACATTGATAATTTTGACTTCTGTAGAAATTTTCAAACCCTGTCTTCCAGCGGTTGAAGTTGCCGTCCGTCAGGCGCGGAGGCTTCACAAAAGAGATTCCAATGGGTTCCATGTCCATCTTTACCTGCAACTCAGTAAGAATCTAGAGCGCCTGCTCTGATATCAATTGTTGGATCGTTAGTAGTGAGGGACGTCCTTTACTTTGGGTAAAGGCGTCCTAAGGTATGGCGTCCCTACGAGGAGTAGGGGCGTCCTTGAGTAATGCAGCGGAAGTAAAGTACTAAACAGGTAAGTAATGAACACAGTGAATTATAGAGGAACCACTCAAGACCAAGTAGTCCTTGAGTGTAAACCTCTACCTCCTTGGAGGATTTTTGAATAGTTCTTTCCTTTATATTGAACGTTCTTACAGTCTTACTGGCGAGTCTTTACAGTTCTCCGACACTTAGGTTTTCCCTAAGTTCACTTGTAAAGAACTCCTTTGAGCCTACAACTTAAGCTATAGTTCAATCTACAAAAGGACTCTATTCCTACGTTCTGCAGTACTTCGCAGAACTCTCTTTCTCTTTTTGGGTTTTCTGGTTACAAACTGTTTTGTGGTTTGGGTACAAAATCTCACTCGATCTAACACAAGTCCTATCACTGTTCTTGAGTTAGTTCTTCGTGTTCTTGAGTGAGTCGCTTTCCTCTGATTCTCTCTGAATATTCTCTGAAAGCGTTAGCATCACAATAAATGCCTTGGGCTATTTATAGGACTTGGGAAGGGCGTCATTCTCGTTCTGACGATCATGCCCTTCAGGTACGTGGCTACAGGATCTTCCTCCACGAGTATGGCGGTGATGAAGAAGCTTCCTGTATCTAGCTGTGTGTGATGAACTCCGCTACAGGATCGGCCGCCACGTGTTGATGAACTCTGCTACAGGATCGTCCGCCACGTAGTGATGGACTCTGCTACAGGATCGTCCGCCACATAGTGATGGACTCTGCTACAGGATCGGTCTCCACGTGTCCTTGGATGATCAAACATTGTCGAGTGATGTCATCCTGTTGGCTAGAGATTAAGGACTCCTTTCTTGCGTTCCTACTTGCTTGGGACTCCGTCCTTGATCAAGTAGTCTCTTGCTGGTCCTTACTTCCTGTAAACTGGCGTCCCTAAGCCTAGGGAACATTCACACACTTGTTGTCCTTTGTTAATTGGCGTTCCTAAACACTTGGGCAAATTTATTAGAATCAAAGTGAGTTTGTCATATCAAAACTAAGGGACGATTTGTGTGGGCACACTACCAAGTACGCAGGCATCCTTGATAACGTCCCAACATCTTTTGGCATGGGGAGCACCTCAATCCCTTATGAATTCTTGGGGTGTTACATGAACGTTTGCCTGAATGAGCTCCACCTCCCACGGACAACTCCGATCCCCCAACACTGCATTCACCACCTGTATGTTGTCACCTTCAATCATCAAACGGGGAATGCCACGCCGACTAGCTTCAATAATCCCGTGCCGAAGAGCCACCGCTTCGGAAAACACAACGGAACGCCGTCCGAGAAAACCACCATCCAACGAAATAATGCGGCCTCTAAAGTCCCTGATCACAAAACTAAAGGAAGAAATTCCATCAGAATTAACCGCACCATCAATATTGAGTTTGAAATAGTCATCCGTGGGTTTGGTCCATTTCGCCTTTCATGATCCTTAAAATGATCGACATTGCTTGCTTGTTTGGCCTCGTTGGCTTTTTTCCAGTCATCCAATTGTCTTATAGTAAGTTCGAGGATGGTACTGGGATTTATTTGTAATTTATTTCCTTGATTGAACATGTTTTTGTTTCTGAGGTACCAAGTACACCACCATAGGCAGAACAAAGTTCCAAGTTGAGTTTTATTTAACAGGGAGTGCAACTCACTGATAAAAACCATTGGTAGGCGGTTTCCTGAGTCTAACTAACTCACCTTTTGGGCTACAATAGGATTCAGTGTATTTATGGCATTGTACGTATGACTACATTCTATTAAGAGGTGAAAAGCATCTTCATTTGGTAAGTTATAGAAACCACAACCTTGTGGGACCGCAACGTGGTTCATAGCAAGTCTATTTTTAGTAGGTAGTCCATTACGACATAACTTCCGAATGAAGTTCTTCTGCTTTGGTGGGATGTTTAATTTCCATATCCATTCAACATCGATTTTTGGACTTAGTTTGTTATCCTGAATCCATTTCATGGTAGCGTTTGTGGAGTACCATCCATTCTTACTGGGTTTCCAAAACATTCTGTCTGTGATATTATTGACAAGTATAATAACTTTGTCAATTTCGTCAATCTGAAGCCTGTAGGTTTTTACTCCTCCCAAAAATTACAAATTTCCAACTAGCTTCCCTATATCCCCAGATTGAAGCTTTGTCTAATATAACCTTGGTGTTTGTCGGAGTTAGATCTAAAATTGAAGCTTTGTCTTTATTAGATTGACCTAAAGTTTTTGTCCAAAAACATCATTGTCTTTATTTGAAGTTCATCTTGTTCGATCTGACTAAAAGCTCAATCTGACTTGTACTTCTGCTTATATTAAGCACCGCTGTTAGCCATGAAGCTCCAAAATCAACCCCTCTTCCTACCTTGTTGCTCGTCTTCATGAGGAGCCCTACTATTATTGATGTCGTGCTTGATGTTATGGCGGAATCCGAGGTAGGAGGCACGAGTCCAGTAGCTGAGGCATTTGGGAGAGGGAACGACCAGGGAGAGAGGTAGGAGGTTGTGAGAATGACGAACAAGCTAGGGAATTCAACGGGAGAGTACGAGAAAGGGAAAGGTTTTTGTTACCTCCTATTTTTTGACGGGAAACAAAATTAGAGTTGTTTTTTATCTTAAGTTGAATGAAAAAAATGGTTAACTTGACTAACAAACAAAGTACTGACGGAGTGAAAAACTATTTCCGTTTCACCGGAAACAAAAAGTGGAAAACCAAACAGGCCCTTAGTTTAGTGGTTTTTATTAGACCTAAAATTTCAACTTGACTAAATTGAGGGTTGGAGTAGACAAAAGTCAAATTGAGGTGTTAAATTGGTAAATTTAAAGTATAAGGTCCTAAATTAGTATTAGGCACAAGTTCAGGGCATGTATATGTATTAAGCCTTTTACCTTTATTAATATTAAAATGAATTTTGTTGATGAAGATCTAATTAATTGGATTTAATTATTAAATTTTGATGGCTTATTACATCAATGGACTCCCCTACTTTTAATATTTTTCCTATTTGGACCGCTACAAAAAAATGCTCAATTAAACCCCTATACTAGACCTACTTTTTCCTATTGAACACCATCTGGGGCTTTATACATTAAGTGTGTCAGACACTCGCCGAGGTACCAGGTCTAATTTTCAACTAAGGTTGGTGTAGTAAAAAAAATGAAAGCCACGTGATGCTAATTAGACACCATTTAAGCCTAATTATGCCAAAATAATAAAATATAGTATTATAATATTATTTTCATATTGTCGTTACATATGATTAAGCATATATGAATTTGAAGGAGAATATATAAGGAAGGTCACGAGTCTGAAAGTGTGCGAAAGGAGAGTAGTTTGTGCAACACGCGCTCGTCCATATAAGCTTAAAGTGTTGGATAGGTAAAAGTGAGCCTAGTATAAGGGTCTAATACATTAAACATTTTTTTGTAGGAGGGTCTAATAAGAAAGAAATACAAGTAGGAGGGTCTGTTGATATATTAAGCGAAACTTTGATTGTAATTTTTATGTATAAAAGAATTATTTACATGTATATAAAATACTCCAATTTGAATTTGAATATTTTTCCTTCAATTTTACACTATTATCCAATTTCAATTTTAATAATTTTTATTAAAAATCTACATTCTGTAAGAATTAAAACTTATTTAGTCACATATGTGTACCTACATAATTATTAAAACCTAACCTGACCTGAGAAACTAATCCGAGCTGATCTAGACTACTAGAGGTGAAACCTGATCTGAAAAGTAGCGGGTAAAGGAAAAAGCCAAACCCGATTCATCCGAATTGGATTGGGTTGAAACTAAAAATCGGGTTGAATTCATTGGATTGGCCCGATTATTTTATATATGTAGATAACTATATTTTATTTTATATATCATAAAAACATAAATTATAGAAAATACTCCCTCCATCCCATTAAGTTTGTCTGCCTTTCCATTTGGAGCGTTTCAAAATTTTTGTCCAGTTCTCTAATTTTTCCATTTTTATCTTACATTTTTACCCTTATTCAATCTTCTATATTAACTTTATCACCTAACTTTTCTATCAACTAGAATTCATGACCCGTGCTACGCACGGGTTTAAAAACTATTTTGACACTTTATTAATCAACTTTAATTGAAAATTTGTATGAAATTGTATGAATGTGAAAAATGGACCAATGTATGATAATATAAAATATAATAGATTATATTAAGTATAAAATAAATAAATATTCCATATGAAATAAATCTATTGAAAATATAATTTACTTGCGAGAGAAACACTCCTCATTTGCATCTAAAAGCAATTACGTACATATGAAAGATATTGAAAACTATAGAAAGCATATGAAAGATTAAAAAAATACACATATTTTATGATTTAGGTATTCACATGTTTTGTGATTTACGTTATTAAGAAAGTATGCAAACAACACAAAAATGTTGCTAGAGAGGTTTGAACCCCAAACCCTTGGATAAGTAGAAGAAGGGTTTACCACTATGCTATTGTGGTTTGTTTGATTACGATTGCATAGTGTTTATTATATAGGTAAGATTGCAATGTAGCATAAATGGAGCACTTAATGGGGACACCACCTAACTTTTATATATACTAGAAAGCTTGCCCGTCCGATGGACGGACAATTTCTTTCACCGTATTTTTCCGGAAGGTGAAAATTATAATCTTAAGTATTTTGTATTGAATTGTCCAAAAAATAGTATTTTGTATTGAATTGTCCACTTGGCTATTTGTTGTTGTTCTTGTTTATGAGAATTATTTTGATAATATGGATTTTCTATTACAATTAAGTTTTTTAGCAAAATGAACATGTGCAGGGATTACTCTTTATAATTTTATAGACATTTTGGAGGAAATTTAAATCAAAAGCACGTGAGTAGCTCTTTAGGCTTTACATTCTCGCTCAAAAAAGAAAAAATGATAAGGTTATGCATTATTTTGATAATATGGATTTTCTATTACATGAATACATGATATATGTATGTAAAAAATAAGACATAGTAGCATGCATTCATAATCAATTACAAATAAAAAGCAAAACATAAAAAAAAGATATAAAAACATGCATTATTTGACAAGGAAAAGAAAAACAAGAGTTGTAGAGATAGATAATTCACCCAAAACAAAAAAAAACAATTAGAAAGAAGTCATTAATGTGACAAGAGGGGGAGAGTTTTAAGTGTTGTATAGATATAGATATAGACTATTCTTATAAAATTACAAAATTACCCTCATCCAATCTTATATATTACCCCTAATTATCTGCCTTTCCCATCAACTTCATCACTTTTTACCTCTATAAAACTACAAAATTACCGTTATCTATTCTCATATATTACCCTAATTATTCAACTTTTCAACTTTTATTATTTACCGTGTCAATTGTATTTTTGTGGACAAAATTAATGAGATGGAGGGAGTAATGTATTTTATTAAATAATATTATTATTTAATAATAATATTAATTTAGTGATCATTAAAATTTCAAGTTTATAACTCGTTAGGTCGACCAAACCTATATAATAACCTGCTAATACCCGACATGACTTGACATGTAGCCCGAATCCAAACCCGCTCAAACCGCCCAAACCCGCTCATCTACTATTAAATACAAACCCGCCCAAAACCGCTAATACCCGACATGACTTGACATGTAGCCCGAATCCAAACCCGCCCCAAACCGCCCAAACCCGTTCACAAACGTTTTAAGATAATATAAATTTATTTCATTTAAATAAATAATGTAAAAATAGTAACATTAATATTAGTAGAATAACATAACATCTACTATTAAATACAGTTAAGTTATAAACTAATATTTATATACCAATCTTATATATCAAATTTAACTTAGTTTGGGGTTTATATTTCTACAAAAGTATGAATGTATAATATTAAATTCTCTACTCCTTAATTAAGGTGTTTTTATAGTATAAAATATTAAGTTTAGTTTTTAACAATATGTTGTTGATTTTCCAATCAGCGAGTAGTGGTTAATTGATGATCACAAACGTTTGCTACATATGTCTATATATAGCCATTGAGCTAAGAAATGGTATGAAGTCACTTTTACCTTCTTTTCTTGCTCGCATCATGTGATCCTATGTGTTGGTTTATTTGACTAATATTAGTAATTGGTATATTGGTGGTCTTGTGAAGATCCACCTTCTTGGTCATCTTCTAAGGATTTTAAAGCAACCATCACATTTGAAGATCCAAATCCACATGGCCCAAATACACAATTATATATTATGAGAATTGATGTTGCAACTATTGTGAGAATTGATGTTGCAACGATTGAGGTCAAATGGGTAATGATTGCTGAAACTATATAAGGGATGACTCATGTCAGTCCACTTGATGCTCGAGATAACATTTAGAGATCATTTAGAAAATCCTAATGATATTAGTACCCAAGCAGCGCACTCTTCGATTCCAATTTCATTTAGTTGGGCTTTGGAAACTCTAACTTCCATGAAACCTGATGGCTACTATGGGACGGGCAAATCATTCAAGATGGTCTACTAGTTACCCATATTAAATGTCTACTTAACGTGATATGCATCGAAGTTGAAAACATGTACCTATGCTGCCTCTATATGACTAAAGGAAGGGAAAAAGAATAATGGACTGGGGAATAAGCAACCTAAGATTGCAATGGGAGATATTCAAGATTAAGATGTTTAGTTGTTTGTTCTCTATTACTACGAGGGATGAGAAGTTTAAGGAGCTCCTTTATACAAATATTGAAGCATGAAAGCTCATAGTTGATGCGAGCCTGCCCACTCCATTGCCTTGCCATGATGAGAACGATCTGACCACGTTTATGGTGGACTCCTTGGAGCAGTTTGTGGTCCTTCGACAACCCTTGGACATATCTTGCAAGCCAAATTAGGCTTATCTTATGCTCCAAGGAAGGGACCGTGTCCAACCCTTCTCCAAGTGGCTTATACAAAGTACTTTGCCCGAGTACAAGAGTAGCCCGAGCGGTAAAAATCAAAGCTATAACATTCAGTATATGTGATGAAGAATTATTCGACAAACAAGAAGCATGTACTTGCAACGATGCATCAATGGAAGTTAAAGAGAAGATATCTTCAGAGACGTCCATGAGGGTATGTGTGGAAATTCCTATGAAGGAAGAGGCTTGTCAAAAAAAAAATACTAAAGCATGGGTTGTATTGACTGACAATCAAGAAGGATACCGCGGAGTATGTGTAGAAGTGTGATGCTTGTCAATGACTAATATACACAACTATGTTGTCGATATAGGTGAAGTTTAGCATATATTTAGTGGCTTTTTAGGCTTCTCTATTGTAGTTCTGGAACATCTATCTATTACTATATACTAAAGCGGAAGCAAATTCCGCCACCATATTGCGCCACATCACCCCTTTTATTAAAATATTATATTTTATTTAAATTCTTTTGTCATCTATTAGCTTGAGAGATTTATCTTTGTACTCCCTACTTGAAAATTTTATCTTTTCTTATCTATTAAGTTGGAAAATTTATGTAAGTTTATCTATTAAATTGATAAGTACATGGTACAATTTTATATTTGACCGTGGTACAAAATATCAATTGTTCATACGTACATCAATACATGGTACAATTTTATCTCTCTGTGGTACAAGATATCAATGATGATATATTTTACTTAAAGATTTTGAAAATTTTATCTTAATTTTATCTATTATCTATTACTAATACTATATATTAAAGCGGAAGCAAATTCTGCCACCATATTGCGCCACATTATCTTTTTTTTTTAAATCTATCTTATGAAATCTTGATTTTATCATAATATTATAGATACTTAATTAAAATGTTAGTTCTATATTAGAATTTGTGTTGTTTAATTAATAATTCTATCTAAATATATAAATCTCTGTCTTATCATTTTACACATTTAATTAATACATAGATCTATCATAAATCTTTTTTTTAAAAAAATATTTTTTTGTCACAATCTTTAACACATAAGCATACTATTTTACCCATTTAATTAACTGTCATATTAAGTTGAAATTATTTTTCATAATTTTATCATGGTATTTTTTTTAAATCGTCAATGGTAGCAAATTTACCACTATATTTAAGACAAACATTCATTCTATTAAAACAATATATATAATATATTTTTACTATCATATCATATTAAAATATCAATAAAAAAGTAGATGATATATTTAACATATATATATATATCACTAATATTTCTTATTGATTACACTTTAGAAAAAAAAAAGATAGATTTCTTATTTAAGATGATAATTCATTCATATTTTCATTACATATTTAGTTATTTAGTTATTTTTTCAGAAAACAAACATATATATGAGATAATTTGGTTTTCTATTTAACTTTTTAAATATTATCTATATATTTAATATATAATATAGTAATCCAAATTTTATTTAACCTTATTGATTTTATTATATACGTTAGTTTACATAATTTAAAGTAAATGGCAAAAGATTTGTAGCAGTTGTTAAGAAAATGTGATAATGCATCATATGTTATTTCATCCTTCCTCAATTATTTAAATATGTTTATGTATGTATAAAAAGTAAATATATAAATAGAATTATGTCATTTTATAATCCAAAAAGAAGCCTCGTTTTCAAACAAAGTATACATATGTCAATATTTGCAATTGTTATAGTAAATTCATACACAAAACGATAAATAAATAAATAACACCCCCGTACAAGGTACGGGTCATCCGCTAGTTGATTAGGAAGAGCCAAAGACATGCTTTCAAGAGAGTTTTGGAGTTGAAGAGAAGAAGAATTCATGAGCATTGACTGGTAGGGATGAGCATCGGTTCAAAACCGAACCAAACCGACAAAACCCGAACTGAACCGAAAACCGATCCTTGGGAATTTTGGAACCGAAAACTGAACCGAAACACCTTGGTTTGGTTTTGGGTAAAACCGAAAAAACCGGACTAATTAGGTCAAAATAAATTATTTTTTAATAAATAAACCAACTCTAAACCATATCACTATTAATTTATTAAATAAAATTGAACCGAACAGGTGAACAACCGAGATATGAAACTGACGATAAGGGGACTGGGAGCAGACGTATCCGACAACCCGACGAGGGTGGTCGGAGACGACACGTAGAGATGAGGAGCAGAGAAGACGACGGCGACGACTAGTGGAAGCGACGAGCCAAGTCAGCCGATGACGAGTAGAGAGGAGGTGGAAGCGAGGTCAGGGATGGACTGAGGAGAAGTCGGGGTAGCCGGGGTCCCGCTGTCCCAGGGAGAAGTCGAGATGAGTCGAGGCGTGGCCTTTTGCTTATATAGATAATTGAAGCATTTGCTTTATTTAAGTTGTGAGATTTATAATTCTATAACTTCTGTATGGATCTAATCTTTTCTCTTGATTGAATTGATATTTAATTATTTTAAAGATTTCTAATATGATCATCTAAGACATGTATCTACTTGTGTTAGTCTTATACAAATGAGACTTGATTTACAATCTAGGGTAAAAGTTGGTTATCTATCTTAGATTTTTAGCCAATTATATTCTTGTTATTGAATGTTGCTATTAAACTGAATCTTGATAGTATCATGATTGTTTAATTAGTTAGGGTTGATAGTATTTGTTTATGCTATTAATTATAATCGAAGGACTTGCAACTTCCATTCCATGAGATATGAAATTGGAATCAATGATCAACTTGTCAAGCGAATAAGAACATTTGTTTGCCTAAGCTATTTCCCAAATAATATTACTCATAAACTTTAAATTTAGTCTTGCATGTTTAAGAATTTAAACCACTCCGACCCCGCTTTGTTACTTGAGTTTGACGCAAACGTTCACTTCAAAAGATAATCTTTCTCTCTATGGATTCGACCCTTTATTGTTAAAAACTATGGTTTTAGGTTAGTTTGGATTCCTTGCATAACAGTAATTAAAAATGACTAAATTATCGTTATTGAATTGCATCGTTGTCGGGGAGGCAATAATTTTCTGTTTTGTGTTTTTTGTGCCAATCTTGGTGTGAACCTATCTTATGGTTCACATATCTTCTACTAATTCATATCTTTGTTTGAATGAAAACAATTTCAAAATGATCAATTCCATATGTATTTTACTAGTATACAAGTGTATGCGAATGAACTTGGTGCTTGGGGATATCATTATAAGGTTGGAGACGTATGTAATGACATTGTCAAAGGTATGAATCCTGAGACCCAAAGTATCGTTGATCACATGAGCAATGAAATCGGTTATAGACGTCACCTTGGATCTATTTAGAGGTCAAGTCTTTCAACACTACAATAGCGACAAAGGTAAGACAAAGCGTCAAACAATGAATTAGAAGTGAAAAGTGCTAAAAGCATGTATTGTACAAGGGATTTTCCAATCATCACGGTGGGTAGATTCGTTTCGATCTCCTTGATCACCTAAAGAGGTAGTTTGGCAAGGACGAAATGGGAGTGCCAACCGAGAAGGCTGACTAAGACTAGAAAAACTAGAATGAAAAAGATGGAACCTAGGTCGGGAAACCCAAGTGTAACCATATCAAACTTAATTTTGATGATGCATTTGTTGGGACGATGTTAAGGACTGCTTTGTACTTAACATTGTGCCTATACAATTGATGTCCGCGTTTTAGGTAGATTTTTAGGGTCTAGATAGGTTAGATTTAGTGGTGTTTTGTGCTTGAGTCATGTGTATTTGAGTCTTTTTGCATGAGTTTTCGTATTTCCTTGAGATTCGGAAACTACGCGCTTTTGTGTCGTTTTGTAGGTGTTTTGGATCTTGAAGACGAGTTTGGAGCAAGGCTAGGAGAGGATGGATGAGCTAAGATGAAGATTCAAGTGGAAGAGCCAAGAAGAAGAGCTAAAGAGGAGCCAAAGCAAGAGGAAAAGTTAAGGAAAAAGTCCTAAGATCGAGCCCAAGGAGGTCGAGCACGAGCTACATTACCAAACTTGAAGCGCAAGGAACAAAAGGGTCAGGATCGACCCAGAAAGGGTCGATATCGACCCTAAGAGGGTCGAACTTCGTGGCCAACCTTCACCTATCCGGATTTACTTGTTGAAGTTTCCAAATCTGTATTTTAGGAAGGTGTTTTGTTTGTGTTTCCTAGTTAGATTAGGACTCCTTTTCCTTTATAAAAGGAGGTTGAACCTATAGTTTTTTAATCATTCAATCAATTGACAATCAAGACTTGGAGAACTAGGGAGAAGACTTGGAGAGCAAGTTTGAGGTTTGTAAGATTGACCTTTGGTTTTTAGTTGAATTTTGGTTTGGTTTGATCATGTCTTCTTCTTCTTCTTCCTTGTTCTTCTTTGCTATGTGTGAGTAGTCTTCTTAAGTTCTAGGGTTGGGCAAAAACCCAACACAATCATGCATGTTTAAAACTTGAATTCATGATTTGAATGCTTGATGATCATATCTAACCTATCTTGTGCTTAATCCTTGGTGAAAGTTGAGGCATGTCTTGTAATTAACCCTAGCGAAAGTGAAAAGTTAGTTGCTTGATTACATCTAATAGGATTATTTGCGAAAGTTGATATTCCTAGGTTGAAGGATAGGTAGAAAGTTGTTTGATTTGCGAAAGTTGATTGAATAACTTGAATTGTTTGCGAAAGTTAACTTTTCTATGATCTAGATGGCATGATAGTTGTGATTTCTTGTTGAAAGCATGTATGGTTGTTGTTATGGTAGCCCTAGCCCTAGGACTTGCCTTTTATATTGATTGAAATTCGTGTCTTTTGCCTTGATCTCGACTCCCTCCGTCGTGTTCGAGCCTTTTTTTGTGATTGTGTGTTTTCGTGTGCGTTTTGTGTGTTTCCGCTCTCAGGATCGACCCTCCTAGGGTCGAGATCGACCCTCCTAGGGTCGAGATCGACCCTCCTAGGGTCGAGATCGACCCTCTTTGGGTCGAGCCTGAGTTGTTCTGCCCTTGTTTTCTTTGCTCGTCGTAGTTTATCGATTAAACTTAGCACTACTCTCACTCCCGTGGACGATCCTGACTTCGCTATACTCAGCGGGGTCTTGAATATAAATTTATTTGTTCGAGAAACCCTTCAACAAATTGGCGCCGTTGCCGGGGAGTGTGCAATAGTGCCGAGTTTAGTTGATATTTGGGTTTGGGAATAGCCCATACCCCTTGTGTGTTACAGATTCGTTTTCTTGTATTTGTGATTGCAGGTGTATGCCCTCTAGTTCACAAAGGAAAATTGACTATTTTCCCTTTGATCCTGAAATAGAGAGAACCCTTCATCGCAGGCTACGAGAACGACGAGCAATGACCGACGTTGAGGCTCTTGCTCAACAGATGGAACAACTCCGTGCTCAGATGGAGCGTATGCAAATGGAGCGTGCCGCTCAAGATGCTGCTTTGCATCGAGAGAGAGAGGTTGCTGCCCGTCTCCAACAACAACTAGATGCTATTCCGAGGAACGCTAAGCAATACATGCATTCCGAGTTCCCGAGTCCGCTATTGTGCTCCCGGCGATTAAGCGGGCCTTTGAGATCAAGTCCCACTTCATCACTCTCATCAAGAGGTCTCAATATGAAGGCAAGACATCCGAATGCCCTATGGAGCACGTCAAAAACTTCACCGACCTTTGTGACACCATCGCCGCCGATGGCGTGTCACTTGAATATGTGCTCCTCAAGGCGTTCAAGTGGTCTCTAACCGGGAAGGCACTTCATTGGCTCGAAAGTCTACCCGCTAGATCCATCACTACATGGAAGGCTTTGCACGACTTGTTCATGACGAAGTTCTTTCCACCGGCCAAGACTACCGAGCTAAGGAAGCGTATCACTTCTTATCATCAACTTCCTAACGAGACTTTTTGTTGAGACTTGGGAGAGATTCAAGGAGGTTCTTCGGCAATGTCCTACTCATGGACAACCTCCTTATGTTCTTCAAGAGATATTCTTCCAAGGGATCAACGCTGCCACAAAGGACCGCATCAATCTTCACACCGATCGCGGTTTCATTGAGATGGATCCCGATGAGGCATGGGCTCTATTAGACAAACTCACCAACTATGATGCCATGTACGGGACCCAACAACCCATCCGGATTCAATCAAAGAAGCTTTATGATCCGAATAGTGAGCCAATTGATCAAGATGTGAAGTTTCAATTCTTGCAAGATAAGATCAACCGGCTCGAGAAGCAAGTGAGTTACTACAAGTCCGCTGCCCCCACTTGTCAAGAATGTGGTTCTCAATCTCATACCACCGCTTCTTGTACAAATGTGGAGCAAGTTCGGGCTGCCGAGGCATATGCGGAGGCCAACTATATGCGAGGACCCTACCGAGGCCAAAACAATGCTTATGCGGGGAGGAACAACAACAACTATTCTCAATGGAATAACAATGGCCAGGGCCAAAGTTATCCACCTCCTCCACAAGAGCAAAGGGCCCCTCCTTATAGACCTCCCAGTTATCAAGAAGAACCACCGGCTTGGGCTCATGGTTACTTTGAAAGATTCGACCGCAAACTTGATGGCGTTCAAGGCCAATTGGGAAACTTAGATGCATGGAGGAAGAATGTTGATTCCCAACTTGGTAATCTAGCGGCTCAAATCCCACGACCTCAAGGACAACATCCGGGCCGACCCGAGGAGAATCCTAGAGGCCGAGCAAGCAATGGTGAAATCCGAGCCATGAACCTTCGGAGTGGCAAAGCATTACCCAATCCACTGAAGCAAACGGCGAAAGAAGCAGCATCAGGATCGACCCCACCTGGGTCGATCTCGACCCCCTCCATGGTCGATCCTGAGACCGCTAATGATGAGGAAGAAGGGGCGATCGACCCCGCTGAGGTCGAGCTCGACCACTCTGCACCCGGAACGTCTTCCAACCCTTCTCCGCCAATCATTCCCGATCCCACGCCGTCCTCTTCTAAGGTACTTCCTTACCCTTCGAAGAAACCCAAGGACGCGACGGAAGGAAAGTTTAAGCGCTTTGTTAAGTTGCTTCAAGGCTTGAATCTTTCTATTCCTTTCGCCGAGGCCTTGAATGAAATGCCCGCTTACACCAAGTTCTTGAAGGAGATTCTATCTAGGAAGCGATCGATGTCGGAACTAACGGATGAGGTGAGGTCATTGGACCTTCCCGAGAAGCTCGGTGATCCCGGGAAGTTTGCTATTACCATCGGTAATGGGGCTTATCGCTTCAAGGCATTGTGTGATCTTGGTGCTAGTGCTAGCTTGCTCCCACTCTCAATTTGGTCCAAGACCAACATGGGGCCGTTAGTACCGGTGAACATGAGGTTATACATGGCAGATGATTCTTGTGTGAAGCCTAACGGTGTTGTCGACGACTTTCCTATCCAAGTCGGCAAGTTTGTCGTGCCTAATGATTTTATTGTCATGGATATGCCGGAAGATCCCGACGTACCAATTATCCTTAGGCGACCATTCCTAGCAACCGCCGGAGCTAAAGTTGATGTGAAGAAGGGTCTCCTTACCTTCGGAATTGGTGATGAGGTGGTAGAGTTTCGGCTACCTATTGGAGGCATCATGGGGTCTAGAGACGTGGTACCCATTAACAACTTTCATCCGGAAGAGGACCTTTGGAAAGGCGAGGTGTTAAGGCTCGATATCGCCCATACAAGATCGGTCACGACCAGTCCTGGGTCAAGACCGACCACACCTCATGTAAAAGAGAAGCTTGACTCCGGACAAAGCAACTCGACACCGACCCGTCCTCCGGTCGATACAGGTCAATATTCTCACTCTACTTGCACACTTTGTGGTACACCTCTCTCTACACCTTCTTCCATCCTCTCTTCTCATTCTATGTATGGGGTGGCGATGAGGACATCCGAGTCACCTTGGCACTCACATCCTCCAACTAGTTGAGGTACCTATCCTCAAGCTCATGACGTTAAAAAAGCGCTTACGGGAGGCAACCCGGTTTCTAGATTAGTTTTTCCATTCTTTTTGATTTTCCAATTTCTAGACTAGATTTTTGTTTTTATTTTCTAACCTTCCTTAGATTAGATTAGGATATATTTTGCTTGGGATAGGATTTTTTTTGTGATGTTTTTGCAGGACTCTAAATTGCAAAACACGAGCTAAAAAAGGACGGGAAAAGATGACTTCAAACGAGGTACATGAGCTCTCAGGATCGACCCCAAAATTATAAATTGGGTATCTTTTATGGAAAAAAAACTGAAGATACAATTATTTAAGAAATACAAAATTAAGATAGATAGTATAGTTTTAAAGATAAAATTGAGAATTAGATTACTAAGGAAAATAAAACATATAGAGTTGTTATTATCTATTTGAGTTGAGAAATAAATTTAAAATCAAGCGGGGCCAAAATCACGTTGAGAATTAGATAATTAAGAAATACAAAATTAAGATAGATAGTATAGTTTTAAAGATAAAATTAAAGATACAATTATATATTGGGTATCTTTTATGGAAAAAAAATTGAAGATACAATTATTTAAGAAATACAAAATTAAGATAGATAATATAGTTTTAAAGATAAAATTGAGAATTAGATTACTAAGGAAAATAAAACATATAGAGTTGTTATTATCTATTTGAGTTGAGAAATAAATTTAAAATCAAGCGGGGCCAAAATCACGTTGAGAATTAGATAATTAAGGAAAATAAAAGATATAAATTTGTCAATATCTATTTGAGGTGGAAAAAAATCAAAATCAAGTTGGGCCAGAATCAACGTGATGGCTAAAAAATGATCGGCTTTTATAATATACATTGATAATGATCAATTAAAAAATTCATATGTGGTATGTTATGAAATCTCATGTGAAATATTTTATCAACATATATATTTTATAATTAACAAGACTTTATATGATGATAGAAATAAGAAATTAAGTTAATTTTGAATTATTTACATAAATCTTTTAGAAATATATACTTGTATAAGTAATAATTTTGGTTGAAATACAATGAATATTTTAATAGATCTTATAAAATTATAGTTAATTTAATAATACTAAATTTATAGATTAATACAATTTAAAAAAAAAAGAATCGAATTGATAATCGTCGTTTCATATTGATAGCCCAAAAACATAACCGTGTTTCCTTATTTTACATAAATATATAGGATATTTTCACATTCCATTAGAATCGAATTAATCTAAACTACCATAGAATGTCTAGAAGAGAGAAGAGTCAATCATATTAGAGTTGCTTGTAAGGTCATGTTTTAAAAGTATATAGATTTATTTGAAGGAAAAGTTGAACAGAGTATATTCATTTTGAACTTAGGGCCCGTTTAGTTGTGACAATGGAAACACTAATGTAAACAGTTTGGAAAAATAGAAAGGGAAGGGATTCTCTTACACACCAAAAATGTTTGGTTATATCATAAGGGAAACGGTTAGAAAAATAAAAACTCAATTCCTTCTCTTGTTTTTATCCTCCCACCTTTAAAAGAGTAAAAAGCTCAATTTCTCCTTCTTTTTTTTGATAAAGGAAAGAAATTAGGCTAGCCCCCACAGACCGGGGGCTATCCTAGAGCATCCTGACGGATGAGGTCCCTAAGGACCAAAAGTATAAGGTGAAACACGGCAAAACGAGTCAGCTATGTGATCCGCTACGCTATTGGCTTCCCGGAAGACATGCCGGATGCCCTAACTTTGCAGCTTGCCAAGCAATAGCTCAACTGTAAGGCCCGAGGCCCTAGAAGCGCTATCCCATGCCAACCCAAGAACTTGCCAAGAGGTCACCCATCCTGGTACTATTCTCGCCCTAGCACGCTTAACTTCATAGTTCTTTTGACCACTCGAACCATGAAAATGAAGAGCTCTTTTGGCATGGGGAGCACCTCAATCCCTTATGAATTCTTGGGGTGTTACATGAACGTTTGCCCGAATGAGCTCCACCTGCCACGGACAACTCCGATCCCCCAACACTGCATTCACCACCTGTATGTTGTCACCTTCAATCATCAAACGAGGAATGCCACGCCGACTGGCTTCAATAATCCCCTGTCGAAGAGCCACCGCTTCGGAAAACACAACGGAACGCCGTCAGAGAAAACCACCATCCAACGAAATAATGCGGCCTCTAAAGTCCCTCATCACAAAAATAAAGGAAGAAATTCCATCAGAATTAACTGCACCATCAAAATTGAGTTTGAAATAGTCATCCGTGGGTTTGGTCCATTTCGCCTTCTTTCTGTAGTGCTTTCGATTTATCGCTTCATGATCCTTAAAATGATCGACATTACTTGCTTGTTTGGCCTCGCTGGCTTTTTTCCAGTCATCCAATTGTCTTATAGTAAGTTCGAGGATGGTATTGGGATTTATTTGTAATTGATTTCCTTGATTGAACATGTTTTTGTTTCTGAGGTACCAAGTACACCACCATAGGCAGAACAAAGTTCCAAGTTGAGTTTTATTTAACAGGGAGTGCAACTCACTGATAAAAACCATTGGTAGGCGGTTTCCTGAGTCTAACTAACTCACCTTTTGGGCTACAATAGGATTCAGTGTATTTATGGCATTGTACGTATGACTACATTCTATTAAGAGGTGAAAAGCATCTTCATTTGGTAAGTTATAGAAACCACAGCCTTGTGGGACCACAACGTGGTTCATAGCAAGTCTATTTTTAGTAGGTAGTCCATTACGACATAACTTCCGAATGAAGTTCTTCTGCTTTGGTGGGATGTTTAATTTCCATATCCATTCAACATCGATTTTTGGACTTAGTTTGTTATCCTGAATCCATTTCATGGTAGCGTTTATGGAGTACCATCCATTCTTACTGGGTTTCCAAAACATTCTGACTGTGATATTATTGACAAGTATAATAACTTTGTCAATTTCGTCAATCTGAAGCCTGTAGGTTTTTTACTCCTCCCAAAAATTACAAATTTCCAACTAGCTTCCCTATATCCCCAGATTGAAGCTTTGTCTAATATAACCTTGGTGTTTGTCGGAGTTAGATCTAAAATTGAAGCTTTGTCTTTATTAGATTGACCTAAATTTTTTGTCCAAAAACATCATTGTCTTTATTTGAAGTTCATCTTGTTCGATCTGACTAAAAGCTCAATCTGATTTGTACTTCTGCTTCTATTAAGCACCGCTGTTAGCCATGAAGCTCCAAAATCAACCCCTCTTCCTACCTTGTTGCTCGTCTTCACGAGGAGCCCTACTCTTATTAATGTCGTGCTTGATGCTATGGCGAAATCCGAGGTAGGAGGCACGAGTCCAGTAGCTGAGGCATTTGGGAGAGGGAACGACCAGGGAGAGAGGTAGGAGGTTGTGAGAATGACGAACAAGCTAGGGAATTCAACGGGAGAGTACGAGAAAGGGAAAGGTTTTTGTTACCTCCTATTTTTTGACGGGAAACAAAATTAGAGTTGTTTTTTTATCTTAAGTTGAATGAAAAAATGGTTAACTTGACTAACAAACAGAGTACTGACGGAGTGAAAAACTATTTCCGTTTCACCGGAAACAAAAAGTGGAAAACCAAATAGGCCCTTAGTTTAATGGTTTTTATTAGACCTAAATTTTCAACTTGACTAAATTGAGGGTTGGAGTAGACAAAAGTCAAATTGAGGTGTTAAATTGGTAAATTTAAAGTATAAGGTCCTAAATTAGTATTAGGCACAAGTTCAGGGCATGTATATGTATTAAGCCTTTTACCTTTATTAATATTAAAATTAATTTTGTTGATGAAGATCTAATTAATTGGATTTAATTATTAATTTTTGATGGCTTATTACATCAATAGACTCCCCTACTTTTAATATTTTTCCTATTTGGACCGCTACAAAAAAATGCTCAATTAAACCCCTATACTAGACCTACTTTTTCCTATTGAACACCATCTGGGGCTTTATACATTAAGTGTGTCAGACACTTGCCGAGGTACTAGGTCTAATCTTCAACTAAGGTTGGTGTAGTAAAAAAAAATGAAAGCCACGTGATGCTAATTAGACACCATTTAAGCCTAATTATGCCAAAATAATAAAATATAGTATTATAATATTATTTTCATATTGTCGTTACTTATGATTAAGCATATATGAATTTGAAAGAGAATATATAAGGAAGGTCACGAGTCTGAAAGTGTGCGAAAGGAGAGTAGTTTGTGCAACACGCGCTCGTCCATGTAAGCTTAAAGTGTTGGATATATAGGTAAAAGTGAGCCTAGTATAAGGGTCTAATATATTAAACATTTTTTTTGTAGGAGGGTCTAATAAGAAAGAAATACATGTAGGAGGGTCTGTTGACGTATTAAGCAAAACTTTGATTGTAACTTTTATGTATAAAAGAATTATTTACATGTATATAAAATACTCCAATTTGAATTTGAATATTTTTCCTTCAATTTTACACTATTATCCAATTTCAATTTTAATAATTTTTATTAAAAATCTACATTCTGTAAGAATTAAAACTTATTTAGTACATATGTGTACCTACATAATTATTAAAACCTAACCTGACCTGAGAAACTAATCCGAGCTGAATGTGAAAAATGGACCAATGTATGATAATATAAAATATAATAGATTATATTAAGTATAAAAAAAATAAATATTCCATATGAAATAAATCTATTGAAAATATAATTTACTTGCGAGAGAAACACTCATCATTTGCATCTAAAAGTAATTACGTACATATGAAAGATATTGAAAACTATAGAAAGCATATGAAAGATTAAAAAAATACACATATTTTATGATTTAGGTATTCAAATGTTTTGTGATTTACGTTATTAAGAAAGTATGCAAACAACACAAAAATGTTGCTAGAGAGGTTTGAACCCCAAACCCTTGGATAAGTAGAAGAAGGGTTTACCACTATGCTATTGTGGTTTGTTTGATTACGATTGCATAGTGTTTATTATATAGGTAAGATTGCAATGGAGCATAAATGGAGCACTTAATGGGGACACCACCTAACTTTTATATATACTAGAAAGCTTGCCCGTCCGATGGACGGACAATTTCTTTCACCGTATTTTTCCGGAAGGTGAAAATTATAATCTTCGTCATAACACAATTTTGTTTTAATCAATAAATTATATAAGTATTTTGTATTGAATTGTCCAAAAAATAGTATTTTGTATTGAATTGTCCACTTGGCTATTTGTTGTTGTTCTTGTTTATGAGAATTATTTTGATAATATGGATTTTCTATTACAATTAAGTTTTTTAGCAAAATGAACATGTGCAGGGATTACTCTTTATAATTTTATAGACATTTTGGAGGAAATTTAAATCAAAAGCACGTGAGTAGCTCTTTAGGCTTTACATTCTCGCTCAAAAAAGAAAAAATGATAAGGTTATGCATTCAAGTTACAATATTATAACATGAATACATGATATATGTATGTAAAAAATAAGACATAGTAGCATGCATTCATAATCAATTACAAATAAAAAGCAAAACATAAAAAAAAGATATAAAAACATGCATTTTTTTGACAAGGAAAAGAAAAACAAGAGTTGTAGAGATAGATAATTCACCCAAAACAAAAAAAAACAATTAGAAAGAAGTCATTAATGTGACAAGAGGGGGAGAGTTTTAAGTGTTGTATAGATATAGATATAGACTATTCTTATAAAATTACAAAATTACCCTCATCCAATCTTATATATTACCCCTAATTATCTGCCTTTCCCATCAACTTCATCACTTTTTACCTCTATAAAACAACAAAATTACCGTTATCTATTCTCATATATTACCCTAATTATTCAACTTTTCAACTTTTATTACTTACCGTGCCAATTGTATTTTTGTGGACAAAATTAATGAGATGGAGGGAGTAATGTATTTTATTAAATAATATTATTTAATAATAATATTAATTTAGTGATCATTAAAATTTCAAGTTTATAACTCGTTAGGTCGACCAAACCTATATAATAACCTGCTAATACCCGACATGACTTGACATGTAGCCCGAATCCAAACCCGCTCAAACCGCCCAAACCCGCTCAATCCTTTATAAGGTCATATATATGACCTTATAAAGGATTAGCCATCTAGTTCACAAACGTTTTAACATAATATAAATTTATATCATTTAAATAAATAATGTAAAAATAGTAACATTAATATTAGTAGAATAACATAACATCTACTATTAAATACAATTAAGTTATAAATTAATATTTATATACCAATCTTATATATCAAACTTAACTTAGTTTGGGGTTTATATTTCTACAAAAGTAATGAATGTATAATATTAAATTCTCTACTCCTTAATTAAGGTGTTTTTATAGTATAAAATATTAAGTTTAGTTTTTAACAATATGTTGTTGATTTTCCAATCAGCGAGTAGTGGTTAATTGATGATCACAAACATTTGCTACATATGTCTATATATAGCCATTGAGCTAAGAAATGGTATGAAGTCACTTTTACCTTCTTTTCTTGCTCGCATCATGTGATCCTATGTGTTGGTTTATTTGGCTAATATTAGTAATTGGTATATTGGTGGTCTTGTGAAGATCCACCTTCTTGGTCATCTTCTAAGGATTTTAAAGCAACCATCACATGTGAAGATCCAAATCCACATGACCCAAATATACAATTATATATTATGAGAATTGATGTTGCAACTATTGTGAGAATTGATGTTGCAACTATTGAGGTCAAATGGGTAATGATTGCTGAAACTATATAAGGGATGACTCATGTCAGTCCACTTGATGCTCGAGATAACATTTAGAGATCATTTAGAAAATCCTGATGATATTAGTACCCAAGTAGCGCACTCTTCGATTCCAATTTCATTCAGTTGGGCTTTGGAAACTCTGACTTCCATGAAACCTGATGGCTACTATGGGACTGGCAAATCATTCAAGATGGTCTACTAGTTACCCATATTAAATGTCTACTTAACCTGATATGCATCGAAGTTGAAAACATGTACCTATGCTGCCTCTATATGACTAAAGGAAGGGAAAGAGAATAATGGACTGGGGAATAAGCAACCTAAGATTGCAATGGGAGATATTCAAGATTAAGATGTTTTGTTGTTTGTTCTCTATTACTACGAGGGATGAGAAGTTTAAGGAGCTCCTTTATGCAAATATTGAAGCATGAAAGCTCATAGTTGATGCGAGCCTGCCCACTCCATTGCCTTGCCATGATGAGAACGATCTGACCACGTTTATGGTGGACTCCTTGGAGCAGTTCGTCCTCCTTCGACAACCCTTGGACATATCTTGCAAGCCAAATTAGGCTTATCTTATGCTCCAAGGAAGGGCCCGTGTCCAACCCTTCTCCAAGTGGCTTATACAAAGTACTTTGCCCGAGTACAAGAGTAGCCCGAGCGGTAAAAATCAAAGCTATAACATTCAGTATATGTGATGAAGAATTATTCGACAAACAAGAAGCATGTACTTGCAACGATGCATCAATGGAAGTTAAAGAGAAGATATCCTCAGAGACGTCCATGAGGGTATGTGTGGAAATTCCTATGAAGGAAGAGGCTTGTCAAAAAAAAATACTAAAGCATGGGTTGTATTGACTGACAATCAAGAAGGATACCGCGGAGTATGTGTAGAAGTGTGATGCTTGTCAATGACTAATATACACAACTATGTTGTCGATATAGGTGAAGTTTAGCATATATTTAGTGGCTTTTTAGGCTTCTCTATTGTAGTTCTGGAACATTGATTAGGAAGAGCCAAAGATATGCTTTCAAGAGAGTTTTGGAGTTGAAGAGAGAAGAATTCATGAGCATTGACCGGTAGGGATGAGCATCGGTTCAAAACCGAACCAAACCGACAAAACCCGAACTGAACCGAAAGCCGATCCTTGGGAAATTTGGAACCGAAAACTGAACCGAAACATCTTGGTTTGGTTTTGGGTAAAACCGAAGAAACCGGACTGATTAGGTCAAAATAAATTATTTTTTAATAAATAAACCAACTCTAAACCATATCACTATTAATTTATTAAATAAAATTGAACCGAACAGGTGAACAACCGAGATCTGAAACTGACGATGAGGGGACTGGGAGCAGAAGTATCCGACAGCCCGACGAGGGTGGTCGGAGACGACACGTAGAGATGAGGAGCAGAGAAGACGACGGCGACGACTAGTGGAAGCGACGAGCCAAGTCAGCCGATGACGAGTAGAGAGGAGGTGGAAGCGAGGTCAGGGATGGACTGAGGAGAAGTCGGGGTAGCCGGGGTACCGCTGTCCCAGGGAGAAGTCGAGATGAGTCGAGGCGTGGCCTTTTGCTTATATAGATAATTGAAGCATTTGCTTTATTTAAGTTGTGAGATTTATAATTCTATAACTTCTGTATGGATCTAATCTTTTCTCTTGATTGAATTGATATTTAATTATTTTAAAGATTTCTAATATGATCATCTAAGACATGTATCTACTTGTGTTAGTCTTATACAAATGAGACTTGATTTACAATCTAGGGTAAAAGTTGGTTATCTATCTTAGATTTTTAGCCAATTATATTCTTGTTATTGAATGTTGCTATTAAACTGAATCTTGATAGTATCATGATTGTTTAATTAGTTAGGGTTGATAGTATTTGTTTATGCTATTAATTATAATCGAAGGACTTGCAACTTCCATTCCATGAGATATGGAATTGGAATCAATGATCAACTTGTCAAGCGAATAAGAACATTTGTTTGCCTAAGCTATTTCCCAAATAATATTACTCATAATCTTTAAATTTAGTCTTGCATGTTTAAGAATTTAAACCACTCCGACCCCCCTTTGTTACTTGAGTTTGACGCAAACGTTCACTTCAAAAGATAATCTTTCTCTCTATGGATTCGACCCTTTATTGTTAAAAACTATGGTTTTAGGTTAGTTTGGATTCCTTGCATAACAGTAATTAAAAATGACTAAATTATCGTTACTGAATTGCATCGTTGTCGGGGAGGCAATAATTTTTTGTTTTGTGTTTTTTGTGCCAATCTTGGTGTGAACCTATCTTATGGTTCACATATCTGCTACTAATTCATATCTTTGTTTGAATGAAAACAATTTCAGAATGATCAATTCCATATGTATTTTACTAGTATACAAGTGTATGCGAATGAACTTGGTGCTTGGGGATATCATTATAAGGTTGGAGACGTATGTAATGACATTGTCAAAGGTGTGAATCCTGAGACCCAAAGTATGGTTGATCACATGAGCAATGAAATCGGTTATAGACGTCACCTTGGATCTATTTAGAGGTCAAGTCTTTCAACACTACAATAGCGACAAAGGTAAGACAAAGCGTCAAAAAATGAATTAGAAGTGAAAAGTGCTAAAAGCATGTATTGTACAAGGGATTTTCCAATCATCACGGTGGGTAGATTCGTTTCGATCTCCTTGATCACCTAAAGAGGTAGTTTGGCAAGGACGAAATGGGAGTGCCAACCGACAAGGCTGACTAAGACTAGCAAAACTAGAATGAAAAAGATGGAACCTAGGTCGGGAAACCCAAGTGTAACCATATCAAACTTAATTTTGATGATGCATTTGTTGGGACGATGTTAAGGACTGCTTTGTACTTAGCATTGTGCCTATACAATCACCCCTTAGTTTTGATATGACAAACTCACTTTGATCTAATAAAGTTGTCCAAGTGTTCAAGAACGCTAGTGTTGAAAAGGACAAAAAGTGTGTGGACGTCCTTGAGGTGAAGGAACGTCACCATCCAAATGTAAGGACCAACGAAGTTACTACTTAAGCCAATGATGCAGTCCCAAGCAAGTAGGAACGCAAGCTCAACTCCAAGCGTCCTTACAAGGCAACCCGACAGGAACACTAGTGTTGAAAAGGACAACAAGTGTGTGGACATTATCTTACTTACATATTCCTTGACATTTTCAAATTTCTTCATCCTTTGCATCTCAAACTCCCTTTCGAGATTCAAGATTTGCATCTTTTTTGTTTGATATTACCTTCAAACTCTTCCAGTCTTCCTTGAGTGTATCCCATGCCTCTTTTGCAGATTCACAAGCTATTATGCTCGTAAAGATTTCCTCCGACACGGACGAGTGTAGGCAAGAGAGGGCTTTGAGTCTCTTTGCTACATCTTCTTCATACTTCTTCATTTGTTGTAAAGTCGGATTTTGTGAAAGAGGGGTAGGATTAACATCACTCTCAACAACCTCCCATAAACTCAAAGCTTTTATGTAAGACTTCATTTTGATGGCCCATGAATGGTAATTTCACCTTTGAAAATAGGAATTTGAATGGAAAATGAGTTTGAGGCCATTGATAATTGGAAGGAACCTTAGGCTCTGATACCAAATGTTGTTATTTTGGAAGAAATGCATAGGAAAGGAAAGACATGAAGCTGTTTGCAGAAGTTGTTTTTTCTCATTCATTCATTGGAAATTCTAGTGCTATAAATAACATTGCAAGGCTAACAATAATAGCCAATTATCTAAACCACTAAACTAAAAATAAGCAAACTCACTAACTTAATCATATCCACTGGCTACGACAAACCAACTTTTAATATTAAAACAATTAAAACATTAATAATTTAAATGTTAGCTACTAACAATTCCTAATAATCAGCCATATATTTTGAATCACTACTTCAACACCTTTGCCTTGATTCAAAATCTTGTTCTTGCATCTACATTGATGTCACAACTTGTCTTCTTCAATCTTGTAGATGCACATTTCTCATCTATTCACTTCTTGTAGATGCACCACTTCTCATCCACACCTTTTTTGTTTTTTGTAAATGCACAATTTCTGATCCACACACTTCTTGTAGATGCACTAATTCTCATCTACTTCCTTTTGGAGAAATTTCCTCAGCTAAAATAATTTTTTTTCTTGCACCATTTGTGACATTTGTTGATGCGTTTGTTCGTCATTTTTGAAGCGACAATTCTTTTTCACATGCCCGAATTTCTTGCAATTTTAACATTGAGGTTTTCCCTTATACCAACAATCGTCTTCGTTGTGGCCAATTCTTTTGCAAAAGTCATATTGAGGTGCTTTTCCTTTTCCATTTAAAGAAGTCTTTGCTAGATAAGCTTCTTCATTTTTACCTCCATTTTCTTCCTCTCACATATTTATTCTTTGATCCAAAGCTTGAAGAGCATTGACTAATTCTGAAGGTTATCTTTGAAAGATATTTTGAATCTTTAAGTGATGAGTGTTTTGATTTATACCTTTTAGGAAGAGTTATAAGAAGCTTATCTTACACCCTTAGGTTAGGAAATTCTTCACCAAGTAGTCTAACTTGATGAACGATAGACATTAACTTACTTACATATTCCTTGACATTTTTAGATTTCTTCATCCTTTGCATCTCAGACTCCCTTTCGAGATTCAAGATTTGCATTTTCTTTGTTTGACTATTGCCTTCAAATTCTTCCTTGAGCGTATCCCATGCCTCTTTTGCGGATTCACAAGCCATTATGCTCGTAAAGATTTCCTCCAACACGGCCGAGGGTGTAAGCAAGAGAGAGCTTTGGGTCTCTTTGCTACATCTTCTTCATACTTCTTCATTTGTTGTAAAGTCAGATTTTGTGAAAGAGGGGTAGGATTAACATCACTCTCAATAACCTCCCATAAACTCAAAGCTTTTAAGTAAAACTTCATTTTGATGGCTCATGAATGGTAATTTTTACCTTTGAAAATAGGAATTTGAATGGAAAATGTATTTAAGGCCATTGATAATTTGAGGTACTATCTGTACACTCCATTTTGGCTATCTGCACCACGGAACGTGGTGGTGTGAAAATTCCACAGAACGTGTTTGCGTGGACGGTAAAAGCGGATCACGGACTATCCGTTTAGAAGTTGGTGGCGTGGACGCCCACACGGTGGTGTGGAGGGAAAAACTTTTCACCGCAAAAGAAATTCAAATATCCGGATAGAAGTAAGATATTTTTCTGAAAATTTGTAATTTGGTTCCATTTTAAAATACGCTTAATTTACAAGACAACTTTAACAAGTTGGTATTGAATAAACTTACTTAATAAATATAAATTAGAAATTTACATTGTAAAACCCTAAACTGGTTATCATTGTTTTATAATGATGCTTTATATGCCAAAATAAAAATTTATGCTTTTAAAGAATAAAAATAGATATATTTGTTTAAAATATCAAAGAGTCTAGTAGAAAGGATTACGTTGATAATCCTTAATTCCTATGCAAAACATGCACCATAGAAGCAAATAATTCTATATAAGAAACTAGCTATAACTAGCAAATCAATTTCCTAATTAATTTCCAAAAGGGCACAATATCCAGTTACTACCCTACAATCACATAGGTTATATGAGAGTGTTATAAACTTTGTTGTTCAACCCAAAAAAATACACTAAAATCCACACTTACTACATAATCGTCCAAAATACACCTACTATCTAATCATAGTTGAGGTTGTGAGACATGTGGGAGTGGGTCTGCAAGTGGTGGGATAGTACCATTCAACACTTCAATACAACTACGAAAGCAAGCCTTGTATTCTTCAATATCGAGGTCCGGGCCTTCAAACACGCGATGCATCTTCCCAACAGCAATATAAATGCGCTACATTAATTAACAAATTAATTATTTGAAACACGACCAGATATTAGCACAATGCAGTTGCTACTTATGAATTAGAGATGCTCAACCAAAAACACTCTAAATCTAGCAATAACCTAATAGCAATAAATCATAGATGATCAGGCTAGAAATTATTGAAACAAGTCAATAGCAATCCAAGCAAGAGAAGAGATTAAATCCATGCAATCGATAAGGAATTAGAAATCTCACAACGGAATCAGAACGAACACTTCAATTGTCTGTCTAAGCAAAGAGGCTTACTTCTCCATAGATCTTCAAAATACAAAATAATTCCAAACTCAAAAACTTGGTCTAAACAAAGGGTTCAAAGCCCTTAAATATGAGAAAATAATCTATCAAAAAATACATAAAAACCGTACCTAAAACAAGATCCATATAACCAATAAATAAAACACAGAGTTTAAAGAAGAATTTCCGTCTCCGCAAAGGTAGCGGGCGCCGTCCCCACAATTCGTCTTTTTCTTCACTCAGCTTCAAGTGGTCTTTAGGGTACCTCGGTTTTTCCTTCTTTAACACTCCGAACTCTAACTTTAGCACCTAAATCATAACTAAAAATATGCTAAAACCCCATCTAAACACACAAAATAAATGTGTATATCACCTACTTACCAAAACTCAGGATATTTACGACACAGAACGCAACCAGATACTACAAGAGCAAGTTGAATCAACACCTAATATGTTTAGATTTCCACCTCTCAGTAGTCATCCATAATTTGCAAATTATACGAAAGTGGTTCAAGAGGATTGTTTAGAAGATTATGCACATTTTGTTTACCATTGACAGATTATTTGATAATCGGAAGGAGAGTATTTATTAGGCTAAAGAAGTCGGCATTCAAAACAACATGTGCATAAAAATTAGTCGGGATAGAAACTTAGACATGACTCATCATGGAAAGACATGGCTTGTTTGTGAAAGAGAGGGCAAGCACACCCTGTCGAGTGAAAACAAGTAAATTTGCAAAAGGTGTTAGAACAGGAAATGTGGGTTTCGTTTCAGATTGAAGTGTCATGAGCGGCGTAGAGGATCATAGAAGATTGTTGTTGTACATGCAATACCCAACCATATACTTAACTTTACTTTGTTTGGTCATCCATTGACCGAAAAACTAACACTAGAGAAGAAGGATGTGTTGAACATGATGACACAGAGCGATTGTACATCAAACCAAGTTGCATGTGCATTGAATAAATTCCCCTTAAACAACACGAGCAAGAGACAAATATATAATGCACGATATGATGTACGTAGGAAACAAATGGAAGGTAGAACCGTGGTCCAACAATTCTTCCATAAAGATAGGGAAAGCAACTACTTTGTAAATTACTTAGAAGATAAGGAGACGAATAGGTTATCGAATGTGTTTTTTACTAGTCTTGATTCGATATATCTTTTTAAGGCATTTCCCTATGTTTTAATATTGGATTCCACTTACAACACAAACATGTAAGTAATGTGAAAATATGGACAATTTTAGTTGTATTGGTACTTTATGTAGTATAAGGCTTCACAAGTGTAATTTTCATGCAGATACCACTTGCCCCTCCTCGAAATTGTTGGTTTCACATCCATATGGAAGAATTGTACTCTTGCGGGGGAATTTTTGAGCCATGAGACAACGGAGGACTACACTTGGGCTATACGACAGCTTGTAGATCTATGTGTAATTGCTCAAAAAACGCCCATATGTATAGTGACAGATTGAAAGAAAGCTTTGATAAAGCCGTTTCCAAGTTCAAAGCACCTCCTATGGAGATTTCACATTCTAAAGAATATTGAAGGGAGAGCGAAGAATGTCACTAAAAATGCTACGATAGCTACATACTTCTCAAATGATAACAGATCATTGTTTAAGACAACCAATTAGCAGCGGTACAAGGAAGAGTTCGCTAGAATTGAGCAAAAGTGGAAGGCTAGGCAAAATCTTGTTCGTTAATACAAAACCGAGTGGCTTGATCCTTACAAAACAAGAATTGTCTCGGCTTGGAGTGATACAGTTTTGACCTTTCAGTGTGGCATACAAACCGGTAAGTAATTTTCAATTGAACCAGTTACCTTTCATACTCTAGCCTATACGACTAGGGGAGTACAAGCCATTACAGCTGGTGAATCTTTAGCCTTTACGGCTGGTGAAGCTTTAGCCTTTACGGATGGGGAAGCTTTAACCTTTAAGGCTTGTGAAGCTTTAGCCTTTACGGCTTGGACAACTACATCCGGATTCGTTAGTTTTTCCAAATAAATCTAATTATGTTTTTTGTTATAGGGTGGAAGGACAACACTCAACTTTTAAAGACTAGCTGAATATAGGACATGTGAGACTAGACACTATATTTGATCAATACCACTCATTGTTACAAGTCCAAGTAAACGAGATAAAAGCTTATTTGAATGGGTTTCATTTGAGGATGATGTTTGAGTCGGTTGGGGTTGATATCTTTCGACTGTTAAATTACATAAGTCCAAGTAAACGAGATAAAAGCTTATTTGAATTGGTGCCATTTGAGGATGATGTCTGAGTTGGTTGGGGTTGATATCTTCTGATTGTTAAACTACATTGCATCAGACAAAGGTATCAAGATTTTGATGGCCGGATGAGTATGACAAGGGGGAAGACAAATACATTGATCATCATTGTATGTGTTTGTTGCCGGTGACGCATGGATTGCCATATGTCCACATCATTGCACGTCATGTTGCCCAAGAGACGCCAATCCCTCCTAACGTAGTGCATATCTTTTGGCGAACACTTGACATAGAGCTCGCGTTACAAAACGATGATGTCGAATTTACAAAGTGCAAAGTGGCAAGATCATCGATGGATGACTTCTACAACAATGAGTTTCCCAATATGAAGGTTGATGAACAATATAAGCTTACGTGCTAATGAAATCCACAAGTTAGCTTAATTGGATAAGAGTAGACTTCGAAATTCGGAGTTGGGATGCCAAAGGGTAGACCCATGAATAGTCCAAATAAGAGATTTCTTTGTGGGTCGGAGTATATCGATAAGGAGCTAAACCAGACACATGCGAAAAGAACTAGTCTCAAGCTGCCATCGTTCAATAATTGTAGTGATGAGACTAATATGTACTGTTTGGTGCATGATGGATTGCATATGAGAAAGCATACTTTCTATAACAATATTGATCCAAACTCCATCCCCCGTTTGTCACTAATGGGCCAACTTTGCATGTCGAAACTGAACGCTCAATGGTGCACGCTCCTATTAATCATTTAAGTAATAGAGGACATACAGTTTGAGAAACCTCAAATATTAAAACAGAAAAACCATATCATGTATTAAAAAAACATTAGACTTACAATGCCGACATAAATATGATGAGCTACGTGCTTCTCGAAGTCTAACAACAACTACAGAATCTCTAGGCCTCCTGGTAGAGAACGAGTAAGAAATGGATCAATGAGACACTGAACTGCTCGAGGTCGTCTCAGACGTCTTGCACCTCTTATATGACCCAACGTAGTGTCTGCTTCACCCTCAACGGAGGCATCTTGTGTATAAGAACGTCGACCTCGAGTACTTTGTACAACTAGGGTCTGTGTGGGAGGTGTCGGATCTTGTTGAGAGCTGCTCCCCAAATCAATCTCTGATGAACCCATAAAGACTCCTCGAGGACCCTTTCGGAAGTGTCTCTCAATCTCTGCAGTCGGTGGGAGCAAGATGATCTGCATTTTCCCTCTATTTGGCACGATGTCAAGCACGACTGGATCTAGTCTCATAGCAGCACGATGTCATCTATAAACAAAAACAAAAAAATAGACAAATCCAATTCCAGCCGTAAAGGCCTGTGTGACTTCGGTCGTAAAAGCCTAAGTTGCACGGGCCCTTAAAGGCCGCAGTCGTTTCAGCCTTTACAGCTGGATTGACCCCAGCCTTTACGGCCAGAATGACCCCGACCTTTATGGATGAGGTCTTCTTCCCCGACTTCACTACGACTTCCCCGACTCGAAACGATTCAGTCCTAAGACATTCGATTGCAAGACTAATCATAGATCTTCTTTATGTAAAATTACTCATTTCAATTGATCTAAACAAATACTCATTCAATCAAAATGAAATCAAAACAATACCCCCAAGTTCTGTTTACTCATGTTTTGCGCCTCTCCTTGGAGAAGGTTGTCATTGAGTTTGGGTCGGGTTTTGGAGATTGGCAATGGTGTCTGGCAACTCTCGCCATCAAAGAGGGTGGTCTTGGCATCTTTGCTGTTGGGGATGTTATCCGTTATGATTTCCTTGCTTCCCGGCTTTAAACGTGCACCCTACAAACAAAGATTTAGTCAAATACGGGTATAGATTCTCCAGGCTCTTCCTTTAACCTAGCATGCTCTTAATGATTTCAATAACCTTTGCAACGTCGATGCTAACTCTTTCACTATTGTCTCTCCTGCCCCAAATGATGAAAATCTTGTGACAGTGCTACTTTGGTGTCATTAAGAAGAGTATCGTCGATAGGTATAGGCTTGGCTCAAGAGAGGTTGCTGTTCTTAGCTGTATTCGTGCTCCTCATGCTCAAGATTTTTTGTTCACTATTCCTATTGAAGTTTTGGGACAGAGGATGAACCATCGTCAGTTTCGTTCTGTTTTGACCTAGGATGGACAAATGGGGAGATTATACTGTATTGTTTTAATGAGATAGGGGTTAAGTTCCGACACAATTTGGTCCGTGATATTCTGGTTGAATAAAAGTTCATTCATTTTGCTTTCTCCACATTTGGAGAATTCAATAAGGAGACTTTGGACTTGCCTTCACGTATTAAGACTCTATCTATTAGTCACTATAACATTGTCAAGAGTGTTACTTTTGTTTTTCATAGATTGAGTTTCTGCATTAAGAAGGGTGTGGGGGCTCAACTTGTTTCTAGACTCCCATCCAACACCATGTAAATTTGCTTATTATAAATGATAAGTTATAATTTGTAATATATGTGAGGTTAAACCCTAATTTTGTATAACCTTGAATTTGAACAAATCAAAAAAATATATTACCTTTGAATGAAGGAGAAGTGTGAAGAAAGTTTTAATTACTCGTTCCTAGTAGTTCAAGGATGAACTTTTGAGGTAAGAAATTTTAAAGGAGAGAGAAGAAGAGAAGAAGAGTGAAGGCAAAGAGCAAAGAGAGGGGACGAAGAAAAATGAGAAAGGTAAAAGGTGTAAAGTTAGATAGATTTTAATTTATATGAAATAGGCATGTGGTGGGTTTTAGATATGGTTTGAAAAAAATGAGGTTTAATCCCCTAAATCCCTCATTTTCTCTATAATAGAGAAGCTCTTGGGGATGCTCTTAGGCTCTGTTCAGATAACTAGATGGAAGCAGAAACTGGTAGCTGAGACTGAAAGATGAAGCTGGGAAAATGAGCCGAACCTGGAAAAGATAACTAGATGAATGTATAAAAACTTGAAAATGTGTGTTCGGGAAATCCGATAGCTGAACGAAAATTGTAGTACTTGAATTCCCCATAATGCCCTCCAATATGAATTTTTTAATATTTTCAGGCTTTGGGTTTATGATATTCATGTGCTAATCACGTGTGAATTTAGGGCAAAATACATACGGAGGCCCCCGTACTTGTACAAAATGTGCAAACGGGCCCCCGTACTTTGTTTTGTTCTATTGAGCACCTGTACATATCCAATTTTGTTTTATTGAGCACTTGTGTCCCAATTAGTGTCCGCTTGCATTTTACGCCCACTATTTAATTGCCATGTAATGATCATATAACACGATATTTGTCATGTAATGTTCACGTAATGCAAATTCAAGTCACGTAATACTGTGTAATGCCACAAAACGCCATAAAACACCACAATCAATTTTGTTTTAATTTTTTGTTTACGGTGTTTCATGGCATTACATAGTGTTGCATGGCTTGAATTTGCATTATGTGGACAATAAATGGAAAAAATCGTGTTATGTGATCATTACATGGCAATTAAACAAAGTGCGTAAAATGCACACGGATACTAATTGGGGCACAAGTGCTTAATAGAACAAAATTGGATAAGTACAGGTGCTTAATAGAACAAAAAAAAGTACGGGGACCCGTTTGCACATTTTGTACAAGTACGGGGGCCTCCGTATGTATTTTGCCGTGAACTTAGCCCCAAACTTTACCAAACTTTCAGTCTTTTATTCATTGTTGCATTGATTTCGAGCTCTATCTTGACCAAATAACTCATCAGAGAAGCCAGTCATCCCTCGTTTCCCTTCTCCTCGTTCATAGCCATCGTGACTTCTCCATCATCACCTCCCTCGTTGGCCTTCTCCTCGTTCGCAGCCATTGTTCAGTCGCCATCGTTCGCTCGCTCGCTCACACTTGTTTTGACTCTGCCCATTGTCGAAGGTGAGCCGACTCATTGGCCTTCTTCTCATTTAGGGTTGTTGTCGTTGACTCACATCTTCTTGTTCCCAATCGCATGTCTGAGTAGCTATAGCAGTTGGCGTGTCGTTCTTCCTGGTTGTAGTCTTGAAGATTATCAAGCCAGGTACCCTTTTGGGCTTGACTCATGATCTGAAAATAAGATGTGCATGGTTTAAATTACAAAGACCCAAATCTTAGAAATGAAGATAAATAATAATAGTAATAACAAGTCAAATATTACTAGTATTATTTTTGTTTGGAAATGGTTAATCACCTGCTGCTTACCATTGTTGTCAATTTCGTTTTGGCGACCATTGTTGTGAATTTCAGTTTGTGTTTACATATTATTGTTTGATGCTACACCAATGTGGGCTACAACCACTTGTTCTTAATGTCTGGTGTGTTAATCATGTGGGCTACACCATTGTTGTGTGTGAATTTCAATTTGATGTTCTTGTACACCTAAAGCTGAGTTATCCTCAATTTTGGTCAATTTGTGTCGAAGATATTAGTGTGACCTACTATATTTTTTGATGTGATATATTGCTATTCTTACATTGCTTTCATGCTTTTACTAATTTTAACACTCAAAACAATTCATGTTTTGTGCTTCTTGACCATCTTCATTGCTCAATATTGGTGCATATTGATATTGAGTTAGTTTGTACATCTTGAGATGCATAACTGTTTGAATGATCAGCTTATTTTGAGTTGAGGGTGTGTGCGTAAGCGTGATTGAGTGTTCTTATATATTAGGTTTGCATCGGGAGGTAGATAAGTGAGCATATGGCATCGCAAGGAAATGGCAAAGACATGGGGGGTTCAGAGTCTAAGGATAGTAGGGCCAATTAGTGGAGTGATGATGAAGCGAAGGTATTGTTGTGTATATGCCAAGAATACCACAAACAAAACAGAGTTGATACCCACTTTAGCTGGCTTGAAATCGCGAGAAAGGTTTCAAAGGAGTTGGGGAGGAAGGTCATTGTCGCATCGGCGAAGAAAAAGTTCGATTCCATGAATAAATTGTGGAAGCTGTGGATTAAGTTAAGGATCAATGAGACCGGTCTGGGCTGGAACCCTATAGCGGGGGTGATTCAAGCAATGGACGAGTGGTGGGACATGAAGTTCAGGGTATGAATGCATTGTAATTTGTCAGATTGTCTAAACTTAACTGATTTTCGATGTTCACTTTCTTTTTGTGGTATATGTGCAGGAAGATAAGGAGTTGAGGAAGTTCAAGAAGTCCCAACCTGACGCCGAACTTAGTGAGCTGTGGGATACCGTCTTTGGCAGCATTTCAGCAACCGAAAATCATTGTGTCTCCGCCAACATGGACTCAAGGTCACAAGGAACGCAGGGTATGCAAGGGATTGCCATGACTATCCAAGGGTCTGCAAGGAGCATGGAGGCTTTGATGGAGATAGACGATGACTTGGATGAAGGTGAGCTGCTTAGGGAGTTTAAAATCGGGCAGCCAGTTCAAGTTATAAACGGTGACTCTAAGCCTCCTGAGATAGTCCGTCTAGACAATGGCGAATCTGGTTGTGGTAATAGACCGACGGCCAAACGGGCTAAGAAAGGACCGTTTGGGGCTAAGCGTTTGGAGAACCGAATCACCAATGTATCTAGTAGCGCGGATAAGGTGTTCACACCATTGGAGGGTGAGGTTAGTAGTAGGGTGGTTGGCCAAGCCGAGAAGGCCTATCCATGGTGAACGATGGTGCAATAGCAAACCCATCGGACCTCTTCTGCTACGCGGTCGATGAGTTGAGTAAGGAGAGCGGGCGTCGCCTTTTCTTGACGCTGAAGACGGAAGATGATCGGAAACAATGGTTGAATTTCAAGTTTGATAGGGTTGGTGCCAGGTTTTAGGGTATGGAAGGGTGGTTATTTCATGGCTCTGTGTTAGGCCGAAGACATTATTATGTGTTGTCGTTCGTTGACTTTATTGGTTAGCCCTCGTATGGTTTGAACTATTTGTCTTGCATGGGTTGGAATTGTCGTGTTATGGCCGGTTGATGGACTTAGAACTTGCTTGTGATTTCGGCATTTTTTCGAGCTTAGAACTTGGTTGTGAATTTCATGTCTTCGTGACATTACGAAATTGCTTGTGTTGCATGTCATCTAAACATGTTTTTCATGTGTTTGTCATATGTTGCATTGTTTTGGCTTAGATAAATTAACTTCTTGTATTACATGTCTTACGTTTGGGTTTCATTGCATCCTTGCCGTGTTCGTGTCCCCTCAAACAGGGAAGTCTAGTATGGATGGTGAGCGAAGACTGACTATTTTGACGCAAGCGACGTTGTTGACCATTTTATATCTCCTCCTAAATGAGCTACTTGATCTCATCAAAGAATATTAGGAAAAATACTTGATCATGGTCCCTTACTATACCTCTCCACTCACAAGTTACAGATGGATGAGAGAGATCATGGAGTCAGGGTCGGAAGTTCGGTGCATTAACGCGTTTAGGATGGAGAGACACTTCATGTAGGCCCTATGCGACGAGCTTCAAACCAAACACAATCTGAGGCCGTCACGGCGTATGGGGGTTATGGAGAAGGTGGGGATGCTTTTGTACACCATTGCACATGGAGCGTCGAACCGAACTGTTTGCGAGAGGTTTCAGATATCGGGCGACACCATCAGCCGCACTATTCATGAAGTCCTTAACGTGATGACTTGGTTGGATAACGGCTTCGATGGCCTTACGAGGTAAGTATTACCGCGTTAATGGCCTTGTTTTTCATTCACAGGAATTTTATTATTCATAGAATTGTTCTATGAATAATGGGGGCAATAGGGTGCATCGACGGCACACACATCAATTGTAGTGTCCCCCGGGCGGATCAAATGCCCTATAGGAATCCAAAGAGGGTATGCTCGTGGAACGTCATGGCGGTGTGTGACTTCGATTTGTTCTTCACCTTTGTGTCGGTTGGGTGGGAAGGTAGTGCCCATGATGCACGGGTTTTGAACCATGCCCTCAAGACACCGGCATTGAACTTTCCGCACTCTCCTCCGGGTAGTTGCTTACCTCTGGCAATAACGAAGGGACTTTAATAAGTAATCCGTTTAATGCGCCATTTTACGTTGTTAGGTAGGTACTATCTCGTGGACAAGGGTTATCCGAATCGAGCGGGGTACATAGTGCCGTATAGTAGGGCGAAGTATTACGTGTCCCAATCCCAAGGAGCCGTCCCCACAAATACGAAACAAGCATTCAACGAAGTCCATTCCTCGCTCCGTAGTTGCATAGAGATATGTTTCGGCGTGCTCAAGAAACGATTCCATATATTGACGGCGATGCCTAGCTACCCCATCGAGACGCACTAGTACAAAATTCGGTATACAATGCACAAATCTTAGGGCGCTTAAAAAAATCGCATTTATTAATCAATAACGGAGGACGCTTTTCATTAAACGCACTATCAAATTAAACATTTTTATTAAAAATAGTAAAAATACGTCACAGAGCGCTTTTAAGGAAAAACGCCTTTACCTTTAGCATACGGATGACGCTTAAAGAAAAAGCGCCTTCCCCATCTTTTTATTTTTATAAAAAAGAATAATTGTAGAGCCCGAAAGCTAGGGTTTGCAATTTTCCTTCCTTCGGTCCTTCCCCGACCTTTCCCTTATCCTATCGTCGATGCTTCCTTCCCCTTCCTCGACCTCATCTATCGACCTCACTCTCTCCAACTACTCTTCCAACATCTCCCTCTTCGCGCCTTGATCCCTTCCTCAATTGTCTTCAACTTCACCTCTCTCTCTCCTCCTCCGTCCTCATCACCTCCACCACCGCCGATCCCTCTCTGAACGCGCTCCCGCTCCGATTCCTCTTCTTGTCCTTCCCTCCGGAGGTTTCTCATTGAAATCGCCACACAAATCAATGACGAAATCAAGACGAAGGCTCCGATCGAAAACCCTAGGATCACGATTTCTCTGTGGTGCAAGTGGTGGCGAGTCCTCTCACCGGCGCGAGCCAGCTCCGCTCCCGTTAAGTCCACGCTCTGTCCGATCCCGGCGCTCGGAGCCTCCGCCGGTGAAGGACCGAAGAGAGGCGGTTTCAGGCGACATTCCCGATGCAGGATCTCTCCGCAGAGGCTAGGGTTTAGAGCGTAAGCGCTGGTACCGAATCTCTGTCGAACAGAGGCCAAGTTCGAGGAGAGTTCATGACCAACAAGAACAGGTGGTTCTTTTCCAAGCTCAAGTTCGAGGAGAGTTCACGTACCGCTCATGGATCCTAGAGCAAGCAACCTGACTTGAAGAAGTATATCAAAAGAGGTATGTGATATGCATTTTTTTGTAGGTAGTTGTAAATTATTCAAGGTCATCAAATGAAGCTGAAGAAGTATATCAAAAGAGGTGGGATATCTGTCTCTCTAGGTGATTAACAGATCTATGGTGTGAACTATGCAAGACATGAACAACATCAAATAAAAGGTTCCCAAATCTCGTCTACCCTTTCATGGGTCAAATAAAAGTTAGTCATCCACTTGTCATTTTGCACTAATTTGTTATCATCATACTTTCAGTTTTCAATTCATGGAATATATATATTTTTGATTTTGTCATGTAGAAGTGTGGTCGATCTTCGAGAAAACATCGTGCTTTCTGGATACTGGACGAATTGCTTGGGTGTCTTGAAGCTTATACGCAATAGTATGATAGAGCTAGCTAGTTATTTGATGTGTAGCCATGATCATTAGCTTTATTAGTATTGGCTAGACAGTCTATGTAATATTTTGGTAGGGATTATAGTCTTGCTTATTTTTCAATGTTGTGTATTGAGAATGAGTTTATTTTGGAAAAGATACATGAATATCAAATTTTCCTATATATTGAAAATGTTTTATTTGAAGGTAAATATAGCTCATTGGATGGAAGTGTTACACGGAGACATGCATGTTCGATTTTTTTTATATAAATTTTAAGGTACTTAGGGCGCTTTCTATAAAGAATGTGCCCTGAGTGTCATTTTTTTTTAAAAAAAAAAGGTAGATGGAGGGCGCTTTTATTAAAAAGCGTCATGAGTGATCATATCTTGGGAATGATAAATTTAGGGGTACACGGAGAGAATTTAGGGCGCCCTCCGTGTTTTTATTTTATGGCGTTTTCAAAAAAGCGCCCTCTGTAGTCTTTTAGTGCACTTCGGTTTAATGCACTATGAAAAGCGCATTGTGCTTCATTAAAAAAACGCCATATACAAGGCATTTTATACTAGTGACGCAATTCGATCTCATTCTCGTGTGCTTCGCCGTCCACAACCACATCCTGGGTCGTAGGATAAACAACAATTACCTAGAGGAGGAATACGATGACCTAGACCTCCCGTCATTGAGGTTGGAAGAACGAGGTCATGATAATGCCCCGGGTGGGATGAAGAACATTCGCGATGCAATTGCAGCGGAGATTTGGCGATCCAAACGCTATTGGTGAATGTACGAGGCCATCCAACTAGTTACATATTTTGGTCATTAGCTAACATTTACGTTCACCGTTACCTACGTAATGATTGATCGAACTATCCCTCGTATTTTGGACTTGATGATCCTGGGTGGTTAAGAAACAAATGGAATTGTAATCAAGGAGACGATGATATATATATATAAGTACTTCCGAAGCAATATTTTATTCTAGCTTCGTGAAATCATGCAATGTGATTGGGATATATCCAAGTACCTCCAGACCCTGACCCGGCCGGGGCTTGGCCCAGGTCACAGGACGGGCCCTAGCATAGGTTCTACTAACATCATACACAAAAGCTTCCAGACCCTGACCCGGCCGGGTCTTGGCCTGGGTCACGGCCCGGGGCCCAACCCAGGTTCAAGCAACGTTATACACAAATTCTAGACCCTGACCCGGCCGGGTCACAGGCCGGGCCCTAACCTAGGTTCTAGCAACGTTATAAAATTTACATAAGAGCTTATTCATGTATGTAAAGATTGTATCTCTCTCTTTTGGGTAGTTGTTAAACTATGAAATTTCTTATGCTTATCTTATGAGTTATGGGTAGTTATGACATGAATATACGATTCTTCTCTACTGATCATCACACTATACATTTCCTAAATTGCTTCTTCGATTCACGGGAAATTCAAAGTTATTTCATGATTTCCATAACCAATATATACAAGCATTTAAAATTAATACTACTTGAATGATTTGAAGTATTAGCAACATGAACATAAATGTGACTTTTATTGAGTACGAAATAGAAAGTCCACAACATAAATGATATGAAAAAAGTTGAGCATGACATCATCCAAATACAAGCAAAACACGAACAACTTCACCCGAAATACATGGAACATACTAACAACTTAAACCGAAAGGAGACAAAAAGGATAACTTAGAGCTAATGAAACATTGAGATGGGTACGAGTCGCCTTGCAAGGAGTGAAGGTGGATGGTCCGAGGCGTCAACTACCGCACATGTACCATTCACGTGCCAAAACGTGTCGATAGTATTCCCATTGGTGGTGCCAATCTGTGTGAAAATGAGAAGATATGATTGGTTAATTAGTAACGCTTCATATGGACCGAAAAAGAAAAGACATTGACATCGGCCGTTTACATCGTCTAGTGTTGCCTTATTAAGCAGTGTGGTCCGCTCACCCTCGTAGAAGTACTTGTGAGTGAACTCCCTAAAAAGCTTCCCAAAGCTTTGTGATCGATGGGATGGTGTACTCCTCCCTATCGTCGTCCTACAAATACAATCAAGATCAATGATATGAAACATTTGGATGTTGAATGGAATGAGTGAACTCACATGTAATTTTATGGTGATCTAGATGAGGTTGTCGACGGTAGAAGCTCCATTGCTCTCCGTGGGAAGCGAACTCAAGATGCAAGTGTACGTGGGAAGCGAACTCAAGATGTTTTAAGATAAGGTTGAGGTATATGGAGCTTTATTTGAAGAGAAGGGTGAGGTATATTAAACTTTATTTATAGTATATATCTTATATGGAAGTGTATCATATGTTAAATGCATGTACAAATTAAGCAATAAATTCATAGTAAGGGTCTTATATAGAAGTGTATCATATGTTGCATGCATGTACAAATGAAGTGTATGAGGAATATAATGTGAGAAAAACTAGTAAATTGGTCAAGATCAAGATAGCAAGAGGCACGATGATATATGCATGCACTAGTGAATTGTATGAATGCAAGTGTGACCAATGCATGCAAAACTATCAGAGATGAATGCAAGTGTAGCATTGAATGGCAAAGCTTCCACCACTATTGCATGAGCACCACCACCACATTGAATGCATTGTTATCACGTGCCTTCATTGTGGCTGCAATAGTACACACATTGAATTGTCATGTCGCCACCACCACAATTGCTATGCATGCACAACGTCAATAGTAACAAAAAAAGGTAGGAGTACACACATTAATACCCGAGTACACATATTTTAGGGAGTTCGTAGTTAAGTTTGGAGTACACACATTAGGTTCCCATAAAAAATTAAACGGAGTTCAATCACAACATCCATAGAAATAACATAGCATAAGCACAAAGAATAGAGAGATCTTCGACTTCACTCGTCAGAATCAACTTCCTTTGACCCTTCGTCCTCGATTGAAACCCGACCAATGGAGGCCGCCAATACATCTTCCTCCGGAGGGGATCCGAATTCTTGATCCCAAAGTACGGTGGTGTCGTAATCAGTATCAAACCTTTGGAGGCCCTTGGTGCGCAGCCCAACAACCTACAAAACACAAATGAAAAACCTTGACATGGAACATGAAGAACAGGCGGAAAGGACCATGGGGTTATACCGACCTGTTTAGCCCTCACCCACCAAGCGTCATCGGCGATAATCTCATGGGTAGTCGGTTCAGACGAAATCGGTGCCTCACATCTTCAGAAAGGACATAATGTGCCACATAATCTTTTTCTAGTCCAATCTATTCTTCAGTGCGGATGCTGCCATTTCCATACCTGTGTTGAAATGGAACCACGCGGCCATAGTCCTGTAGCTGACATGCTCACCACGTCGGACCCGAGCAGCGTAATTGTCGCGGAAGATGACTAGCAACGCCTTGTTTGTTTCCCTCGTCCACGTCACCATGATGGTATCTACAAGATAGCACAAATTACTCTGCGTTAAGTAATAGCGTAGAAGAAAAACGAACTCAAGATGGCAAGAGGAAGTCCTATAGTGATGAAGAAGTTGTTGCTTTGTGTTTTTGGATGTGGAGTTGTGGAGGTTGTCGATGCCAATATATAGAGCCAAGTATACAAGGGAAAATGAAAATGCAATTATTACCTAGCAAATTTTGAGCTTTTGCACAACCTACCAAAACTTTGGTCCCGAAGTTGAGCACCACACATGGCCCCCACCAAAACACAAATGAGGGAACACAACACCCACCAGAAATGAGTGAAAAAGCAATTATTTAACATCAAGTTAACACAATACACAACTTTCAGTCCAAGGCAATTAAGACACAAACAAACACACAACACGTATTACACGTAAGTTCCAGTACATTTGAAGTCCATACTAGTGGTCGCCACTTTTTTATTCAAACACATGACATTGCACAGAAAGACAACACATAAACCCTAAACCGAAAAACATAAACATCCGCACGTAATTATGCAAGGGGCCAGGCCACCCATACAACACCCACAGTTCCGAGTTATTGCGCCAAGAAACTGGCGTCCCAGTCAATTTCATCCGATGCACCTGCATCAGCGAGGCCTGCCGAAGTGAGTTTGCGGGGAACACCCGGGTCCTTGTTCAGGGGGCCAAATGCCTGATCCCAAAGCACTATAGTCTCACGGTCTATTAAGAACGACCTCTATGACGGGCAAGTACTACCAATGAGCTGCATGGGAGAGGCAACATGTGTTACATGCAATTGAAATGAGTCTTACAAATCTGAATGATAATGTACTATCTCTGGCTGCATAACTCAAATGCTCGCTCCCACCACGCATCATCTGCAATGAGTGTAGTGTCGTCGTTATCCCAAACGACTTCCAAATCTCGTTCCTGCAGTCGGCACCATGCTCTCCACTTCAGCCTATTATACTCCACGCGGTTTTTCACAACCTTGTGGCTTATTGGTGTCCCCGTGCGATCATGAAAAGTCTCGGTGATTCGGAAACAATTACGGTGGCTCGAGGATGGGTGATGCACTCCCTCGTATATGTATATCGATAGTAGGGCGTTGTTGTGTGCCACAGACCACACGAACCTATCCATGACACGCCTGCAACAAGCACTTACCATCGCCAATATTAAGCAACATGCAACCCATACAATTCACGAACCTACCAAAAATTTGCAATACACTTACGTGAGCATGAGGATATAAGTTAGTTGTGGTTGATGCGCGTCACTTGCCTCCTAATGCAATGCAACCTCCTACATGCACTACGTTCTTATAAACATAAGTTGCACTATACGACCTCACATGTTATAAAAGTGATTGAAAACACTCTTTTGAATCACATGGCAACAATGCATGTAATTATGACATGGCATGTTCATTGTTGTAATAGTAGACATCAACTTTCCTTGTACAGTCAACGACAACATCACAACATTTTCGGAGTCATACGCACGACAACATCACAAGTTCTCGACAACCATTGACTAGTTATACATATGCCCTAAACAAAGAGATCTAAAGCCTTGCTCACAACAATTGCAACGACAACACCGATGCAGAAAGGAACGATCCGTGGCCCTACAAAGTTGTTGTTCCTCTTCTCTAGCTCGGTCAACTTCTTAGTTGCCGCGTTCAAGCGGTCCTCCATCTGACTTCATTCACACCCCGACTGGATCATGCTTCGTTGCATGCGGAAAGCTTCGCGTCAGAGCTTATGGATGATCTGATTGAGCCGGTGGCTTAGGTGATCACAACCCTCACCAATCAGTTCGAGCTCTCGGTCCAGGTCGAGGTCGTCGTACATGTATCGAGGGCCGAGGTCGTACTCGTACTTCCTAGGGTCTCCACTCTGGTAGCTTTCGTCCAAGTTCAACATCCTACAAAACATCTGAACATCACAACATCACGGTTTAGTGCAATATATTTCTTTATTTAAGACCCTGAAAGCTAACAAAAATAGCATCCATGCATGTGGAGTAATAGTGTGGTGTACATTGTTCTATGTAGAGTCCACTATTTCGACCCAAGCCTTAAATAAGAGTCAGATTTTTACATCAAGAGAGTCAGATTTTTACCCTAAAAAACAGTTTCAGTCACTTCTGTAGTTGTATGTAAGGTCACATTTTTACCCGATCCCCAATAACAGAGAGCAACAAGTTGTATTATAATCTATATGCAAAAAATGGTCAAAATTGACAAAGCTCAACGAATAACTCAGAAAGATTGGACAAAAAGATCAATCAATAACTCAGAAAGCACAAAGGGCATTCAACACACAAATCGTTCAAAAAAGGGCATTCATCTCTTGTATATCATGTCCTAAGTTATAAGTTATACGTTTTTCCTATTGGTGAAAGATTGCAAATTGCATTGAGCTTTGCTGAAAGATTGCAACAAGAGATGATATTGGTGTAAATTTTTATTGATTGAGCTTTGTCAGTATTATTGTGTCAAAGGATTACAACAAGAGATGATATTGGTGGTACCTAACATTCACAAAGGACATTCAACCACCCTTATACTTTTACTTCTTCATAGATTTTCCTACTGTATTTTTTATTGCTCCTAAACGAATTGCTTTGATTTAATCTCACAATCAAAGTTATAACTTAGGACATAATAACTCATAAAGGACATTCAACACAAAGGGCAGAGCTTAGGACATAATAACTTAAAAACAAACTTAGGACATTCAGCAGAAACTTAGGACATAATAACTCGGAAACAAACTTATAACTCAGAAATGAATTGCATTGATTTTTTTAGTAGTATTATTTTTGTTGTGTGAAAGGATGAAAACCGCCGTTATGTCCTAAGGAAACAGATTGCATCAAAAGCATAAAGCTCAATCAATAAGGGCATTCAGCACAAAGCAATTGGATCACAAATTGCATCAAAAGCAGATCATAACAGCAAATGCATTTCATGTTACATTGGGAAACAAATCAATTTTGATTGCTCAAATGCAATTGCATCACAAATTTTGATTACTCTATGCATTAGCACTTCCAAATCCAAACAAATCCAAATGTTACATCAGGAAACAGATCAGTTTTGATTACTCTTCACAAATACACTTCACTAATTCACACAAATCCAAATCCACTTCCAAATTTTGACTTAAGGCATAAAGCTAATCCCTCTGTTTACCGAAAAACCGCACAAATCCCCAATCTTACAACCTTGTCTAGCTAATTTCCCCTAACACAATACTCCAACTTGATTCAAAAATATGGAATAAAAGAATGTCAAGATCATTGGAATGAACTCAAGATAGCACAAACATTGGGCATTCAACACAAAAAGCGTTCAAACTGACCTAAGGTACAAAAAATGGGCAGAATAAACAGCCAAATCGTTCATAAACCTGCCCAAAATCAATAGCTTCAACATGAATCCAGGTAAGGGAGTAGAGATCGAGACAACATATGGAATACATACTTGTGCTCGATTGTTCGGTTTTCCGTCACCAAGATCTTCTTCTCCGATTTTTGCCGTATACCACAAAAACTAGGCAGAATAAACACGAAATCATTCATAAACCTGCCCCAAATCAATACCTCGTACATGAATTCAGGCAAGGGGCTAGAGATCAAAACAATGGAATACATACCTCTGCTCAATTCATAGGTCTTCCGACGCCGAGGTCTTCTTCTCCAATTTTCGCCGTCGTCACGCTTCATATTTTGCGATGTTAAGGTTTTTTTTGGAGGGGTATCGGGTGGCATTATTAAAAAAAACTTAAGGAAAAAACCAGCCATCTAGCGGACAGAATTCCGGCACCCTGGAGGGGGGGGGTTAGGGGGCGAGATGCTAGCGTCTTCATCTCCTTTTTCCATCTTCCGCTCCCATCTTCATCTTTGCCGAACGACCCTGCTGCATAGCTGGAGATGTGATACAGAACAGAGCCTTAGAGTGAGTGTTAAATAGAAAGGCCCTTAGTATAGTGGATTATTTATTTTTATTTTTTTTGATTGCGGAGCTATTAGCTCGAACAAACCAAAATTAGGCCACCTTTTAGTTACAAGGATAGCCTAAATCATCGCGACGGATGATCTTTAAAAAAATCAAACAGCGAGGGATGTTGACTCAACAAGAACCTCGACTGAATTACAGACAAATGCGAATAAGGAAAAGACGAAGATTGAAATGGAATGGCTGCATTGAGACTTTGAAGATCGACTTGTCTTCTTGCCAGGAAATCAGAAGCAGCATTAGACTCCCTGAAACAATGATAAAAAACAACAGACGGGATAACTGAAATAAGATTTCTAATGTCCTCAATAATAGAGTGAAGTTCCGACGGAACTTTCCACAGACGTTTTAAAGAATTAATAACTATAAGATTGTCTCCTTCAATGATAAGATTCTGAATTATAGAACAGTCAATATGTTGAAGAGAATATAGTAAAGCTGTAGCTTCTGCTTGTACAATTGTCATTGTAGGTAGTTGGTGTCGTCCAATAGATCGAATGAATCCGTTGTGATCTCTTAGAACGAAACCAGCATGTGTTGTTCCTATTTTAAGTCTTGATGCATCAAAGTTTAGTTTGTAACTTTGAGGGGGTGGTTTTTTCCAAGAAGTATGATTTTTCCTTTTAGGCCTATTGGGATTTTTTTCTTGGTAATATTACAACCATCCCAGACAAGAGCACCCGAGAAAGCCAAATCAGATGACAATTTTTTAGGATTAATTCTTCCTGGGTCAAAATTTTTTGCATTCCTATGAGCCCAAACAAACCACCAAAGGAATGCAAGAGGCGTGGTATTTGGATTATTTGTGAGTGTTTGTCTAATATTTTGGTGGAAGCTATTATTTGTAGTTAGTTTAAAGGAGCAGTTTAATAATTTTTGAAGTCAAAATATCATAGCTTTTGTAAAAGGACATTGGAAGAAAAAGTGATTTAGGTTTTCATCCTGTAGCTCGCAAAGGGAACACAGGTTCAGAACTGAATTGTAGAACCGGTTAATTCTATCTGTCGTAGGAAGGCAGTCAGCACATGTTTTCCATAGGAAATTTTTAATTTTAGGTGGTAATTTTGATTTCCATATCCAGTCAAAATTATTGTTAACAGGATCTATTGGAGCAGTTAAAAGTGAAGCTGCAGAATGAACAGAAAAAATCCCATCGGTTGCAGGCAACCAGATAATTTTGTCAGGAGTATCTGAAATAGGAATTCGAATATCAGTGATGATTTTCACTATATGTGGAGGTAAAATTTGCGCAAGCATTACGGTATTCCAAGATTTATCCGGGAGGGTAAGATCTTTGACCCTAAGGTTTGGATCCAAATTGTCCATGAAGGGTGATAAATCAATATTAGGGATCCAAGGGTCAGACCAGACTTTAATGGTTTCACCATTACCAATAAACCACCTAAGGGTCATGAGCAATAAGAACATTATCTTGGATCAGCCGACCTTTAACAAAAGCACTCTGAAGGGGGTGTATAACCGATGGTAGAATGTGTTGAATTCTGTTTGACAAAACCTTTGTAATTGCTTTATAAATAGTATTACACAAACTAATCGGCCTGTAGCGATTTATTGAGTTTGGAGAGTCAACTTTAGGTATTAATGTGATAAAAGTTTTATTTGCAGCGGTAAGCATAGAACCGGAATGAAAGAATGCTACCACTGCGCGCACAACCGAGGATCCAACAATTGGCCAATAATTTTGAAAAAATTCAGCAGTAAAACCATCCGGACCTGGGGTTTTATTAAGCGCTAAATCAAAAATAACAGCTTTAATTTCCGAAGGGGACGGTTCTTTTGAAATTGCAATATTTTCGGTGTCTGATATTAAATTTGGAATAAAATCCAACTCATGAGGATAGATAACAGAGTTGGAATTAGATTGGAAACGAGAAGCAAGTTCAGAAGTAATGTCATAGCTGAAATAGATTCATGATCAAACAGGACAAGACCATCATGAGTTTGAAAAGACGTGATATTTTGTTTAAATCTACGAATTTTAGAGATGCTCTGGAAGTATTTAGTATTCATATCAACATTTTGTAAATGGGTCGTTTTAGCCTGTTGAAGCCAGAATTTATGGTGGAAATCCATTAAAGCATTATATTTATTAAGGTGTTGTTGTAGTTTAGTGAGAGTATTGTGGTTATAAGGATCATGAAGAAGGTCGTTTTGTAGTTTTTGTAATTGTGCTTCAGATATCTTAAGTTGTTCAAAATTATTATTAATATATTGTTTAGCCCAATCTTTAGAGTATTTTTTAAGCAATTGCATTTTCATTGTAACTTTAAACATATAGGATCCTGTTAGTTTATATTGCCAAATTTTTTTAACTAAATTAGCATAAGAAGGTTTATCAATCCAAGCATTTTCAAACCAAAAAGGATATTTTAAAAACTTCTTCTTAACACCTAGATCAAAAGAGATCAAACAGTGATCCGAAGTGGTAAATGGATGATGATGAGTTTTTAACGTAGGAAATATTGTTAAAAGATCTTGGTGAATAAGGACTCGATCGAGTCGCTCAAAGGTGTTATCGGTGGAGTTGGTACTTTTTCGCCAAGTAAACGGGAATCCGGAAAAAGTCGTGTTGAAGGCGTTCATACGGTTTTGAAACCCGATTAAGCGATTAAATTTACTAGGAGGTGGAATCACACCTCCAAGTTTATCAGAATAACAGTTAATTTCATTGAGGTCACCAATTAAAAGGAAAGGTAACTGATACAAAGAAATCGTATTTTCAAGTTCGTTCCAAAAATCCATTTTATTTTCCTCTCGAGAGGGAGCATAGACAAAAATTAACAAGTATGGATGAAATGGATTATTAACTTTCATAATGATTATATTTGTCGTTTGAAACAATAATTGGCAAGATCTAGTGAATTCTGTTTGATAGATAAAAATTGCCATTCCACCTTTGGTACCAACCGAAGGAGTGGAAAAACATTGATGGAAACCAACCTTTTTTATAATTGCATCAGATGGATGAGTATCAGATTTTGTTTCAGCTAAACAAAGAATTTGTAATTTGTGAAGTTTTCGTAGGAAGACAATTTCATCCCAAAAATTAGCCCACCTAATACCCCTAACATTCCAATAGGCGCAAGTCATAATAAATGGTTTGATTTAGATCGGTCATTAAATGTGGTAGAGCCAAACTTGATAATCCAGTGGACATTAGTATAGTGCATTATTTGATTTGAGAGAAGTGAGATATGAAGAGATGAAAAAGATCTCCCGAGATCAAATTTGGTATTTTACTTATTTTATTAACTATTTTATCTTTTACTATAAAATCTAGAGCGTCAGATTAACACAAATCCAATAATTGATAAATGTTTGTCGGTTATACTCTTTTAGGATGTTTCACGATATCCAAATTAGTAAAGATTGAGTGCACTTTACTGCACTATTATACACAACGGTACAGGCACAACCGTCTTAAAACAAATCGAAATAACTACATCCTACAATTCGAGGACTGGTTTATCGGTTTCGTCACATCGCATTTCAAATGTTCGACCATATGCCTCAAAGAGATTATACCTTTTTCAAATTCCACTGCCCCTTTTTCATCCAAATGGATTGATCAAATACAATCAGATCAGACCCACAGTGGAATTTAACTCTCTGGAGCCACATGCACCGTCTTCATGCACATGTCCATAGTCCAAGCCGCTGGGCTTTGTCTGGAGGACACGTGGAGCCTTAATGGAAGCAGAGAACACCTGTTTACTTGTGGGCAGGACAGAGAAGCTCTTACCTTAGCAAGGGCAACGGATACGTGGCAGTTCTCAGTTACCTTGTTCGGCAACCATCTCATATTCTCATGTGTTGGTATTGTCTTTTCTAAGACTCCTTTTTAAGAACGAGTGGAGTTTATAGTTCTACTTTATGTCCTTTGCAAAGCATATGTGATATTCGGCTCATCTCAACCATCTCTTGTTTGAACTTGTGAAGACGAAAGACAGTTCTTTTCACAATGAAGGTAGTTCAGTGATTTATGGTCAAAATTCACAGCAATCTTCATTTTGTAATTCGGAGTTGTGTAAATGGTCTATGCTTTGCTTCTTCCAAGTCAAATCTCCTTCTGTTTAGGCCTGGCTTATGGAGTTAAGGATGCTGCTTCTGTTTTATTGTTTTCATTGAGTGTTTAGACCCTTTGACCCTCTGTAAGAGCTGTAGTAAGCAATGAAGGTATTGCATGTAACAAGATGTGATGATATCTGCTCTTTTGATCATAATAAAAGATGTGACTGAGGCTTAATTAAAGGTTATTTTGACTCTGGATATACCAAGAACAAGCAACCCTCTTCATCTTTTTTACTGGTTGTTTTCTTGGAAGGTGCATGAGAAAAGATCCCAGGCACATCCAGCAGCTGAACAGGATGAGAAGATAATAATGACAAGAAAGCAGAAAGCTGAGAGCAAAACCCACGAGGCAGAGCAGTCTCCCAAGAAACCCAAGCAAGACAACGGCAACAATAAAGACAGCAAAGACAGCAAAGACAGCCAAGTGAATGGCAAATCTGCAGTGGCCCATGAATTTGAAGAGTTCAGTAAGAAAGTGAAAGATCAACTCACCATTGACCAAATGAAGGAGATTATGAAACTCAATGACCAGGTCTCTGATGCTTCAGACACTGCCTTGATTCACACTTGGTAAGTCCATCAATATCTCCCAAAAAACATGGAGTTTTGGGTTCTCTTTTCACAGGACTGATTGTTTTCAGAGTTATATCAAGTTAGTCTTAATTTATTCTGTTTCCTTGGATGAAATTGCAACATGCAGCCTAGATGTGCTGTTCTTTGGGCCATTGGCGAAGTGTCCAGTTTGTGAAGGTCATCTTGAGTTCAATGGAAGCAACTACTCCTGCACAGGGTCTTATAGTGAGTGGGCTAGTTGCACCTACAAGACAAGGGTTGCTCCAAGGACGGAAGACCAACTTAAGCTACCAGATTCGGCTTTGAATTCTCCAGTTTATAATGTAATAAAAGGCTGTACTTTTTGTAGCTTTATCTTCTCATTTCTTGCTCACTCTTGATTTAAGTTTGATGTTTGATTCTCCTCTTTCTGGTCGTCAGCTCTTGAAGGATCATCAAGACCCCAGTCATCGTCCTAAACGTGAGCTCGCCCCTCCTGAAAAGCCTTTCATGGGCTTGATGATTTCTTTGTCCGGTCGTCTCACTCGAACCCATGTGAGTACCACGAGTACTGATTTTAGTGTTGGTTTTGATGCATATATATCACATGCATTGAAGTGTGAAGGCTAAAAAGTAAGTGCTATTTGGCAATCCCCAAGCACAATGTATGTTGGCATCAGAAAACTCAGTTTCCAGATTCATATTAAACTAAGTGCAGCATTCTTAATATCGAATACATGTTGATGGTCAAGTTCTTTATAATATATAAGACAAACTCTTAGCTCTTCCTTTAGCTGAAATGGTGTTATAGGTGTCTCATTTGTGCTAATTCATACTTCGCAATGCATCATTGCAGGGTGATTGGAAGAAAGAGATTGAGAAACATGGAGGGAAAGTTGCAAACTCAGTTGCCGGTAATGATCTGAACTGTTGAATGCTGTATTCTATGATTTGTATAGAAAAAACAAGAACACATGCTTATGACATTCTCTTGTTTAGGGGTGACTTGTCTGGTGGTTTCCCCTATGGAGCGCCACCGTGGTGGCTCCTCCAAAGTGTCTGAAGCAATGTTAGTATTCCTGTTGATTAATCTTTAATGTTGAGGAGAAATTCATTTTTGCTCTCTTAGATAATGTTTTCACTTCAACCTGACAGCGAAAAGAACATACCAGTGCTTCGAGAGGCATGGCTTTATGATAGCATCAAGAAACAAGAAGTGCAGCCCATGGATGCTTATGATTGCATCTCAGACCTCACTACTTATGGCAAAGGAATTCCATGGGACAAGCAAGATCCTGGAGAAGAAGCATTGGAATCTCTCTCAGCTGAAGTAACATATATAACTGCTCTTGTTCTGAAACTGATTAGGAGAGCACCTTATTAGAAAAAAATTCTGATACACGAGTGTTATTTTCTCACAGATCAAGTTGTATGGAAAGAGAGGAGTTTACAAGGACACTATGTTGCAAGAACAAGGAGGGAAGATATTTGAGAAAGATGGGATCATTTACAACTGTGCCTTCTCTTTATGTGACCTTGGCCGAGGCCTGAATGAGTAGTTCCCATGCTAACTATTCTGTTCTATACTATTTGGAGTCTTTTGGTATTGGTAATAATCTTCTATTGTTTATTCTACAGATTTGCTATTACAGAGCTGATAACTGTGCCTGGCAAGAATCTTCATCTTTATTATAAGAAAGGTAGAGTTGGTGATGATGCAAGAGCAGATGAGAGGCTTGATGAATTTGAGAACACTGATACAGCTATATCGGAGTTTGTGAGGCTCTATGAGGAGCTTACTGGAAATGAATTCGAGCCATGGGAGAGGGAGAAGAAGATACAAAAGAAGCCAAGAAAGTTCTTTCCAATTGACATGGTATATTTCACCCTATCAAGGACTTAATGTTTAGATTTTGATAGTTGAAGTAACTGCTCATGTCTAAGTGAGTTATTTTATATGCTTGATAGGATGAAGGATATGATGTGAGATATGGAGGGCTAGGTGTTAGACAGCTCGGGATTGCGGTTGCCCATTGCAAATTGGATCCTATGGTTGCAAACTTCATGAAAGTTTTCTGCAGCCAAGAGATTTATAGGTTCCTATTCCAAACCGCTTCTTATTGTTCTATGCCGACTGAATCTTTATTCTATTGTGAGTAATATATTGTTGTCAATGCTTAGGTACTCCATGATGGAGATGGGCTTGGACTCTCCTGACCTCCCAACGGGGATGCTAACTGATCTACACCTGAAGAAATGTAATTTTACCATCCAGGTTTCAGCTTTATTGCTATTGATTTTTGACTGAACTCTGAAGTAATATATCATTCTAGGTGAAGAGACTCTTCTCCAGTTTGTGGATGCTTTGAAGACAAAGCAGGAGTCTGGAGAGGAAGCGGAGGCGCTCTGGTCTGAATTCAGCCAGAGATGGTTCACACTCATGCACTCAACAAGGCCCTTCATCTTCAAAGATTTTCAAGAACTGGCAGACCATGTAAAAACCTCAAAAGGATTAGAACTGGTTGAACCCTTTCATGTTTCATAGTTTCAAGATTCATGTTAGTGTGCATATCTTCTTGCTACAGGCTGCATCTGGTTTGGAGACGGTCCGTGATACTGTTACAGCTTCACATCTCATAGGAGACATGACCAGATCTACCTTGGATGATCCATTGTCTGATCGGTATGGAAATTTGGGATGCTCAATTGAGGCTTTGGACAAAGAATCAGATGACTATAAGATGATCTTGAAGTATGTAGAGAAGACGTATGAACCCTACAAAGTTGGTGATGTTGTGAGTATGCTAGGCTCTAGAAACTCCTTTCATTTATTTCACGTGTAAATGTATCACTTGATTAATTTTCCATGTCTGTTTTTTATGATTACTGCTGCTGCAGAGCTACGGTATGTCGGTTGAGAATGTGTATGCGGTTGAGTCGAGTGCCTGCCCTTCTCTTGATCAAATGAAGAAGCTACCCAACAAAGTCCTGCTGTGGTGTGGTATGTTACGAACTTCACACCAACCTTCAATTTTTCTTTTGGGTTCGCAAATTAGATGCGGAATGCAACTTTTCTGGATGTTCAAATCTTCCGCAGGTACTCGAAGTTCGAATCTGATGAGGCATTTGCAGAAGGGGTTTCTGCCAGCCATATGTTCCCTTCCGGTTCCCGGATACATGGTTGTTATATTCGCACTTGCCAACTTTGTGTAATCGGCTATGGTGAAGCTTTCTGGCATCTAATAAGACCCAGTTGTTGTTGTGCAGTTTGGGAAGGCGATCATCTGCTCAGACGCTGCGGCAGAAGCAGCAAAGTACGGTTTCACAGCGGTCGATAGGCCTGAAGGGTTCTTGGTGTTGGCTGTTGCCTCTCTGGGAGATGAGATCACTGAAGTCACAACCCCACCAGAAGTATTTACTTCTAGATTACCAAAAATGAACTGATTTTTGAACCTTCTCCACACCCTTGTAGTTCTAATGCTTTTGTTGTCAGGATACCAAGTCTATGGAGGAGAAGAAGATGGGTGTTAAAGGGTTGGGGAGGAAGAAGACCGACGAGTCTGAGCATTTCGTATGGAGAGATGACATCAAAGTTCCGTGTGGTCGTTTGATCCCGTCAGAGCATAAAGACAGCGTCCTCGAGTACAATGAGTATGCTGTATATGATCCAAAACAGGTACACATCATAGTTCCATGGTCTGCAAAGAAGTAACACATCACCATATCTGTTGTATTGGAATAACTGAAAAGTTGACTTGAGGTTTTGTTGGTATGTTCTGCAGACTTGCATCAGGTTCTTGGTGGGTGTCAAGTATGAAGAGATTGGCGTGGAGTATGACACTGCAGAGTGATCAGATGACAGAGCCCCCAGTTTGACAGGAGATTAGCCGTAATTTTTGCTCTCAAGTGTTTGCTTGTATCTCCTTGTCCCTCATTTTGCCTTTGACGTGTGGGTTAGTTGTGATTTGGGCTTGTCTGCTTTTTGCTGTTTTGTGCCTTTTTTTGGACATCCTTGAACCTTGATGAAGGACGCTGTGTGTCGATGTATGTATATAATGTTGTTAATACCAACTTCCACTATCTTATTTCCCGCCTTGGGGACGGTCCAATCAAACTTCGTTCCTAAGAAAAAGCCTACATTGCTTGCTTCCGAGTAATACTGCTAATTTCACGAGGCTAGCTGTTTAGCTTTGTTTTTGTCATTGGTCTTTCGTCAGGGCTTAGATTTGTTTGTCAGTGGTCTTAGATTTGTTTTCTTCATTGGTCTTTTGTCAGGGCTTAGATTTGTTTTTGTCAGTGGTCTTTTTTTTTTTTTAATTGTGGAGCTACTAGCTCGAACAAGTCAAAATTAGGTTACCTTTAAGTTACAAGAGTAACCTAAATCATCGTGACGGATGATCTTTAATAATTCAAACAGCGCGGGTTGTTGACTCAACAAACACCGCGGCTGTGTTACAGACAAATGAGAAGACGGAAGGGATGAAGCATGAATAGGCAAGGCTGCATTACAGCTCTGAAGATTGACGTGTCTTCTTGCCAGGAAATCTGCAGCAGCGTTTGATTCCCTAAAACAATGATAAAAAATAACAGAGGGGATAGCCGAAATCAAATTTCTTATGTCTTCAATAATAGAGTGAATTTCCCAAGGAACTTTCCATAGACGTTTCAAAGAATTAATAACAATAAGATTGTCACCTTCTATTATAAGATTGTGAATGTGAGAAAGGTCTATTTTTGTGATAGCATGAAGTAAGGCTGAAGCTTCAGCTTGTACTATAGTCATAGAGGGAAGTTGCTGGCGTTCCGTAGAAAGGACATTTCCAGAATGGTCTCTAGTGATGAATCCGGCATGGGTTGTTCCAGTTTTGAGTCTAGAAGCATCGAAATTTAGTTTGTTCCACTGCGGAGGTGGTTTTTTTCCAAGATGTGTGATTTTTCCTTTTTGATTTATTAGAGGACTTATGAGATTTCAAACAGCATCCTTCCCAAGCAAGGGCGCCTATGAAAGCTAAGTTGGACGGAAGGTTTTTAGGGTTAATTCTAGTTGGATAAAAAATTTTAGCATTCCTATGTGCCCACACAAACCACCATAGGAAAGCTAGTGACGTGGCGTGATGATTATTGGCCATTGTTTCTTGTAAAATTTGTTGGAAAGTATAATTCGTAGTAAGATTAAAGGAATAATTTAATAGTTTTTGAAGACGAAAAATCATAGCTTTTGTAAAAGGGCATTGGAAAAATAAATGATTTAGGGATTCATCATTTAGCTCACAAAGGGAACATAGATTCGGAACTGAATTATAGAAACGGTTTAATCTGTGTGTTGTCGGGAGGCAGTCAGCACAAGCTTTCCATAGGAAGTTGATTATTTTAGGTGGTAATTTTGATTTCCAAATCCAATCTAATTCATTAATACTTGTATTTTGTGGAGATACTAAAAGTGAGTTTGCTGATTGAACCGAAAAAATACCATCATTAGCAGGAAGCCAGATGAGTCTATCCTCGGTATCTGTTACAGGGATTCTAGTTAGAACGATAATATCAACGATATGAGGTGGCAAGACCTGAACGAGGAGGGTAGTATTCCAGGTCCTATTTGAAAGGATAAAGGCGGCGACTTTTTGAGTCGGATTCCCTGAATCGATAAAAGGTAGAAGGTCAATATTTGGTAACTAAGGATCTGTCCAGAATTTGATTGTTTAACCATTTCCTAGTAGCCATCTAATTCCCTTAGAGAATAAAGCTCTAAGATTCATTAGCCTGCCAAACTGCCAAGAACAATTATTTTTATGATAGTTAAAAAGGGAGTTCGTACTTAGATATTTTTCAGTTATTACTTTGACCCATTCATTTTGTGGTTGCGTCGCTATTTTCCAGAGCAATTTCATTCGAAGAGACATATTGATGTTTTCCGCAGAACGAAGGCTAAGACCACCGTTCTCTTTTGGAGAACAAATCCGGTCTCAACTAATGAGTGGATGGTGGTTTGGAATGAATTTATTCCAAAAGAAAGATTTACAAACCGCATCTATTTGTTTGAGGACCCCTTGGGGCAAAATAAAACCTTGCATGAGGTAGTTGACTTTGCTTATTAGACATGATTGGATAAGAACAACCCTGCCTGCTTGTGAAATTGTATTAGCTTTCCATTAGGACAATTGTTTTTTAAGATTAGAAACTGAGTGAAAATATTGAAATTTGAACTCTTCCTTTAAGAATCGGAATATCTAAGTATTTTTCCATAGAAGAGGTGACTTGAATGTTGAGGATACTTGCTAAGGCGATAGACGTAGGTTGAGTAACATTAGCAGATGTTTGGAGCGAGCTTTTATGATAATTAATTGATAATCCAGAAACCTGAGTAAAATTTTGAAGAGTGTTTCTAATAAATTCCAAATTTATAATGTTTGCGTTTGCAAAGATAATCGTATCATCTGCAAAGCTTAAGAAGGGTAAGATTGATCCGTTTTTTGTGAGTTGGATGCCAACATGGTTTGGGTTGGCCGAAGCTTCCTGTTGTAATGTTCGAGTTAAGTATTCCATACATAATACAAAGATGAAAGGAGACATCGGATCGCCTTGGCGGATTCCACAAGTAGGCTGGAATTCGAGACCTGGCTCATTATTAACTAGAACTGATGACGATGAAGTGGTTATACATGTCATTACGAGTTGAATCCATTTATGATGAAACCCAAATTTGGATAAAACCAGACGGATAAAATTCCAATTAATTTTGTCATATGCTTTTTCAAGATCTAATTTAATGGCCATCCAACCAATCCGTCCTTTTTTCCTTTTATGGAATGAATGAAATATTTCATGAGCAATAAGGACATTATCTTGAATCAGACGCCCTTTAACAAAGGCACTCTGAAGCGGATGAATAATTGAAGGTAAAATATGTTGAATTCTGTTTGATAACACCTTGGTAATTGCCTTATAAATGGTATTACATGAACTAATCGGTCTATAGTGATTAATAGATGTTGGCGTATCAATTTTGGGAATTAAAGTTATGAAAGTTTTATTAGCAGCGGTCAGCATTGATCCGGAATGGAAAAAGGCCACTACAGCGCGAACAACTGACGCACCGACCGTGGACCAATAAGTTTGGAAGAATTCCGCAGTGAAACCGTCAGGTCCCGGTGTTTTATTAAGAGCTAAGTCAAAAATTGCCATTTTTATTTCAGATGTTGTCGGTTGTTTCGAGAGAGTTATGTTGTCAACGTCAGATATCATATTAGGTATAATGTCTAGATCTTGAGGATAGACTACTGAGTTGGGATTGGATTTGAAACGTGCCGCTAGTTCATTGGTAATATTAGCTGAAATTGTATCATGATAAAAAAATGACCAACCCATCCTGTGTCTGAAAGGATGATATATTTTGTTTAAATCTGCGTAATTTTGAGATGGTTTGGAAGTACTTCATATTTTTGTCTACATTCTGTAATTGGTTAGTTTTAGCTCGTTGTGCCCAAAATTTGTGGTGGAAGTCCATTAATGCATTATATTTGTTAAGGTGTTGTTGTAATTTATTTAATATAGACTAATTATACGGATCAGATAGGAGAGAATTTTGGAGTTGTTGTAGCTGACGTTCTGAAATTCTTAGCTGTTCAAAATTATTATTTATATAGCGTTTGGCCCATTCTTTAGAATATTTCTTAAGAAGCTGCATTTTCATGGAAACTTTGAACATAAATGATCCTGTGAGTTTGTACTCCCAAATTTTTTTAAGTAATTTAGCATAAGAGGGTTTATCAATCCAAACATTTTCAAAACGAAAGGGGTACTTAATAAATGTCTTTTTATAGTCTAGGTTGAAAGATATCAAATAGTGGTCTGAAGTTGTAAAAGGGTGGTGATGGGTTACAAGTTTGGGAAAAATTGCTACAAGATCATGAGGAATGAGGACTCTGTCCAGTCTTTCGAATGTGTTATCCGTAGAGGTCGTACTTTTTCTCCAAGTAAATGGGAACCGGGTAAATTTTGCATTTAAAGTACTCATTTTGTTTTGGAAGTTGAGTAGACGAACAAATTTAGCCGGAGCTGGAGAAACCCCGCCAAACTTGTCCGAACTACAATCGATTTCATTGAGGTCTCCAATCAGGAGAAGAGGTAAACTGAATGAAGTAATCGTGTTTTCAAGATTCGACCAAAAAGCCGGTTTATTTTCTACTCTTGAGGGAGCGTAAGCGAATATTAGAAGGTATGGATGGAATGGGTTTTCAACCTGCATAAAAATTAAATTTGGAGTTTGTAATACTAGTTTACAAGAGCGAGTGAACTCGTTGTGATATATAAATAGAGCCATCCCTCCTTTGGATCCATCCGAAGGAGATGAAATACAGTGATGGAAACCGATTTTTCAAATAATAGCATCAGAGGGATGGATATCCGTTTTTGTTTCGGTTAAACATAGAAATTGTCATTTGTGAAGTTTTCGTAGGAAGGCAATTTCATCCCAGAAATTAGCCCTCCTAATACCCTTCACGTTCCAATAGGCACAAGTCATGATAAATATTTTGTTTTCGAACGGTCAAAAAGAGTTGAATTTGTAGTTTTGTTTAACCAGTCACTATTGAGGTACTGAATTAGAGCACTGCATTTGGTAGAGAAATGTAATTTGTAAGCGTTAATTAGCATACAAAGGCAAGGTAAAGTAATAGAAATGTGATTATTAAAATGGAAACTTTTGTTACTAAAAGATATATGGTGTGGATAATTGAGAAACAAGTTTGCAAAAAGCATAATCCGTAGATCATTATACGAAAGCATATGTTTGTACTGCTTAGTGGTACTAAGTTGTGAATTTTGGTGATGAGTAGCTATACCACAACACCAAAAAGAATGTATTATTTGGCAGCAATTAAAATTATACATAAGAAGAGTGACACCGAAAAGGCAAAGCTGCCATGTAAATTTAAGAAGGAAAGACGCTCTTAAAATATGACAGTAGAGTTGTATATTAGGAGAAGAGAGACGGCAACAGAAATCAGCCTTTGTAATAAGCAACAGAAAAATGTTGTTTTACAGATATATGGTTTAATGTAATTGACTCCAAATAGAGACCATGTTGATGTGAGTAGTTAGTTATGACATTATACATATTGAATTGAATCACAGTAAACCTGTAGCAGTGATCATAAGAGCCACAACTATAGGTGAAATTTGTACATCTGAAATGGTATGTGATAGTGTAAAAATTCATACAGTTGAATCACTTTAGGCAATTCAGAGCGCTAAACATACAACCAAGCTACATCAAGTTGAAAAAACTATAACACAACCAATAGCATGATTGAATCTGGATGAGTAACTTGATAGTTTCCAATAAGTATAAGCAGGTAACTGTGCACAGATGCAAGACGTATGCTTCTGTAATGATTTGGAATATCTGTAGCAAGGCCAACACAAACCCAGGGTAAATGAACCATGCAAATATTGTGAAAAGGTACTTGTAGTCTAATTTTCCATAAGAGGTTTCATCAATAAGGGTTAGAAAAATGAACTTACCAACTTGCAGAAAAATACAATGTTGAAACAAACTGGTACCCCAGATCCCATGTTCCACCAATCCCCAAGGAACATGAGAAACTTCCCTGAAGAGGTAAAACCCAAAACTAAGAGCAGCCAGTTTGTTGATTATTTGACAAGGAGTAAATGGAGAGTTGAGAGTCATATAACCACAAACCTGCACAACAGTCATGGGAAGGAGAGCATAAAAAGTTTTATGAAGTTGATAATAAGGTGATACCGAAATTGCAAGAAAAGTTTTCACTGCCACTAGGACAAAGTGTTGGGACGATATTAAGGACGCCAATCATTAATATCTAAGCCAATAATGATCGTCCCTTGGTTTGATAATGACAAACTGAAATGTATTTAACAAGTTGTCCAAGTGTTGATCTCAGGTAAGGTCCAGTGGACTCACATGAGCAAAAAGGACAACAAGTGAACGACAGTCCCTAAGTGGTAGGGACGCACGTCATCAGAACTTCCAAAGCTGAACGTAATTGGCGAAGTTCCTGCGCAGATAGGACGGCGTCCTCTTCAAGAAGGGACGGGCGCCAAAATACGGACGAAGTTCAAATTCAAATCAAGGCCGCCCCAACATGATTACATCACGTTCGGCCGTAGTCCTCAGAAGGAAGCTTCCCTTGTCTGGGCACGTGTAGACAACTCCAAAGATGTCGCTTTCCCAGCGATGGTCCCCTATCCACGCGGAGGCTTCCCAAGCGTCAACAGAGTTGACTTCCTCAAGATGCTCATCGCACCGTTGATGGAAGATCAAGGATCCTGCCAAGCATCAGAGGACGCTAGAGGACAAGAACCACTTCCGCTATAAATACCCCCCAAGGGGTATGCATAGCGGTGTGGACTTTGAAGACTTTCTCTCAAGCTCTCCCAAAGCATTCAAGAACACGAACGAAGATCAAGAAGATCAAGTGAGCTTGAAGCAAGAGAAAGAAAGTCCAACCACATCAAATCCAAAACAAACCACAAAATAGATTAAGTTGTAGTTTGTCTTTCACAACGAATCGTGAAAGACGTGAGTGATAGCTTCCTTATAGCTAAGAGAGTTAGGTTACATTTGTTAGGAGGAAATGAGTGTTACTAGTGAGGCTAAGGACGGACGCTTAGCTCAGTGATGTGTAACGACTCTCCTAAGTTGTAAGGACTCTCTCTTAAATAAGATAAGGACGGCTATTGAAAATCCTCCAAGCGGAGGTAGAGGTTTACCCATAAGACTAGTTGGTCTTAGTGAGGTTCCTCTCTAAATACTCGTGTCCATTATCCTATCTTGTTTTCTGTTAAGTCTAATTTCCGCTGCACCTAAGGACGCCCTTAACCCAGTTAAGGACGCCCTCACTAACTGACTTACGATCCAACACAAAGGGGTCAAACAAGTTTTCAATCACCCAGAGTGTGATAAGTTCGGAGGATAGAGTTTGAGAAATTGTCATACCAGAGCTGGGATGGGACAAAACCCCACCAGACAAGCAGCAGAGGTAATAGGTAACAACCAAGAGCATCCAGAGAGGAACCCAGATACTCCCACAGAGAATAGAACGGGCACCAAACCCCTGCATAAACCATACAGAGACCAACAGCCCCACGAAGCACCAAAAGCAAAAAACATACACAGAAACAACAAGTAGAAAGAGATTCTGAAGGTGCAAAGACAAAAGAAAAAGCACATAATACTCATGAGCAGGGGGAAAAAGACTCTTGAGATGCAATATAAGATCAAAAATACGGCAGAGCCGGCAATCAAATTGAGGGAAATTGAGCAGGCAACTTCAATCGGTGGAAGACAAGGTTCGAATGCTTTGTGCGTAGTCAAAACTTCCAATCCTGGCTGGTGATAAAGAACGGCGATCTCGAAGTCCCTGCCGCTAAGAAGGACAAGGAAGCAGAGTGGGGCCCTGATGAGTTTAAGCTTATGGAGGCAAATGCAAAGGCTATCTGCTTCTTACAGACGTCCCTCTGTGAAAGGGACGCCACCCGTGTGAGCAACCTTCCAACCGCTAAGCTTCAATGGGAAGCCTTGGAGAAGTATCATGTTGGGACGCCTGAGATGAAAGAAGACGTCCAACTCGAAGCCAAAAGGGACTTCTACAAATTCAGGATGTTCACAAATGAGACCATCACCGACTACTCCTTCCGCTTTGAGGCCCTTCTGACTAAGTTGAAAAACTTGGGTGTCAAAGAAACGGAAATCACTCAAAGGATGAAAGTTCAAGTCTTGATCGATGGACTCACGGGACCATGGAACTTCGATAGGATGACGTTCAAAGAAAACCAGGCCAACAAGGGACTATCCATGGAGGAAATCTATGGAAAACTCAAAGGGTATGAAGCAAGGAGGAACCAAGATTTGGCAGAAATGGGAAAGAGTTCCCCAAGTGAGCTGGCTCTAACTCTTGCAGCTAGGACGCCAGAGTATGAGCAATACTACCAAAGGCAAAGAGAGCTGAACTCAATGCTAGAAGCCAAAACTCAAGAGCACCAAGAGAATCTCTGTTTTCAAGCTTCAATGGAACGCAAGGGAAAGACGGAAGAACAAATTTCCGAGGAAGATGAGTTGGCCTTGATACACAACACTCTTCGTGCAATGTACAAAAGAGGAAGTCCCAAGAATGAAGATGCCCTACAAAAAGCCAACGCGCAAGCCTACAGAGGCAGAAATGAAGGAGATAGTTTGCTACAAATGCAACAGAAAGGGACACATGGCCAAGAAATGTACTACAGGGCTTACATCAAAGGAAATGAAGGAAAAGGCGCTGGTTGGTGCGTTTGAGAGTGCATGGGACGACCTTGACTCAAGTGATGAAGAGCCAGACAATCAAGTGGCCTACATGGCTATGGGAGACGCCCCAGAGGACGTCTCTGAAACTGAGCAAGAGGTAACCCATGAAACCATGCTAAACTCTCTTGAAAGATGCTTTAAAACCAAAGCTCATTAAATTGATAACTCAAATCATGCAAGAAAGCTATGCCATGAAACAAAGCTTTGAAGAAGTTGAATCTGAGAATATTGTTGTGGAATGTGAAAATTGCAATACCATGTCTTTTCAACTAGAGTCCTCTCAGGAAGAAGTTAGTCCATTAAAAGTCAGATTGTGTGCTTAAAACTCGAAAATGCAAGTCTTAGGGACGAGGTCAAAATTCTAGGAAAGAGTCCTATGACTGAAACTGTGAATCCAATAGTCTTTGTTCCAGACAGGAAAGGACTAGGGTATGAATCAGGATCAAAGAACTCTCTCCCAAGTGACTTTGAGGCCAGTAAAACAACTAAACTAGAACTTGAGAGAGAAAAGACAAAGAATTTAGAAGAACGCATAAGAGTTCTTGAGAGTGGTGAGAAAGGACAAAGGGACTACTATACAAATTCGGTCAGTCACAAAATTTACAAGAATATTGCTAAGGGAAAAGGATCTAAGGTAGTGGACCCTGAGAAAATGAAAGAAAATAGAATTCAACGTCCTAACAAAAAGTACTATCTTGGAAACTACTATAGGACGTGCTGGCATTGTGGCTAAGGTGGTCACTACCAGTACGAGTGTCTTAAGTTAAAACAGGATCTTGAGAATGGAAAGAAGGCTCGAAAGGGTCGTGAGAATGCTAAGCCTAAAGTTGCTGATAGGACGCATGCTAGTGTGACAAATGCTGAAACTCGATCTCCTAGGACGCATGCTAGAAGATCAAGTGATGTGAATATTTATGATCATTTGCCTATGAAGAAGTTTTACCCTTGTAACGAACCCGGTAGGGGTCACCTTGCCTGGGTCGCAAAGAACTAACTCTTCTTTTCAGGTGGAAGTGAGGGGAAGCCCATGGATCATTGATATTGGTGCTTCAAATCATATGACTAGAAGCCGGATCCATCTCACTTCTATCCAAGCAAATGCCACGGGAGGAACTGTCTCGTTTGGCAACAAGGGCAAAGGAATAATCAAAGGGACGGGCACAGCAAAGTTAAATCAGTCCATCAGTGCGTCCAAAGTCAGTCTTGTCGAAAGACTGGGCTTCGACCTTCTTAGTGTCTCTCATATTTGTGATCAAGGTGAAAACCTAGTCACATTTGACTCTAAGGAGTGCCTGGTCATCAACAAGAAAACAAATCAAGTCATTCTCAAAGGGACTCGTGAAAACAACGTCTATGTCTTCAATCAAAGGTTCAAGCCTGCATCCAAGTTGTGCTTATCTGTCTCTACTGTGGACGCCGATCTCTGGCATCAACGTCTTGGACATGCGGGACCTAGCACAATCTTCAAGCTTCATCAAAAGGATCCTGTAAGAGGACTTCCCCGAATTGATCCTGAGCAAATCGAGCAATGTGAAGCATGCATCAAGGGGAAGCAGACAAGATCGTCCTTCAAATCCAAAAATGAAGTTAGCACAAAGAAGCCATTGGAACTTCTTCACATGGATTTGTGTGGACCCATGCAAACCCAGAGCTATGGTGGAAAAAGGTACATGTATGTGATTGTAGATGATTTTTCCAGATTTACTTGGGTTCTTTTCTTGGTGTCAAAAGCAGATGCCTTTGGGATGTTCAAAATCTTCATCAAGCAAGTAGAAGTTGCTCTTGGGACGAACTTGAAATCCCTAAGGTCAGATCATGGAACGGAGTTTAAAAACTCAGAGTTCCTTGACTTTTGTGACCAACAAGGAGTCTCCCACAACTTCTCTTCTCCACGAACTCCCCAGCAAAACGGTGTTGTTGAAAGAAAGAATAGGACTCTGGAAAACATGGCAAGGACGATGCTCCTGGCCAGCGGTGTCCCCAAACACTTCTGGGCAGAAGCCGTTGCCACCGCAACCTACATTGTCAACCGAACTATGATTCGTCCTTTGCTCAAAAAGACGTCCTATGAGCTCTTAAATGGAAGAAAGCCAAACATCTCACACCTCAAAGTTTTTGGGTGTAAATGCTTCATTCACAACAACGGCAAAGACAACATCGGCAAATTTGATGCTAGAAGCGATGAAGGAATATTCCTTGGATACTCCCTCACAAGCAAAGCCTATAGAGTCTTCGACAAACGGACTCTTAAGCTAGAGGAAAGTATCCATGTAGTATTCAAAGAAAACACTTCTCTCAAGAAAGAACCAAGTAAGAAGGAACGTCGCTCCTGTCCAAGGGACGATGATGAAGATGATGAGTAAGAATCAAGAGGCTCCTCCGACAAATATTACATCCCTAGGAACGCCCCTGAATCTCGCGATGAGGTTTCAATGGGAGTTCCTAGTGAACAACAAGAGCCTTCTCAAACATGGTCGTTAAACCAAGTGGAGGCCGGTGAGTCAAGTCAACAAGGAGAAAGGCATAGTATGGACGCTCCAGCTGAGGGGGAACACACTGAGCCAATCAATGAAGACGACGGCTTTGACTCTGATGAGTCCGATTGGACGGATCCTAGGTGTACTCCTTCAAGAGACGCTACGCATCGGGGATCCAACCTTTCAAGACTTCATTCCACAGATCAAATCATCTCAGATATGTCAAAAGGAGTTCAAACAAGATCAGCTGTGAATCAGTCCCTTAACGCCAACATAGCATTCTGTGCCTTCAACGCCTTCGTGTCCTTAGTTGAACCTAAGAACGTAAAGGAAGCACTCCAAGATGCTGATTGGATTCAAGCCATGCAGGAAGAACTCAATCAATTTGAGAGAAATAAAGTTTGGACCCTCGTCCCTCGTCCGAAAAACAAAAACATAATAGGGACGAGGTGGGTCTATAGGAACAAGCTTGATGAGAGTGGACGCGTATCAAGAAACAAAGCAAGGCTTGTGGCTCAAGGCTATAGGCAAGAGGAAGGGATCGACTATAATGAGACCTTCGCTCCTGTCGCTAGAATTGAAGCCATCCGCCTCCTCATTGCCTACGCCGCTCACAAGGGATTCAAGCTTTTTCAAATGGACATTAAGACGGCCTTCCTCAATGGCAAGCTTAAAGAAGAAGTGTACGTCGCTCAACCTCCGGGATTCGAGGACGCTGATCACCCTGATCATGTGTACTTCTTGGATAAGGCACTCTATGGACTCAAGCAAGCCCCTCGTGCATGGTACGATAGGTTTGCTTCCTTTCTCTTGTCCAATGGGTACACACGAGGTAACATCGATAAAACACTATTCTTAAAGAAAGTCCTTAAAGATGTTTTGATTGTCCAAGTCTATGTCGATGACATAATCTTTGGAAGCACTAACATGAGACTTGTAGAGGAATTCAAGAACTTGATGAGCAGTGAGTTTGAGATGTCCCTCATAGGAGAACTCAACTTCTTCTTGGGACTCCAAATCACCCAGCTCAAAGATGGGACACGCATTCACCAACAGAAATACATTCGTGAAATGCTCGAGAAGTATGGGATGAACTCCTAAAAGTCCATTGATACTCCCATCTCTCCCAACACTCGCCTTTATGCTGATGAAGAAGGCAAGAGTGTAGATCAAAAGCTTTACAGAGGAATGATAGGGTCCTTGCTATACCTAACAGCAAGTCGTCCCGACATCATGTTCGCTGTATGCTTAAGTGCTCGTTTCCAAGCAAATCCAAAGGAGTCCCACATGCAAAAAGTCAAGCGAATCTTCAGATATCTCAAGGGACGGGATGACCTATGCCTATGGTATCCTAGAAGGACGTCCCTAAACTTGGTAGCGTACTCTGATACAGACTACGCTGGCCATGTAGTGGATAGGAAAAGCACATCAGGCATGGCACAGTTCCTTGGCTCGTGCCTTGTCTCTTGGGGATCCAAAAAGCAAAATTCCGTGGCACTCTCAACCGCGGAAGCTGAGTACGTTGTTGCTGCTTCGTGCTGCTCACAAGTCCTATGGATCAAGTACCAACTTGAAGATTATGGTACGTTCCTCAACACAGTCCCTATCTTGTGTGATAACACCAGTGCTATAAGTATTGCAAAGAATCCTGTTCATCATTCTAGGACGAAGCATATTCATATAAGACATCACTTCCTTCGTGATAATGTTGAACTTGGATTAATTAAGGTAGACCATGTTAGGATTGAGGACCAAGTGGCCGATATTTTCACAAAAGCACTTGATAGACGTCCCTTCGAGCACCTCCGATTGCTTTTAGAAATGATAAATTTTAAATGATCAAGTCCCGTTCTATTATTCTCTCCATGATTGGCTATGTCTTGTTGAGAACTTGTTTTTAAAGTATGTCATGCATTGAAGTCATCTTTAAAGGACGCTAGTCCAAGACATATGTTTTGCTTGTGTTTTTGAACGGTATTCAATTCGCTTTTCATCTCAAGAGTATCCCTGATCAAACTACCCTCATCATAAGCCGAAATGATGGGAACTCTAAGCTTACCTAAGCCGAGAATCTTGCAAACGCGTCCTATGAGCGTTCTTTGTTTTATCTTTACGGGACGTACTTGCTTGATTTTAAAAAATGGTTCTAAGTGATCAGAGGGACGTGTGTTAAGAGCTGAGAGTTGTCCGTACAGAGTTCTAAGTTCAGAGGTTGAGATCAGTGTTTGGGACGTTGATCGGTCCGGGATCGGAGGGTCTCACAATTTTAAATTTATAAAACCGAACCTCACTTGTAGTAAAGAGGTAGGGTGTCGAACACACGGGAGTTCGTGCGTCAAGTGTACCCGTAAAGACTAGAAAAAGTGTAAAAGAAAGGCAAAACGAAGGAAAACGAGAGAAATAACCTCGGACCGACATAGGTCACTTCGGTCCGAGGGTGGATCGAGGTTGATTTGGCCGGGACCGACTTAGCTCAACGTCGGGCCCGAGGACTGGGTAACTCGATTTAGGCAAAATAGTAGATCGGTCTTGGGTTTTTGGGTTCCCTCCCTAACTAGACTTGGGTAATTCCACCCCAATTCAGCCAATAAGTGTTGATCCTTATGAGATCGAGGTTGCTAACCTTCGATCCCTCCACTCTACACTTCGACCCAAGGGAGTTTTCACTCTCCTTCGATGTTAGGTCTAGTAATTGGGTCCGAGATTGCTATCGCTTACTCTTACCAATCATAAGCCCTAAGCCCCTTGCTTTCACAAGAGAATTGAAGCTTAGTGTAGAGAGGATTCATAGATCAAGCACTCAAAGGCTATGGAATTGGGGGTTCATACCCAATCCTAGCTAGGGGATTCCCCCATAGCCCAAGACTATGGAATCTACTCCATCAAGTAAGAGAAACAAGCAATCCAATGGAAAAGCAAGCAAATCTCAATCATCAACATCAACACAAAGCCAAATTGCATTCAAATCTCAAAGTGTCAACAAGATCCAAGTCTTAATTCTACCAAATCAAAGCAAAACAAAGTACAAAACTCACTACTCTTCCTCCCTAGGCCGCCGATCTCCTCTCTTCTCCTCCTCCCTTCTTCTCCTTGCTCTCCAATTCTTCCTTGAGTCTCTAGAGAGTGATTTTGGGTTGTGGTCTATCCAAACATATCCTTAATGCTCTCTAATCACCTCTTTTTATAGCTTCCTAAAATTGGGGACAATGGAATTCCCAATTTAGAAAGGGGCAAATGTGGAAAGTTGCTAAAAATATGCCTTGGGGAACAATCCTCTCCATTGCCGACTCGGATCGACACGGGGCAACATCGGGCCCGACGTTGGGAACGTCGGTCCTGTTCTCTGGATGCTCGATCTCGGGCCCGAAGTGGTGGTGCTCGGTCCTGGGCCTCGATCCTTGTCTTCTTCTTGGGTTTCCTTTGGTTTCTCTTCATTCTTGGCTTGGCTCTTCCGCTCCTTGACTTGGCTCCTTTATAAGCTCTTCCAAAACATCCTCGTTCTTGCCATTTTACCTACAAATCAAAGCCAACTCGCATAGTTTCCGACTCTTAAAGAAAACCGGGAACTAAGCTAAGAAGGAACGAAACTAACAAAGAAAGGAATGAAAAACACATATTTACAAGGGAAATTAACTACTAAAACACCTCCAAAATGAGAGACATCAGAATACCCCATACTTAAACTTGCTTGTCCTCAAGCAATAACAATGTAAGCAAGACCGAAGCACAATCTTCAAGTAAAGCCTCATATGAAAAATCAAGTAAGAACAAGTGATAAATATGCTAGCAAGATTACATCATCACACATGATCAAGTGTTCAAGGAATAAAATCTAATGCCACTAAGCCTCACTTTAGGTATGTGGAAATGTGTATCACTCATCACGTGTTTAGGCATAGAAATGAACACTCATACTCAAAAATCATGCAAGTAAAGACTTTACCATTGAAGCTAATATCACCAATTCCTCCACCTAGAGATGCCTATTACAATGCACACAAAGAATATGAACTTGGCTCAATGGAGGTCCTCAAAGAGGTTCCATTCGGCCGGGTTGTAATGGGGCTTTTGGTATTTCTCAAGGTGGGAATCACTTTGGTCTTGTGGTGCTTACAAGGGGATTGAACTTTCTAGTCTCTCACCAAACTTACCAAATCATTCCACTTTCAACTTCACTCTTCCAAAAGACTTTGATTTTCTTTCTTCTCTCTTTTCTTTCAACCCACTTTTTCACTTAACATTCCACTTCATCTTTGCACTACACTTTTCGTTGGATTTTTCACACTTTTTCACTAGGATCGACTTTGAACTCACATCGGGCCCGAGGTCACTTTGAACTCGGTCGGTGCCCTTTTCTTTTACTTAAGCACTTTGCTTTCAATCCACTATTTTTCCAACTTTTCTTTCTTTCTTTACCAAAGATGCACTACCCACTTGATTTATAACTCCCTTTTTCGCCCTTCAGCAAAGAGAATCTCAACTCTCCAAATATTCTTCCAAAACCTCTCACTAAAGTCCAATCCCATAAGGGTCAAGTCATATAGGCTAGGAATCATATTTTTGAGGAGTTTCAAGCAAAGGTGATTCGGCCTATTTTGTATAGGTTAACTCTTGTATTTTAGGGCTATATTGAGTGTGTTTAGGTTAGAGTTGTGCGTAATTGTAATATCTAGGCCGAAGACACAAGAATGCAAGAATCAAGAGTTTTAGGCGTTTTGAGCTGTCTGCACGACACCACTTTCTTGCGAAGGACATATCTTGAGATACAGAGGTCGGATTGAGCTGATTCCGGTGCCGTTGGAAAGCTAACTTCAAGGGCTTCAATTCATCTTTTTACACCGAAGTCAGATTCCAAGGGGAAGATGGTCAAAACAGCCTCTGAAGTGACACTAGAAGTTCTGTCAAGATTCCGCGACCGCGGCCTGGCCGACGCGCCCACGGTGGCCGCCGAGACCGACTTGTTGTCCTCTGTTGTAAAAGCGCGGGCACGGTGGGAGCGACGCGACCACGGTGATGCCGAATCCGAAGCGGTCGCGGTTCGGTCAAATTTTCACGCGGACAAGATTTCACCGTTTCTATCTTATTTCCTTTTCTATCTTTTGCCTCTTACCTTATCTATCTCGAGGAGCATGTTCCTTGGGCTATATAAGGAGGAGTCAGCCTTAGGTTTCTAGTATCTTCTATCTCTTATCTTCTTTCTCATAATTCACATTCTACCTTCTACCTTCTTTTACAAGTTAGGTTTTTAGCTTAGTTATGGAGAGTTAGTCTCCTTGGGTTTGTTCAAGGGAGAAGCTCTGATGTATGAACTCGTGAGATTTTGGTAATTGATTTCTATCCTTTGGTTAATATTGATTCTCTTGTGCTTCATCTTATGATTGTTGATTGTTTCTCTAGGAGTAATTAACCTATTGAATTGATTAGCTTTCTACTGTTTGATTAGGTTTGGACCATGGACAAAACTAATCTGTGAAAACAACTTAACCTAGACCTGTTGTCTATACAACTAGGATTAAGAAGAGAATTGATTGTTTTATCTTACAGTTGACTCGTAGCTTGATTGTTTGATATTATATCCTGCATATCCTTGTTCTCTATGCTAATTCTAGGTTAAGCGTCCTTGCCTAGGGTTATAGAATTGTTTGGACCGTGGACTTGCGATTGTTAATGATCACGATAGGAATTAACCATAGGTGTGAATGAAATCAATGGATAAATCTATGATCGAGGGATTATATCATGAGTGGATCTTTTGAATGAACTTGTCTCTTTATCAATTGTTTCCCCCTATTTGCATGTTTGTTTATTTGTTTGTTTTGTTTTCTAGTTTAGTTTAGTATAGATTTCTCTCCTAAACCCCCCATATCTTTAGTTGATAGATTTATTAGTACTAGAAGCCATAGTTCTCTTGGGTTCGACCCCTTACTTGCATGCTATACTAGCTTTGTTAGTTTGTTTGTTTAGGTTATTTATCTTTGATCTTGGCACGACGACTTTAGCCGAGTCAAAAGGTCTAAGGCTAAAACGGGGCTACAAACAACGGTTTCTCTTCAAGGTAGGATATGGAATTTTGTGACTAAATGAAACAAAGTTCAAATCAATGTGACAAAGCATAGAACAAATCTCATATTGGTCTTGGAAAATAGATAAACACCTCAATAACAAGTTTTACTAAGCATGCTTGAGCTAATTCACACAAGAAAATGAGGGATATGCAATATGAACAAACATCCCTAAAATGGCCAAAAATAATCTCACATGGTTCACTCTAGCTTAGTTGCATCAAAACTCATCCAAGAACTCATGTGCTCAATAAAAACATGCAAGATATTATATCACATCAAAAAGCAACATCCATTTAGAGGCTAAACTATCCAAAAATATGCAAAGGAATTTACATGCTCACATCATCATTAGCCTTCTTTAGACATCTAAGATGGGAATTCCTAGTCCAAAACCAAAATCTTTTTGTTCTTTTTCACACAATTTTCTTGAATTTTTATGGATTTTTCGAAAATTTTCTCAAACACAAAACAAACTCATCCATTCATGCCATAAAATTCAATCATCAAATCATCAAATCATTCATCATGCCACTATCCCAAAATGAAACATCCCTGTAGGGACGCTATCAAGAACGCCTGCGTCCTTGGTAGTGTACCCACAACCGTCCCTTAGTTTTGATATGACAAACTCACTATGATTCTAATAAAGTTGTCCAAGTGTTCAGGAACGCCCATCTAACAAAGGACAACAAGTGTGTATGGACGTCCCATAGGCTTTGGGACGCCAGCTAACAGGAAGTAAGGACGAGCAAGAGACTACTTGAGCAAGGACGGAGTCCCAAGCAAGTAGGAACGCAAGAAAGGAGTCCTTACTCTTTAGCCGACAGGATGACATCACCCGACAACATTTGATCATCCAAGGACACGTGGAGACCGATCCTGTAGCAGAGTCCAACACTACGTGGCGGACGATCCTGTTGCAGAGTACATCCATACGTGGCGGCCGATCCTGTAGCGGAGCCCATCACACACAGCTGGATACAGGAAGCTTCCTCATCACCGCCATCATACGTGGAGGAAGATCCTGTAGCCACGTCCACGAAGGGCATGATCGTCCCAGGAGAAAGACGCCCTTCCCAAGTCCTATAAATACCCCAAGGCATTTATTGTGACTTTAACGCTTTCAAGAATATTCAAAGAGAATCATAGGAAAGCGGCTCACTCAAGAACACGAAGAACTAACTCAAGAACTCAAGAACAGTGCTTAGACCTGAGTTAGATCGAGTGAGACTTGTAAACAAATCACAAATCTGTTTGTAATCAAAAGAGAAAGAGAGTTCTGCGAAGTACTGCAGAACGCAGGGATAGGAGTCCTTTAGTAGATTGAACTTGCTTAAGTTGTCGGCTTAGAGGAGTCCTTTACTAGTGGACTTAGGGAAAAGCTAAGTGCCAGAGAACTGTAAAGACTCGCCAGTACATCTGTAAGAACGTTCAATATAAAGGAAGAACTATTCAAAAATCCTCCAAGGAGGTAGAGGTTTACACTCAAGGACTACTTGGTCTTGAGTGGTTCCTCTATAACTCATTTGCGTTCATTACTTACCTGTTTAGTACTTAATTTCCGCTGCATTACTCAAGGACGCCCCTACTCCTCGTAGGGACGCCTAACCTAAGGACGCCTTTACCAAAGTAAAGGCAGTCCCTCAGTACTAACGATCCAACAATTGGTATCAGAGCAGGCGCTCTAGATTCTTACTGCGTTGCAGGTAAAAATGGACATGGAGCAGGTTGGAATCTCGTTCGTAAAGCCTCCGCGTCTGACGGACGGCAACTTCAACCGATGGAAAATTAGATTTGAGAACTTCTGCAGAAGCACAAATTATCAATGCTGGAATGTTATCAGAAAAGGTGATCTTAAAGTTCCTGCTGACAAAGTTGACAAAGAGGACGATTGGGGTCCTGATGAGTTCAAACTGATGGAAACCAATGCAAAAGCTATTTGCTTTCTTCAAGCGTCCCTCTGTGAGAGAGATGCTACAAGAGTTAGCAATCTCTCCACCGCAAAACAACAGTGGGAAGCTCTAGAAAAATTTCATGTGGGAACTGCAGAGATGAAAGAGGACGTCCAGCTAAAGATCAAAAAGGAGTTCTATGCCTTTAGTATGCTACCAAATGAAACGGTGAATGACTACTCGTACCGTTTTGAGTCCCTTGTCACCAAGATGAGGAACTTGGGCGTTCCAGAAACAGAAATCTCGATGAGGAACAGAGTTCAAGTAGTTATCGATGGGTTGACTGGAGTTTGGAACTTTGATAGGACAACTTTCAAAGAAAACACAGCCAACAAAACTCTAGATATGGAAGACATCTACGGGAAGCTCAGGGGGTACGAAGAACGTAGAACCACTGACATGTCCCAGCTAGGAAAGAACCCTCAAACTGATCTTGCCTTGGCGTCCACAACACCAGAGTACGCTGAGTACCTGCGTGGACAAAGAGATCTGGCATTGATGATGCAAAACAAAGAAAAGCTTGAGAGCTTGCGTCCCAAAGAGAAAGAAAGAAAGTCAAAAGAAGAAATTGACTCAGATGAGGAACTCTCTCTTATTCACAAGGCTCTCAAATACTACAACAAGAAAAACAAGCATAGTAGCAAGAACAAGTCCTACAAAAAGGAGAGTCCCAAATACACAGAGGCTGAAATGAAGGAACTCACATGCTACAAATGCAACAAGAAAGGACATTTTGCCAAGAAATGTACTGTGGGAACGTCCTCCAAAGAAAGGAAGAAAGCTCTCATTGGAGCATGTACAGCTGCTTGGGATGATCTCAGTTCAAGTGATGAGGAACGCGATGATCAAGTGGCGTACATGGCAGTAGAGGACGCCCCAGTTGCTGAAGAGAACGCCTCCGATAATGAACAAGAGGTAACTCATGACTCCATGATGCGCTCCATGATGCGTTCTTTAGAAAAATGTTCAAAACCAAAACTCCTTAAGCTTATTGGTAAAATCATGGAGGAAAGTCTTGTCATGAAAAGAAGAATGGATGAACTAGAAGATGAAAACATTGTAGTTGAATGTGAGAACTGTAATTCAATGACTATTCAACTAGAGTCCTCATGTGAAGAAACTAAGTCCCTAAAAACTGAACTTGTGTGTCTTAAACTTGAGAACGCCAAGCTTAGGGAAGAAGTGAAAGTTTTGGGAAAGAGTCCCATAGTTGAGGAAGTAAAACCAATAGTTTTTGTCCCAGCCAAAAAGGGACTAGGATATGAATCTGACTCTAGGAACTCTCTCCCTAGTGACTTTAAGGCTAGCAAAACTTCGGAACTTGAACTTGAAAAAGAGAAAACTAAAAATCTCCTTGAAAGAATTAGAGTTCTAGAAAGTGGAGAAATAGGTCAAGAGGACTACTACACCAATTCCACCAGTCATAAAATTTACAAGAAAATTGCTAAAGGGGACGGTTCAAAGGTGTGCGATCCCCAAAAGATGAAGCAAAACAAAATCCAACGTCCCAACAAGAAGTACTACCTCGGTACTTACTATAGGACGTGCTGGTACTGTGGACAAGGTGACCACTTCAAACATGACTGTGTAAAACTAAAGGAAGAGATTGAGAGTGGGAAAGTTGCTAGGACTAATAATGAAAATGCTAAGTCCGTTCCAAAAGCTAATTCTAGGCGTCCTAGACGTTCTAGAAGTTCTTTCCACAGAAATGCTATTTCTAATGATGTAAACATTAATGACTACATGCCAGAACCAGAGTTCTACTTTTGTAACGAACCAGGTAAGGAACACCTTGCCTGGGTCGCCAAGAACTAACCTTATTTTGGCAGGTGGAAGTGAGGGGACGCCCATGGATCATTGATAGTGGCGCCTCAAATCACATGACAGGAAGCCAGATCCATCTCACTTCTATCCAAAGTAGTGCCACGGGAGGAACTGTCTCGTTTGGCAACAAGGGCAAAGGAAAGATCAAAGGAACGGGAACTGCTATTCTTAACCCGTCCATCAAAGCAACCAACGTGAGTCTTGTTGAAGGACTTGGGTTCAATCTTCTTAGCGTCTCTCAGATGTGTGATCAAGGTGAAAACCTAGTCACATTTGACTCAAAGGAGTGCCTCGTCATCAACAAGAAGTCCAACAAAGTTGTTCTGAAAGGAGTTCGCAAGAACAACATCTACATCTTCAATCAAGAGTTCAAGCCTAAATCAGAATTATGTCTATCTGCTTCAAAGAAGGACGCTGATCTCTGGCATCGCCGTCTTGGCCATGCTGGACCTAGCACAATTCTTAAGTTGCATCAAAGGAATCTTGTGAAAGGTCTTCCCCGGAATGACCCTGAGACTGTTGAACAGTGCGAAGCCTGTATCAAAGGGAAGCAAACAAGAACGTCTTTCAAATCCAAAAATGAAGTAAGTACAAAGAAGCCATTGGAACTTCTCCATATGGATCTTTGTGGACCAATGAAGACACAGAGCTATGGTAGAAAGAGGTACATTTACGTTCTTGTAGATGATTTTTCTCGATTCACTTGGGTTCTTTTCTTGGCGTCCAAAGCAGATTGTTTCAATGCATTCAAAGTCTTCATCAAACAAGTGGAAGTTGCCCTGGAGACGCCTCTCAAAGCCATAAGATCAGACCATGGGACGGAATTCCAGAATTCAGAGTTCCTGACCTACTGTGATCAACATGGTGTCTCGCACAACTTCTCAGCTCCAAGGACTCCACAACAAAATGGCGTTGTAAAAAGAAAGAACAGGACGCTAGAGGATATGGCAAGAACTATGCTTTTGGCTAACAGCGTCCCCAAGTACTTCTGGGCGGAAGCTATTGCCACAGCATGCTACATCATTAACCGTGCCATGATTCGTCCTCTGCTGAAGAAGACGTCCTATGAGTTGTTGAACGGAAGGAAGCCTCGCATCGATTATCTCAGAGTTTTTGGTTGCAAGTGTTTCGTTCACAACAATGATAAAGAAAAACTGGGAAAGTTTGATGCAAGGAGCGATGAAGCCATATTTCTTAGGTACTCCCTCACCAGCAAAGCATATAGAGTTTTCAACAAAAGGACTCTAAAGCTTGAGGAGAGTATTCATGTTGTGTTCAAAGAATGTTCTTCTCACAAAGAAAAAGCAAGTAAGAAAGAACGATCCTCGTCACAACAGCAGGACGACTCTGAAGATGAAGTTGAAGATTGGACCTCAGGAAAATACTATGTCTCTAAGGACGCGTTTCCAAATCCTGAAGAAGTCTCTATGGACGCTCCTAGTTTTGTTCAGGGAGTTCCATCTCATAGTGAATCTCTAGTTCAGCAAGAGGTGGGTGAATCAAATTTGCAAAGTCAAGGTGTGAACGCTCCCTCTGAGGGGGAACACACTGAGGACGCTTCTTCAGATGATGAAATTGATCCAAGATTTGCTCAACTATTTCAAAGGAAGTCCCGCTTCTCTAGGGACCACCCAACTTCTCAGATTGTCTCAGATCCTGCTCAAGGACTTCAAACCAGGTCAGCTGCAAGCAAGTCCCAGAGTGCAAATTTAGCTTTTTGTGCGTTCAACGCCTTTGTCTCTATGGTGGAGCCAAAGAATATCAAAGAAGCACTTCAGGGCGCTGACTGGATTCAAGCAATGCAAGAAGAACTTAACCAGTTTGAAAGGAACAAAGTTTGGACCCTCGTTCCACGTCCCAAAGGCAAGAATATCATAGGGATGCGCTGGGTGTTCAGAAATAAGCTTGATGAGAGTGGACGTGTGTCAAGGAACAAGGCAAGACTTGTGGCTCAAGGATTCAAGCAAGAGGAAGGCATAGACTATGATGAAACCTTTGCTCCCGTTGCTAGAATTGAAGCCGTTCGTCTTCTTATTGCCTTTGTCGCACACAAAGGATTCAAGTTATTTCAGATGGACGTCAAAACTGCCTTTCTCAATGGCAAGCTCAAAGAGGAAGTGTATGTTGCTCAGCCCCCTGGCTTCGAGGACGCCTCTCACCCAAATCATGTGTACTACTTAGACAAAGCACTTTATGGACTCAAGCAAGCCCCTCGTGCCTGGTACGACAAGTTTGCGTCCTTCCTTTTGTCTCATGGGTACACTAGAGGTTCAATTGATAAAACTTTGTTCATAAAGAAAGTTCATAAGGACATTTTAATTGCACAAGTTTATGTTGATGATATAGTCTTTGGTAGCACTAACATGAAGCTTGTAGATGAGTTCAAGTCCCTCATGAGTAGTGAATTTGAGATGTCCCTCATTGGAGAACTCAACTTCTTTTTGGGACTTCAAATTAACCAACTGAAGGAAGGGACGCGCATTCATCAACAAAAGTATGTCCGTGAAATGCTTGAGAAGTACGGGATGAACACGTCCAAGCCTATGGCAACACCCTGTTCTCCAAATTCGCGCCTTTACGCAGATGAACTAGGGAAGGACGTTGATCAAAAGCTGTACAGAGGAATGATTGGCTCTTTGCTTTACTTGACAGCAAGCCGTCCAGATATTATGTTTGCCGTTTGCTTGTGTGCACGTTTTCAGGCTAATCCAAAGGAGTCCCACATGCAAGAAGTCAAGAGGATCTTTCGCTATCTCAAAGGACGCGATGATCTTTGCCTTTGGTACCCCAGGAAGACGTCCTTCAAGCTAACTGGATACTCGGACGCTGATTACGCTGGTCATGTCATTGATCGAAAAAGCACTTCAGGAATGGCACAGTTCCTTGGTTCGTGCCTAGTTTCATGGGGATCAAAGAAACAGAACTCTGTGGCGCTTTCAACTGCGGAAGCCGAGTACGTTGCTGCTGCTTCGTGCTGTTCACAAGTTCTCTGGATCAAATATCAACTTGAGGACTACAGAATCAATCTTGAAACTATTCCTATTCTCTGTGACAACACAAGTGCTATAGAAATTGCTAAAAATCCTGTTTTTCATTCACGCACAAAGCATATTCATATAAGGCATCACTTCTTGCGTGACAATGTAGAACTAGGACTCATTAGCATGGGACATGTTAGGACGGAGGATCAAATAGCTGATATTTTCACTAAAGCACTTGATAGACGTCCCTTTGAGCATCTCAGATTGCTTTTGGGGATGATAACTTTTAAGTAGCAAGTCCCGTTCTACTATTCTCTCAATGATTGGCTATGTTTGGTAGATTCTAAGTGTTTAAGAACTGCTATGCATTGAACTCATATTTGCAAGAACGCTAGTCTAGAACTTCATGTGTTTGCTACTTTGGAACGCCATTCAAATTTTCTCTATTTATCTTGAAAAGAGTATCCCTGATCACCCAACCCTCATTATAAGCCGAAATGATGGGAACTCTAAGCTTATCCTAGCCGAGAACTCTGCAAAAGCGTCCTATGAGCTTCATATTTTCTTTTACGGGACGTACTTGCTTTGTTCTCAAATGGTTCGAAAGGTGATCACAAGAACGGTAAGTTGGTTGTTGGTTTGCTTGAAGAGGTCAAAGATTTGCTAAGTATGTGAGAACGCCAGTGGTTGTAGTTGAGAACGCCAGTTCAGATTTTGAGAAGGAAGTTGAAGAGTCAGAAATTTGAATTTTGAACTTTTGAAAGTGTGAACAGTGACCGTTGATCAAATCTTAAGGGGGAAGCTTTGCCACGTGTCACACAGTAAAACAGTGATTATTACCATTTGTGCCACCGCTTCCTCTATATAAGGCCAAAACAGTCGCTCTTGTTCATTTATTGCTCTCAACCACTTTTCAACTCAGTTCAAGCTCTGACTTCTCTCTAGAACTCCGGCGACTTTCTCTCACTAAAAATCTCACCGAAAAATGTCTCAAAAGCACATGAACGTGGCCGGAACTTCAGCCGGTGGGAAGAGGCGAAAGCTGATAAAGTCCCACACCATTGAAAAGCAAAAGCAGCCCGTCCTTGATGAGTTCCTCGTGGATTTCATTAACAAGAAGCCAAAAACGTTATATAGGCTTATCCGAGAACGTATGGCCAAGCCAGACGTGAAGAACGATGAGGAGAAAACGCTAAACTACGAGAAGTTCCTCGACCGTTTTGTGAGGCACGGGCTGATAAAGAACGACTACAAGGACCTGCCGGGCAGACTGGAGGACGTCTTGTTCTTCACAATTTATGGAGGTCAGAATCTTGATAGTCTCCTTGATTTAATCCCTGACCTAACCAAATGCGTCCTTCCGGACTTCCCCATGTACCCCAGCCAAAGACGGGTGCCTAGTCCTTCTCCCCCTCCTCAAATTCCAACCATCCAATCTCACAAAACCCTGCCCGCCAAGCGTCCCGCTCCCTCATCCTCCTCAAGACCAACTGAGATCGTGGACAAGTTCCCGTCTCATATTAAAGAGGGACGCTCTAAGAAAGTACATGACCCACGGCCCCTCAAAAAGGCCAAGTCCTCAAATCGGCCGTCCAACCTTTCCAAAGAATCCACTCCTCTCCACCAACCCCTCAAAATCACACAACTGCCCACTCCTCCTCGCTCCCCTCAACCCTCAAAGAAGAACGCTCTCATTCCCTTCCCTCCCCAAACCCTCTCTCCCCTCAACCTGGCCGACTTCCCATCCGCCCCGGCCCATATCTCCCCGCCTAAGGACCCTGAGACTCCCAAGTCCCGTCGTCCTTCTTCCTCCAGTGGCCCGGATGAGACCGAGCGGACATTTGAGCACACGTTCCGCCGGAGGAAAGCTGGTGAGAAACCCAGCGTACTCCTCGCCAAAGACGTGCCTGCACAAGTCGAGGATGTCTCCTCCTCCTCCAGCTCCAGCTCGTCTGATAAAGAAGGGACGCCTCAGGATGTCGATGTGATTGGCGACTCCAGTGATGAGGTAGAAGCAGTTGAAAGTGCTCCTGCTGTGCACCAAGTACAAGAGGACGCTGGCGAGCACCAGGTTCCTTCAAAGGACGCCGAGCCTACTCTCTCTGAAGAGCTCGAGCGTGACAACCAGGAAGTCCCTCCCTACAACCAATCCCTCCCCATCCTCAACCCCACCCCAGCACCACAAGAAAACCCATCCCCCACAATCCAAACAGAGTCCCGTGACGTCCCAGCGGACGCTGAGCCAACAACAGAACAGCAATCAGAGGCTCAGGACGCTGAAGGCACGTCCCAAGGTCAGACCTCTGCTGGTGCCGATCAAGTCACAACTGGTGGCAATGTTGAAACAGATCAAGGCACAGAGGACGCTCCCTCCAAGGACGCTTCTGACAGTGACTCTGAGCGGGCAGAGGACGAGTCTGATGATGATGGTGAGGACTCTGAGTCCCCCAAGGGCAAGCGTAGAAGGAAGAACGATGATGGTGAGGAAATCTAAGCCCTCTCATCTACTCCGAAGAATGGCTGGCTTCCTTTGCTGATGATGAAGCCGTTCAGGAGTTCCTTGAGCTGCTGAGATTCCAAGGCTGGCTGAACGTAGGACCAGCGCCGACCACAGTTGACATTGATCAGGTCAAGGCGTTTTACAAGGACTTGCGCTACAAGGCAAGGGATGGCTCCCTACACTTCAAGATTGACGGAGAGAAAGCCTCCGTTACTGAACGCCAGATGCGCTCTTTCCTTGGTCTGGGCTCTCGCAAGTCTCCAGCTGATGCTCTCAGTTCACTCCCTGAAGGCGGCTTTGAGACAACTGATGAGGAACTGCCTCTAGTTGAGCATGTATTTCAGGGTAAAAGGCCGATAGGACTGGACAGGGTAGCTCACGTACTGAGCAAGGTTGGCGCCATAGCTCACTACTTCATCTGTCGCGCCATCCTTCCAAGGCAGGAAAAGCGTTCTATTGTGCAAACATCGGACATCATTCTCATTGATGCTTTTCTGGAACGCCGTCCAATCAACTTAGCCAGAATTGCAATGCAACATATGGCCAAGTGTGGAAGGAAGAGGCACGCCTTGCCTTACCCTGGAGTTGTGAAAGCGATCTTGCAGTCCCAAGATGCATATGATGAGAACGCTCCGGCAAAGGAACTCGGGCTGAAGTGGAACGCTAAATCAGGCCTTGTTGAGATCAGGCACAACGAAGAGCTGCCGTCTGTGTTGAAACAGTTAGCGGCTGAAGCTGAGGAAGCGAGACAAAAAGCTGAAGAAGAACGCCTGGCTGCTGAAGCAGAACGCCAGGCAAATCCGTCTCAAGAAGGTGTACACGAAGAAGAGCCTACTTTGGACTTTTCTGCTCTAGATCAGATGTTGCTGGCTCCTTCTCCTCCTCTAGACCCTCCTGTGGACGCCCCTTCTTCTAGCTCTGGTCCGGCTCCCCGTCCTGCTCCAGCAAATATCTCTGAGCATCCTCCTGCGGAACTCTTAAGTGCAATCATGGACAATCAGTGCCTCATCTTCTCTGCACTTAAGGACTTGACCTCCGCGTTCTCTAAGGCTGCTGAACTTCAAGAAGAACTCCTCAAGTTCTATCAAGCCCAGCGCCGTTCTCAGTGATTGCCACTACCCGTTCATCCTCTATTATTTTGCCCTCGCTTCTTTTGATTTTCAAACACTTATGACCATTGGTCTGTAATAACTCTTAACTCCTGTTTGAATGGCATTTCCTCTGCTTGCTTCCATGTGTGTTTAAGCGTTCCACTGCCTTTAGTTATGTTTTTGTGCTTAACGTTCTTATCACTTGTTATCCTTTTCGATGATGCCAAAAGGGGGAAGTGTAGTTTTGCAGAGATGCGCTATAAATTAGTTATCTAGAATAAGCAAGTGTTAAGGGGGAACTATTAAGTGAAAGGTCTTAAGAACGCCATGCTAGAATAAACTAGAGGACGCCTAGATAATTCTAGGACGCTTTTCTCTCCTTAAAAAATCCAAAAGCTAGAGAATCAAAGAATGAAAACTTGTGCTAAATGATATTTCTCTAAGTGTTAGAGGACGCTCTTAAGTTTTCATGCATGCTAAGTTCCAATGTCAAAACTTTTTGCTGAAGAGTTTGTCATCATCAAAAAGGGGGAAACTGTTGGGACGCTATCAAGAACGCCTGCGTCCTTGGTAGTGTACCCACAACCGTCCCTTAGTTTTGATATGACAAACTCACTATGATTCTAATAAAGTTGTCCAAGTGTTCAGGAACGCCCATCTAACAAAGGACAACAAGTGTGTATGGACGTCCCATAGGCTTTGGGACGCCAGCTAACAGGAAGTAAGGACGAGCAAGAGACTACTTGAGCAAGGACGGAGTCCCAAGCAAGTAGGAACGCAAGAAAGGAGTCCTTACTCTTTAGCCGACAGGATGACATCACCCGACAACATTTGATCATCCAAGGACACGTGGAGACCGATCCTGTAGCAGAGTCCAACACTACGTGGCGGACGATCCTGTTGCAGAGTACATCCATACGTGGCGGCCGATCCTGTAGCGGAGCCCATCACACACAGCTGGATACAGGAAGCTTCCTCATCACCGCCATCATACGTGGAGGAAGATCCTGTAGCCACGTCCACGAAGGGCATGATCGTCCCAGGAGAAAGACGCCCTTCCCAAGTCCTATAAATACCCCAAGGCATTTATTGTGACTTTAACGCTTTCAAGAATATTCAAAGAGAATCATAGGAAAGCGGCTCACTCAAGAACACGAAGAACTAACTCAAGAACTCAAGAACAGTGCTTAGACCTGAGTTAGATCGAGTGAGACTTGTAAACAAATCACAAATCTGTTTGTAATCAAAAGAGAAAGAGAGTTCTGCGAAGTACTGCAGAACGCAGGGATAGGAGTCCTTTAGTAGATTGAACTTGCTTAAGTTGTCGGCTTAGAGGAGTCCTTTACTAGTGGACTTAGGGAAAAGCTAAGTGCCAGAGAACTGTAAAGACTCGCCAGTACATCTGTAAGAACGTTCAATATAAAGGAAGAACTATTCAAAAATCCTCCAAGGAGGTAGAGGTTTACACTCAAGGACTACTTGGTCTTGAGTGGTTCCTCTATAACTCATTTGCGTTCATTACTTACCTGTTTAGTACTTAATTTCCGTTGCATTACTCAAGGACGCCCCTACTCCTCGTAGGGACGCCTAACCTAAGGACGCCTTTACCAAAGTAAAGGCAGTCCCTCAGTACTAACGATCCAACAATCCCTTAAATCAAGACAAAACATGAAAACAAACATGGAACTATCATGAGCTTCTAACCCACCCCATACTTAAAATTTTGATGTCCTCATCAAAAGAAATCAAACTTTTAAAAGTAAAGAGAAGAGTAGAGAAAGCTCACAATTTTTCCTTATTCCTTGCATGGCATTTGAGGCTTAATTGTTGGAAGGAGGTCTTCGACGTCGACCTCGTTGGAGTCTAGCTTGCCGCTCACGCTCGTACACATGTTCGTGGGAAGGATCATGACTTGGCGGTTGGATTTGAGGGGCGGGACGCATCCATTGATCTTCTCGGGAAGGAAAACTCCCGGACATCCACTCGTTGAAACTCTCTTGGACGGTCCACCTTTGATCCTCAACCGCTCGTAAGTCATCCACATCACGTCTCATGTATGCCATGTTGCGGTTCATCTCATCAAGTTGTTGTTGGAAGTCTTCTTGGTGGTGGGCAAATTGTTGTTGTTGGAAGTTGAGGTGTTGTTGTTGAAGGTTGAGTTGGTGCGCCTCTTGAAGCATTGAGGAGTGTTGAAGTTGGAGATGCGACAATTGGTTGGCCAAGAAGTTCATGTCCACCGATTGGCTTGGCTCGGGGAACACCATCCCGGGCCCGTACCATTGGGCATACCCCTCATAACCTCCATAGCTTGGTGGTGCTTGATGTGCTCCACTTCCCTCACCCCTCTCAAATTGGCTTGGGGCCGGATCGGGCAAGTATGCGTCGGACCGACGTTGGTGGACATCGGGCCCGACTTGAGATGCTCCTCGGTCTAGTAGTGTGGGGGCATGGTCGGTAGAGTGGGTTTGCTATCTCATTTGTTGATGCGCCCTTCCTCATCTCACTTCTTCCGGCTACAAACTTCCAAAGATAGTCGACCTTCTCATTGTCAACATAGGCCTCCTCTCTCGGAAAAGGAAATCCAAGGTAGACTGCCAAATTCCGGAGAGAGAGTTCTTGCAACTCGTTGCCTAATTGGAAGGAAATCATGCCATCACTCTCGACTCCCTCATAGGTGCACTTGAAAGTCGCCATGAACTCGGACGTCAAGGCGGGATAGTGAGTGTTGTTGCACCTTAGCAAGACATTGAGCCCAATGGTGGAGTAGCACCGAGTAAGAGCCTCATCCATGCACATCTTTTGAATTGACTCCCAATCTAACCACCGGGTGTGGTGAGATAGACCCATGAGACGCTCATACTCTCTACCCACGTCCTCATCCTCAAAACGCACATCGTCCATCCTTTGGACTCTCTTGGATGACTTCTTGGACTTTCTAGTGGCTTTATCCATCCTTGAAGAAGATGCTCGGGTAGTCATGGTACCTACACACAATCAAAAACAAAGAACTCCAAGATAAAATCCATACATTCACAACAAGAGCACATACTTCCTTAACAAATAACTAATCATGCAAGTAGATGACCCCATACTTATTCTTAACACACTCAATCCACAAAATTCAATCATGCATGAACAAAGGGTCACATATCAATGGTCAAGCCACAAGACATATCATGATAAACATGCTATAACCGACATTCAAGCTCATGAATCCCTAAGTACACACAAGAGAAACTCGAAAAGAGCAATACCGACATTCAGAAGACATGGGGTTCGAGGTTCACAACCTCGGTCCGAGTCTCTGGACCGACATTCAACATCGGTCCCGAGGAACTGGGTACCTCGGGCCGACTCTAATCTGACTTTTCACTTCGAAACACCCATTAAACACTCTATCATGCTCCAAAAATCCAAAATCAACCATTTCTCATCATCAATCGAAGTTCTAAGTGGGATTTAGCAACAATTAAGCTCAAATTTCACAATGCAAGCAAATCACCATGGATGCTCAAGGTCTAAGCTCACTCAATCATGGCATTTCTCAAATCTAGCAATGAAAGCATGCAATTCACAAAGAATCAAGTAGAGATTGAGATTCACATACCAAATATGAAGAATCAAAGACTTATAGCAAACAACTTCTTAGAATCCAAATTTCTCTTCTAGATCTAGAAGAGGCATGAAGATCTATGGGGTTTTGGTTAGGATTTTGGCTTGAGGAGGGATGTTTGTGGATGCTAGGGGTTGGATCGAGTTTTTGTGGTGAGATTTCTTGGTGGTTCGAGTATGGAGGGGGTGGGATCGATTTGGGGTTTTTGAGAGTAAATTGGTATTTTGGGAAGGTAGTTATGGAGGTGATGGATGTTAGGTATGGGAAAGGGGGCTTAAATGGGGTAGAAGACAAAGGTAGGTCAGAAGGGTAAAATAGGAATTTCCCTCAAAAATCAAGACCAAGGTAATCGGCTAGCTTGGACCGACGTTGGGACCTCGGGCCCGATGTATTGGGTACCTCGGTCCTACCCGATTTTGGTTCCTAAAATTCCCTCGGCTTAGCAATTCTTACCCACAAGTCATTGCATCATTTCCACATATACCACACATGATCATCAAGCTCACATAACACATATATCCACAAAACACATACTAGAGAAGAGATTAGGAAGAATCTATGCTTAAAATGAAAAACAAACTAGAAACTACGAAAATGAGTCTACTAAGCCCGGGTTGCCTCCCGAGAAGCGCTTCTTTTGAGTCACTAGCTTGACTTCTAACCTCTACCCTTCAAGGAGGGTGAAAGACGGTGAATTGATCCTCCTTGTCATATGCACCTCCATTCTCCTCATAACCAAAGTACCACTATTTGTGTTTGATGAAAGCGTGGCCTCCAAATTTTCCATCATTCGTCTCCTCCAAAGTGTAGGTGGGTATCTCTTGCATCTTCTCAACTTGCTCTTCATTACCTACATCACAAACATCCAAAGCATCTAGAGAATTTCTAGGGGATTCAATAACATTGTAACTTAAATCTTCCTTTAGGTCACTTAAGCAAATGAAACTATCCTCTTGATCCTCTTTTAAATCACTTAAGCAAATGTAAGAATCTCCCACATCAAAAGGATACGAAGAAGGATACTGTTGGGACGCTATCAAGAACGCCTGCGTCCTTGGTAGTGTACCCACAACCGTTCCTTAGTATTGATATGACAAACTCACTATGATTCTAATAAAGTTGTCCAAGTGTTCAGGAACGCCCATCTAACAAAGGACAACAAGTGTGTATGGGCGTCCCATAGGCTTTAGGACGCCAGCTAACAGGAAGTAAGGACGAGCAAGAGACTACTTGAGCAAGGACGGAGTCCCAAGCAAGTAGGAACGCAAGAAAGGAGTCCTTACTCTCTAGCCGACAGGATGACATCACCAGACAACATTTGATCATCCAAGGACACGTGGAGACCGATCCTGTAGCAGAGTCCAACACTACGTGGCGGACGATCCTGTTGCAGAGTACATCCATACGTGGCGGCCGATCCTGTAGCGGAGTCCATCACACACAGCTGGATACAGGAAGCTTCCTCACCACTGCCATCATACGTGGAGGAAGATCCTGTAGCCACGTCCACGAAGGGCATGATCGTCCCAGGAGAAAGACGCCCTTCCCAAGTCCTATAAATACCCCAAGGCATTTATTGTGACTTTAACGCTTTCAAGAATATTCAAAGAGAATCATAGGAAAGCGGCTCACTCAAGAACACGAAGAACTAACTCAAGAACTCAAGAACAGTGCTTAGACCTGAGTTAGATCGAGTGAGACTTGTAAACAAATCACAAATCTGTTTGTAATCAAAAGAGAAAGAGAGTTCTGCGAAGTACTGCAGAACGCAGGGATAGGAGTCCTTTAGTAGATTGAACTTGCTTGAGTTGTAGGCTTAGAGGAGTCCTTTACTAGTGGACTTAGGGAAAAGCTAAGTGCCAGAGAACTGTAAAGACTCGCCAGTACAACTGTAAGAACGTTCAATATAAAGGAAGAACTATTCAAAAATCCTCCAAGGAGGTAGAGGTTTACACTCAAGGACTGCTTGGTCTTGAGTGGTTCCTCTATAATTCTCTGCGTTCATTACTTACCTGTTTAGTACTTTATTTCCGCTGCATTACTCAAGGACGCCCCTACTCCTCGTAGGGACGCCTAACCTAAGAACGCCTTTACTAAAGTAAAGGCAGTCCCATAGTACTAACGATCCAACAATTGGTATCAGAGCAGGCGCTCTAGATTCTTACTGAGTTGCAGGTAAAAATGGACATGGAGCAGGTTGGAATCTCTTATGTGAAGCCTCCACGTCTGATGGACGGCAACTTCAACCGATGGAAAATTAGATTTGAGAACTTCTGCAGAAGCACAAATTATCAATGCTGGAACGTTATCAGAAAAGGTGATCTTAAAGTTCCTGCTGACAAAGTTGACAAAGAGGACGATTGGGGTCCTGATGAGTTCAAACTGATGGAAACCAATGCAAAAGCTATTTGCTTTCTTCAAGCGTCCCTCTGTGAGAGAGATGCTACAAGAGTTAGCAATCTCCCCACCGCAAAACAACAGTGGGAAGCTCTAGAAAAATTTCATGTGGGAACTGCAGAGATGAAAGAGGACGTCCAGCTAAAGATCAAAAAGGAGTTCTATGCCTTTAGTATGCTACCAAATGAAACGGTGAATGACTACTCGTACCGTTTTGAGTTCCTTGTCACCAAGATGAGGAACTTGGGCGTTCCAGAAACAGAAATCTCCATGAGGAACAGAGTTCAAGTAGTTATCGATGGGTTGACTGGAGTTTGGAACTTTGATAGGACAACTTTCAAAGAAAACACAGCCAACAAAACTCTAGATATGGAAGAGATCTACGGGAAGCTCAGGGGGTACGAAGAACGTAGAACCACTGACATGGCCCATCTAGGAAAGAACCCTCAAACTGATCTTGCCTTGGCGTCCACAACACCAGAGTACGCTGAGTACCTGCGTGGACAAAGAGATCTGGCATTGATGATGCAAAACAAAGAAAAGCTTGAGAGCTTGCGTCCCAAAGAGAAAGAAAGAAAGTCAAAAGAAGAAATTGACTCAGATGAGGAACTCTCTCTTATTCACAAGGCTCTCAAATACTACAACAAGAAAAACAAGCATAGTAGCAAGAACAAGTCCTACAAAAAGGAGAGTCCCAAATACACAGAGGCTGAAATGAAGGAACTCACATGCTACAAATGCAACAAGAAAGGACATTTTGCCAAGAAATGTACTGTGGGAACGTCCTCCAAAGAAAAGAAGAAAGCTCTCATTGGAGCATGTACAGCTGCTTGGGATGATCTCAGTTCAAGTGATGAGGAACGCGATGATCAAGTGGCGTACATGGCAGTAGAGGACGCCCCAGTTGCTGAAGAGAACGCCTCCGATAATGAACAAGAGGTAACTCATGACTCCATGATGCGTTCTTTAGAAAAATGTTCAAAACCAAAACTCCTTAAGCTTATTGGTAAAATCATGGAGGAAAGTCTTGTCATGAAAAGAAGAATGGATGAACTAGAAGATGAAAACATTGTAGTTGAATGTGAGAACTGTAATTCTATGACTATTCAACTAGAGTCCTCATGTGAAGAAACTAAGTCCCTAAAAACTGAACTTGTGTGTCTTAAACTTGAGAACTCCAAGCTTAGGGAAGAAGTGAAAGTTTTGGGAAAGAGTCCCATAGTTGAGGAAGTAAAACCAATAGTTTTTGTCCCAGCCAAAAGAGGACTAGGATATGAATCTGACTCTAGGAACTCTCTCCCCTGTGATTTTAAGGCTAGCAAAACTTCGGAACTTGAACTTGAAAAAGAGAAAACTAAAAATCTCCTTGAAAGAATTAGAGTTCTAGAAAGTGGAGAAATAGGTCAAGAGGACTACTACACCAATTCCACCAGTCATAAAATTTACAAGAAAATTGCTAAAGGGGACGGCTCAAAGGTGTGCGATCCCCAAAAGATGAAGCAAAACAAAATCCAACGTCCCAACAAGAAGTACTATCTCGGTACTTACTATAGGACGTGCTGGTACTGTGGACAAGGTGACCACTTCAAACATGACTGTGTAAAACTAAAGGAAGACATTGAGAGTGGGAAAGTTGCTAGGACTAATAATGAAAATGCTAAGTCCGTTCCAAAAGCTAATTGTAGGCGTCCTAGACGTTCTAGAAGTTCTTTCCACAGAAATGCTATTTCTAATGATGTGAACATTAATGACTACATGCCAGAACCAGAGTTCTACTTTTGTAACGAACCAGGTAAGGAACACCTTGCCTGGGTCGCCAAGAACTAACCTTATTTTGGCAGGTGGAAGTGAGGGGACGCCCATGGATCATTGATAGTGGCGCCTCAAATCACATGACAGGAAGCCAGATCCATCTCACTTCTATCCAAAATAGTGCCACGGGAGGAACTGTCTCGTTTGGCAACAAGGGCAAAGGAAAGATCAAGGGAACGGGAACTGCTATTCTTAACCCGTCCATCAAAGCAACCAACGTGAGTCTTGTTGAAGGACTTGGCTTCAATCTTCTTAGCGTCTCTCAGATGTGTGATCAAGGTGAAAACCTAGTCACATTTGACTCAAAGGAGTGCCTCGTCATCAACAAGAAGTCCAACAAAGTTGTTCTGAAAGGAGTTCGCAAGAACAATATCTACATCTTCAATCAAGAGTTCAAGCCCAAATCAGAACTATGTCTATCTGCTTCAAAGAAGGACGCTGATCTCTGGCATTGTCGTCTTGGCCATGCTGGACCTAGCACAATTCTCAAGTTGCACCAAAGGAATCTTGTTAAAGGTCTTCCCCGGATTGATCCTGAGACGGTTGAACAGTGCGAAGCCTGTATCAAAGGGAAGCAAACAAGAACGTCTTTCAAGTCCAAGAATGAAGTCAGTACGAAGAAGCCTTTGGAACTTCTCCATATGGATCTTTGTGGACCAATGAAGACACAGAGCTACGGTGGAAAGAGGTACATTTACGTTCTTGTAGATGATTTTTCTCGATTCACTTGGGTTCTTTTCTTGGCGTCCAAAGCAGATTGTTTCAATGCATTCAAAGTCTTCATCAAACAAGTGGAAGTTGCCCTGGAGACGCCTCTCAAAGCCATAAGATCAGACCATGGGACGGAATTCCAGAATTCAGAGTTCCTGACCTACTGTGATCAACATGGTGTCTCGCACAACTTCTCAGCTCCAAGGACTCCACAACAAAATGGCGTTGTAGAAAGAAAGAACAGGACGCTAGAGGATATGGCAAGAACTATGCTTTTGGCTAACAGCGTCCCCAAGTACTTCTGGGCAGAAGCTATTGCCACAGCATGCTACATCGTTAACCGTGCCATGATCCGTCCTCTGCTGAAGAAGACGTCCTATGAGTTGTTTAACGGAAGGAAGCCTCGCATCGATTATCTCAGAGTTTTTGGTTGCAAGTGTTTCGTTCACAACAATGATAAAGAAAAACTGGGAAAGTTTGATGCAAGGAGCGATGAAGCCATATTTCTTGGGTACTCCCTCACCAGCAAAGCATATAGAGTTTTCAACAAAAGGACTCTAAAGCTTGAGGAGAGTATTCATGTTGTGTTCAAAGAATGTTCTTCTCACAAAGAAAAAGGAAGTAAGAAATAACGATCCTCGTCACAACAGCAGGACGACTCTGAAGATGAAGTTGAAGATTGGTCCTCAGGAAAATACTATGTCCCTAAGGACGTGTTTCCAAATCCTGAAGAAGTCTCTGTGGACGCTCCTAGTTTTGTTCAGGGCGTTCCATCTCATAGTGAATCTCCTGTTCAACAAGATATAGCAGAATCAAGTCAACAAAATGGGCAAAGTCAAGGTGTGGACGCTCTTTCTGAGGGGGAACGCACTGAAGACGTTGCTCGAGATGATAGTGATGATTCAGATGATGAAATTGATCCAAGGTTTGCTCAACTATTTCAAAGGGAGTCCCGCTTCTCTAGGGACCACCCAACTTCTCAAATTATATCTGATCCATCTCAAGGAGTTCAAACCAGGTCAGCTACAAGCAAGTCCCAGAGTGCAAATTTAGCTTTTTGTGCGTTCAACGCCTTTGTATCTTTGGTGGAACCAAAGAATATCAAAGAAGCACTTCAGGACGCTGACTGGATTCAAGCAATGCAAGAAGAACTTAACCAGTTTGAAAGGAACAAAGTTTGGACCCTCGTTCCACGTCCCAAAGGCAAGAATATCATAGGGACGCGCTGGGTGTTCAGAAATAAGCTTGATGAGAGTGGACGTGTGTCAAGGAACAAGGCAAGACTTGTGGCTCAAGGATTCAAGCAAGAGGAAGGCATAGACTATGATGAAACCTTTGCTCCCGTTGCTAGAATTGAAGCCGTTCGTCTTCTTATTGCCTTTGCCGCACACAAAGGATTCAAGTTATTTCAGATGGACGTCAAAACTGCTTTTCTCAATGGCAAGCTCAAAGAGGAAGTGTATGTTGCTCAGCCCCCTGGCTTCGAGGACGCCTCACATCCAGATCATGTGTACTACTTGGACAAAGCACTTTATGGACTCAAGCAAGCCCCTCGTGCCTGGTACGACAGGTTTGCGTCCTTCCTTTTGTCTCATGGGTACACTAGAGGTTCAATTGATAAAACTTTGTTCATAAAGAAAGTTCACAAGGACATTTTGATTGCACAAGTTTATATTGATGATATAGTCTTTGGTAGCACTAACATGAAGCTTGTAGAGGAGTTCACTTCCCTGATGAGTAGTGAATTTGAGATGTCCCTCATTGGAGAACTCAACTTCTTTTTGGGACTTCAAATTAACCAACTCAAGGAAGGGACGCGCATTCATCAACAAAAGTATGTCCGTGAAATGCTAGAGAAGTACGGGATGAACACGTCCAAGCCTATGGCAACACCCTGTTCTCCAAATTCGCGCCTTTACGCAGATGAACTAGGGAAGGACGTTGATCAAAAGCTGTACAGAGGAATGATTGGCTCCTTGCTTTACTTGACAGCAAGCCGTCCAGATATTATGTTTGCCGTTTGCTTGTGTGCACGTTTTCAGGCTAATCCAAAGGAGTCCCACATGCAAGAAGTCAAGAGGATCTTTCGCTACCTCAAAGGACGCGATGATCTTTGCCTTTGGTACCCCAAGAAGACGTCCTTCAAGCTAACTGGATACTCGGACGCTGATTACGCTGGTCACGTCATTGATCGAAAAAGCACTTCAGGAATGGCACAGTTCCTTGATTCGTGTCTAGTTTCATGGGGATCAAAGAAACAAAACTCTGTGGCGCTTTCAACTGCGGAAGCCGAGTACGTTGCTGCTGCTTCGTGCTGTTCACAAGTTCTCTGGATCAAATATCAACTTGAGGACTACGGTATCAATCTTGAAACTATTCCTATTCTCTGTGACAACACAAGTGCTATAGAAATTGCAAAAAAATCCTGTTTTTCATTCACGCACAAAGCATATTCATATAAGGCATCACTTCTTGCGTGACAATGTAGAACTAGGACTCATTAGCATGGGACATGTTAGGACGGAGGATCAAATAGCTGATATTTTCACTAAAGCACTTGATAGACGTCCCTTTGAGCATCTCAGATTGCTCTTAGGAATGATAACTTTTAAGTAGCAAGTCCCGTTCTACTATTCTCTCAATGATTGGCTATGTTTTGTAGATTCTAAGTAGTTAAGAACTGTTAAGCATTGAACTCATATTTGCAAGGACGCTAGTCTAAAACTTTATGTGTTTGCTACTTTGGAACGCCATTCAAATTTTCTCTATTTATCTTGAAAAGAGTATCCCTGATCACCCGACCCTCATTATAAGCCGAAATGATGGGAACTCTAAGCTTATCCTAGCCGAGAACTCTGCAAAAGCGTCCTATGAGCTTCATATTTTCTTTTACGGGACGTACTTGCTTTGTTCTCAATTGGTTCTCAAGGTGATCACAAGAACGGTAAGTTGGTTGTTGGTTTGCTTGAAGAGATCAAAGATTTGCTAAGTACGTGAGAACGCCAGTGGTTGCAGTTGTGAACGCCAGTTCAGTTTTTGAGAAGGAAGTTGAAGAGTCAGAAATTTGAATTTTGAACTTTTGAAAGTGTGAACAGTGACCGTTGATCAAATCTTAAGGGGGAAGCTTTGCCACGTGTCGCACAGTAAAACAGTGTTAATTACCATTTGTGCCACCGCTTCCTCTATATAAGGCCAAAACAGTCGCTCTCGTTCATTTATTGCTCTCAACCACTTTTCAACTCAGTTCAAGCTCTGACTTCTCTCTAGAACTCCGGCGACTTTCTCTCACTAAAAATCTCACCGAAAAATGTCTCAAAGGCACATGAACGTGGCCGGAACTTCAGCCGGTGGGAAGAGGCGAAAGCTGATAAATTCCCACACTATTGAAAAGCAAAAGCAGCCCGTCCTTGATGAGTCCCTCGTGGATTTCATTAACAAGAAGCCAAAAACGCTATATAGGCTTATCCGAGAACGTATGGCCAAGCCAGACGTGAAGAACGATGAGGAGAAAACGCTAAACTACGAGAAGTTCCTCGACCGTTTTGTGAGGCACGGGCTGATAAAGAACGACTACAAGGACCTGCCGGGCAGACTGGAGGACGTCTTGTTCTTCACAATTTATGGAGGTCAGAATCTTGATAGTCTCCTTGATTTAATCCCTGACCTAACCAAATGCGTCCTTCCGGACATCCCCATGTACCCCAGCCAAAGACGGGTGCCTAGTCCTTCTCCCCCTCCTCAATTTCCAACCATCCAATCTCACAAAACCCTGCCCGCCAAGCGTCCCGCTCCCTCATCCTCCTCAAGACCAACTGAGATCGTGGACAAGTTCCCGTCTCATATTAAAGAGGGACGCTCTAAGAAAGTACATGACCCACGGCCCCTCAAAAAGGCCAAGTCCTCAAATCGGCCGCCCAACCGTTCCAAAGAATCCACTCCTCTCCCCCAACCCTTCAAAATCACACAACTGCCCACTCCTCCTCGCTCCCCTCAACCCTCAAAGAAGAACGCTCTCATTCCCTTCCCTCCCCAAACCCTCTCTCCCCTCAACCTGGCCGACTTCCCATCCGCCCCGGCCCATATCTCCCCGCCTAAGGACCCTGAGACTCCCAAGTCCCGTCGTCCTTCTTCCTCCAGTGGCCCGGATGAGACCGAGCGGACATTTGAGCACACGTTCCGCCGGAGGAAAGCTGGTGAGAAACCCAGCGTACTCCTCGCCAAAGACGTGCCTGCACAAGTCGAGGATGTCTCCTCCTCCTCCAGCTCCAGCTCGTCTGATAAAGAAGGGATGCCTCAGGATGTCGATGTGATTGGCGACTCCAGTGATGAGGTAGAAGCAGTTGAAAGTACTCCTGCTGAGCACCAAGTACAAGAGGACGCTGGCGAGCACCAGGTTCCTCCAAAGGACGCCGAGCCTACTCTCTCTGAAGAGCTCGAGCGTGACAACCAGGAAGTCCCTCCCTACAACCAATCCCTCCCCGTCCTCAACCCCACCCCAGCACCACAAGAAAACCCATCCCCCACAATCCAAACAAAGTCCCGTGACGTCCCAGCGGACGCTGAGCCAACAACAGAACAGCAATCAGAGGCTCAGGACGCTGAAGGCACGTCCCAAGGTCAGACCTCTGCTGGTGCCGATCAAGGCACAGAGGACGCTCCCTCCAAGGACGCTTCTGACAGTGACTCTGAGCGGGCAGAGGACGAGTCTGATGATGATGGTGAGGAAATCTGAGTCCCCCAAGGGCAAGCGTAGAAGGAAGAACGATGATGGTGAGGAAATCTAAGCCCTCTCATCTACTCCGAAGAATGGCTGGCTTCCTTTGCTGATGATGAAGCCGTTCAGGAGTTCCTTGAGCTGCTGAGATTCCAAGGCTGGCTGAACGTAGGACCAGCGCCGACCACAGTTGACATTGATCAGGTCAAGGCGTTCTACAAGGACTTGCGCTACAAGGCACGGGATGGCTCCCTACATTTCAAGATTGACGGAGAGAAAGCCTCCGTTACTGAACGCCAGATGCGCTCTTTCCTTGGTCTGGGCTCTCGCAAGTCTCCAGCTGATGCTCTCAGTTCACTCCCTGAAGGCGGCTTTGAGACAACTGATGAGGAACTGCCTCTAGTTGAGCATGTATTTCAGGGTAAAAGGCCGATAGGACTGGACAGGGTAGCTCACGTACTGAGCAAGGTTGGCGCCATAGCTCACTACTTCATCTGTCGCGCCATCCTTCCAAGGCAGGAAAAGCGTTCTATTGTGCAAACATCGGACATCATTCTCATTGATGCTTTTCTGGAACGCCGTCCAATCAACTTAGCCAGAATTGCAATGCAACATATGGCCAAGTGTGGAAGGAAGAGGCACGCCTTGCCTTACCCTGGAGTTGTGAAAGCGATCTTGCAGTCCCAAGATGCATATGATGAGAACGCTCCGTCAAAGGAACTCGGGCTGAAGTGGAACGCTAAATCAGGCCTTGTTGAGATCAGGCACAACGAAGAGCTGCCGTCTGTGTTGAAACAGTTAGCGGCTGAAGATGAGGAAGCGAGACAAAAAGGCTGAAGAAGAACGCCTGGCTGCTGAAGCAGAACGCCAGGCAAATCCGTCTCAAGAAGGTGTACACGAAGAAGAGCCTGCTTTGGACTTTTCTGCTCTAGATCAGATGCTGCTGGCTCCTTCTCCTTCTCTAGACCCTCCTGTGGACGCCCCTTCTTCTAGCTCTGGTCCGGCTCCCCGTCCTGCTCCAGCAAATATCTCTGAGCATCCTCCTGCGGAACTCTTAGGTGCAATCATGGACAATCAGTGCCTCATCTTCTCTGCACTTAAGGACTTGACCTCCGCGTTCTCTAAGGCTGCTGAACTTCAAGAAGAACTCCTCCAGTTCTATCAAGCCCAGCGCCGTTCTCAGTGATTGCCACTACCCGTTCATCATCTATTATTTTGCCCTCGCTTCTTTTGATTTTCAAACACTTATGACCATTGGTCTGTAATAACTCTTAACTCCTGTTTGAATGGCATTTCCTTTGTTTGCTTCCATGTGCTTGTTTAAGCGTTCCACTGCTTTTAGTTATGTGTCTATGCTAACGTCCTTATCACTTGTTATCCTTTTCGATGATGCCAAAAGGGGGAAGTGTAGTTTTGCAGAGATGCGCTATAAATTAGTTATCTAGAATAAGCAAGTGTTAAGGGGGAACTATTAAGTGAAAGGTCTTAAGAACGCCATGCTAGAATAAAACCAGAGGACGCCTAGATAATTCTAGGACGCTTTTCTCTCCTTAAAATCCAAAAGCTAGAGAATCAAAGAATGAAATCTTGTGCTAAATGATATTTCTCTAAGTGTTAGAGGACGCTCTTAAGTTTTCATGCATGCTAAGTTCCAATGTCAAAACTTTTTGCTGAAGAGTTTGTCATCATCAAAAAGGGGGAAATTGTTGGGACGCTATCAAGAACGCCTGCGTCCTTGGTAGTGTACCCACAACCGTTCCTTAGTTTTGATATGACAAACTCACTATGATTCTAATAAAGTTGTCCAAGTGTTCAGGAACGCCCATCTAACAAAGGACAACAAGTGTGTATGGGCGTCCCATAGGCTTTGGGACGCCAGCTAACAGGAAGTAAGGACGAGCAAGAGACTACTTGAGCAAGGACGGAGTCCCAAGCAAGTAGGAACGCAAGAAAGGAGTCCTTACTCTCTAGCCGACAAGATGACATCACCAGACAACATTTGATCATCCAAGGACACGTGGAGACCGATCCTGTAGCAGAGTCCAACACTACGTGGCGGACGATCCTGTTGCAGAGTACATCCATACGTGGTGGCCGATCCTGTAGCGGAGTCCATCACACACAGCTGGATACAGGAAGCTTCCTCACCACTGCCATCATACGTGGAGGAAGATCCTGTAGCCACGTCCACGAAGGGCATGATCGTCCCAGGAGAAAGACGCCCTTCCCAAGTCCTATAAATACCCCAAGGCATTTATTGTGACTTTAACGCTTTCAAGAATATTCAAAGAGAATCATAGGAAAGCGGCTCACTCAAGAACACGAAGAACTAACTCAAGAACTCAAGAACAGTGCTTAGACCTGAGTTAGATCGAGTGAGACTTGTAAACAAATCACAAATCTGTTTGTAATCAAAAGAGAAAGAGAGTTCTGCGAAGTACTGCAGAACGCAGGGATAGGAGTCCTTTAGTAGATTGAACTTGCTTGAGTTGTAGGCTTAGAGGAGTCCTTTACTAGTGGACTTAGGGAAAAGCTAAGTGCCAGAGAACTGTAAAGACTCGCTAGTACAACTGTAAGAACGTTCAATATAAAGGAAGAACTATTCAAAAATCCTCCAAGGAGGTAGAGGTTTACACTCAAGGACTGCTTGGTCTTGAGTGGTTCCTCTATAATTCTCTGCGTTCATTACTTACCTGTTTAGTACTTTATTTCCGCTGCATTACTCAAGGACGCCCCTACTCCTCGTAGGGACGCCTAACCTAAGAACGCCTTTACTAAAGTAAAGGCAGTCCCATAGTACTAACGATCCAACAGATACTCTTCATGATTTCTCGGGCTATCTTCCTCATGGTTCTCAAGCGGATTGTGCAACTCCCTTTCTAGCTCATGAATGTTGATCATGTCTTGACTTGTCAAAGGTGTCTCTTCCTCTTTCGTGGGTTTCAATTCTTCTCTCTTACGCTTAGCATTTTCCTCCAACTTCAAAATTGCCAAAGCATCCGGTTCATTGAGAGCTTTGTCGAAATGGAACTCCACTTTTTCTTCACCAATCTCGAAAGTGACTTTCCCATTCCTCACATCGAATTTGGCACCCGTCGTAGCAAGAAACGGCCTCCCCAAGATAATGGGCACCATCGGATCCTCTTTCATGTCCAAGATCACAAAATCATCGGGCACAAAATATCTTCCAACTCGAACCGGGACGTCATCTAAAATACCGGTGTCCTTTGTTGATGAACCATCGGCCATGGTAAGACTCATATCGACCGGTTCCATGTCTCCCAAGTTAGCTCGCCTCCATATACTCTTAGGCATCACCGATATACTTGCCCCAAGATCACAAAGGGCTTTGAAGTTTTGAGATCCTATCCCTATCGTGATGGCAAATCTTCCGGGATCACCTAACTTTTGAGGTAGCTCTAGGATCTTGACTTCATCTTGCATCTCCACAATTGACCTCTTCTTGCTCAAGATTTCCTTTAAGAACTTTGCATAGGACGGCATTTCACTTAAGCATCGGTGAATGGAATGGTGATGTTCAAGCCTTGTAAAAGCTTTAAGAACCTCTTGAACTTGCCCTCAACGATCTCCTTGGGCTTCTTCATAGGATATGGAAGAATGATAGCACCTTGCTTCTTGCTTGGATCCACCTCCTTGGATCGATCTTTCTCCTTCTCAACGATCTCAGCTTGGACCGATGTTGGATCGACGTCGGGACCGACGTCAAGCATCTCGGACCAGGAGTAGGGTGCATCTGGGTAACTCGGGCTGACTTCAGGGCATGTCGGGCCCGACTTGGGTTCTACCTCGGTCCGACTCAGGGGACCTCCTCCGTCTTCTTGATCGATATTTGGGTACATCGGGCCCGAGTTGCTGGGTAACTCGGTCCGACTCTCTTCTCTTGCTCTTGGAACTTGTGGTTCGGGCAAACTCCGTCCACTCCTCAATCCTATGGCTCGAACTTCATTTTGTTGTTGCGGAGCACGGGGATTCTCCTCGGGTCGGCCCGGGAGTCTCCCTTCTTCTCTTGGAAGTTGGTTCGCCATGTGAACAAATTGGTTGTCTACTTGCCTTCTCCACACACCCAACTCCTTGAATTGATCATCAAATTTTCTCTCCATGTTGGTGACTTGATTCTTCAAATCTTGAGCCCATGGTGGTGTTTGCTCATAGAATCCCGAAGGTCGGTATGGTGGTGGTTGGGCCCTTGGCTCGTTTTGGTTGAAGTTGTTGTTGTATCCACTAGCTTGGCCTTGGTTCCACCTTCCTCCATTGTTGTTGAAGTTGGCTCGTCCTCCATAGTTCTTTTGAACAGAGTTGGCCTCCTCAATTTGCTCGGCCAATCGGACTTGGCGCTCATTTGGGCACTCTTGGGCTCCATTCTTCAAAGAACCACATTCTTCACATGCTCTTGTGTTTTGTTGGAGATGACCCATCTTCCTCCTCATCTTGTTCAACTCATCCTCTAAGAATTGGATCTTCACATCTTTGTCCACCTCTTCACTTTTGGGGTCATAGAGCCTCTTCGGACCTTCTCCATGGATTCTCACTTCCTTGCCCAATTGATTGACTCCATACATGGCTTCGTAGTCCGAGAGTTTGTCAAGCAACTCCCATGCTTGCTCCGGAGGCAAGTCAATGAACCCACAATCGGTATGGAGGTTCAATTTATCCTTGGTGGCGGGGTTGATTCCTTGGAAGAAGATGTCTTGTAGGACATTGGGTTGTTGCCCATGTGTTGGAAATGCCCTTAACATCTCCTTGAACCGGTCCCATACCTCGAAAAGTGGCTCATGAGCTCCTTGTTGAAAGCTAGCAATCTTCCTTCTAAGCTCCGTCGTCTTGGTGGGTGGGAAGAACTTCATCAAAAATGAGTCGTTGAGAGCCCTCCATGATGTGATAGATCGAGGTGCTTGGCTCTCCAACCAATGCAAAGCTTTGCCTCCCAAAGACCACTTGAAGGCTTTGAGTAGCACGTACTCAAGAGTCTCGTCATCCGTCGAGATGGTCTCACATAGATCTTTGAATTGCTTGACATGCTCGATCGGGCACTCGTTCGGTCTCCCTTGGAATTGCTCCCTTTTGATGAGTGAGATAAATTGAGTTTTTATCTCAAAATTCTTTGACACCTCCGGCAAGACGATGGCCGGCTCCGGCACCTTCAACTCCGGATGCATGTATTGTCTAGCATTCCGGGGTTGGGTGTTGATTTGAGCCTCCAATCTCATCCTTTGCTCCCTCTCTCTACGAGCCTCGGCATCTCGGTTTGCCATCTCAATTTGCATTCGAGCCATGTCGGCTCTCATCCTCTCGAACTCCTCATCTCGGGCTTGGTCCGCCATCCTCTTCTTCTTTCAGGCTTGTTTGATGATGCTCTCCGGATCACACACGAAGTCGAACTCAAAAGTTCCTCGGATGGAACTAGCTCGCATGCACCTACAACCAAAGACACGAACAAAAACCGAATCAAAACAAACAAGGGGTTTAGGCTAGTCCCTCACCCAAATCACTACCAAAATCAAAGACTCAACAAAAGTGGGTACCTCGAACAAGTAGAACTCCCCGGCAACGGCGCCAAAAATTCTGATCGGTCCGGGATCGGAGGGTCTCACAATTTTAAATTTATAAAACCGAACCTCACTTGTAGTAAAGAGGTAGGGTGTCGAACACACGGGAGTTCGTGCGTCAAGTGTACCCGTAAAGACTAAAAAAAGTGTAAAAGAAAGGCAAAACGAAGGAAAACGAGAGAAATCACCTCGGACCGACACAGGTCACTTCGGTCCGAGGGTGGATCGAGGTTGATTTGGCCGGGACCGACTTAGCTCAACGTCGGGCCCGAGGACTGGGTAACTCGATTTAGGCAAAATAGTAGATCGGTCTTGGGTTTTTGGGTTCCCTCCCTAACTAGACTTGGGTAATTCCACCCCAATTCAGCCAATAAGTGTTGATCCTTATGAGATCGAGGTTGCTAACCTTCGATCCCTCCACTCTACACTTCGACCCAAGGGAGTTTTCACTCTCCTTCGATGTTAGGTCTAGTAATTGGGTCCGAGATTGCTATCGCTTACTCTTACCAATCACAAGCCCTAAGCCCCTTGCTTTCGCAAGAGAATTGAAGCTTAGTGTAGAGAGGATTCATAGATCAAGCACTCAAAGGCTATGGAATTGGGGGTTCATACCCAAAGCCAATCAAATGGAAAAGCAGGCAAATCTCAATCATCAACATCAACACAAAGCCAAATTGCATTCAAATCTCAAAGTGTCAACAAGATCCAAGCCTTAATTCTACCAAATCAAAGGAAAACAAAGTACAAAACTCACTACTCTTCCTCCCTAGGCCGCCGATCTCCTCTCTTCTCCTCCTCCCTTCTTCTCCTTGCTCTCCAAGTCTTCCTTGAGTCTCTAGAGAGTGATTTTGGGTTGTGGTCTATCCAAACATATCCTTAATGCTCTCTAATCACCTCTTTTTATAGCTTCCTAAGATTGGGGACCAAGGAATTCCCAATTTAGAAAGGGGCAAATGTGGAAAGTTGCTAAAAATATGCCTTGGGGAACAATCCTCTCCATTGCCGACTCGGATCGACACGGGGCAACATCGGGCCCGACGTTGGGAACGTCGGTCCTATTCTCTGGATGCTCGATCTCGGGCCCGACGTGGTGGTGCTCGGTCCTGGGCCTCGATCCTTGTCTTCTTCTTGGGTTTCCTTTGGTTCCTCTTCATTCTTGGCTTGGCTCTTCCGCTCCTTGACTTGGCTCCTTTATAAGCTCTTCCAAAACATCCTCGTTCTTGCCATTTTACCTACAAATCAAAGCAAACTCGCATAGTTTCCGACTCTTAAAGAAAACCGGGAACTAAGTTAAGAAGGAACGAAACTAACAAAGAAAGGAATGAAAAACGCATATTTACAAGGGAAATTAACTACTAAAACACCTCCAAAATGAGAGACATCAGACGCCGTGGTTCAGTTCTGAGTTTTGCAGTGTTGTGTCCCTAAAGGACGCCAAGACAGAGTCCTTTACAGTTGTGAGTATTTGAAATTTGAAAGAAGGAAGTTGAACCGTTTCGGAAAAGTTGAACGCAGATCTCGGGATATGTGCATCGGGTGCAAAACAGTTGTGTTTCTTAGCAAAGAAGGAAGCCATGTGCGGGATTGCGGATGGAGGAAGTCATGTGATAATACCGTTTTACCCTTGACCATCCCAATTCGTCTTCTTCCTATAAATGGGCCCCTGTTTCCTTCTGAAAAACCTTCCTTTCTCCCCTGCCATTTTCACCAAATTAACAACCTCTCAGATCTCGCAAAATCTTCAAATCTCTCTTCCCGAAATCAACTTCCCAACCCTAATCTTCACCTATAAAACCATCTTCTCAAATGGCCAACACGAGAGCAGCCAAAAACCCTTCACCCTCGTCGGCGGCGAAGAACCCTAGTTCCTCAAGGTCTCCTCCGGTAAGAGGCCGGTCGCTAATGGCCTCGCGAGGGCGACCTACTGGGCGCCAGGAACCACCTCGCCACCATTCTTCTTCCCAGTCCACCCAACACCGCCACTCCACCACCCCTCCTCAGCCACAACGCCCTGAACCCTCTCGCTCTCAAACCAAAACCGCTCCGAAGCGCTTCCCATTCCTCGAGAAGCCCTTTAAACCCGAGCCTGAACCCCTTAACACCGCCAAAACTTCTATTCCTGGTCTCCCCTCCCAACCAAAACGCCGTCCTCCCCTAGACCCTCTTATTGAGGACTGGCTTGAAAGAGAGCCCAAAATCCTGGCTAACATTTGCCACAGGGCGTCCATTCAGGATCACCCTCCCAAAATCCAACGTCTTCTCCACTATTTCATGATAACCTACGTCAAGTCCCGTCTCCAAGAAACCAACTACAAAAACCCACCCTTCATGGGACCAGTGATCATCTCTGATTCGTTTGGGGGACGGTGGACGAGCTCGCCAAACTTCTTCCCGACATTATGGAGTTCGTCGTCGCTCCAGCAGGCTCCGTCCCCTCCCTGAAGCGCAAAAGGCCTTCCTCCTCCTCCCCCTCCAAACAACCTAAAGGGCCTCCCTCCTCTTCCCAAGCTAAACCCATCCCTTCCTCCCCGCCTCCCGCCTCAAAGCGACGTCTGAAGACGTCCTCCGAGCTCGAGGGCGTATCTGAGCAACAAATGGCAGCCATTCGCCTCTCCGAGCTGCAAATAGAGAAAGAGGAGAAGGCCAGGCAAGAGCAGGCCGAAAAGGACGCCATTGCTGCGGCGATCCAGCAGAGCTTAAAAGACGTCCCTCGTCTTCCTCCTCCACCGCCAAGGATAGAGGACGTCACTCCCGCTCCTGCTCCTGCGGCTACCTCAGATCCGCTTTAGGCGGAAATCGAGGCGGATTTGGCAAAGCCCATGCCAACCGCTCAGTAGGCGACTCCTCTCGTACAGGTCCCGGCCAAGGACGTTGTACCAAAAGTTATTACTCTTGAGGACTCTCCTGCCAAGAAGCCACCTCCTCCCCCTGCTCCGCTCAAAGTGAAGCCCATATCTATGGCTCCACCAAGCTCCTCCTCCGCCCCCACAAAAGCCAAGATAAGAACTCCCTCTCCCTCTCCTCCCAGAGCTTCAACTCCTCCTCCTCCTCCTCCGCCCGCTCAGGCCGTCGAGGAAACTGCTAAAGTCCAAGGAACGCCTCCTTCAACCGTACCTACAGAGTCCTTGGCACGGACTCCAGCGGTGGACGCGCCTCCTACAGACCAGGCGTCCGCTGCTGAGGACACAAAAATGGCCGAGTCCTTTGAGCAAGGGGACGAGGCCTCCGACGAAGAGGACTCTCCTCACCAGGATGAGGACCCTGAGGACGAGGAGGGAGACGGAGATGAAGAAGACGCCGGTGATGAAGTGATTGTAAGCAACGGCAGTAAGCAGAAACGCTTCAAGAAAATTCTATCGCCACTTCTTTTCACCACCCAGTTCCTCGAAGAGAATCAACGCCAAGAGTTTTTGGAACTGCTTGAGTTCCAAGGATGGACGCACCTAGGTGCAGAGGCCACTGAAGTCGACCCCGAACAGGTTCTCCGCTGTTACTCAAAATTCGAAATATCCGAAGTAAAAGGGAAGCCTCAAGGGACGTTTGAAATTGATGGGGACGAGTACTCAATTGCTGAGGGTACCGTTCGCAACATGCTAGGCCTGCGTCCTTCTCCTCCAGATGCCCTCCATGACCAGCCCAACAAGAATTTCGGTCGGTTCTCCCAGGAAGAAATCTTCAACCGAATTTTCAACGGGAGACAGCCAGTTGCTAAGGACAAGGTTGCTCACTGTCTCTCCAAGACGGGCGTCCTTGCGCATCACTTCATTGTGCGCATGGTCGTCCCCCGCCAAGAAAAGAAGTCGATAGTCCAGATCATTGACAGTATCTTGCTTGGCGCCTTCTTAGAACGCAAGCCAATCAATCTGCCGCGGGTAATCTTGGAGCATATGGGCAAGTGCACAGGTGGTAAGCACTCTCTTCCCTTCCCTGGCCTCGTAAAGCAGATCATGCAGCAGCAAGGCCTCTACGTCCCCAAAGCAGAACAGACCTTCGGGATTCATTGGGACGTTAGGCAAATCACACTTCCTCCGGTTGGAAAATTGAGGTGTGATGAGCCACTCCCATCGGTGAAGAGGCAGCTGGCCAAGGAGAAAAAGGAAGCTGAGCGCAACGCTAAGGCTGCCGCCGTTGCTGCTGCTAGAAGTTCTCAGGGAGATCCAGAGGCCGAGAATTTGCAAGTAGTTGGGACGCCGGTAGAGGATGCTGTTGATGAAGAGGACGAGCTCGATGGTATGAGCGTCCCTGATGAGGCCGAGAAGCACTCTACGAAGTATCTGATGGGCATGATGATCGAGAACCAGTGCATGATGATTGATCTAATTCAGCAGGTTCACGACACCCTTCAGACCCACACAGAACTTCTTGAGCGCAACAATGAACTCCTTGCGCAGAACAACTATCTTCAGGAGCAACACCTCAAGGCACTAGGCAAGCGTCCCAAGAAATGATCACCATCCCTCTTTCAACCCATGAAACATTTTATCTCTTCTTTGGTTTTTGCTAAGACAATGGGACGTTGTCCCCCCTTTTCTTTAATGTGTTCGAATGTCTGTAATGATCGTACTTCTATTACTTTATGAATGCCGTTCATTACATCTGTGATTCATTTTGTCTAAGCGTTCTCTTCTGTAGTTATGCCTTTGTGCTTGCATGCTTTTCAACTTGTTCTCCTTTTCGATGATGCCAAAAGGGAGAAGTATAGTTGTGCAGAGATGCGATTGTCTTTAAGTTATCATAGAAAGCATGTGTTTAGGGGGAATTCGGCCAAGTCCAAAGGACGCTAGTAGAAAATAAAAGAGAACGCACTTAAAAGGATGAGTTGCGTGCCAACCTAAGCTGAAAAGAAAATCTGTGTAGTCTCTCATGCTAAAAGCTTTACTTCTGTGTGTTTTATTGAAAAGAGTTTGTCATCATCAAAAAGGGGGAAATTGTTGGGACGATATTAAGGACGCCAGTCATTAATATCTAAACCAGTAATGATCGTCCCTTGTTTTGATAATGACAAACTCAAATGTATTTAACAAGTTGTCCAAGTGTTGATCTCAGGTAAGGTCCAGTGGACGCACATGAGCAAAAAGGACAACAAGTGAACGGCAGTCCCTAAGTGGTAGGGATGCACGTCATCAGAACTTCCAAAGCTGAACGTAATTGGCGAAGTTCCTGCGCAGATAGGACAGCGTCCTCTTCAAGAAGGGACGCGCGCCAAAATACGGACGAAGTTCAAATTCAAATCAAGGCCGCCCCAACATGATTACATCACGTTTGGCCGTAGTCCTCAGAAGGAAGCTTCCCTTGTCTGGGCACGTGTAGACAACTCCAAAGATGTCGCTTTCCAAGCGATGGTCCCCTATCCACGCGGAGGCTTCCCAAGCGTCAACAGAGTTGACTTCCTCAAGATGCTCATCGCACCGTTGATGGAAGATCAAGGATCCTGCCAAGCATCAGAGGACGCTAGAGGACAAGAACCACTTCCGCTATAAATACCCCCCAAGGGGTATGCATAGCGGTGTGGACTTTGAAGACTTTCTCTCAAGCTCTCCCAAAGCATTCAAGAACACGAACGAAGATCAAGAAGATCAAGTGAGCTTGAAGCAAGAGAAAGAAAGTCCAACCACATCAAATCTAAAACAAACCACAAAATAGATTAAGTTGTAGTTTGTCTTTCACAACGAATCGTGAAAGACGTGAGTGATAGCTTCCTTATAGCTAAGAGAGTTAGGTTACTTTGTTAGGAGGAAAAGAGTGTTACTAGTGAGGCTAAGGACGGACGCTTAGCTCAGTGAAGTGTAACGACTCGCCTAAGTTGTAAGGACTCTCTCTTAAATAAGATAAGGACGGCTATTGAAAATCCTCCAAGCGGAGGTAGAGGTTTACCCATAAGACTAGTTGGTCTTAGTGGGGTTCCTCTCTAAATACTCGTGTCCATTATCCTATCTTGTTTTCTGTTAAGTCTAATTTCCGCTGCACCTAAGGACGCCCTTAACCCAGTTAAGGACGCCCTCACTAACTGACTTACGATCCAACACAAAGGGGTCAAACAAGTTTTCAACCACCCAGAGGGTGATAAGTTCGGAGGATAGAGTTTGAGAAATTGTCATACCAGATCTGGGATGGGACAAAACCCCACCAGACAAGCAGCAGAGGTAATAGGTAACAGCCAAGAGCATCCAGAGAGGAACCCAGATACTCCCACAGAGAATAGAACGGGCACCAAACCCTTGCATAAACCATACAGAGACCAATAGCCCCACGAAGCACCAAAAGCAAAAAACATACACAGAAACAACAAGTAGAAAGAGATTCTAAAGGTGCAAAGACAAAAGAAAAAGCACATAATACTCATGAGCAGGGGGAAAAAGACTCTTGAGATGCAATATAAGATCAAAAATACGGCAGAGCCGGCAATCAAATTGAGGGAAATTGAGCAGGCGACGATAAAAAAGATCCCAAATACACATAGACATAAGGCAGAAACAACATATGCAGTAAGATTCATTTGGTAAGATAGGGAAAGAGGTCATAAGGAAACCATGCAATAAACAATGGAGACACTCAAGATGCAAGAAGAACATGGAGTAAGCATAGCAAGAGTAATACCCAAAGACCTTACATGATTCAGCCAAGGAAGAAAGCACTAACCTGATTTGACGGGAAAGAGGGACATACGTAGGCGCCACACCACAGCAGCACCACGGGGTAATGAACCGGCCCACAACAAACACATCCGCGGCACGCCAGAGCAACCAGGTAAAGGGTGCATCGCCACAAAAAGCCACCACCCAGATCTGGAAGAGCCGCAGAAGCTCGACGTCGGAGGAAGAGGTGGCGGAGGCCACGAACGGACAGCACCAGAGCGAGCGGAAGACGACCCAAAACGTGGACAGAGACAGGAAGGCAGGCGAAAAGAGTGAACAACCACCGAAGAAGGCTACAGGACCGGCGGCGAGATGGAGCAGCGGGGAAGGAGACGACGACGAAAAGGAAGCCACAAGGGAAAAGCCAGAAGAGGGGAGGAGAGGGTTCATCGGAAGGGAAGAGGTCATGCCTGAGCACGACGGAGAGCCGGGCAGAAGGCAAATTGGCAGTGGAAGGGGAAGAAGGTGCTTGGCGGCGCACAATTTGGTTGGAAACCTAGGGTTTGGTGTAAGGAAAAATTGGGAGCGTTTTTGACTTTTTTCTTTTTTATAAAACTATAATTTGACTGTCAATGGTCAGTTGAACCGGAGGATGATGTCATTAATGACAACTAGGTATACCCGTCGTGCCATGCACGACAATGAATCAAACTTCATATTTTAAAATTATTTTTATTATGAATATGATATATATTTTAAAATTATTTTTATTATGAATATGATATTAATAAGTGAAAACATATAATGGCACGACAATGAATCAGACTTCGTATTTTAATTTATTATGAATATGATATTAATAAGTGAAAACATATAATGAAAATTTTAGTATATGAAAATATTATTTTTTATAGACAAAAAGGATTATTTTTTCAGATTTGTAGTACCGCATGCATGAGATTCTAAAAATATAAAACATATTCTAATTTAATAAAATTTATTACATAAAATTAACTCACTCTTTCATCTTTCGAATTTTGTCTCTAGTGGTTAATACATTTCATTGTCCCTATTATCACTATTTTGAGACATTATAAGTCAATATAATGTAAAATGAGATGTTTTAATTGATTAACTTGGTTTGATCTTATTTTTGATTTTAACACTATAATTTATTGGTAGGAGATATAATTACTATGAATTGTTATCGAATTAAAAATATTAAAAAAATATCAAAAAATTTAGAAAAAGGGGCTTCCGATTAAAAGTTTTATTGTTTAATTATGAGAGACAAAAGTTAAGTTCTTAGGAACATAATAATATATAATTTAAGTAAAAGTTACTAAATATAAATTGATTTACAATCTAAGATAAAAATAATAATTTATTTAGAAAAGGGGCTTCTGTTTACAAATTTTTTTTAAAATTTTTTTCTTATATTACTTTTTACATAAATAGATTAAAATGGTAATTGAAGAAAATGTTGTTTTCTATAGACAAAAAGGATTATTTTTTCAGACTTGTAGTACCACATGCATGATGAGATTCTAAAAATATAAAACATATTCTAATTTAATAAAATTTATGAATAAATTTACTTACTTTTCCATCCTTCGAATTTTGTCTTTAGTGGTTAATATATTTCATTGTCCCTATTATCACAATTTTGACACATTATAAGTCAATATAATGTAAAATGAGATGTTTGAATTGATTATTGGCGAAATTGCACGTATGCCCCAATATAAGTTGGAAATATAAAATTTACCCCTTTTTGGGCTATATAGCAATGGATGCCCTTTTGGGCGTTTTTTGCAATATCTACTTGTACATTTTTACTTTCTTTTATATTAACAAATAAAATTTATTAATTTTCTAGAAAAGAAATGCAATTTAAAAATCTTTTTAAATAAAACAAGAACATACCGGTGGCTGCTTTCTCAAATTAATTAAAACCTCCTTTAACAAACTACAACAGAGAATCAATTGTACATACATTGCTTTTCTTTCTCAAATTCATGATAGGGTTTTACTACTCACCTGGCAAAATTCAACTAAGAAAAAAACCTGCATCATGAGAACATGACGTGTAGCATATCCTGTAACTTTCTTCTTCTTAAAACTGTTATTAGGAAAATAATAAAAAATGAAAACGTATCTATGATTACAGCTGAACTGAAAACCTAATCTTTCAACACCAGATCATATCTTATCGTATATTTCTTTCTGTTTACAGGACTGAAAACCTATAAGTTGATCAGATTGCTACTTCCAAAAACAAAGCACCGATCAAATTGATGCACCCTAAATCTTCTTCTCTAGACCGATCAAACTTTGAGCTGTTGGAGAACATCGGCGATCTTTCCCGGAATTGTTGTAGAACATCGACGATCACTCCCGAATAGTTGACGACCCTACCAAAAAAACATGCGTAAGTCCTTAAACTTAGAACCATTAATTATAAAACTATTTGTATTAGGTAGAACTATGATATTCAAATATTTAAATTCATTCATATTTTATTGCAGCTCGCTTAAACCTTTTTGCTCACTTTAATTACTGGTGGCGAATGGAGAAAAGTTGGGAACAATTGGTCTTATGAAGGGGAAAGAACTCCAAAAGTAATAATGATAACTGATACTATGAAGTTTGATGCATTGAAAAACAAGATTACTGAGAAGTTGGTAGCTGATCATGAAAGGTACCAGCTTTGTATGAAATACTTGTCACCATTGGGCCAAAATCTCCCACCTTTTGATATTAATGACGATGATGATTTGGAGGCATTCAAGTTTCTAAGTATTAAATCAGCTAAAGATGGTGTGTTGGCAATAGAAATCTACACAAGCCTCAAGCTAAAGTACAATGATGACATGGACGGATTTGAGGAGAAACCCTTCATGTACGAGGCTGGAACGAATCTACATGAAATGACTGTGCCTCTAACTGCACCACATATATCGCAAGGTCAGAGTTTAGTGGTGGAAGGTGGAATAATGCAAGATGATAGGACATTAGATGAAATACTTGAGGTGGAAAAAAACAAATCAGCAACCAAGGATGATGCAAAAAGTAAAACAGAATCCTATAGGAAATGGTTTTGCAAAAAATCTGCCAAACCGAATGTTGTTTCTCTAAGTAGCGATGATGAAGAAGTTGTGTCTGCAACAAGACATATGAGTTCAGAATTGATTATAGTTCCTGATGATGAGGAGGAGGAGAACTATGCTGCAAATAAAGATTCAAACCTTGGAGATGATATGGATTCTGATTTTGTGGGGGCCATAGAAGAGGTGGAACAAAGGTACTACAGTACACATGGAATGAAGGATGACTGGTCTAAGTTTAAGGATGAAGATCTTGTTGGTGGTGTTAATGGTAGAAATGAAATACGTGCTGGTGTTTTTTTCCAGTCAAAGAAAGAGTTACAAGATGCAATAACTTCAGTAGCATTACGGGACTGTTTCGAGTTAAAGGTGAAGAAGTCAGATAAAACAAGATATGTTGTAGGCTGCATCGACAAGACATGCACATTCAGTTGTCGTGGCTCAGTATATCATTACACTAAGATGTTTGTGGTGCGAAAGTTTGTGGGAGTTCATAGTTGTGGAATGAGATACAGGCATAACCACAACAAACAAGCCAGTGCAGCAATAATTGCCAAAAAAGTATTATCAAGGTAAGAAATCTAGGCCTATGGAATTCAAATCATGTCTGAATCTTATGTGTACTGAATTCTAAAGTTAGATTTTGGTGATTCATATGACACTCTTAGATGAATTTTAAATTTTATGTAGTATGTTTCAGCTTGTAAATTAGCACACATATGTTTTATCAATACTTGCTTTACATAAGAAATATTAGTGTTTTCAGATTGTACACTCGTCTGTTTTAAGCTTGAAACCAAATATACTATTGGGATATTGCGACATACTTTCATTTCACTCAATTTGTAACAGATTAATCATTTGGCTGTAATAGGTTCGGAGGTCGCAAGCAAGGGCCAAGAGCTAGGGAAATACAATCAGCTATGAAAGATGTGGGAATTGATACAAGTTACTATAAAGCTAATCGAGCACGTTGCATTGCTCAAGACATAATACGGGGTACTGCCGAGGAAAGTTATAGTAAACTGTACTCGTGGATGTTCATGCTAGAACGATCTAATCCAGGCACCCGCACGACGATCATAAGAGATACTAACCAACGCTTCAAATATGTTTTATGGACTTTAGGTGCATGGATAAATGCAGTTCCACATTTGAAAAAGGTATTTTTTATGAAAAATAAAATCGTTTTAACTTTTGTTATTCCTATCAAAGACAGACCTACATAGCGCATCAGGTTCAACTTTTTTTTTGATAGTGAAAGACTTTTGCAGTACAGCTATTTCAGTTTTATATATTTCTGTCAGCTAGAGAAATTTGTAGTACAACAATTTTAATTTTTGATGAAAAATACCACAAATGCAATTTTTGTTATTTCTATCAAAGAGATTTCTGTAAGGCACAACAGATTCAAGTTTTTTTTTCTTTTTGCCAGAAGGAGACTTCTATAATACAGCAGTTTCTGTTTTTGTTCTTTTTTCTCAATTATAGATGAAAAATAAAGATAAAAAATTTTAAATATTATTCTTATAGGTGATATCCGTGGATGGAGCTCATTTGAGTGGAAAGTTCAGTGGCCATCTTCTTATTGCCACAGCTCAAGATGGAAACAAAGGTATTTATCCTCTTGCATTTGGAGTGGTTGATAGTGAGAATGATGCTTCATGGTCATTTTTCTTCAATGAGCTGAAAGTTGTAGTACCAGATAGTTCTGAAGTGGTTTTTGTTTCTGATCGTCATACAAGCATTGCGAAGGGTTTGAGAAGAAGTTACACTTTAGTTGGACATGGTCATTGCATGTTTCATATTTATCAAAACTTCAAGGCAAAATACCATAGGGGAGATTTGTTGAACCTATAGGATAAGTTAGCTAAGGCCTATACAGTGCAGTAATTTAACAGCCACTTTGCAAAACTCTCTAATGATGCACAACAAGTGGCTAAATATGTCAAGGATGCTGGATTTGCCAACTGGGCAAGGGCACACTTTCCAACTAATAGGTTTAATATAATGACCACAAACAATGCTGAAACGATAAATTCAGTGTATAAGGAAGAGCATGGGTGGCCTATTGTTGGAATGTTTGACAAGATACTAGAGACCTCGGCATCTTGGTTTTGCGAAAGGAGAGAAGATGCAGCTAAATGGAATGAGGTGGTGACGCTGGAAATAAGAAAGATCATTGATTTGAGATACCTAAGTGCCTTAACAACGAGAGTGCGTAGGCTTAGTCAGTTTGAAGCTGAGGTATCTGATGGTAATGAGAGGTTCGAGGTTAATTTAAATGCTGGGACATGTGACTGTCGTGTACTCCAGATTGACAAAATTCCATGCAGCCATGCAATTGCAGTAGCAAAGAATAGAGGTGTAGATGTTGCAGATCTTGTGAATCCCGTGTACAAGAATGAAAAGATGAAAGAAGTGTATAAGGAAACCATTCATCTTGTGCCTCCGTTTAATCGCTGGGAGGTTCCAAATTCAATTTGAACAACAACATGCCTTCCACCGCTGGTAAAGAGGAAAGTTGGAAGACCGAAGATTAATAGGTTCAAGGCTCATTGGGAGAGGAATTGGTCCAGAACAAAGCGATGTGGAAACTGCGGAATTAGGGGGCATAGTAAGATTACTTGCTTAAGGCGTCAACGAAACTCAAGTGTCTTAATGATTTATTCTCCCAGATTACTATTATGATCATTTATTTTCTCTTAGAGTACTATTATTTTCCAGCTATAGGAATATTTAAATACTTTATTATCCTAGTTAGAACTACTATCATTTGCTTCTATGTTTTTGTTTCTGCAATTTATCTTTAGGTTTGAACATATTTTCTATAGTTTTGTTGAACTAAATTTATACTGTTATTTGTTTGGATACTATTTTATATTGTTACTTCTTTGAATATTAGTTTTGGCAGTGTCAGTGCATATTTTGCACGTGCTTGGAAGGAGGAAGGAAAAGGGTTATTTAACTTTTTTTTTTCTTGTTCTATAAGAACTGACAAGAAAGGTGAAACATCAATTAGGCTATTAGAGTCTTGATTTTCTTACCTCATTTGAATCAGTAAGCATGTTGACTATGGCAGCATCAATGGCATCTTGATTTTCCAGTCTTGTTGCTCTGGTTGCAAGTAGGAATACTATATCTTTTGTCCATGTCTTTTGCAAACACCTAAGCATATAACACTACACCATTTAGCTCAATTAGCGTCCAGACTTTAGCGACCAAAACATTTGGTCGCTAATTTGCGTCCATTTGGTCGCTAAATTGACAAAGAAAAAAAATAAATAAATTAGTGACCAAATGGTCGCAAAATTAGCGACCATAATGGATTTGGTCGCCAAGGCCTAGAGGAAAAAATAAGCGCCAAAATTAGCGACCAAATGGTAGCTAATTTAGCGACCAAAGTGGTAGCTAAATCCACAGCCAAAATTGGCGACCAAATGATAGCTAATTTAGTGACCAAATTGGTAGCTAAATCCACAGCCAAAATTAGCGACCAAACATTAGCTAAATGGTGCGACCAAAATGGTAGCTAATTCCATAGTCGACAATTAGCGACCAAATGATAGCTAATGTAGCGACCAAAGTGGTAGCTAAATCCACAACCAAAATTAGCGACCAAATGGTAGCTAAATGTTACGACCAAAGTGGTAGATAATTCCATAGCAAAAAATTAGCTACCATTTGGTCGCTAAAGTTAGCGACTAAATGGTAGCTAATTCCGCATCCAAAATTAGCAATTAAATGGTAGCTAATTCATTGAACAAAGCACACCTCTTTATTGTGTTGTTCTTAACAAATATGCACAACAATTCTTGATCGACTATTGTAGATCACATTTCATTTACGGAAATATTGTTGTTATCCTATAAATTATTATGAGAAATTGTGTTTTTTGTTGAGTAATGTTAGCTACCAAGTGGATGCCAATTATATATACCTATAGATTTAGCTACTATTTGGTCGCCATTTAGCTACCATCTGGTAGCAAATTACAATGAATTATATTATCTTATTTTAGACCATAGACTTATGGAGATTTTTTTTTATAAGCAAGTGCTATAGAAATTTTACAACTTATCATGACAAATGATAATTACATTTATCACATCCATGAAAAATGTTATGGAAAACTTTATAACTACTAGTAGAGGCCAATTACATGTTCATATGCATTTTAACTTCCACATGGACACCATCTCGCTACTTGGTGGTCGCTAATTCCCTAAGCTCATACCATTAGTAGGTGATTTCATGTTCTTAGCAATTACTAAAGTAGTAAATTAAATATGATCTAATACTAATTTGTAGAAGCTAATTGCCCAGAAACATAGGTAAGTATTAAAGATTAAAACTTTGCATCAAAATTTATATAAGCAAGTATTGTTTATATCCCACAGATTTATATATGTCAATGATGAGGAGGACTACTATGACACTAGGAGTCGTGGAGGGACCCGCATACACCCTCAAAAAAAGCTTGTTGATGTGAACAAACATAGAATGTTAAGAACAAAAGACCGTTACATCATAGCTCATCAAACGACTCAAGTATATTTCCTCGAATAACCAAAGGTGAAGTGTACAGATGCTGATTGGATAGCGGTATGTAAAGTGAATTCACATGTGTCGCAAGATCGAGGAAGGTTTAGTTCTTAACGAGAATAGTTCTCTACATGTAAATGCTCAAGAGGCATTCCAATAAGATTCGTCAATTCCTTGTGTCATTGACGTTCTAGACGATGCTAATCGATCAACTTGGTCCACTACATGACCCAGATGATACTCTGAATGTCAGCATGTGGATGTTGAAGGATATGATGAATGATCGAGCCAATCAACTATAGAAGAGTTTGAAAGTGAAGAAGATATTGATGATGATGATATGTAATACGATCATTTCAATAAAAGTGTTTGATTTGTATTCTTGTCTTATGACTTATTTATTTAACATTTTCACATGGCCACCCAAGTCACTAAGGTAAGCTCCATATATATATATATATATGAAATTTTTTTCCCAAAAACGCCTAGCTAAGTCATTATTTAATAAAAAAAGTTACCTATAAATATATAGGAGGAGTAATTTGGTGGGAAATGTCTTGGTATTTAGCGACCACTTATTCGCTATATAGTAGAAGCAATTTGGTGGGAAATGTTTTCTAAGGCGCTAAGTTTAATATTTTCGGAAAATTAAATCTGCCGCTTAGAAAAAATAGCGACCAAATGGTGGCAATTTACCAAAAAAGAAAGAAAGAAGGTGAAAGGTTTTCCAGCGTACTTCTCCTATTTCTTTCTTACCCTTCTTTATTTCCCCCCTTCTCTGAGTACGGTACTCCTCCTTCTAGTTCTACCTCTTCTCCCTTCGTTACTCCCTCCTACCCTTCTCTACCCGAGGCTCTTCACCACCGTCGCTGCTCGCCACCGCCAGCTCTCGCCACCGCCAGCGCTCACCACCGCTAGCGCTCACTCGTCGATGTTCTCGTCTGTCTTCTACCTCCGTCGCTCACCACCGCCCGACTTTCTCGTCTGTCTTCTACCTCCGTCGCTCACCATCGCCACCGCTCACCACCACCGCTGCTCACCATCGTCAGCGCCCACCCCCACCAACGCTCCCCGTCTATCTTCTCGCCCCTGCTTTGACCTCCACCCGACTGCTCTCCTCCTCCACAACCGCGGTCAAACTGCCCCGACGGTGACCCGACCACCGCTACTCCTCCTCCTTCGACCATTGTCTGCCCTAAATACCTCGGGTACAAATTAGGTTTAGGGTTAATTGGTGTGTTGATTGTGGTTTGATGGTTTTAAGTCTGGTATGGTTTTGTCTGCCCTAGGATAAAATCTGGATAAATTAGATGCTAAAGGATGCCCTTTCTAATCACTCTTCTTCAATTGATATTTTGAAATGTCTGATTGTGATTCATTGTCTCAAAATATGGGTTTTCCACAGTTTGAAGGTCATCATGTTTTCTCTTAAGATGATTTAGTGAATTTTATATGTATATAAAGAAAATATGTTGCTCTTTGATTGTATTAGGAATCTGTTATGCCCTGTTGTAACGAGAGATCGAACGAGAATAATAAAGCAAGAACGACACACAGATTTACGTGGTTCGGTAACGGTGTGTTACCTACGTCCACGGGCAGAGAAACCGTATATTATTATGGAAGATAGAATTCGGAATACAGAGGTCTAGGTATTTCAAAAGCTTATATAGTGACTCAAGAAACCCTAGGTACAATTAACATGCCCAACGAAGAATTCGGAATACAGAGAAACCCCCGTGCTACCTGTCGCAGTGTGTGATTCAGATTCAAGGCATATTAACATGCCCAACGAAGAATTTGGTTGGTATCCTGAGCTATATGTTTTGGAGTTGCATTGATTGAATGGTCCAGCCTGGTCACAATCAATCGTTTACTTTTGTGATGTTTGGTCTAAGTCCTGAAAACTTAAGACAGTCCAAACTAATACCTTGAAGCTTGGCAAACATGTGTTCACAAAATCTCAGTCCTAGACAAAATAAATTCCTTTCCCTTTCTTACTTGTTGGTTTGAACTACATATGCACTGAAGAAAATAGTGTTAGTTGCTATAAAGTCATTGAATTTGAGGCTTGTAAATTTAACAGCTTAATGTTTTTGCTATTGGATATGTCTACTCTTTCTCAAAGCTTCATAGTCTTTACTTATATATGTGATTTGTCTTCATGGTCATCTGCAGCGGATTTTCTCAAGCGACTCATCTGCAGTGGCAGCACCTCTTTAATGCTCGTTCTTCTTTGCCTTGTTTTGATCGTCGGGGACCTGAAGTGTCCATCTGCTGACACAGTTGAAGAGTTGTTGCAGGGATGCCATAAGGTAAGGTTTAAAGGTTTAGAATGTGCTAAAATTTTGCTACTGGTTTTTTTCATTAAAAGTCTACAATGATAGCTGGTTTTTTTTCATTGAAAGTCTACAATAATAGCTAGTTTTTTTCACTAAAATTTTGGGACGTCACAGTTGAAGAGTAGCTAGTTTTTTTTCATTAGAAGTCTACAATGATTTTGCTAAACGTGTTCTAATTAATGTGTAATTTGTGCAATTTTTAAAATATTATGGATCCAGTGCACGTAATATACTATTTAGTATTGAATATGTTATGTACTTACCCCGGATATTCATATTCTTATGTAGTACGCCATGCCCTCGACCACCTAGGCATATAAACGATCGCCCTACTGATGTTGATGTACCCTCTGTCGAGGACAGTCCAACCTCAACTACGCACGTGACATCTTCCCAGATGGAAAATGATAGTAAAGATGTTCCGAGCAAAAGTTTGCCTACCCCTCCTACGATTTCTGAAGTTGAGGCCGCTGCCGTTCTTGGTAGATGCATCGAGTCAGACGGTGGTGCATGTGAGATCCCGATTCAACAACCCCGACGTTCATCACGTGGCTTTGATACAAGCTGAGTTTGGGAGCTCATCGTTGTAATTAAATTCTAAAAAATTGACTTTATGAACTTTTGATATTATATATATATATATATTATTTTAGGTTTCAACTTGTTTCGTTTTATATATAAGAAATAATAAAAAAGCATACCAAAACTCAAAATTATAGCGACCAGTGCGGTGCAAAATAACCACGCTGAGTAAGTGACTAGATGGACGCCCAATTGTGACCAGCTGGTCGCAAATTACATCCCCCGTTTCGCGACCATCTGGTAGCAAATTCGTTACCAGATGGTCGCCAATTGTCTCCCCCGTTTAGCGACCATCTGGTCGCAAATTCGCTACCAGATGGTCGCCAATTGTCTCCCCCGTTTAGCGACCATCTGGTCGCTGATTAGCCACCATCTGGTCGCCAATATTTGGGGAGACAATTTGCATCCAAATGGTCGCTAATTTTGTTGTCCGCTAAATACAGCGACCACTTGGTCGCTAATGAATTTAGCGACCGGACATTTAGCGTCCAAAATTAGCGACCAATATTTGGTCGCCAAATGCATTTAGCGTCCAGATTTTGTGTTTTAGCGTCCAATGTGTTGGTCGCTAAATCGTTTTTTTTGTAGTGATAAGGGAAACATTTATCATCGCACAATTCAAACAGTAAAGAACAAGAAGTAGGACTAGTGTATCTTTGTCCATGACTTCTACAGGAACCACGTACAAGTGAAACATTTATCATAAAATATTTCAAATATTACACAACAATAAATGTGGTTAGAATAATATCATCTTTGTACCTCAACGAGGTTACGGTCAATAGTAAGACGATTCAGAGTAAGGTTCCCAGTTTTATCACTGGCAACAAACAACTTTGCAGGTGCTTGCACAGACAGAATTGACCTCTGCTTATGTGAATCCTGCAGTATGGAAAAATGGTTTTGTTAGGATGTTGACAACCTTGATATGTTTTAGATATTAACACCTAGCAGAACGTTCTACTATAAAAGGACACCATTGTACCACTTGCCTTTGCCGAAATCAGAGCCACCACCAACTACATCTCTAGGATCTGCATCATCATGGGACAAAAAAGATTCCTCGTTGTCATCAATGGATCCATCTAGGCGCCCTATATCAGCCTGCAATGCAAAAGTGTGAATCATCTAAGACCTTGAGTGTAAGAACTCTCAAGTTGCATACATTATATTATCTGCACAATCCAAGGGTAGTTGTTGATTTGCAAGACGGTTTAGAATTTAACGGGTAGTTGATGTGCAAGCAGAGTGTTGCAGCAGTAGTATTAGAATATACTACCACATAAGAGTTTACTGCAGGGCCAAGATTTCAAGAGGTGCGCATATAGAGTGATGAAATGCACTACAGAAAATGTTGTTGATCTATACAGATGAAGCAAAGTTTCTTAGAATGTGAAAAGAGAGAAAACAGAATTGGATGAAAGGGATTATTCATTGAATGAACTCGTTAGTTACAGCTTAGCTAGCTACTTATAGTAGATTTACAATTTCACCGGTTCTAGTCAAACCTGGTTTACATGAGTTAAGGAATTAAGAGGTGTGATGTGGTTTGAGTTTGATGATGCAAGGATCTCCTTCGTGTATGGAGAATAGAAACTTTTAAATTAATATCTTAAAAAAGTCACAAACAATAAATGAGGCTTTTCTTGGGTAAATGAGTAAGTTTATTTCTTGGGTAATTCACCCTTTGTATATAAGGCTTTTCTGTAATTGCTGGTTTTCACACAACAGAAGACCTGGACGTAGTTCATCTAGTCCCTATTTAATGCAACACATAAACAAAAAAGGTTAGGAAAAAGCATCCTGGACACAGGGCTATATAAGTACTACACTATGCCTTGTTTAAAGTTCTTGTAGGTTGTAGTAATAACAACCACTGCCCAAATTGCAATGAATATAAGGAGACTGAATAGTAATTCAATATCAAGACAACTTAACTATGAGTGGCCATCCTTTCAAGGTTAAATTATTGCTACCTTTTTTTTGGTTGAATGGTTAAATTATTGCTACCTTGGCTTGATCCTAAACAAGAGATACATAGAATCAGATATAGTGTATCATGACAGATTACACTGAGCTACTACATATGCCTTGAATGATAGTTGATTTACAATTTTACAAAACTACTTAAGTTTAAGTTATCAGAGCATGTAAGAGTACTAGGAACTCCTATCAATGATCCATCAGGAACAGGAGTCCTTGGGTTCAACAAGGGATTGGCATTTGTCTTTATGTCCTGTTTAACAGAAATAACAAAAACTACTATAAGACCACAAATGCACATTGGGGACAGCTAAGACAAATAAATGATTATTCCATCTTACATTTGTGGATACTAGATGCTGCTGGGCTCGAGCTTGTATCTGCGGCGGCATGCCACCTGATGTACCATGCAAAACTTGCCTGCATAAAGAATATGGATTTTTTAAGAGATTTGTCTTTTAATAACTTAGCTTCATATTCAAGATCATTTACATCATTTTTACTGCAAATAAGGAGCTATGAACTTCTGAACATCCAAGTCCCAAGAAACAAAGAAAAAGGGCTACCACCTACCCTGATGGCTGGCTAATTGCAACTGACTTCAATATAGAAGCATGATTTTGATTCAACATTTGACCCGCATTTTCACAAAATATTTGCTGAAAAGAAAGTACAAGAAGAATTAAAACCCAGAATGTAAGAAATAAAAACATTAAGCCACAATCTAATTTCACAGATGAGTCAACCAAGACACGACTAGGAAGTGCAACACTATCTATCCAAGACCACTTGTTTCATTGAGCAACTAATCATAATATTAAATAAAGGGAATGTAAGTAGTGGTCTTATTTGCAGGTGCACACATGAAGGAGACCACCCTCTCTCAGGATTCAAGAATATAACCCTGTCATGCATTTCTTTAGATAGATCACCCAAAAAAGGAACTTGTTTTACACAACCAAGTAGATACCTAGAGTCCTGAAGCTTGGGCCCGAGGACGACGGGTAATGGGTCGGCTCCGCGAACGCCGACGGCGGCGTTACCCTTGCGAACGGCCTCTAGGGCGACGGCGGAGGATTTAACCATTTCAATCAAGAAGACGATGATGGCTAGAACGACGATGTCGGTTCCACGAACGCCGACGGCGGTGTTACCCTTGCGAACGGCCTCTAGGGCGAACTCAACCTGGAAGAGGTGGCCGTCGGGGGGGAAACCGTGATAGCTCTGTCGTACCTAGCCATCGTCGTCTGCTTGATTGGAAGTGGAGGACGAAGAAGACGATTGTTGGGTGGTGGATCGGAATGAGCTTTTACAGCCCCCAAACTTTGGGTTTCGATTGAGGCTTCTAGGTCGAGCTAGCAAAGCCTCGCTTATGCCGCCGACATGAAACTTTTACCCAGTTCAGTTTCATCTTTTTTTTGTTTTTTGATTATATTTGTTCTTTTAATGGACGTACAAATTAGTTTTAAAATTAAATTACTTTTTTATTAAAAATTGAAAAGCAGAGGATTTGGGCAGTCTGTACCATTAAAGTGGGCATTGATGCAAATGTAGAAAAACGGAGGTATTTTTACCATTTCAAACTTATTTTGGGGTATGAGCCGCTATAAAGACTTGATTATTTTGGTTTGATCTTATTTTTTGTTTTAACACTCTAATTTATTGGTAGGAGATATAACTACTATGAATTGTTATCGAATTAAAAATATTAAAAAAAATATAAAAAAATTTTAGAAAAAGGGGCTTCCGTTTAAAAACTTTATTGTTTAATTATGAGAGAAAAAAGTTAAGTTACTAGGAACATAATAATATATAATTTAAGTAAAAGTTACTAAGTATAAATTGATTTAGAATCAAAGATAAAAATAATAATAATAAGTAACGCTCTCTTTTTCCACCCCTTGAAGCTCGGGCGATAACCGTTTTCGCTTTCGTGGTCCTCACGACAAGTGGTTTTCGCTGTGATCTATCCGGATTTCTTGTGTTTTCCGGCGAGTGGAGTGAGGTGAGAGCGATGGCTCGTAAGGCGAAGGGCAAGAAAGTTGCGATTGCTGACTTGATGATTTCCACAGAGAGATCGAAGGATAGTTCGTCCTCTTCGGAGGTTTCTGAGAAGGAGATGGCTACTGCCTCTCTAGACCTTGATTTGACTCTGAATCCTGTTCCGACTGCTAATCCTGTGAATGCGAGTGTGAATTGCTCTGAGAATTCGGAGAATTTGGAGAACCCTAGGTTCAGTCTGGACAAGGATAAAATTGGGGAAAATTGCGAACCAAATCTGAATGTTGATAACTCCAAATTTAAGAGAACGCCTAATCGATCTTATCTTGATGATTTGAATGGTATTACTCGTATTGATGATGACATGAAACTTGAATTTCTGCCTGATGTGGATAAACAAGTGTTTAAGTTTGACCTTGCTGATGTTGCAGATCAAGCTAATGAGTGGAAAGCTGTTTTAATGGGAGTTGTCATTGGACCTAATATCTCTTTGTTTGAGTTGCAAGAGTTTGTGGCTAAGGCTTGGCCTGCACAACCTTGCAAGATGATGCAGAAATCAAATGGTGTCTGGATTTTTCATTTCCAGGAAACTAAAGACAGAGATGCTATTATGGAAGCAGGTCCTTGGATAATCAATGGTTGGAGACCTCTAGAATTGAAAATTTGGGAGACTGGGGTTCCTATTTGCTGGTCTTCTTTCAAGTCAGTGCCTGTTTGGGTTGATTTGCCAGACTTAGAACCAATATTCTTCTCTGGTCGTATGCTAAGTGTAATTGGCAGTATGATTGGAGAGCCTATTTGCAAAGACAAAATTACTACTAGAGGTAGAAAGATCTCTTTTGCTAGAATCCTTGTTCGTGTGAAACCTACTAAGGTGAAAAGGAAAACAGCCATTCTTGAGGATTCCAATGGGAAGAAGTATGTGCAAAAGGTGTATTTTGAATGGATCCCATGGTTTTGCTCTGCCTGTGAGGTGTTTGGTCATAGAACTGATAGGTGTTGTCATGGGAATAATCAGACCAAAGTTGGCAATAGGAATAAAGGCCCCAAGAAGGTGTGGGTTCAAAAAGGTAATGAGAAGCAACCTCAGGCTCAGAAGGAGATTCATGCTACTGGTTCTAAAGAAGTTGTCTCTAGTGTCTCCAAGAAGGTTGCTCCTACTGTTATTGTTCCTGTGGAGGTAGGTGTTGTTTCTAAGGAGGTTGTTACTTCTACTTTGCCAGTTGTTCCTTGTGAAACTGCCCTTACTCATGTTCCTGCTGGCTTAACAAAAGGAAAGACAAAGGTGACTTTGGCTCCTTCTGAAATTTCTTCTGGAATTTCCTCTGGAAATGCTAATTGTCAGATCTCTGTGGATCACTCTGATTCCAAAGAGGAGGATTGGCATCAACAGAAAAAGAGAACTGGCAAGCAGGGTTATTCTCTAAGGTAGAGAGTGAATACTCAGCATCAATCTCAGCAGATAGTCAGCACAACTAACAGATTTGTTGATATACGGAGTCAAAGCAGCTTCATGGAAGGTGCTAATGGGTGAAGTCAAATTAGAAGCTTGGAACGTTAGAGGTTGCAATGCTTCCTCTAAAATAAACATGGCAAATCATTTTGCCAGACGAAATAAGTTGAGTGTTTTTGCTATTTTGGAGTCTAAAATAGCTTTAGATAAAGAGGATGAAATTAGTAGGTCCTTGCTTAGGGGCTGGAGATTTTCTACTAATAGCTCTGTGGGACATAAAGGTAGAATTTGGCTTGCTTGGAATGATGACCAAGTGGATATTGATATTCTGGAAAGATTTTATCAATTCATTCATTGTAAAATTACTGATAGAAGAGGATTAGGCTCCTTCTTGGCTACTTTCATCTATGCTTCTAATGCTGAGAGAGGTAGAAGGGAGATGTGGAGTAAGCTTCTGAATTTGAGCCTCTCTATTAATGTTCCTTTGATTGTCCTAGGAGATTTCAATTGTATTCTTGATAGTTCTGAGAAATTCTCCCTAAGAAGAGTTGATGATGAAGACTACTCTGAACTTGAGGATGCTTGTACCTCTCTAGCTATTCATGATATTCCTTTTTCAGGTGCTAAATTTACTTGGAATAATAATCAGAATGGCAATGATAGGATTGCTTGCAAATTAGATAGAGTTATGGTGAATGATCTGTGGCAGCCTAATTTTCTTGATTCTACTGTCTTCTTTGTTGATCCAAGTCTGTCAGATCACTCCCCTGGTATTGTTTGTGTTAACCCTATTCAGATAGCTAAGAAGATTCCCTTTAGATTCAGGAATTACTGGATCCATGAAGCTGACTATAATGGCGTGGTTCTACAAGCTTGGAGTGGGCCTGTTATGGGTACTTTTCAGTACATTTTAAAGGAAAAGCTTGTTCAGGTGAAAAGAGCTCTCAAGCAATGGCAGTATAATTTTTCTAAGCAGCTAGAGGTCCTTATGGAGGAAAGTGTTGAGAATCTTAGGCTTGCTCATGAGGTTCTACAAGCTGACTATTCTAATATTCAGAAACAAAATGCTGTCATGGAGGCTAAAGAGGAAATGACCTTGAGAATGACTCAACACCAAAGCTTCCTTCCACAAAGAGCTAAGATGGATTGGCTGCAGCTTGGTGAGGAAACCTCTTCTCTCTTCTATAATGGTATTAGGAATAGAAGAGCTCGAAATACAATTTATGCTCTTAAGGACAGAGATGGTAGATGTCTTGATGATAGTGGCAGTATTGAGCATGAAATTATCAATTTCTATGTTGAGCTGTTTGGTAGAGATTTTGTGACTAAGCCGCCTAACTTTTCTTGTTATGGAGGAAGCAAGATGGATGTGCAGTCTCATCAGTTGCTTGTCCAAGCTCCTTCTGTTAAAGAAATCCATGATGTTATTGTTGATATTGGTAACAGCAAGGCCCCAGGCCCGGATGGCTTTGGTAGTCTGTTTTTCAAGCACAGTTGGAACTTGATTAAGACGGATGTTATTGAGGCTGTCTTGGAATTCTTCATAAATGGTACTTTGCTAAGAAACTTCAATAGTACTTTCATCAATCTTATTCCTAAAGTGGACAAGCCTTTTCTTGTTAAGGAATATAGGCCTATTTCTTGCTGTAACACTTTCTTGAAAATCATTTCCAAGATCCTGGTGTAGAGAATAAGACCTTTCCTTGATGAGTTAGTTTCTGATAATCAGGGGGCTTTTGTCCCGGGGAGGAGCATTGCTCATAACTCAGTGGTTGCTCAGGAAGTTATTAGGAGCTACAACAGAAGAGGTATTTCAGCTAGATGCATGATCCAAGTTGATCTACAAAAAGCCTACGATTGTGTTTCTTGGAGCTACCTGGAATAGGCTTTGAGATTCTTCAATTTTCCTGATCAACTAATAGGCTGGATTCTCCAGTGTACTACTACTCCTCAGTTTTCTATTATTATTAATGGAGAAGTTAAGGGTTTTTTCTTAGGGAAAAGAGGTCTAAGACAAGGTGACCCTCTCTCTCCTTTCCTCTTTGTGCTTGTCATGGAAATGCTGTATAGAAAAATGTTTCTATTAAGCAAGAAAAAGGGGTTCTATTGGCACCCCAAATGCAAATAGATCAAGCTTAATTGCATGGCCTTTGCTGATGACTTGTTGATTTTTTGTAAGCCAACTGTAGCTACTCTTAGGCTTATAAAAGGCTGCCTAAATGAATTTGGTGAAGAATCAGGGCTCAAGGCTAATCCTTTGAAAAGTAAATTGTTCATAGGAGGAGTTAGTAATGCAGGAAAAGAGGAGATCAGTAAGTTCATGGACATTCAGTTGGGATCTTTTCCAATCAGATATTTAGGCACTCCTGTGCATTGTAAAAAACTCAAAGTTCCTGACTATGGGCCTTGTTGA